>CM061273.1:43678125-44878750 GCA_030848825.1 Tadarida brasiliensis
AATATATTTACGTTATCGTAAATAAGTATTTATGATGTTTTAAAAAATAAATTCTGATTTTAGAGAATTCAGTTCTCAAAATGAGACTATAATAACAATGTAATTTAAATAACTAATAAGAATAGCTAACATTATTATAGTGTTTACTAGGGGCAAGTCACTGTGGCCATTGAAATGAGTATAGTTATTGACAAAGAAGTAACTATACCCATTTTATGTTAAAAAAGAAAAGCCTACAGAATTATGCATAAAATAATCTAATTTTTCTAAATAGCTAGGCATTTTGTAGTCTGCATATTCATAGAATAAGTTTGGAAGGTTATTAGGGTGACCACATGTCTTGATTCACCTGGTATAGTCTATTGTCCCGAAGTAATTATTATTAACACCCCTTTTCATTGTAAAAATAAAGGTTCCCGTGTAGATAATGACTAACAGAGAAACACTAGTTATGTGTGATTTTTGAAACTTTCTTAATTATTCATTTTATATTTCATTAGATCTTGAAATGAGCATATATTTTATAAATCAGGCATGGGAGATGAAATTATTTTAATCGGGAGGAACCAAAAAATATGTCCCCGAAATATGTGTCGTACAGTAAACATACATAGATGAGATGCAGTATAAATTAAAAGCTTATGAAAAATATTCTAGCTTTGGTGCTTTCTGTTCACGACTTTGTAGTCATTTCTTTGTTGAGAAGTGTTGTAGGGAAGTAGAAGATGAATTACTATCATTTGCTCAGCTTCAAGACTCTGTGATGTGGTTATACTACAACTGTAAGCCCAGTTCTCAAAAGTTTTCTGAAAAAGAAACTGATTTTCAGTGAGTGGAGGAAAAGAATCAGTTCCTATCAATAGAAAGTAAGATGATAAAAACAAATCTCTAAAAGTTGAGGAGGATTTACAAAGAACAGCAAGATAGAGGCGGGGGCTGGAGGAATGAACACAAGACAGGGTGAAATTCTCCAACAGGGGATTCTGTCTTGGTTAGAGGGCATCCTGGGAGAATCCCACTTATTGGTGACAAGGTGTGTTTTTCTTAAATACCTGGGTTTATCATAAAAGAGACAGTTTCGTAGAGAATTGGAACAGACATTGCTTAATAGGAAGACAGGAATGATGGCTGGATTTGGGGTTCCCAGGTGGGACAGAATGCTTAAATTAAGGTCTAGCTAGTGGAGTGAGCATCAGCCACTTGGTACAGTACAGGGAGCTGGATGGACAAACAGATTGTTCTTACTGGATTGAACTGAAGTTTGAATCAGCCTGACCCAGAAGATTTCTGACCTTAAGAAAAAAGTCACGATGAAGTTAAACCAAGTCCTTAGAGAATACCAAAGTTTTATTTAGCAGGAACTGGCATTGATGAATTTCAAATGATAAAATGTGCCATGCTCAGATTTGAACCCCAAATGTCAGCTGGGGTGAATCTATAACATCTAAGTAAGACTAACGAACCCCACCCCCATGCTATGATTTGTGAAAAGTCCAATGGTGTCCCCCTGAAGTCTGCAAATGCCCAGGGGAATTCCTTTCTGAAGTTCCGGAGTGATCTGAGTGAGTTCCTGCTTCTGTGCCTCATGCTGGGCACCTTCCCTCACACAAGTCCGTCAGCTGTGGAATTCAGCCCTTTCCTTTTTTTAAAATTTTTTATCCTCACCCGAGGACATTTTTGCATTTATCTTCAGCAGGAAGGAGAGAGGGAGGAAGAGAGAGAGAGAAACATTGATGTGAGAGAGACACATCGAGTGGTTGCCACCCACACGACCCCAACCGGGGCCGGGGACAAACTGCAACCGAGGTGCGTGCCCTTAGCGGGAACCGAACCTGGGACTCTCTGGTCCGCAGGCCGACGCTCTAACTGCTGAGCCAAACCGGCCAGGGATAGACAATGTGTCTTATTCTGCACTAAGCATCTGTGTGAAGTGGAGATTTCCTTTACAGTTTTAATTGTATTTCTCAACCTTACTGCCAATACATAGAAGTTTTATATTTCTTATGGTGGGTCGTTAAGTCATTCAGACTCTATTTTAATAAATAACATATTATTATAAAGAGGCCTTGAAAAGAGAAGCATATTTTCATCTTATCTCTAACATAATTCATGTTTGGAGTAAATCTAAGGGTTCTGATCACATTTAAAAACTCAAAGCAGTATTGTTTATCTGGTGGTATTGAGCCAAGTTTTAGACATTGGAAACAGTTTGGGTAACTAACATCAGCTGGATTTCAGAAAACTGGCTAAGTTTTGTACACTATTATGCTTGTCTTTTTATTTACACATTAGCTGGATTTATGAAAAGTGGAAAGAAGTTAGGTAAACAAATCACGAGAATTAAAAAATATGAAGTAGAATCAATGTCCCAGCAGGTTGAAGAAATGCCACGTTGGTGTGGTTTTCCTTTTGGCTTTTGCCACATTCACTTGTTGGAATAATAAATGCACAGACCTTTGGGGGAAATGAACACACACAACTCTGTATTCTCCAAACAAACAATCCAACGAAAGGTAGAGACAGTCATCATTTGAGCTACAGAAGAAAACCATTAGATCTTCTGTTCTCCATCCTCTGGGTCACAGAAAGTCTTGCGTGGGAAGTCGTTTCCACGTTCGGTCGCTCCAGACTCAGCGCACCCTTTCATCCGCGCAGAACCGTCATGAATCTCTGTGGCTGGGCTCTTTTTCTGCGTTGACAGCGACCTTTCACCTTGTCCAGCGGTTCTCATCTGAAGGCTTCCTTGTGACATTAACTGACGTTTCTCTAGATGGGAATTTATTTAAGGGTAAAATGACAGCCACGGCTATAAACCTCTAGGAACACAAGAACTCAGAGAGTACACAGCCTCAGATGTTACAAAACCCAGAGAACTGGGGAGGGAGTGCTCCCCACCACTGGCCTGGTGATCTCACCCACAGCGCTGCTGAGTCCCCTTCGCCACCGTGGACACTTGCCACCAGTACGCTGTCCACCAAAACTTTGGCATGCGTTTTATCAGATATTAACGTATATACATTTAAGTGCATTTATTCACTGCCACTGTAGTCTCAAAACAGTGCATCTGGTTAAGAGCTGAGGGCAGAAGCTAAGGGCTTGCTCTTAGCTACACAGGTGCATCTATCCCAACATCATGCCAGCACACAAGCTTCTCACCTGGTTAACTCACTTATAACTTCCAGACCACTAGCGTTTATCTGTTACGAATGAAGCACCGTCTAATTGCAGCATGTGACACATTTTCCTCCTTCTCCTTCGTTTAGTCAGTTCACACACTTGGGCAGTGATACAGTACTGTGCGTTGCAGAAGTCACGTGATCCAGGTTCATTCGGTGCTGCAGGTTGGGTTTCTCAGAAGCGGACTCTGAGATTCAGACTCATGAACAGGCTGCTTCTTAGAGAGTGTTCTGAGGGTGTGGCGGTGGGGAGGGAAAGGGGGCAGGATGGGGCAGAAGGAGCTGTCCTGTGGAAAAGCTCAACTGAACCCATGGAGGGCGTGGATGGCTCTTCAAAGTTGTCCTCAGTTGAGGCAAGAAGGGCCTTTTTACACGTACATGCACCAGTCCTTGGATATGGGCTTTCCCTGGGAGGAGGCTCACTGGGCCAGGCAGTTTTCTTCACCTGAGGCAATCCTCAAGGATGAAGGGCAACTGAAGGTCATCTTCTGGCAGCCCTCGCAACAGCCGGGAGAAAAATGTCCTCTTCCCTGAAGATCCAGGTGGCCCAGCGCATTACCTACCCCACCCGTCAATGGTTACTCGGTTTACAAGGTTTCTGTAGATTAATGGATTACAAACTTAAAAAAAAAAAGGAACAGTACTTTTTGTTCCAAACAAGAGCTTTCCACAAAATCTTTCCATATAAAAGAAGCAAAAGTAGCTGCTTTCCCAGAATGTCCTTCTAAGATAACTCCACAGCTACTTAGATACCCAAGGTTTCTTGGAACACATTTGAACACCTAATAGAAGAATAGTTGTAACAATTGGCTGATCATCAGAATCAGCTGAAAATCTTTTAAAAAAAGTAAAAACCACACAGATTCTTAGGCTTCATACCTAGACACTCTGGGTCAGTAGATCGAGGGTTGGCATTAGAATATTAATACACACACACACACACACACACACATTTCCCATGTGATTCTTTTAGAATTGTTGTCTTGCATAATATCTTTTTTTTACTAATTTTTTTATTAGAAGAAAAAAGTATAGATATGAATCATTTCTTATCTGAAAATAAAAAAGACAAAGGTAGAATTAAAGTGGTCATTTAAAAAAATGTTTTTATAGATTTTCTTAGAGAGAGAGAGGAAGGAAGAGAGAGATAGAAACATCGATCGGCTGCCTCCTGCACGCCCCCTACTGGGGATCGAGCCCACAACCCAGGCATGTGCCCTTGACCAGGAATTGAACTGAGACCTCTCAGTCCATGGGAGGATGCTTAATCCACTGAGCCACACTGGCCGGGCAAGGTGGTAATTTTAAATAGAGGGGTTCAGGTCAGTCTTGTTGAGAAGGTGACATTTGAACAGACTTGATAAGGGAGTTAGCTGTATGGTTACCTGGTTGTCTGTTCCAGCTAGAGCTGTGTTCCTTAATGATGGCATCATTGATATTTTGGACTGAGCAATTCTTTGTGATGGGGGCTGCCCTATGCTTTGTAGGATGTTTAGCAACATCCCTGACCTCTACCCCCAGATGCCAATAGTATCCTCCCCTCCAGCAGTTGCAACCAAGAGTGATCCAAACATTGCCAAATATCCCAGGGGGGCCAAAATCACCCCAATCGAGAACCTCTGGAATACACTACATAAATAATTTTGCCTTTTTCTATATGGGTTTTATTCATCTCAGCATTGCCTATTATGAAGGCCATCTTCCTGTTGAACTGTGAAATGCTATTTTTGTCAGACAGAAAGTCTTCATATTTTTGAGAGTCAGAGTCCTTCCTACTCTATTATGTTTCAGAGATGTAGCTCTCTATCTGAGAATAAATATTCCCTTCATCACTATAACTTTATAAGTCTTGCTATCTGGTAGGGTTAATTCTTCCCTTTTATTCTTCTTTGAAATTAACTTAACCATTCTTGGCTATCTACCCTCTTTCATATGCATTTTCAGACCAGCTTGTCACAGTCTATAAAAAACACTGATGGGATTATGAGAGGAATTCATTAAATTTATAGATTAATTTAGAGGGAATTGACACCTTTATGAAATTGATTCTTGCCATCCATGACCAAAAGTATCTCTCCCCATTTATTTAGGACTTTTTAATGTCCTTCAGTAAAGATATTATTCATTTTCTTCATATAGGTCTTGGGCCTTTTTTGATAGATTTATTTCTGGCTATGAGATAGGTTCTGTTGCTAATGTGAACAGCATCTTTAAAAACAATTATTATACTTTCTTAATTGCTGTTTTTAGTGCATAGGATTGCAATTAATGTTCATATTTTCAATATACCAATCTTGCTTATTATTTCTAGCAGTTTTCTTTAGATTGTATTTAATAGTTTAGGAGGACAATCATATAATATGAGGATTATGAAAAACTTTTTATCTCTTATTTCTTTTTTTGGTCTTTTTGCTTAGGTTAGCAGTATAGTGGGAATTTTTCATTCTGTTTCTGATCGTAAAGTGATTTTTTTCTAATATTTTATCTTAAGTGCAATCACTGCTATATCTTTTTTGGTAGGTAACCTTTATCAGGTTAACGATGATCTCCCTTCCATATTCAGTTTGCTGAGTTTTCTCTCTCACGGAATTAAATATTATCCATTATATTTTTGATCTCTTGAGATGATCATGTAATTTTTCTCCTTTACTCTGTGAATGGAGCAATTACATTAACACATTTTTCTAAATTTCATCATTCTTACAGTCCGACAACAAACCCTACTGGAAACTCTCTGGACAAGAGAACAGCTCCACTCTACAAATAAGGAAGAATCTGTTACCTTCCCGGAGACCTCATCCAGTCGCCTGCAGGGGCGGGTCCAGGTTTGCAGGTCCTGAAGCACATTCAGTGTGGGGTCTGCCTGTAATAATAACCACGGATACGAACCAGCTCTGAAAAGTGAGTGTTTATTTAAAATGGAAAAGAAACCGTAACAAATCACAAATTTAAAAAGCTGATGAATACTCTAAAAATCACAAAATCTAGAAAAGTAACTTAACGGTTTCATCCATCAACTGCTCGATGTCACATCACCGTAACATTTTTCTCTGGGTACAGTTTGGCACAAAAATCACCTCTTTATGGGACAGTGATTTGAAAACATTTTCTATGTAGATGCTGAAAAAAAAAAAAATTCAGTCTTTCCTTTAGCACAAGCAACCAAAATTAGTTTCTAAAAAGTTATTGATGGTGAATATTATAAAATGTGCAAATCTCCATGCGTGCACCCTCGCTGTTCTGTCCTCTGCAAACACCAGAGTTCCGATCAATTCTAGTTGGCATGATTTCCATAGACGTTCTGGGTGAATTTATAAGTATAAGCTGCATTATTAGTATATGCACGACAGAAGAAAACATCTGCTTTGAATAGACCTTATTAAGACACAAATCCTCCCATGATATGTGGGAGAACTATCCAGAGACTGGCTTCTGGCTCCAGAGGATTCAAACTTTGTGTCTCTCCCACTGCTCACACACCACCGTTACTGAGATCTGAAGGACAGCTTGACATTGTGATGCCACCTCTGGCTGGGTGCTTGCCACTGTGCCATGGCAAATCATTACAGGGGGTAGGAGGGGTATTTCTGGAACATACTCCTACCCTAGGATGTTTGGCAACAGAAGTGACTCCAATCAACTTAACTATGTGCCACTAAATGCAAAATAAATGTATCCCCAACTCAACTTCTTAACTGGATTCCAGAAATGCTCATGACCATGTTACTATCAGTTGGCAGAAGGGGATGTATGAAGAAAGACCAGGGGAGGTGGAGAGAGCCAATGGTCTTCATGATCATGTCGAATATATCTTACTCAACAAATTTTACAAAAAACATATAACCATATGCCATTGTTAAGGCCTGTTCCAGGGCTTTGGGGGGGGACCTTGAAACTTGTGATTTACTAGCTTCATGGTTAACCCACCACGGTAGGGGCCACACGAGCATTAAAAAATAAAAATAAAAACAATCGAAAACATGACGTGTGGCATTAGTAAGCTCGGATGACATATTTCACAATGTATTTCCTTTGCAGCCTTGTGAAGTGAGGACAGACGCTCAACTTTTCACAGAACATTTACTTCCATACTGCTAATTAAAGTAAGATGCTCATAAATCCTCTCTGATGGAGAGCTCGCTCACTGAGACAAAGGCAAGGAAAATTAACTTTAAGAAAATGTCTGATAATTAAGTTTTAATTTTCCTTCCCATTCTGAACATTTGCTTTCTTTTCCTGCGTATAGAAATCGGTTAACCTCTCTCCAAACTCACAGAACTCCCACTCATACTTGGTATTAATGAAATAAACACGACTAAGTACTCTTGCATATGATGACTCTCCATTTACTCATACACAGATGATAAATAACATGTTCCAAGCGTTTTGGTCTCCCAAGTGTTCATTTACATTTGTTTTCATAGGGAGTCTTTGGAAGAGTGAGTAGATGTTTCTGAACTTGGCCTCTGTCGGACAACAGCTCCACAAGCTGAAAAGTCCAAACATCTGCTCCATGATCTTCTCCCCAGAATATGTCCGTATTTCTGAGACTTGCTGGGGAACTCAAGCAGGATAACCTGTCTGAGGAGCTATGGAACAGACCATGTTTTCTTCTCTTCCTCAGATCTCCCCTTTCTGTGTCTTTTCCTCCTTCCCGTCTAGGCTAGCCCCACGTGGGTTCCCAGAGCATCCACACCATCCCCGCCCTTCTCGGTCTGATTTCAGGGAAGGTCCTGCATAGACTCCTGTCCATCAGGGTGTCAGTCCTGACAGATTTACTCCCGATGGCGTATTTCTCACTGCCGTTTCTACTTGAATTTGTGAGGGTAAAGCACACACACAACAGCACGGAGTGACTGTCTTTGGAAGTGCACAGAACAAGGGCATGCTTGTTGGTTCCCATTGTAACCATAAAGGATTTAAAGGAAACAGTTGTGATTTATTAAAGGAATGGCCAACAAGGAATAGATCTCTTTAAACAGAGGGTAGGGAAAATAAAAACTTGAGAAAGCTATTGAGGTAGTGACTTTGGAAGTCAAAGGGAATGTAAAGCTACAGCAACGAATCAGCTCCAGAAGGTCTAGGATGGAAGAACCTTCTCAAATAAACTTTGGAATTAGAATAGTAAAGCAAATATCTGATGAAGAGAATTAGCTTTGCTCGTTTTGAACCCAGAGACTCTAAGTTCTAGTGAACTCGAGGGCAGCTACCCTCAGCCTTAAGCATAGGGTTGTATAGAAAACCTGGTATTTTTACTAAGCACTCCAACCCTTTGCTCCTGGAATTAAAAAAAAAAAAAAAATCAATGCACCTAATGGGATGAAAACACATTGGAATCAAAGAAGGTTGGTGTGATGTACAGGTAGATGCTGGTGATATTGGGGGTCGGTTCCAGACTGCTGCAATAAAGCGAGTATTACCATAAAGCACGTCATAATGTTATGTTGCTGGAAGGTGTTGCCTCCAACTTGTAAAGAATTCAACATCTGTGCAGCACAGTGAAGCGAAACCCAGTAAAACCCAGTACGCCTGTACCCCAAATGTGGCTGAGCATTGACAGGACCTGAGGCGCTTGTTAAACTACAAACACCAGATGCACAGCCAGTACCAGAGACCGCTGGCCTACGAGAGGTAGGTCAGAGGAAGATGTTGCATTGGCTGACCTTAAGGGATGGGTATCGTCTTCATCCAGCCGTGGTGATCTAAAATATCACACTCCCCCACAAACGTCATCTGGCCAAGGCGTCCAGAGAGTCCTGGAGCGGACCCCGGGGTCAATGCTGGAGTCCTCAACTCTCCCTTGTGTTTCTCAGTGAAGACTGCCCTCTGTTTTTTGCACCTGCCATTTCAAAGCCACTCTTCATCACAGGGGAAGACTCACCTCAGCTCCACATGTAAATGTGGAGGGACTAAGAATATGGGTCTTGGAACCATGTCAGGACTTGAATCCTGACTCTGCTGTTATCCATTCTGTGAACTTGGGCGGATCACTTCTTCTCTGGGCTTCTTTTCTCCGTCTGCCAAATGAAGCTAAGGATGCCTAAGCTGTAGGAATTTGTGGGGATTCCATGTAATGGTGTACCTGATAGTGCTCTTTACACGGTACCAGGCATGTGAGCTGAAGATGTGGCTGCTTCCTGCTGGTGTTTACAATAAACTCCAAGCCTTTTAATGAACTATTTGCATATCGTAGTGTTGGATGTATTACTCTTCTGAAAGTTTCATTAGAGACAACCTGACTTTGCTGACCATTTTTTTATTGTTGTTATTTTCTGAATTGTATCTATTTGTAGCCACAGCTATGCGTTCTAGAACACCATATGTTTCTAGGCATTTATTGAGTAATGGACACACATTATTTATCTTTTTAAAGGAAGCATTTATTATTTCCTTCCTATAGGGACAACCTCACTCTGATGTCATAATAACCCTCATCATCCCCCATCACCCCACTGACCCGTTAAGAACTACAATGCAGTACAAACCAGACCTAGAGTCCTTCCCCATACTTTTGCAGGAATTTGTTGAAAAAGACACCCTTTGATATCCTCTAGGATCATGGCAGTAAGGCACAGGCAAGCCCGAAATGGCTGGTTGTTCTCTTTCCGGTCATGTGGATACATCCTCCCTGATGACGAAGGCACTATGGATGATGGGTGTAGAAAAAGACAGCAACCTGTGATGCAGTGTGAGCGCCCGGTTTCAGTCACAACTAAATTGAATAGTGAATGCTGCCTACCTCTGTGGGTGCTCTAGTTTTATCAGCCAATATGCTTTTATTCCCCAAGCTAGTTTGTGCTGAGGATCTACCCTACTTTCAACCGGAAGAGTTCTGGCCAGTAAACATACGATATTTCCTTTTGCCTGGAATACCCATACCTTTTTATGCATCTATGAAATCCCAGATTATTTGTAAATTCCTCTGTAATACCTTTCTGAACCACTTCCTCTCTCCATCCTGGTTGAATGAATGATTCCACCTTCTGTGCATTCCTCCAAGGTCATTTATGTTAGCTGTTTCGTGTGTGTGTCTTCTTCATAGACTATGAACTGCCCTAGGATACGGACTGTCTCCCATTCAACTTCATAATTTCAGCTTCTTGCAGAGTACCTAATACCTAGTTGAAGCTTAATGACATCTGTTGTACAATCTAATGACTAAGTGACTATAAAAAGTCATTTGCAATGGTCAGATGCAGAGACATTTTATTTCCTCCTTCCCACGCTCTCCAAGGACTGTTTGATCATGACATTCACTGAATGGAAATCTGGGAATCTGGGGGGCAACAAAGAAGATCTTCCACGATGGGGGTTGTGAAGCAAATATAGTTCTAGTGCGTAGCTCTCTGATGATTTAACTACTTGGAAAATCTAGAAGAATAGATAGTTTATGTAGCCCGTTAGATTCTCTTTCTCTAATATCATCTGTCTTCAATAATCCTTCAGCAGGTGCTGGCTTGCCGTCCATTTATGATTTAGTTCTCCAGCGAGGGCCCGTGGTGCAGATGGTCCCTCAAGCAGGTTTCCCCCTGGGAAGGGACAGCCCGGATAGGCTGCTGTGGACAGTGGAATCCCAACAGTAAGGATTTCTCCTTGTGATTTATTAAAGTGGCTTTCTAATACCAGTCAGTCCCATGTGGGTTTGACTGTGGGAGCCAGGTTTCCTAGGGCTACGTTACAAGCGAGCCATTCAGGTTGCACCCCTGGGAGATGAGCGCGTGCGCCCACGTCACGGGGCCCAGTGGTGGCCGTCAGTCTCCTGTTGCGTCTTCTCCTTTCAGTCCTGTCTTGTCCGGTGGCAGGTATTCATGGAGCATATCAATATTTCATCAGGACATGCATGCCATTTTCCTTTAAACGGGGCACTTGCTGAACCTTGAAATACAGTTTTGATTATGTCTCCGGACTGCTTTTCCCTTGGACTCTCATCTCTGAAATTCAAATATCAGGCAATGGAGAAACAGAATTTAACTTTAAAAAAAATCTTCTTTTTTTTTTAAAGCAAATTTTAAGAACAAATATATTGTTGAAGTCTGGAGAAATTAGAAATTACAGACCGTATAGTTCCCAGCAGTCTTCACCCCACCTTCTTCTAGCTCTTGATTCTAGGATTCAGATACCTTATCACTAGCAAGACATTTCTCTGGGAAAACTTCCCCGTAGCCTACTTGACGCTGTGTGGTTAAAAGGGAAAGCGTGTCATTCTTTGGTCTGCACATTTCTTTAAGATGAAATACTGCTAATCCTGTAGCATACTCAGTGAACAGTTGCTCCCAGTGGATGGGAACCATGGTTTGTCTGGCAAACATTGGTTTGTGTTCCTTTAGAAGCCTCTTCAGAGCAATGTGAATTCTAGTAGGGATTTCAGGGAGAAGGCGAAGAGTTGGTTCATCAAATGGGCAGAAAAGAAAACACACGTCTATTGAACACCTGCTATGCAGCCAATGTACCAAATGTGCCCTGTCAGCAAAATTCACTTAAACCTGGGATGCCAGTAACCAGCAATTATGGATTCAAATTACCAGTCTGTCCTTGACTGACTGAAAAACAGGCCAATTACGTAGCCATTCAGAAACTCCATTTCTTCATTTGTAAAAGAGTATTAATAACAATACCCAAATCTGGCTGGTGTGGCTCAGTGGTTGAGCATCGACCCATGTATCAAGAGGTCGCCAGTTCAATTCCCGGTCAGGACACATGCCCAGGTTATGGGCCAAATCCCCAGTGGGGGCATGCAGGAGGCAGCCATCCGATGTTCTCTCTTAACGATGTTTCTCTCTCTCTCTCCTTCTCACTTCCTCTCTCTCTAAAATCAATAAAGGAAAAAAAAAAATAAATAAAATAATACCCCAAATCACAGTGTTAAAAAGTGAGAATTAAATAAGATCATACCAGCAACTGTCCCCTTTAAATCCTGTTAATGTATGATTTTTTTTTAATTATAAATTTATCATGATTCATTATTTTATTACAAACTGAGTCTCAAATCAGATGCCCAAGGCCATTGATGGATGCCGGCTGACCTCCCTCACACCCCTACCTTGTGGTTTGGGAGGTAGAGGTGACGGGAAGCAGGGGGGTGGGGGTGCCTTTCCGAGGCACAGAGGCCGGGTTAGGATTTCTGTGGAGCCTTGGGAAGGTGCACGATGCAGCCGGGCTCGCTGTTCCTTAAGTCTTCTGTTATGATTGCAGCTGCTCAGCCGCCCATTATGTTTGAGAGTCGATTTTAGAGCCTTTGCCATTTTTAGTCTTGCTTACCACATGTCTCAATTTTTCTGATGTCAGAAATGGCTTTGAAGAGTTATACACCACGGCGGCAACCCTGGCCATTCATCAACTCACAAGCATCCAAAGTGCTGCCGCTATTGTTCGGCAACATTGAAGGAAGGGAATTTGCCCCTCGGGACCCGCTTTTGATTGCTATTAGGGTTTTAGTCATAGCTATGGCCCTCCGAAGAAAAATCCGCTCCACCTGGGCTACCCCGCAGCGCTCCATTAGAGTGCCCAACCTGTTCATGGAGATGCAGTGAGGGTCTAAGCAAAGTCACCTGTCCCTGTCCTGTTTGACTTGAGAGGAAAACCTGGTGTCTGAGATCCTGTCTCTTGCTATCCTAAAACGGAACGCATCAGTCTTTCTCCCAGCAGAAATGACAGAGACAGATATTTTCCTCCTCACCTGGCAGTTAAGGCTGCTGAACGTCCTGTCAGATGTGTTGCCTGCGTCCCGTCACACAGCTGGAACAGAGCCTTAGCTGGTTCCCTGGTGAGTGCTGGGGTGGCCTGTGACCTTGTTTTGGAAGGACAGTTTCCTTATAAAATGGATGAACTGCCCTGGCCAGTTTGGCTCAGCAGTGAGAGCGTCGGCCCTCGGACCAAAGAGCCATGGGTTCGATTCCAGTCAAGGGCACGTACCTCGGCTGCGGTTCAGTCCCTGGTTGCGGGAGGCAGCCAGTCGACGTGTCTCTCTCACATTGATGCTTCTCTCTCTCTCTCCCCCTCCTGCTCTATCTGAAGATAAATGGAAAAATACCTTGGGTGAGGATTATAAAAAAAGAAAATAGAAGAACTGAAGCATGAACCTCTCCAACACTGTCTCCTAAAGTCCCCTGGACTCATTTGCCACCAGAGAATCTCAGTAGTCCTCAGACAAGTACAGGTGCCTGGTGTTTGGGCTTCAGATCCAAACTGAGGAGGCATCCATAGTAGGAAAGAACCACTATCCAGTTCTTTTGATAGATATTTCCTTACAAATCACAGTCATGTGTTAGCTTAAAGAGCTTCAAAAACACCTAGGATAAATATTACTGGTGGAATTACGTTTCAGTGTTTGTCTGTAGTTTTTTTCCCCCTACATCCAGACGATTTTAGGGTCACTGGCCAAGCAGTCAGTCGATATTGTTAGGAAACTACAGTGATAAGAACAAGGGTAAATACTCTGTCTCAAGGAAACTGGCGTCTTGCTTCGAAACAGAAGCTAAGGCAGCTGAATGAGAGGCGTGTCTTGAATAAGCAAGGTCGGGCTTTATCAGAATGTGCCAGATGAGGCCGCAGGTAGAACCAAACCCTGCGCCATCCACAGGGGCTTCCAGGAATGATACAAAGTTTCCCTCATGCCAGGTTTTAGGACTGTTAAGGGGACTAGGATGTGACAATGAACAGGAGAGATTGTGGAATACGTTAGAAGATGTGGGAAATCCTAAAATGACGGGGTGGGTGTTTCTATAAATTATGCCATCTCGTTCAGGTGGGGGCCGCTCGGATGAACAGGTATGGCCCAGAAGCTCTACATCAGAGATCTCCAATACCCATCTGGTAGCGCTGGCCTGGGGGTGATGCTCCGAAGATGATCAAGAAGCAACCAGAGTAAGGAGACATGAAATACCAGGTCTAGAAACTGTGTCAGGTTTTTTGAAAGTTAAGCCTCCTAGGTTGTGGGAGATGCTGGCTGTCCAGTACAGTAAGGTAACAGGAATATTGCAGTGGCCAAAACAAATCACTAATTTCTGGCAAGAGTCAATCTGGGAAGCTCTCATACCCTCATTGCCTCCCCACAGAAGGACAACGTCAATATCTGCCATGTCCTGAAAGTCCCGCTTTGGAACAGAATCAACTTCAGAGTCATGCATGAGTAGTAACTGCACTGAAATCTCAGCTCGTGAATAGTTTTATTCCAAAAGAGCATCAAAAGATAAAAGCATAAAGAAAACGTAGTGTATCCATACACTGGAACACTGTTTGGCCATAAAAGGGATGAAGTACTGATCGATGCTACAACACGTATGAAGCTCAAAAACATTATGGTACGTGAAAGAAGCCAGACCAAAAAACCCACCACACCTTGTATGATTCCATTTATCAGAAATGTCTAGAACAGGCAAAACTATCAAGACAGAGAGATCGGTGGTTGCCTATGGTGGGGGATGGGAATGGGGGGGCACTGCAAATGAGCACTAGGTTCCTTTTTGGGGGTGGTGGATCTGTACGAAAATTAGATTGCGGTGATTATGGAAAAATCTGTACATATACTAAAAAACACTGGCTAGTTCATCTAAAATGGGTGAATTTTTATGGAATGTACATTTTATCTCAGTAAAGCTATTAGAAAAAAGATCAGGAGGAGGTTTTTGCAGAGAAAAAATAGACCTAATGCACTCTGGAAGATGTCAGCCATCGTCTCTCTAAGCGAGCACACATCCTTGACCAGGTTCCTAGACTTGGCATGAGATCATTGACACCATGTCCTTTTCAGTGGGAAAAAGAGGCTCCGCAGACCCCAGGTCACAACACAGCCTCCAGGACAGTTGGTTCAGTTGTCACTAGAGGGCGCTATTATGCCATTGCTGTTCTGGGCAATACTGGGCTGTCTTTGATCTAGTCTGTGCTGCTGTGCGCAGACACCATGGACCCAGGGCTCCAGGGGCCACGTAGCTTGGCATTCCCTGTAGATGAGACTTGGGCCCTGTTGTATTGGCTGTTGGTCCTTCCGATTGTGCAGGAGGGTGCTGGGAGGTAGGAGAGGCTCTTACATGGGTAAGGAGATTCTGGTCAACAAACTCAGCCTGTTCACCCAGGGCTGCAATGGTACTGTGAACTGTGGGATGAAAACAAACTTCAGACTCTAGGAAACTCCAGCCTTTAGGAGATGAGTTGTGAACAGTCATTGATGACTGAGACAGGGTCTCCGTGGGCCTCAGGGAGAGGGGCCTGTGGGGGTAGTCCACAGCGTCAGTGAACACAGCACCGTTGACCCTGATCTACTTTCCAGACTGGAGGATTTCAGGCTCTGCACCTGTAAGACCTGGGGCAAAGGGGAACTTGTGTCAATGACGTGGGTGAAGGTAGATGGCAGATGAGCAGGGCTGAGTACGCTGTCTGGCGTTTGGATGACACAGTTAATATGCCAAACAAACAAACAAAACACATGAATTTAAAGTCAAGAGGGTTGGCAATATACTTTCAGAAAGACCAGAAGCCTTGCTTTGGGAAGCAGCACTAGAAATTGCCCTGGTTAAGTGAGAATTATGGGAGGTTTGCCAAAGATCTGAGTTAAAGCCAAAAGCTTGGGAAATCTTTAAGCCTGGAATCGGGTAGATTGCCACCTAAGCCTTAAACCAAGTTAAAACTTAACAATGGCATTCTCTCTGAATGAAGTAGAGTGGGAAACAGTTGCTGATTATTCATAATTTCTTCCAGCTAACCCGTTGACGTTTCAAAGAAAGAAAAGAATAGTTGCCATTAACTTTCCTTTAATAATTAAATTGAAGTTTAATTTCTTTAGAAACCATTGGAATTAGAATGAAATTCCTAGGAACACCACCACCAGCTGCAAGAATAAGTATGAGCTGGAGTGATTGATTGGGTTCACTGAGCTAAACCACAGGTGTTGTGTATCCTTCCACAAACACACAGTCTTCACCTGGAGAGAATGTTGCAGGAGTTTCATGACTCGCTGGCAGGGAACTCTGTGATTTAGAGATGTTGATCTTTGGTCCGGAGGACAAGAGGTTTCTGTTATTCACATATTCTATTGTTCCCATAAATTGAGGACCAACAGCTTTTATCGGTGTTGCCACCGTTGCTGCTTCTCCTGGCTTCTTTGTTGGCAATTGCATTCATTTTGTTAGAAATTCACACGCGAGTTCAAGTCAGAGTCTTTGTGAGCTGCGGCGGAGCACATCTAGGGAAACATAGGAAAGGTCATGTTCACTTAATTACAAGATTTCTCTTTTGGGGATGTATCTATGTCTCGTGATGTCTTCGATTTTGGAATCAGGGTGATGCTATCCTCATAAAGGAGTTAGAAAGTGTTCCCTCTTCTATTTTCTGGAAGGGCTTGAGTTCACTGGTTTCTCTTTGAGGTTTACCCTATCAGTGTTCAATCACGGTTTACATCACTGTTACTTTATTTTTTAATCCTCACCTGAGAATATTTTTCCATTTATCTTCAGATAGAGTGGGAGGGAGGGAGAGAGAGAGAAACTTCAACGTGAGAGGGACACATTGACTGGTTGCCTCCGGCATGACCCCAACCAGAGCTGGGGACAAACCGCAACCAAGGTACATGCCCTTGACGGGAATCGAACCCGTGACCCATTGGTCCGCGGGCCAATGCTCTAATCGCTGCGCCAAACTGGCCAGGGCACATCATCACTGTTACTTTAGATGGAATTTGTTTTCCATGAGGCGGAAAACTCTTAAGAGTGAGACAGAACCACTCACCATTTCCTACTTGGGGGAAATTTATTTGTGTCTCCCTAAACCTCTAACTCTCCTTTTGGTGACCTGGAACAGTTTTTCAGACCAGACAGACCTGGGTTTGCTTCTAATTTTTTTCCATAGACTTATTATTATTATTTTTAGAGCATTTTTAGGTTTTCAGAAAAACTAGATGGAAAGTACAGAGAGTTTCCATATACTCCTTTTCTGACCTCTACACAGTTCCTCCTATTATTAACATTGGGCATTACTGTGGTCCATCTGCCCTTTGTGTTCTTTGGGTTAGGACAAAGGAATAATGTCATGTCTTGACCATCACAGTGTGTATGTGTGTGCGTGTGTGTATGTATATATATGTGTGTGCATGTATATATATGTGTGTGTGTGTGTGTGTGTGTGTATATATATATATATATATAGAGAGAGAGAGAGAGAGAGAGAGAGAAGTTTCACCACTCTAAATATGCCCTATGATCCATTTATTCATCCTGTTCTCCTTGCTCCCGAGCTCTGGCAACCACAGACCATTTTGACTGTCTTTATAGCTTTGCCTTTTCCAGAGTGTCATATGGTTGGATCGTACATGATATAGTCATTTCAGACTTTGATCATTTTCTTAGCTATATGCTTTTAAGTTTCTTCCACGTATTTTCAGGGCTTGGTAGCTCATTTCTTTTTAGTGCTGAATAATATTCCGTTGTCTGGATATACCACACATCATTTATCTATTTACCTACGGAAGGACATGTTGGTTGCTTCTAAGTTTTGGCCATTATGAATTATGAATAAAGATGCTATATAAACATCTGTGTAGACATAAGTGTTTTTTTTGTGTGTGGACATAAGTTTTCAACTCTTTTGGGTAAACGCTTAGGAATGTGATATTGGATTATATGGTAAAACTGTGTTTAGCTTTGTGAAGAACTGTGTTTCCCAATGTGATTATACCATTTTCATTCCCACTAGCAATTGAGTCCACATCCTTGCTCGCATTTACTGTTGTCAGTGTTTCGGGATTTAACCATTCTAAAAAGTGTGCAGTGGGATCTCACTGCTGTTGTAATCTGCAGTTCCCTAAAGACATGTGATACTGAGCATCTTTTCATATGCTTATTTGCCATCTGTATGTCTTTTCTGTTGAAGTGTTGATTCATATCTTTGGCCCATTTTTAAATTGGGTTGTTTTGTGTTTATTGAGTTTTAAGGTTCTTTGTATGTTTTGGATAAAAGTCCTTTACTGTATCTATGCTTTGCAAATATGTTTCTTCATTCTGCACCTCTGCCTCTTATTGGGTAACCTGGGTCAAGGTTCTTAACCTGTCTCAGCTTCAGTGTTCGTCTCTCAGAAAGGGATAATAGCAATATCTAACTTATTTACTTGTAGGGTTGTTTTCGGAGATGGAGGTAACGGATTGTGTGGAAGAACCCAGTCCGCTGCTCAATAAAGTTAGCTTGTGGCCTTGCCTCTTCTCCCAGCCCCCAAGCGTGTGTCCACTGACAACTTCTTGTATTTGCATGTGGTGGCTTTTATCAGGGTTTTCATGCTGTAATAAGCCCGTGACTCGTAGGTTTTGATTCAGAAGGTCTGTAGGTGGAGTCCAGATTCTGCATTTCTAACACGCTCACAGGCGAAGTTGGTGCTACCGGTCCACAGAGCCCAGTTTGAGTCGCAAGGGGTCACGTTTGTCTCCTCCAGATCGACGCCCTCAAACCGTCTTGACCTGTTAGCTATGAAATCAATGTTGTGGACTGGCAATCATCATTTTTACACACAAAGAATATAACAGAAAATATCACAGAGTCAGCCATTAATAACACTTTAATTAAAAATCAAGTTATACACACACAGGATATGAGTATTGAGGTCAAAGTAAATGGTATTTGAAATTTACTATGTTACCTAAGGAGGGCAAAAAACTGCTTGTTCGTGCACATATTTCCCGTTCTAAGACATGTGTGTGCACCTAATGGGTAAATGAATTCTTATTTGTTCTTCCAACTGGGGTGTAGAGAAAGGTAAGATAGTTGAATTTTGAAATAGTGTGATTAACCCTCCTGATGAAGCAAAGACATGGATTGAGCTTGGAGGAATAGGTTGGATAGTATTGGGTAGAAAGAGGAGGGGAGGTGGGAATGACCCTTAAGCTTTCAATGGGAAGTGTGGCCAGCCTGGGGTCGAGCAGACAGTGGGCAAAGGATGGTGCAGGTGTGAGAGCAAACAGAGAGCTGGAGAAGCGCTTTGGTTGTGTGTTTAGAATGGAAAGATAAAAACAGGAACACGTTGTGGATTAGAAGGAGTGGGGACACTAAAAGTGAGGCAGGAAGCCCAGCTAAATGTCTTCTCTGTTGTATTAAGACAGGAATGAGCTAATAAGAGCCTGAGCTGGGTTATTGGCGGAGAAAATGAGGATCACAAGTCATTCCAAAGGACGATCCAAGGCCCTCAGCTCACCCTCTATCCATACTGCTGGAGGGGGTGTCCCTTAAGTGAAGGAGTGGGTCCTGAAGCCTCTTTGCCTACATTGTCCGATGTTGTCATGATGGTGTCACTCTGCTTCTGTCCCTAGCGGAGACTTGTGTCAGTGATGGAGGGCCATGAAATAACCAAATACAAGAAACAAGGGATTGGGTGGGAACATGACAGTGAAATCTCTCTCTTTATCTCTGTAGCATTCTTCCCAAACCTGTCCTCCACAGCTTCTCACACCACCAGGTAAATAAAGACCCTCATCTAAACCAGCGACTCCATACCAAATTTTAACATCTTCACGAGCTTCCCATGACACAGATGAGACACCTACAGGGAAAGGATTAGAACCCAGAGCCTCTGACTTCCAGACCTCTCTGCTCACCTGCTTCCTCCTCACCCCGCAGCACTGGAGTGAGAACCCGGCTCCAGACAGGCGACCACACAGGAGAGCTCGAGTCCATCCTAAGACACTGTGAATGCTACGCCTGGATCTGTGCTTCTCTCTTTGTCTCCATCCCCTGGACCTTGCCCCGTGTTCACCTGTCCTTGAATTTTTTTGAAACGTGGATGTAACCACAGTGTTCCTTATAGCAGACTTCTCGGGATTCCCCAGCGAAGGAGTCTCCACATATCAGAGATTCTTAGAGAAAACCACTGAACTAATTCCTTCAGGCCAATCTCAACCCATCACTCAGGAGCAAAACTTAAAACAGCTGCTATTTATGACTAAGGGTTTCCTCTGGGCTATGCAGTTGACCTCTAAGAAATGAGCTTTTACCTGTGCTTACGTCATGTCAGAACACCCTGGTATTGTCACCTCCTTATACTCACAAGGAAAACAGCCAGAGAGGGTAGATAGCCCAGTAAGTTCCATTCACCTGGGTTGCGCAAGTAGCAGATGTCCCTGGAGTCTGCAGAGGAAAGGTCTGTCTGAGAGGCTCACCAAGCTTTCCAGCCCTTGGAAAACCTGCACGTGATCACCATGAGACAACCATGTGACCCTACTGTGACACCTGTGTGACCACAGTGTGACTCACTGCAGCCTTAGTGTGATTCCCACATGAATGCCACGTGATTCCGGTGTGACCATCCCCACGTGACCCACGTAGCTCCCACATAAGAATCAGTCATGACTCCCACATGGTCCCCACGTGGCTCCCACATGACCTGCTTGCGATAGCCACGTGACCACACGCAGAAAACAGACCGAATGTGTCAGTCATCATCCTCGCGCCCTTTCTAATGTCTTCTCTGTGTCGCTTCCCAGTAGGGTTTGGGTTAGATTCAGCCAATAAGAGGCACCCGAGCAAGATTTGGAGAGAAAAGAGAAGCCTTCTCCTCCAGCTGCAGTGGACCCACACAGGGTTGAGGGGGGGCCGAGCAGATGTGAGGTGTGTACCCCTTCCTGAGCTTAGGACCCAGGGAGCAATCTCTTTGCCTCCTGAAAGCCAGCAGTATCTGGGAAAGCCATGAAATTAGATTCACGAAGATATCAGGGCCCAACAAAAACCCGGATCTACGTGCGAAACACTAAAATAAAAGAATTGTTTGGGCTGGCCACAGGACCAAGGTTCACAGAGAGGAGTAAGTGCTAAAGGTCCCGAGAAGATAAACAGCCCCAGGAACCCCTCGAAGCCAGCAGTACTTTGTTTCCTACAACTCCATTCTAGCCTGACTGCGTTTTTTATGTTGTTTTGGGGCTATTTTATTAAGCCCATGGATCCCTCAGACAGGTATACAGCAAGGGGTGAAATAAAGGAGAAAAACATATTTGCTGCACAATGGAGAGAATAAGGAAAAAGAAGATCTTTTGAGAGAGGCTCTGAAAACCTCGGGTCTCTACATAGCTATACCTGCCCCTTCGTTTTCTTCTCAGTCCCCCAAAGTCAAACCTATGGGTAAACACGCCTGAGGGGAAGCTCTGAGGAGGGCGTGCTGACCCTTCTTGGTGTGTTGGAAATCCCTGGACTTGGGGGTCAGGAGGAAGGCTGAGGGGTCTGTTGGAAATGCAAGATTTATACTCCTGGGCCCTGAAATCAAACAGACCAGGGTTGGCTCTTGGCTCCGTGATCTTGGGCCAGTTCTTAACCTCCATTCAGGTCTCAGATAATGATCACCTACTCTATCTCATGTTTTACGGATTAGGTGGGGTCATTTATGTAGAGTATTGAGCACAGGCTGGTGCACGAGAGGCATGTGGTGAATGATGAAAATGATCACTGTTGCTAGGGGTTGTTATTATTATGACTCGGGAGCTTCTTGGAGCAGCTGTGCAGGTGGCCCCGTGGCCCCCGTGGCTGCAGCACGGACAGCAGCAGGTGTGGGTGGAGGAGGAGAATGAACCAAGAGTTTGACGTCCGGAGCTCTGGGTTCGGGGCTTAGCTCTAACACTTTCGGGTTGCATTTAACTTGAAAACGTTCCCAGTCCTCTCCAGGTCTTGGTTTATTCATCTCTGATGTGGGGAGAAGTTACAATAAAAGACCCAGGAGATGATGGGCTGGATCGAAAAGTCTGTACACTGAACTATTACAGTCTACAAGTGGACCATGTGTTATCTGTAGCAAATCTGGCCAGCCCCTTCCCTCGAACCTCCAGCCTCCGCCCTTTCAACCTCTGAAGCCAACCTCACAGTGCTCCCCGGCGTCTCAGTCACCAAGGGGGAAGGGGGCCGACCTTCCTGTTTGTTTGCTGGGGCAATCTGCACTGAGATGTTGTCCAGGTTTATTGTCACATCATTCATTCTCCCAGAAGAGATGCTGGTCACTCACTGTCCTTGCTTCCCCACCTTTCTGAGTCCTTCCACCTGCAGCGTCCATAGGGCACAAGACACCACCCCACTGCCTATGAACCAGTCTCGTGTCACGTGGGCGGGGCCTCCGTCACTTAGAACGCCACTCAACAGAGTATCGTTAGCTACAGACACTGTGCTGTACAGTAGATCTCCAGAGCTCATGGTGCATCAGCTAAGAGCACAGTATTGTATACTTAAAGAGGGTCGAGCTTATGTTGTGTTCTTACCCCCAAATAATAGTAACAGTAATAATAATAATAGGGGCAGAAGAAACATTGGGAGGTGAAGGATATGTCTATGGCTTTGATGGTGGTGATGATTTCATGGGTGTATACATGGCCTCAAATTCATCAAGTTGCATACATTACATATATCTAGCTTTCTACATGTCAATCATACCTCAATAAGGTGTTTTTTTTTTTTTTTAAAGAGAGAATGCTGTGATTGTAGCGGTGTGGCCTCACTTTTCCGTGGCTGCTTTATGCTGTCTCCTCAAACAGACAGATCTATTTCTGAGTCTCTGGGAAGGGGAATAAAAGCAGAGCAATCCTTTTCGCCTGGGGGAAGAACCAAGCTTGCAGATTGAGAGTCTTGCGTTCAGTGAACATCCTGCCAGCCGAGTGGCACCTGTTTGCTAAGAGGGGACTTCTCAGAGGCAGGTCTGCATGGCATTCATCTGTCCCTGAGCCTGCATCTGGGCGCTTGGGGTGACTAAATTACAGAGCCTGTTCTTGGAACAAATATTCCAGCATTCAAGCCTCCAAACGAGTGCCGCCCTTCAAAACCGATGCTCCTGGAGGCTAGACTTATTCCCTGGTTACCTAACGCACTCGCTGTGTGACTTCTCGTCGCGTGAAGTATTGGGGGTTCTCCTTTGGCAAGGCCCCACGGGTAGTTATACATTACAGACCAAAAAATGGCTCATCTTCCATTTGGTTGCCGAAATGTATTGTCCAACTTTATCAACCATGTTTTTATTGTTTTCCTGATAAGAGTGACAGATGGATTTATTGTGTTCAGGCTATGAGCTGTGTGTTTCCCAATAACTTTCAAGGTGAGAACAGTCACTCTGGGCATAAGCCCCAGTTTTTAATTGTCATCCCAATAAGCTTCTCATTGTCATATCCTACTCAGAACTGTCTAATTTCAAAGTCAGTAAAATTTCCATTATGGAAAAGTGATTGTTTTCCAATAATAACCCATCTTCAAATAACCCCAAATTGCCAGAGAATATGCTATGGGGAATTTCAAAAATGATTTCCTAAAATATAACTCGAGCTGGCTTTATTGACGCAAACTTACATACTCACATAATATATAGCTACTTTTTGGTGACTTTTAAATAATCATTTATTAAAAAATTTTTTTTTCAATGACAGCTTACATTCAGTGTTATTTTGTATTAGTTTCAGGTGTACAGCATGGTGGTTAGACAATCATATACTTTGCAAAGTGTCCCCCCGGCACCGTACATAGTTATTTCAATATCATTGACTGTGTTCCCTATGCTGTACTTTACATCCCCGCGACTGTTTTGAGAAGTACAGCTTGGTAATTATAGCTATTTTTTGAGGAGAAGTTACTCATTTTCTGCTGCACACTTTATTTATTTATTCAGTAAAATGATTTTCACTTCAACTCTAAGCCATAGGTTTTCCTCCTTTGCTGTCTTCCTTTTTATTTTCAGCCTGAAAGAAATTTCTAGAATGCTTATTAGAGGGTACACCCGGTTGTCGGTGTGTACGCTGACTGGCTCAGGGGTGGCTGAGGAAGCCTTCATTCATTTCAGCACACTGGGATGCCCAGGTGCACACGGACTGCAGGTCAGCTCCCAAGCAGACTTGCACAGCCCTGAGCATCTGCCCAGTTGCTCCTGATCTAACGGTTGAGTAGCTTTCCACCAGGGATGCTGTGGACCAGCCTGCTCACCGTTACCCAGCCCAGGCTCCTGTAGACCGCAGCACTGGTTAAAGACTTCCCTCTTTTTTTTTTTTTTAATAATTTTTTTTCTTTATTGATTTTAGAGAGAGGGGAAGTGAGAGGGAGAGAGAGATAGAAACATAGATGAGAGAGAACATCCATTGGCCGCCTCCTGCATGCTCCCCACTGGGGATCGGGCCCACAACCTGGGCATGTGTCCTGACCGGGAATCGAACCAGCAACCTCTTGGTGCATGGGTCGACGCTCAACCACTGAGCCACACCGGCCGGGACTTACCTCTTTTGATCTGGGTTCCTCCACGTCTTTGACATGTGCTGGCTTCTAGGACTCCACTTTCCAATTTTAAGGAAATTGGGCTTCTCTTAGCCCCCTTTGACAAGACTGTTATAAATAAAGAAGTTAACTTAACCCAAGGGGACAAGCAGTATATTTTAGAAATTAGCTCTCCTTGGGATCAGAACAGCATTGCCCATAATCAGGTCTCTGACACCTCTTAGGTCCTGGTGCGGTGCCTTAGAAACAATGGGTGCTTGCTTAATACCTGTGTATTGGAATGAACTTGTAAACGCGTTCATCTCTTCTTCTGGGCTGACTCCTAAGGGGAAAAACTATGACTGGTTTGATCTTTACTCTCTACACAATGCTTTGTTCATATCAAGAGCGTAGTAAACATTTAATTTTAATTCAGCAGGAAAGTCTGAAAATGATAAAATTGGGGTGGGGTTGTACTTGAGCCATGCGATTATGACTAGTGAGTCTCCATCTGATTTTGACTCTGATGAATTAATGTCAATGAAATATTCAGCAACAACATCTCAGCAAGCCATTTATTTACTGTATTTCAATATTTAGTCATGACAGTTAATGGACAAGAAGATCAGCAAACAACTATTTAAGGCCTCTGATGTCAGCATGGCTTGCTTCTGATAATTAACACTATGGTTTTTAAATGTCAGTGACATCAGTACATCTCCTCACTATCCTTCATGAGATGAATTTAATTCTTGGATATATATTTATCCAAGAGTTTTATATATATATATAAATATATATATATCTAAGAGTTTTATATATATATATATATATATATATATATATATATATATATCCATTTCTTCAAAAGAAATTAATTCTGCTTAATATTTACCTTGGTTATAGAAAGTGTTCCACAGTGAATAGGTTATTTTTGGGGTAGGGGGGATCATTGTACTTTTGGTATTTGAAATGATTTGCAAATTATTATGATTAATTGCTGGTACAGCTGGAATTTCTTTGGTCATATTTTTCACATGTAATTGAAGGATGTATTTTTCCACTCATTTATCTGCTGAATGGCCATTGCTCTGTTTTCATTAACATCATTATTAGCAAGTCAACGTGTCCCCTCCATCTAGAATCAATCAGTTATATTATTTGCTAATGTGTTTTACTCCAGTGTGAGACATTCTTTCTGCTTGACAAATAGTGGTTTAAACAAGCATGACACAACTTAGAGGTCTTTCTATAATTTCTACTTACATAACTTCTTATAAACAATATAATATTTTAACATGAATGTTAAAAGTCTGGATACAGATTGTTATTTTTAAAAATAAGACTTAAAAATATTTCTTGGTAGAGTATCTAATATTTTCAGAGCTTAAACATCATACAGTTGACTAGTCAGATTAATTACACGTTTTTTAAATTCTTACTTAGGTACCCAACACTGTGCTAGACTCCAGAAACGCCGAAAAGATTCTATAGAAACTCCTACGCTCAAGGAACTCATAACCTAGCAGTAAGATGTGCATAAACTCAAAGGTCAAATCATGGTATATGCTCTCATAGAGTGACTTAGGAGGAGAGAGGAGGGGTTCCACCTCACACCTCCTACAGGCAGGCGGAGGCAGAAGGGAGTGAACAAGGAGGAAATGAAGTCAGAAAAACCTAAAATAATGAGTTGTTTCTTTCTTTTTTAAAAAAATTTTTTTCCTGCCCTGGCCAGTTTGGCTCAGCAGTTAGAGCATTGGCCTGCGGTTCACAGAGACCCAGGTTCAGTTCCCGCTAGGGGCACGTACCTCGGTTGCAGTTTGTCCCAGGTCCTGGTTGGGTTGTGCAGGTGGCAACCAATTGATGTGTTTCTCTCACATTGATGTTTCTCTCTCTCTCTCTCTCTCTTCCTCTCTCTCCCTCCCACTCTAACTGAACAAAAAATGGAAAAATGTCCTCGGGTGAGGATAAAAAAAAAAAATTTTCCTTATTGATTTTTAGAGAGAGAGGAAGGGAAAGGGAGAGAAAGATAGAAACATCGATGAGAGAGAACATCGATTGGCCGCCTCCTGCATGTCCCCACTGGGGATTTGCCCCACAACGTGGGCATGTGCCCTGACCGGGAATCAAACTGGCAACCTCTTGGTGCATGGGTCGACGCTAGCCACTGAGCCACACCGGCCGGGCAATGAGTTGTTTCTTAAAAAATGAAAAGATATTAGCACAGAGAGAAAGTAAGGGCTCGTGTAGCATCCTTGGCAGAAAGAGCATGATATTTAAAAGCATGTATATACATTCGAGGTGCACACATTTTATGTTCCTTGACAAACATTCAGATTGCTGAGACCTTGTTTCGGGATATATAAGGGACAGAGGAAAGATATTAAGCTAGAGAGCGATGCAGGGGTCAGACCACAAGGATATCATGCCAAGTCAGAGGTAAGTCTTTGCCTTACAGGAAATAAGCAATCGGTGAGGTGTTTTTACCAAGGAGTGGCATTATCTGTTAGGAGAACGTGTAGCATCAAGTTTCATGATTGGGAAACAGAGAATCACATAGTCAATGACACTAAGGTTTTCACCATCTTTAAACCCTATCAAATGGGGGTTAACTTTAACATCTCTGACTTCACTAGCTGGTGATTAAAACTGGAGTCACATTCTACCGTTAGAAACCAAGTTTAGGTATTCTGAATCTGTGCACAGTGGCTAGTGGGAAAGCCTTACTTTCTGGGAAATTCCCTCTGTTAATACTCCAGAGAATCCAGAAGGCTTTTTAGGTATTCGCTCCAATTTTGGCGACTGGCTAAGGCCATGTCTTTCTATTGCAGTGTCCGGTGTTTGGTGGGGCTCGGGAATGTCTTGCTACCTGCTGTTCTGTGCTTCCTCCGCCCCTTGGCTGTGTGTGACTTCGCTGGTGTCGGGACATTTCCCATCACTGCTGTCTTCCTGAGACTGCTGATCCCCAAGCCGTGCCCAGGATGTGGTTGTGATGGCAGCCCCTCTATGTCACCAGACTCTTTTCCATTTCTGTCCACTTTTCATTGAGGAGTACAACAGCCAAGGTGCTTGAGATCTTAGGGACAGTTAGGTTTCTGTGATGTTCTCTTCCCACAGGGCATGGACATTGAAGATGGAAGGGCTGGTCAGAGAGTAAGCATTCGCTCACGGAGTCACGTAGGTCAGGGAAGCAAGCTGCCTTGCCCTGATAACTTCTTAGTTTACAGTGGTGGCGGGGGCGGGGGGGGGAGGGGGGGAGTGTTTTCTGAGACATCTGCTTCTCAGGTTGTGGAGGGAATATAGGACAGAGTTGATCAGAAGTCATGATAATTACAGATACGTTTCATCTTCTTTTCCATCTGGCTCCTGGGCTCCAATCAGAGCAATGAGTTTTTCACTATTTTCATAACTTCTTGATAGTTAGGATATTCTAAGATGTCTTCGGGGGAAGTGTTACCTTAGTCTACAGAGTGGCTGACTTAGTTGTGGTCCAGCTAACAAAGCCTTCAAATATAATGCATCTGTAGACCTATGGTGGGTATTGCTCATGGCATTTGACAGAGTATTTATTAAGCTTCCACAATGCATTGAGTCGTGCTTCTGTTGGGTGAGGAGAGTGTGGCAGATCTTCACCTTTTCTAAAATCACTTCTGGGGGACAGAGCACCAACGGCGAGAATATATCTTGTTCTTCTTTCTCTCCTTTCCCTGTTTTCTGAAAGTAACTGTAGGCAGGATCTTTGCATGTGTGCATTCAAAATCACATAAAAACTATATTTTCACTTATCAAAATGGGCAGGGTTTACCATTAGTGACTGAAAACAAAATTTTTAAAAAATGTGATAGATATCTGCTACTTTTTTGGTCTGTGCTGTCATTTTGCCTTCCTTGTTGGAAATTTTCCTACTCCACGTGATCCTGGCGTAGAGGTCAGTCACATAGCCTATTATTCCCTAAGATAAAAATGAGCATTTCACACACCCAGGCAACAGTGGGCTGATTACCTACTTTTCCAAGCTTTCAAAAGTCCTGATTTGCTGTGTTTGTATTTGTAACGTCTCCCACCCTCTCACCAGGGCTGACTTCAAACTACCATATGGTATCACCAAAATGTGGCATTGGGAGGGAAGCATGGAATTGGCTTTGCCAAGCTGATACAAGCCCACTTCATGAAGTCACTGCCAATAGGCCCACCTTGATATGTGATATCCCTCTGGACGCAGGCATTGGTCCAGAATCAAGTACGTGAACCCAAATAGTACTGACAAGCACCCGTGTGGAGAACTGGTGCAGAGGCTGTGGGAGAGGGCCATCTGCTTTCCCTGGGGAGTAAGACTGTGAGGACTACGTAAGCCTAGGGACGCTGGTCACCACCTCTGCTACTGTATGAAGAGCATGTCAGTGAAAATGAGGCAACAGAATGGCAGAGCCGAGAGGTGGCTTCAGCGAGGCCTGTTGACAACATGAAAGCCTGGTTCCCATTCAACCTGGTTCCCTCTGGGACTTTCTCATTACATAAGCAGATAACTTCAGATTTTTACATAAGCTCATTTAAGTTGGATTTCTGCCACTGGCAAGCAAAATACTCCTCATCCTAGTGGGTAAAGAATGTCTTAGAATTGGGGATTTGTATTTTTGTATTCCGAGTATGGAAAGTTTAGAAATCTTTGGGGACCCAGATAAGGATGATTAGGCCTTCCTTAAATAGAGGGTGTACAGAAGGGAACCTGAAATTTCCCTTGGAAGCAAAACAACTGAGGAGACTACAAGAGCAAAAAAATAAAAGAGGCCTGAAACAAGATTTCAGGAGCAGCACTAGCTAGGGGACTGGGCCAGGGGCTTTGTGCCTCTCCACCCAAGAGGCTTCTCTACCCTTTTTTATCAACTGTCTGTGCAAAGAGGACAGTGTAGCAGATGCTAAACTCAATCAATTCCCAAAACTCTATCCTTCAGAGTGTTGCCAGAGTTATCTTTAGGAGTGGACATCTGATGACTCCATCTTAAATGTGAAATGCTTTCATATTTTTCCTTTTGTGATATTGTGATTTATAGTAAGAGACATATATTTGGTCTTTCCCTTTTCTGATACAGAGCTCCTAAAAAGCTTGGAATTTCCTACTTGTAAAGAGCAGCAAAGGTGTTTTTTTATGTTAATGGAGCGACCACTGGACTGCTCCAAGGTTGGGGGCTGGGTGCCAGGAGAAGGAACCACTTCATTAGAGGGTGGGAACTTCCAGCCCTACCCCATGACCTCTGGGGAGGGGAGAGGGCCTGGAGGTTGAATCAGTCACCAAGAGCCAATGATTTAATCGATCATGTCCCTGTCATGAAGCCTCCATAAAATCCCCCCAAGAGCATGAGGTTTGGAGAGCTTCTGGGTTGGTGAACACATGGAGTGGCTGAGAGGGTGGTGTACCTTGAGAGGGCATGGACACTCTGTGCCCTGTCCCCATACCTTGCCCTATGCATTTCCTCCACAAGGCTCTTCCTGAGTTGCATGCTTTTATAGTAAACTGGTGATCTAGTAAGTGCACTGCTTCTCTGTTTCTGTGAGCCTCTATAACAAATTAATCAAACCCGAGAAGGGGGTTGTGGGAACCTGCGATTTGTTGTCAGAGGGTCAGAAGCCCAGGTGACTACCTGGGCTTGCAATTAGCATGCGTGTTGAGGGGCAGTCTTGTGGGACTGAGCTCTTTACCTGTGGAATCTGATGCTATCTCTCGGTAGATAGTGTCAGAATTGAGTTGAATTGTAGGACACCCAGCTGGTGTCAGAGCATTGGTGTGGGGAACCCCTGTACCCCCTCTCCCCCAACACATCCACATTGGTAAAGGGTGATCAAACCCTTTACCTTTTCTTTGGTAGAAAAGCAAAACAAAACATCAAAACTCCTTTTCATGGTATGTCCTTTATAATTTGGCTTTTTTATAGCACTTTTACCCCATTTTCTTTCACTTTCCTCTAAACACCGCCACTCCCCAAATTTTGAACTTCCCAGACCCCTGAATAGAACTTGCTCACATGTATATCTGGATATTTGTGTACCTAGAAGGTGCTCACCCTGCTGTTGACCTAGTTAAGACCTACTCACCATCTGTCTGTGCACAGTCTTCGTTTCTACAAGAAGTATTTTCAGACTCCTGCAGGAGGCATTCGTGACTCCCACCTCCGTTCTCCTTTGTCACCCTATCTATCTGTTGTAGCAGTTAGAAGTTTGTCTGCTTTATTTACTTTTGTAAGACTGTATCTCACTGGACTGGAAGACCCTTGAAGATGGGTTCCTGTTGACGAAGCCTGTTAAAAACGTAGTCTAGAGGATGCTTGTCAATACAAGTCTTCAGGTTGCCTCAAGTGTTAGAGTAGCAGGCTGACTCTGTTCTAGCATATCTGTTAAATTTCAGACATTCTGCAAGGAAGTAGAAAGATTAGAAAGTCCTCTGCATTATAGAGTGGAAGACAGGCAGATAGATAGATAGATAGATAGATAGATAGATAGATAGATAGATAGATAGATAGATAGATAGACAGATAGATAGATAGACAGATAGAAAAACAGACATTTAAGGAGTGAAAATATCAACAGTAGCTCAAGAGGCATCGTGCTCAGATCAGCTGCAGAAAGCTTCATAAAGAAAATAACACTTCAGTGGAATCTTGAAGGGTATGGAGAGGGAGGGGGAGCTCATTACAGACCAAAGACCCTGTACCTGTCAGTTCACAGACACTACTCGTCCGTGGTGTATAATCAGATTGGTGTGGCTGCTGTGGTATTTAGCTCCGTTTCCGGCATAGAGTAGGTGCTCAGTAAAATTTTGGTGAATGAATGAATGAAGACTGCATGGGTAAGAGTGATGGGAGAGTCCGTGGGAGGTAATTTGGGACCTCACTTGGAAGTGCAGATATTTCAAGCCAAGGAGTTGGTACTTCAACCAGACTTAAGTAAGTCAGTATTTCCGAGTGGTTAAACCCAATCTTTAGTCAGACTGCTGGATTTGAATGCTGGCTCCATCAATGTATCAGCTTTGTAGCTGTAGGAAAGCCTAAATCTCCATCTTTTTTACCTATAAAATGGGGTTAATAATTAGTTAATAATTATGCTTACTTTGTAGAGTTGCTGTGAGGGTTACAATTGAAGCATTTGGTACAGAGGTTCATACAATGTGAGTCCAAAACAAAAACAAAAACACACACACACACACAAATTTAACTAGGTAACTAGCTCTTCATGCCCTGGAGAGCTTTGCAGATTTTTAAGGGAGAGAGTGATAACAGCGGGTTTGTTTCTTTAAGATGCTACAGGGCTGTTGGCCTAGCAGGGATCACAGAAAGTCATCTTTCCTGATTGTTTGGCCTCTTTTGATTAGGGAGAGAAAAAAAAAAAAAGAACAACCAACAACCTCACAACTCCATGAAAAACACTGGTGATTTCAGAGAGAGGCCAGAGGCATGGAAAAGTATCAGTAAGGCCTGGGACTAGATAATGACAAATGTCTTTGCTTGCAGAGACTGTTCTAGCCCTGGAGGAAGAAAGCAGTAGCTCGGTAATGGGACTGAAGTAGGACCCTTAGGAATGAGAGTTGGAAAGGCTAGTAGCATTAAATATCAGGTTTAATCGGGTAAGGGAGGACAGGCAAGGGGACCTAGAGAAAATGGAAAAATGACGAACTGGCCAATAATAGTTACCAGAAGAGGAAAATGGATTACAATGTGTAACCATTTCACTGTTCCTATCCACTTCTAACCCTTTTTGTTTCATCCTCACTTGAGGATATGTTTTTATTGATTTTTAGAGAGAGAGGAAGGGGGAGGGGGGAGAGAGAGAGAGAGAGAAACATCAACATGAGAGAAATATCAATCGGTTGCCTCCCCTACACGCCCTGACTGGGGATCAAAACCGCAACCTAGGTTTGTGCCCTGACCAGGAATCGAACCCACAACCTTTCGTTGTAGGGGATGACACTCCAACCAACTGAGCCAGGGCCTGCCTCTAAGCCTTGTAAGGACAGCTCCAAACTCTCGATTTTAGGGCCGCTGCAGCCGTGGGTGGGTGACGCTGGCCTGAAGCCTGATTCTGGACGGGATGAGGGGGCACTGGGCTTTGTCGCCACGCCCTGCCACTTTGCCTTGAGTCCTTCGTCTGTGGCTGGAGTTCCAACGGTCAGGCGGTGTTTGAGTGCAGATCAACGACAGCCATCGTTCCCAGCAGCTGAATTTGCACAGCTGTGAATCCCAGGGCACATCCGTGAGACCCGGTTGTAGGACCTGAGAGCTCAGGGACAGCCAAGAGAGGCGAGCCCTTGGCATCGTGGGGTCCGGGCTAGTTCTTGGAGGACTTATGAGATGTTAATACACATTGTGTGAAAAAGTCACTGTGCTCATATTAGCTTGGGAATAGTGACTTAAGCCGAATGAGAGCGGCTGGTTCAAGATCAGACTTCTCAGGTGCTTACTTTGCCATGTGCATTGTTAACCTCCTGGAGGAAAAACCTCGGCAGAGGGAGCGATCGCAGGGCATGGGATAAAGGGTTCTGCTCTCAATGTGGCCAACCTAGCGAGAAAGGCAGAGGTCATCAATGAGAGCAGTAGTTAGTGAATTCTCTGGAGCATGGAATATCCGACATACACCACTCTGCTTTCTCAACGCCCGCGCCACATCTCCGCCTTATTGGACTGGCATCCACCTCTTGTCTGGCTTGTGACATCAGACACTCACTAAATACTTCACTGGGCCCCCAGGTATGCCAGGGGGAAGCTCAGCCTCACACCTGGCCCTGCGTTTCATGACCAGTTCAGTCTTTGTGCTCCTGGTTCAATGCCTGTCACAAGACAAAGCCATGAGCTGTTTCTCTCCAGTGCACAGAATTCCTAGGGTCAGATATTAGAGCAGGAAGAGATCTCAGCTCTCATCATATTCAGTCTCTTCACGAGGTGTCATTATGTCCAGTCCGTCAGTGTCACAGCAGAGTTTTACTGGAATGAATAGGCCTGGACATAGCTGCCGTGCACAGGTGCCCAAGTGGTGCACTGCCCCAAGCAGGGTGCCTGCCACTGGACTGTGATGGGGCTAGCACCCCATGCAGTCATCTCTGCACCACAGATCGTCACCCTGGCTTCGACAGAGTCATGTTTCATTTATCCCCCCCCCCCCCGAAGAGGTAGCTGTGTGCTCCAAGGGGGCCGAGAACAGTGATTCCAGTGTAATAATCAAACGTGTACAAATCTTGAAGCCCGCAAAGTATATTATGTTTCTAAAATACAATGTTCTGCTATAAAATAAATGGCTAGGGTGAACGTGTCACATTAATCCAGTTAAAACTTGAGTCTCTATTTTCAACACTTCACCTTCTCTATTTAGTAAATAATTAAAAACGAATAGGAAAGAGCAGGACGCAGGGAGCAGCTGTGAGGGACACCGAGGTGTTTGGCGGGAGGACAGAGGTGAGGGGAGAACCACGTGGACCATATTGAACAGTAACCGGATGTCAGAACACCAGTGTCCACACACGCAGTCTGAGGTTTATAATTCCCCTGGGTGAGTCATCTCACGCGGCTTGTCAAGTTGCAAAAAGAAGCACCCAAATATTTTAATTTATAGGGAAGAAAATTGAGGAAAAGGAAGTTTTAATGTGTTTTCTGATCCCCCCTGGGAGTCAGTTTCCAGAACGTCTAACACAGGCAGCATCAGCATTAAATCTCAGTCTCATGCCTGTTCCGGCATTATCGTTTGTCTCCACTCGGCTTGTGGAGGTGCTCAGAGGAGGTTTAAGTCGCCCCCAGGAACAGCAGCTCTGTTGTCCACCCGGCTGTGAGGGTCACCTCGTCAGGTAAGATGGGACTTTCGGCGTGGAGGGGATTTCACGGCATGGCCACGGCTGCCTCTCTTCCTGTGCTTGCTGTCCTGGTTTCTCCCACCAGGCTAGTGCCCCCTTGAACGCAGGGGCTTGATTCCATCCTGAACATCCCTCATCGCCAACACAGAGCCTGCCACACGGAAGACACTCAGGGAATAACTGTTGAGGGCATGTTGAGAGTTGTGGCTTCTCTCGCCCATCCTTAGAGGATCTCAGCTGCGGTCCCTGTAAGCAGCCTTCTCCTACCTGTGAAGCCCCACGCTCATCAGTAGGCTACTAGGTCCAAAAGGCTATTGCAGCCAAGATAGATGTTGACACAGCTTCCTTGCTGCCCTGGCAGGGGTGGGGGCGGGCAATACTAGGGCCCATTCTGGAGTAAAATCAGGAATTCCTGTTTGTTCAGGTTCCAGTGGTAAATCTCCCCGTGCACAGAAATGTATCATGCTGATGTCCCTGACGGCAGGCTGCCTGGAGCTTCACTGAGTGATCACTGTTTCTACTTGATCTATTGACAAGGGAGGATTAAAAGTAAACAGCTGTGCCAACTCCAAAGCGCTGATGGAGGCCGGCGCATAGGAAACTTTCCCACAAACCTCAGAGCTGGCCCAGGGCTTGGGGTTGTCAGTAAATGTCTGCTGTTGGCTTCGGGAGGGGAAACGAAGTCTGGAGTCTAACCTCAGGGTGGGGAACTGGACCTTGGATCCAATCAGTGCATTTAGGAGCACGGGCCCTATGCACAGTGCCGTATAAAACTGAGAGGGAGTGGGTTTGGAGTCTAACTGGACCACGTTGTCATCGGACTTCTCTGATATCAACTTTCTGAATCATTCCTGCCTCTCCAGTTGGGATACAGTGACAGCGAAGATGACCTGGTGGACAGGGAAGTAAAGTACTGACGTTGCAGTGAGAAAAACCTGTATTGCATTCATGGGTCTAAAAACCCTCCCTGCGAAAGCTCACCCACTTCTCAGCTTCGCTTTGGTTACTTCGTCTGTGAAGGGGAAATGAGACTGCCAAGGGTTAGCCAGAAATAATGACCTGGATAGTCACATGGCAACACAGGCAGAGCTCAGACAATTAACACTGACTGAGGACAGCATCAGAACACACGCAAAGCAGTGCGTGCGTGTGTGTGTGTGTGTAATTAATACACGGAGTGAAAATTGGAGAGACACCCCTTCAATGGACCAGAGTTAGGAGCTAAAATAGGAGGGGGAAGGAGTGATGAAAAGATAATAAAAGGTAAAAGTAAAACAAAAGAATTGTCTGACATGGACCATAGATAACTGTACTCCTGAACTGAGTGATACGATTAACTGAAATCTGTGGTCCATGAAGGGGTAAAAAAAAAGAAAAAGCCATGCAAATAAATATACAACTACAAATCATGATAAGTGGGTGAACTAAAAATGCTGTGATTAAGAATAAGGGGCATAGGGGGCTGTGACGTAGCTGTTACAGTGAGCCAGGAGAAGAGGGGAGGAAAGGATGTTGCAGACTGTGGGAACAGCCTGCTCGGAGTCCTTAGGGCTATGAATAGGCTGATGCTGGTGAGTGACGGCCAGAGCGGTTAGAGATGAGCCTGGAGGGGTAGACAGAGGCTAAGCGATGCAAGGACTGCGGGCCACGTGAAAAGATTGCGTTTTAACTTAAGTGCAGTGAGAAGCCATTAAAGGTTTTTAATGCAGGGGCAGGTGGATGGCAATCGATGGATTTGGTGGGCAGAGAACATATGTGGCATGTCCAGATTTTTGCTGAATAGTCTAACTGCTGTCAGGGAGCCAAAGTGAATGCAGATAGATCTATTAAGAGCTTTCTCACAGCAATCCAGATGGGCCATGGACGTAGCTTGGACAACAGCGTGGGCGATGGGAATGCAGAGACGTAATTGATTGGAAAGATACTGGCAGATAGTATCAACAAGTCATGTAAGACTCATGGCTTTGGCATGGATTATATATGTATTTAAATATTTATTGCTCCTTTTTGTTGTAGGATTACATATCCCTTTCTGATGGACATCAGAAATAGCCATGTTTCTTTTCTTTAGCCAAAGAATGTGAATTAAAGTAGTATATGCCACTCCCAGTAGAATTTTTACGAGCTAGAGAATGCTTTGCTGTACTCTCTGTTTCCTGTGACATGAGCCCCACAATGCCACAGGGAGAAGCTGCCTCCCCAGCCTGGGTCTCAGGATGATAATGATGTATGACAGAGCCTTAAATAACCAGTGATAAAATGGGTGAGAAGTTAATCTTCTTGTTTAAGTGCACATCAGATGTTTGCTAAGATACACCATATGCTTGGCCATGAAACAAAATCTCACTTTCAAAGGAATGAAATCATACTAGGAAGCCTCTCTCACCATAATGGTATTAAATTTGGAATCAATAATGAAAGATATTTGAAAAGTTCCCAAATAGTTGGAAATTAAACCATTCACTATAGAATAACTCATGAGTCAAATAAGAAACAATCAGAAAAATTAGAAAATATTTTGAATAAATAAAAATGAAAACATAATACCTCAAAATTTGTGGGAATAAGCTCAGTGAAATGTAAATTTTCAGTGAATATATTGGAATAAAGAAAATACAAAATCCATGATCTATGTGAAAGTCAATGAAATAAAGGAAAAGTGATTGAGAAAACCAACAAAATAAAAAAAATTGGTACTTTGAAAAGTTTAGTAAAATTGATAAAACCTAACAAGATTGATTAAGAAAAAAAAGATAGAAAATATAAACTGCCAATAACAAAAATGAAAGATAGGACATCATCACAGATCCCAGAAACATTAAAAGGATACTAAGGGAAGAGTTGTTTTTAAGAACAACCATCATTCAGAACTGCCTGAAATCAAGCTAAATGGAAGTCCTACAACTACACAATTAAAGCAGCAGCCACATGGAGACTGGTAGGAGGGGCGGAAGTGCGAATGGGCTGGTCCCACACCCACGAGGCAGATAAAAATTAGGAGGATACCTGAGCTGTGAAGGTCCTCTCTGAGGACTGAGGGGTCCCTGTCCCATACCAGGCTCCCAGCTCAGGGTTCCAGTGCCAAGAAGAGAAGTCCCCATCACTTCTGGCTGTAAAACCAGCGGGAACTGAGGCTGAGGGAGGCTGAGGCTGCTGGAGCCCCAGGCAGCTCCTCTTAAAGGGCCCGCGCACGGACTTACTCAGACTCACTCCTTCTGGGCTCCAGCATTGGGGAGGCAGCTTGAAAGGCACCAGAGACATACAGGGAAGAACTGAATTGTTCGGCATTGGGGTGAGAGCTGGAGAGGCAGCTTTCTCCTGGACAGACGTGCTGTGGGAGGTTGTTGTTCCTTTGGTGAGCCCTTCCCTGGGGTAGCAGATCGCAGCCGTATCTGGGACTCCAGCAACCTGGCTCACCCTGTTTGCCCCGCCCTGGTGATTCCCTGAGGCCCTTCCTCACCCAACTTTTCAGCCCACCAAGCTGTTTCCAATGGCTTTACCATAGGATTGGCCTGTCTTGGATCTTGCTTCAGAGTTTCCTAAAATCTCTCAAACAAGCAGCATCTGGTTTCATTGAGCTCCATACCTCTCATTAAGTGGCCCCAGGCCTGGCACTAGGAGCAGCCAGCCTTGGTTCACAGCTGGGCTTTGCCTGGGTACCTCCAAGCCCAGCACAAGAAGCAGCCATCTGCAGATCACTTTGTAGCTTATGCTGGGTGGCCCCAGGTAGAACACAGGTAGAGGTTGACCTTGCCCCAGAGCCAGCATACCTGGTGGACAGTTTCAGACCACATCGAGGCACCACCACTCAACCACCTCCACAAGTGACACACTCAATGAGTGGACTCAGTGGGTACCAGAGCCCTGCTGAAGTAAGTCTTGCTCCATGTGTTGGGCCCCTACACTGCTGATCCTCCAACGGAGTCAGAGGCCAGTGGTCAGTGGGCACGGCCAGTCCTTGCAGCTGATCAGCCTGAGTAAATCCTTGCCATTGACATGCCAACAGCAATCAAGACTCAATTACAACAAAAGGGTGTACAGTCCACACTAGGGGTACACCTCCAGGGCCCAGCTGGGGTGATCAGGGAGGCTGTGCCTCTGGACCCTACAAGACACCTACAACAATAGGCCACCCTACACAGCCTAGGAGACATAGCAACTCTACCTAATACATAGAAACAAACACATGGAAGCAGAAAAAATGAGGAGACAAAGAAACATGTCCCAAGTGAAAGAACAGAACAAAATTCCAGGAAAAAAACTAAACAAAATGGAGATAAGCAATCAATCAGATGCAGAGTTCATCCTTATAACACTGGTTAAAAGGATGTCTAGGAACTTAGTGAGAACTTCAAGGAACTTAAGGAGAACTCCAAGAAACTTAGTGAGAACATCAACAACATAAAAAAGGACCAGTCAGAAATGAAGGATGCACTAACTGAAATAAAGAATAATTTACAGGGAATCAATAGTAGAGTAGGTGAAGTCAGGAAGCAAACCATCGAATTGAAATATAAGGAAGCAAAAAACACCCAATCAGAACAGCAAAAAGAAAAAAGAATCCAAAACTACGAGAACAGTGTAAGGAGCCTCTGGGACAACTTCAAGAGTGCCAACACTTGCATTATGGGAGTGCCAGAAGGAGAAGAGAGAGAGCAAGAAATTGAAAATCTATTTGAAACAATAATGACAGAAAACTTCCCTAACTTGGTGAAGGAAACAGACATACAAGTCCAGGAAGCACAGAGAGTGCCAAACAAGATGAACCCAAAGAGGTCCACACCAAGACACATCATCATCAAAATGCCAAAGGCTAAAGACAAAGAGAGAATCTTAAAAGCGACAAGCAAAAAGCAGTTAGTTACTTACAAAGGAGCTCCCATAAGACTATCAGCCAATGTCTCAAAAGAAACATTGCAGGCCAGAAAGGAATGGCAAGAGATATTCAAAGTAATGAAATGCAATGACCTACAACCAAGATTACTCTATCCTACAAAGCTATAATTTAGAATCGATGGACATATAAAGAATGTCCCAGACAAGAAAAAGCTAAAGGAGTTCATCACCACCAAACCAGTATTATATGAAATGTTGAAGGGTCTTCTTGAAGGAGAAGAACAAAAATATGAACAATAAAAGGCAATAAATACATATCTATCACCAATTAAATCTACAAACAAAATGAGCAAGCAGAACAGAAACAGACTCATAGATACAGAGAACTTTTGTTGCTTGCCACATGGGAAGGGGCTGGGGGGATGGGTGAAGAAGATGAAGGATTTAAGAAGTACAAATTAGTTGTTAGACTGATGAACCTCAAAGGGAAGGGGGGAGGGAGGGTGGGAAGAGATAAGTCAAAGAACTTCTATGCATAACCAATGGGCACAAGCAATAGTGTGGGGAAGGCCAGAGGAGGGCAGGATTTGGGAGGAGGGGGGACATCTGTAATACATTCAACAATAAAGATAAGTTAAAAAAAAACAGAAAAATAAATTCAGCAACATAGATGGAATGAAAAAAATATTTAAAATGCACAACTTAGTAAAGTTTCCATTAGAAGAAATTTTAAAAAATTGAAATAGCCTCTATTTAAGAAACTGAATTAAAATATTAAAATCTTTCCACAAAGAAAATTTTAAAGATTTTTTTTCTAAACTTCTGGTGGGAAGTTTAGGATCCCAGAATAACCCCTACCCCAAAATCTTGAAAATGAAGAAGAAAATTTGGATTACATATGCTATCTGATTAAAAAAAAAAAAAAATCCTCACCCAAGGATATTTTTCCATTGATTTTCAGATAGAGTGGGAGGGAGGAAGGGAAAGAGAGACAGAAACATCGATGTGAGAGAGACACATCAGTTGGATGCCTCCTGCCTGACCCCAACCAGGGATGGGGATCAAATTGCAACTGAGGTACGTGCCCTTGACCCAAATCAAACCCGAGACTCTTTGGTCCTCGGTCCATTGCTCTAACTGCTGAGCAAAACCGACCAGGGCTGATACCTGATTTTAAGACTTATAATAGAGCTAATGTAGTCATATTATTAGCTCAATATTTGACTCATATTGTCAAAATGATACACATATAAAATCAGTGGAATAAAATAGAAGGTCTAGAAATACACACACACACATGCACACATATATGGTCTAAGTACAAAGGTATCATGGCAAGTCAATGGGTAATGGAGAGTGTTCTCACAAATGGTATGGGAGCAACAGGATGTTTGCATGGAAAAACAAAACTCAACACATACTTTACACCACATAATACAATTTATTTGAGATAACATATACCTAAACATAAAGGACAAATCTATACAACTTTTCAAATAACATGGGAAGAATATCTTCACAAATTTTAAAAAGCCAAAAATTCCCCTCCCCCTTTGGAAATAATATAGAAGAGACAGGAACTAAAAGGAATTGCCCTGGCTGGTTTGGCTCAGCGGTTAGAGCGTCGGCCCGCGGACCAGAGAGTCCCGGGTTCGGTTCCCGCTAAGGGCACGTACCTCAGTTGCAGTTTGTCCCAGGCCCTGGTTGGGGTCGTGTGGGTGGCAGCCAGTCGATGTGTCTCTCTCACATCGATGTTTCTCGCTCTCTCTTCCTCCCTCTCTCCCTCCTGCTCTATCTGAAGATAAATGCTAAAAAATAAAAAAATAAAAGGAATAGATTGATAAATTGAACTTCATCATAACTAAAAACCTCTGTACATCTTGAAACCAAAGACAAGGCAAAAATTGGGTGAAAATGTTCACAACATACAGATTTGACAAAAGACTTACACATAGAATATATAAAAATGCCCTACAGTTTATTAATAAAACAAATCAATTAAAAATAGCCAATGATTTAAAGAGACACTTCCCAAAAGAAGATATTCCAGTGGTCAGTGAGTATAAGAAAAGGTGTTGAACACCATTACTCATCAGGGAAATGTAAATGAAAACAAATGAGATACCACTCCACACCCCCTTGAATGATTAAAATGAAAACTTGGGCATGTATACACAGCAACCATAATCTTTAAAAAAAATTTTTTTTTCTTTATTGATTTTAGAGAGAGAGGAAGGGAGAGAGAGAGAGAAATAGAAACACTGATGAGAGAGAACATCGACTGGCTGCCTCCTGCATGCCCCCCACTGGAGATCAGGCCCACAACTGGGCATGTGCCCTGACCGGGAATCGAACTGGTGACCTCCTGGTGCATGGGTCGACACTCAACCACTGAGCCACACCAGCCGGGCAGCAACCATAAACTTAAACATTATTGGTGGAAGTGCAGAATGGTACAACTGCTTCAGAAAAATGCTAAACGGTTCAGCAGTTTCTAGACTTTTTTTTTTTATTCTATGACTCAGCAATTTCATGCCAAGGGAAATGAAACCATACATCCTATAAAGACTCTCCCCCAAGTGTCCACAGCAGCTTTATAATAGTCAAAGACTAGAAGCAATCCAAATGTCCGTCACTAGGAGACTGAATATACAAACTGGGTGTAGTTGTGTAATTCAATACAGCAATAAAAAGGATGAACTAGCGATACACCGTTCGAACTAACGATTTGGCCTTTCTGATTCAAGCCTACATTGTCAGAACTGTTTACCTTTAGTTCTGACCTTGTCATGTCCATCTCTTCCCTTCAGTCATGCTCCCTGCCACAATGTCCTTCTATCAGTTACTTGTAAGACTCATAAAACTTGCCAGATGAATGAGAATCAAGTAGTATGGAACATGTCATTCCTGTATCAAGAATATATTCACTCATCCTTCCACTATCTCTAATCCTGCTGAAAGCCCACTCTTTTCTTCAACATTAAAATATGTTTATCTTTAGTGCTGAAAGTATTACAGATGTACCCCTTTTCCCCATTGACCCTCTCCTCCCCACCACCCCTCCTGCCTTCACCCCACTATTGTGTCCATTGGTTATGCATATATCATGAAAATTTTCAAAAGCTGAAAAATTTTTCAGTAAACATCTGTTTGCAACCACCTGGATTCTACCATCAACAATTTATTATGCTTGTTTTACCACATATCTGTCTAGTATCCATCCTTCTATTCAGCGGCCCATTATTAGTCCATCAATTCCTCAGGGAAGCTTTCTCTGAATACCCGAAGAGGTGAAGACCTTATATCTAGTCTAGCACCCTCCCTTACAACATCTCATTTGTCTTTTATGACACTTGATTTAATTACCACGAACAGCTTTCCAAAATTGAGCTTCCATCAGAATCGTCTGGGAGGCTTGTTCAAGCACAGGTTATTGGGCCCCATCTCTCAAATTTCTGACACAGCAGCTCTCGGTGGGGGTTAAAAGTTTGCATTTTTCACAAGTCCCCAGGTGATGCTGATACTGCCGGCGCACAGGCACTTGGAGAACCACTGAGGTTGAGCGTCAGCACCATGCCTGTGGGAGTCAGGTCTGTTTGATTTACTGCTGATTCCCATAGGTTATCATAGGCACAGAATCGGTACTCAGGACATAGCATGGATTTGCTGAATGAATGGATATATATGAAATGTACATATTTCATATATTGTATCATAGGAATTCCTCATAATCACAATTGTCAATGAATACCTCCATCCATAGTCATATCCTGTTTACTTCTCTCCCCGTTGTTAGATATTAACATTGTTTCTAATATCCCGTTACATTGATTATGAGGCTTTACTCAGGTTTTGATTTTCACAGGGATTCCTTAACCTCGGAAAAGAAATTCTAGCTAAGGATGAAGTATACCTTTCGATTTGATTTGATTTCTTTTCTTGTGATCCCAGGCTGTAAAATCCGCGTGTTGTTTCCCACTTAAATGAGGTAGGAATTAGGACTTCAAAAGACACTTTTCTCAAGGGAAGGAGAAAAGAACAACAACAAAAAAACCCGAAGCATACTTCAACTAATTGCAAACAAGAGAATGTTGTGTGAGGTTGGCTGCACAGGTGTGAAGGTGGAAGGTGAGGCCAGAGCGTGTGTTAGCCTAACGATGAGAACACCTGCTTCTAAATGACTGGAAGGATCCACTGTAACTAAACGAATTTCCTGGCACCTGTGTTGAGTTATTCAGATGAAGGATGAAAAAACAATGTCCTTGAGTTGAGTGTGGCTTTTTAAAAACTACAATGTATTTTTTAGAGTCGTTTTCGATGGAGAGCAAAATTGAGAAGGTACAGAGCTTTCTCATCTGTTCTCAGCCCCCACAGAGGCACAGCCTCCCACGTTATCAACATCCCCCACCAGAGCGTGAATTTAGTGGATAAACCTACGTACATTACTCAAGTCCATAGTTTACATTAGGGTTCACTTTTGGTACATTCTATGGGTTTGAACAAATGTATAATGACATGTATCCACCATTATAGTATCACGCAAAGTATTTTCACTGCCCTAAAATTCTCTGTGCTCCACCCATTCTTCCCTCCCCCATCCCCCCACCAGCCCTTCTCAATCACTCCATTACTGATCTTTTTACTGTATTGTATCCATAGCTCTGCCTTTTCCAGAATGTCATATAGTTGGAATCATACCATATGTAGCCTTTTCAGATTGGCTTCTTTCACTTACATTTAAGTTTCCTCCATGTTTTTTTCATGGCTTGATAGCTCATTTCTTGTTTAGCCCTGAGGAATATTCCAGTGTTTGCATGTACCACACCCTATCCATTCACCTACTGAAGGACATTTTGGTTGCTTCCAAAGTTTGGCAAGTTTGATTGAAGCTGTGTAAACATAGGTATTCAACGCTGGGTAAATACCAAGGGATGCAATTGCTGGATTGTATGGCAAGAGTATATTTCGTTTTATAAGAAACTGCCAAACTGTCTTCCAACGTGGCTGTACCGTTTTGCATTCCCACCAGCAATGAATGTGAGTTCCTGGCCAGCATTTAGAGCTGCGGGGGTTCTGGATTTTGGCCATTCTAATAGGTGCGTGGGGGCATCTCCTGGTTTTAGTTTGCAGTTCCCTGGTAACATGTTCAGGGCATCTTTTCATAGGCTAAATGCCATTTGTGTATCCCATTTGGCGAGGGGTCTGCTAACGTCTTTGGCCCATTTTTAATTGGATTCTTTGTCTTGTTGAGTTTTTAGAGTTCTTTGTGTATTTTGGATAACAATGTTTTTGATCATATATATATATATTTACAAATATTGCCTTCTAGTGTGTGGCTTATTTTCATTTTCTTGATGGCATCTTAATTTTTAATTTTAATGAAGTCTAGCTGCCTTGTCATTTTTGGTTGATAGCTGGACACTGATAGGCTTTTCCTTATGTGGTGTGAGTTTGGGGGGAGGGGAAGCATTCTCTAGTCCTACGGTTGGGGCTCAGTCTTTTTGGTGAACGTGTGCCTGACCTTCACAAGTGTTCCTTTGTTCCCCCCCTTTTTGATGCGACAGGGTGGCTAGCCTGGGGTGAAGTTGCACGTGTCTTTCCGCCCTGGGTGGAAGGCCAGAGCCAGCTGGGGTTGGGTGCTTCCCTGCGCCCGGTCGGGCTCTGCTCCATCTCCAGCGGGTCAGGCCCCGTTGACTGGCTTCTCCAGGGGGCAGGCCTGTTAGGAAGAACCCGGATGCTCAGGCAAACGGCTTCCTGTGCCCTGCCCCTTCCGGGAGCAGGAGGGCAGGTTCCCTCTGCTGCTCGCTGTGAGAACCCCCTGGAGCTTCTCTGAGGAAAGCTCACAGAAGTGAGGGGCCTCCCTATGACCGGGTCCCCTGGGTTTTCAACTCTCAGACCTGTCCCCGCTGAGCCTCCGGCCACCGATCCGTCACAGTCCCGGTGTTCCTGCCCCGGCTCTGGTCCCTAGGGCTTCCTGCTCAGGTGGGTGGTGATTCTCTGTCCTCACCTGTTTCTCTGGCCAGTTTGGGGGGAAGCGGTTTGCTTCCGTCACAGATCTTAGAAGAGCTGCTGATTTTGCAGTTTGTTCAGCCTTTTCCTTGTTGCGAGGGAGGGATGGCTTCTAAGCGTCTCACATGCTCACCTGGAGACTGGAGGCCTGAGCAGCCTTGGAGAACCTGTGCTGTGTGAGTTCCTTCGCTGCAGTGTGGGTGGGGGAGAAAGCACTCATGGTACAATTCCATGCAGTCTGATCATTACTTCTGCCTTCTGCCAATGATGGAAACTTTTCAAAGTAATTTTTATTTCCTCTGTCTTGAGATAAGGGAACAAGATCACCATAGGCACCATTCTCGCGGGATATTGGAAGCTGTCCTCCTTGGAAAGGTTGTCGTGTTCTTTATTCGACACAGGATAAAGCTGTTGAAGCACAACATTCATCCATCCACAAATTCCTCCAGCCTCCCTTTACTGAGCGCCTTCTTGTTCTATGAATCGTGGCAACACACGTTGCACAAAGCTTGTTTTCCTCCAGGAACTCAGAGTCTAGCAGGGAACAGAGAGAACGATCTTCGTGCAATGTGATATAATCGTCAAGTGAATTACACATGGGTCATGTGAGGGAAAGATTAGTGTTTAAGAGAACTGGGGGCAGCCCTGGCCGGTTTGGCTCAGCAGTTAGAGCGTCTGCCGGTGGACCAGAGAGACCCGGGTTCGGTTCCCACTAAGGGCATGTACCTCGGTTGCAGTTTATCCCTGCCCTGGTTGGGGTCGTGTGGGTGACAACTACTCGATGTGTCTCTCTCACTTCGATTTCTCTCCCTCTCTCCCTGCCCCTCGCTCTATCTGAAGATAAATGCAAAAAAATATCCTTGAGCCCTGGCCGGTTTGGCTCAGCGGTTAGAGCATCGGCCTGCGGTCCAGAGAGACCCAGGTTCGGTTCCCGCTAAGGGCATGTACTTCGGTTGCAGTTTGTCCCCGGGCCTGGTTGGTCGTGCGGGTGGCAGCCACTCGATGTGTCCCTTTCACATCGATGTTTCTCTCTCTCTCTCTTCCTCTCTCTCCCTCCCACTCTATCTGAACAAAAAAAGAAGAAAAAAAAAAAAAAGAAAAAAAATATCCTTGAGTGAGTGAGGATTTAAAAAAAAAACAACAAAAGAGCTGGGGCAGCAGGGGAGGCACTGAACTAAGTTTTGAAGCCAGAGTGGCTTTAGTACAAGAAAGGCAGTCATTGTACACCTTAAACCTACAGATGTTACATGGCAATAATATCTCAATCAGGCCAGGGGACAAAGGGGTGGTCAAAGTAATGTCAAGTGGAAGGTAGCATCTAGGAAGATGGGAGGGACACACAGAATGAAGCGTTTCAAGGATGAAGAATCTTTCCGTGCAGTTAGAGGTGGGATGGCCTGTAGGAGACAGTTCGGAGATGATCAGAAAGGTGGACCAGGATGAGATCATGAATTGCTGGGAAACTGACCAGCCAAGTCTGGCCCATGCCGACCTCTTCGGCCTTATTTCAGTACTTACCCCTGTTATCTGGGTTCCCCTCTGGCCCTAAATCATTCTCCTCCATCTCTCCTGCTTTCCCTTCCCGCTGGATCTTTGCACTCTGCCTTGGAGGCATCCTTTATCCAGGCGATGACCCTTTCTCCTCCAGATCTGGCCTCCAGTTCTGCTTTCTCAGGGAGACCTCTCATCTGTACAGGGCATATCCTCTGTGCCCTATGCTCTTTCTGCATAGCCCTTCTCTTAGCTGATGTTTGTAAGTACGATCACTGCGCCACTATTCTACGAGTTCTAGCAGGAAGATCAGATGTCTGTTTTCCTCAATATTCTATCCCTGTTAGAAGCAGAAATTCTGTCATACATCGAACAGATGCTTAGCAAGTACTAGATGAAAGAAGATAAAAGCTAGTATTTATTTATTATCTATAAGCCTTGCTCTGTGTGTGTGTATACAAAAGGATTTTTATTTTATTTTTCGCTTAATCCTAACCCAAATTCTTTGAGGTTGGTGAAATTATCCCTATTTTACAATGAAAATGCATTGGGGTAATGGAAGTTAATTTCCTTAAATTGGCTGTCTGCCCTCACATGGTCATTCACCGTATGGGTCACCCTTTCTGTCAGCCCGTGAGCTCCAAATTCTACCCAGAAATAAACTAGTAATTTTATCAGCTGAGGTCCTAACCCCTCTGTGGGGCTTCCTCTGATTCTCCCTGCACAACAAGCAGGAGAGTCTAGGCCATTCTCCTGTCGATTTCCATTTAACTGGCCACAGTCTTCTAATTTGGCGCTAACACTGTTTACTTATCTATCCCCCCATCTATACTGAAAAGAGGGATTTTTGTCCTGTTCACTATATTACTGCAGACTCTCAAGTATCTGGTACACAACAAGTACTCCAAGTATACCCAGGGTGGCTTGTATAAGACAAGTTAAAAATGATCAGAGATGTTACTACCAGATTATGAACTGCAGAGACAGGAAGTCTGTCACCTGTCTACCTACAAGATAAAATGAAATAGCCAGACTACATTGATCAGTTCCACACATACGCACTGAGTACTTACCGTGTGGCGAGCACTGATCTAGGGTCTGGGGATACGGCAGTGAGTGATACCAGCCAAGTCCAAGATTCTGTTTCCATGGAACTTATGCTCTAGTGGGAGTTGTTAGGGCCCCACAGTCTCTGAGCTGGAAGGTGGCAGAGACAGCCTTCAGTTTAGGTCTGCTTGTCTCTGAAACCTTTTATGGGCTGCTGCTGCTTCATACAGGCTTCAAAATCTATTTTATCTGACGGTTGCAGTCAGCCTAATTTATGCTTTGGGCATTGCTCCTTTCTGAAAAGCACTCTTATCAGTTAGGAAGGTGACCCGACCTTTCTTGCCATCTTGAAAAGAAAACATGGCTTTCATTCTACCCCCTCCATCATTTCCTTGCTACTTTAGCATTTACTCTTATTCCAAAAACAGTGAACGCATCCTTCTCACAGTGCAACAAAACATCCCAGCTTAGAGGAATTATTGTGCTTTTTTGTCATAAAGGGAAGTATCTTTAACTTTGCGTATTATAGCAGACAGCCTAAGTGCATAAATGCGATCAATATGTCTGGAACAGTCCTTTCATCATGAACCTAATTTCTAGACCTTTGCTTACTTATCCTCCAAAGTCCACATTTCCTTTCCCAGGGACGTAGTTAATAATCCCCTCCTAACAATATCCTTTAAACCAAATTCAGAGAATGTGCTTCCTCTTTAAATGCTCCCTTTCTGTTCTATACATTTATAATTCTGATGTCTCTATTACCTAATTCACATTCTCCTACTCAGAACGTGTGTCCTATTTTGTTTTAAACAAACACCTACCTGCATCGCTCTTTCTCCTCTCATTGACCATTGCAAGTATCATCAAGTTAGTCCCATCGTGGAAAAGAAACCTTACACCACAAAAAGTACTCCCGCTGATTTTTATAACCCTAGTGTTTTTCCTCAGGGCTCTGCAGGGGCATCTCTAACTTGTACACGCTTCCCTCTGCCTGTGCTCGTTTGCTAGGGAATGAGTCCTCGTGGGCATGTCCGTGATTTCAGTTCACCCACCTAGCTTTCTGGGTATCCCTTTTTTCTTCCCTTTGACATTTTTCTCGTTCCTTTTCTACTTATCAGTTCCTGCTGGCCCAGTTGATCTAAAACTCAAGTTCCTCAAGCACGGGCCTCCTCTCCAAATGATCTTGGACCTTCCCAGTGAGGTTCGCTGCCCCCCTCCTTCTGCATGGTCTCTGTGAACCAGTCGACGCTGAGTTTTATAGGCAGCTAGATCTTCCTCGTCTTCCTGCTTCCGAAGATGCCTGCCTTCTGCTGTCTTCCTAGCATGCTGTTTGCTCAAGACTAACTGTTACAGTTCTCTCTCTTCACCGCCTCCTGAGATGTGCTTTGACTTTCTTTCGTTTTCATCATAAGGCCCTTCCATTCTCGTCTCCTCCAGGCCCAGCAATGTTTCCTGAGTCCTTTGGGGAAGACAGTAAGATGTCAACACTCATCTCATGAATCCTGGCCTCACAGTGTTCCTTGCTCCTTTCTATAAATTTTCCCGAATCTTTTCATGTGTATCCCTCTTTTCCACAAGGGTGATATGACCAGTCCCCCTCTTTAAGGGCACAGCTGTGTTCCTTCTCACACCGCCTTGTTTAACGATTATGATTAGAGTCACCTTATGTCTTATTTGTAGTATGTGTTGTCTTAATTCCGGAAACAGCTGTCGTCCTTTAGAAAACTTAAAAACAACATTTGATCATTAGGTACGTGGGTTAATGTTATTTAATCTCAAATTAACCATATGGTGTATTAATCTTATGTCCATTTTGCAGATTTCAAAATATAGAGCCTTTATTGTTTTATTTTTATTTTTTTGTACTAGAAATATTACAAAGCTAATGTGAACGATTTAATCCCAGGACTTTTAATTTAAACAATGTTACTTTGGTTATTCTTTCACTTATTTGAGTACCTAAGTATGTCAGATAGTGTGCTGTGTTCTGGAAAAACAAAAATAAATTCCCCGCTTAAAATGTACTCCAAGTTTCATAGAGACACTGAAATATAAACAATGTTGATTCACGTGATAAATAAAACTAGGAGATCAAGAGTTATGGCAACATAGAGGAGATAGAAATTCATTGAGAGATTAAGCGCTGGCTTCATAGAGGAGCAAAGCTTTGAACTGGGTTTGATGAAAACGAAGAAGGATATGCAAGATGGGAAGGGGGTGAGGGAGGTGCCCTTGTTGCAGTGATACATACTCTACGCACATGTCAAAGGTATAACGGAGCATGGTACAGTTGGGGAAAGAGAACCCGTAGGGTTTGAATCAAGTATGGATTCATTGAGATGGGAAGCTAGAGATTCAATGGGCAAAGTAAATTAGAATAGATTGTTTCTATCCAGAGTTTGGGTTCTAGTCAAAGGTGATTTCAGCCCTGGCCGGTTTGGCTCAGTGGTTAGAGTGTCGGCCCGTGGACTGGAGAGTCCCGGGTTTGGTTCCTGCTAAGGGCACGTACCTTGGTTGCGATTTGTCCCCGGCCCCAGTTGGGGTCGTGTGGGTGGCAGCCACTCGATGTGTCTCTCTCACATCGATGTTTCTCTCTCTCTCTTCCTCCCTCTCTCCCTCCTGCTTTATCTGAAGATAAATGCAAAAATATCCTTAGGTGAGGATTATAAAAAAAAAAAAAAAAGGTGAGTTCAGGTAATCCCTGGAGACTTGCTAGGTTAATATGCAGGTGTCTATGTCTTGGAATGGTTACATTCAAGTAACTGAGTGCTCTTATTTATAAATATTTAAAAAATAATAATTTTAGAGAGAAAAAGGGAGGGGGAGAGAGATAGAAATGTTAATGAGAAACATTAATATCCATCAGCCGCCTCCTGCATGCCCCCTGCTGGGGATTGAGCCCAAAACCTTGACATGTGCCCTGACCAGGAATCAAACAGGTGGCCTCTTGGTGCATGGGTCCATGCTCAACCACTGAGCCACACCGACCAGGCTGTGCTCTTGTTTAGTGGTGCTGATGGTCTTTTGCTTTGCACAATTTACTGGGCTCAGACTCAAGCTGATTCTGCCCTCTTCAGCTCCCTGGACACCAGGCAGAGGGAAAGGAAAAGAGACCGTAGAGGACAGGACAGGAGGTTTTATAACCCATATTCTATGGCTAGAACTGAAGTACACGGCTACAGCTAGCTGCAAGGGACACAGGGAGACCTAGTGGAGTCGTGTGCCCCAGATAAAAGTCTCTGCCCCAGCAATGTAAAAACCATAAAGGGTGGAGGTTTTTAAGTAGAGAAATAACATATCTAGATTCTGATTTTAATGAAGAATACCAAAAAAGCAAACTTGGAGGAAATATAGTGAGTTGAAGTTTGTATACATCGAGTTTGAGATGGTTTTAGCATAGAAATCTGAACTTCAAATTATTGTTAAATCTTTGAGAACGAGCCAAACAAAAGTGAGATAGTTAATATTACAAAAATGGATTATTTGACTAGGGGTAGGGTGTGGGGAAAGGAGAGGGAAGGTGAGAAGGCATACCTTAAAAATCCTTATTTTAATAATTGAGCAAAGAAAAATGAGTCAAAAGAGGGCAATAATTGTCAGGAAGGTAGAAGAAAACTAGAATAGAGCAATGTCACCAAAACCAAGGGAAGAGATGGTTTCACAGGAGGATTTCTTTAACAGCATAAAATGCAATCAAAAGTCTAGATAAGAAAAGGACGAACCAATGAGATTATTAATTAGTGGTTTTTAGTAGCTGGTGAAAAGGCCATTTTCATTAAGTTGTTGGAGTAGAAGCTAGAATGCCGCAATTAAGGAGACAATGTGTTGTTTCTTCCAAGAAACCCGGAGAAGAAGGAAAAAAAGAGAGAGAGAAAGAGAGATAGTGACTTTAGGGAGAACTGGGTTGAGACAAGGTTTTCTTTTGAATTTTTTAAGGATAGTAGATATTTGAATGTGTCTGTAGGATCAAGGGAAGAAGCCAATGGCAGAGGTTTGAAATATCCAACAGACAGAATAATTGATGGAGCAGTGCTTTAGAGGAGAAAAAGTTGCAAACGTAGGTAGGGGCATCAGCTTTAGAGAGAGAAAAATGTCGATATCTTCTTTGGAGAGGCAAAAGAGAAAAGTTTAAAGAATACATGCATTTTAGGCCAGAGGGAATATGGTTCAGAATCTCCAGTTCTGTAGTTGTTTTTCCAAAGTAGGAAAGACAAGGTTTTTGGATGGGAGTGAGAAAAGAGTGAGAAGAGAGTTTATGGCTGGAGAAAATGGAAAGGGTTTAGAAGATTCATGGTTAAGATTAGAAGGAGGCCACCACGGTCATGTGAAAGTTTCCAGACATTACTGAAGTCCCAACCAGGACCGTAGTTACATAATGTCATATATCTTGAGGAAATATCCTCTCTTTAAGGCTATACCCTTCAGCCTCTGTTGTCCCAGAGACTGTATAGCTACAGTTTCATTGGGTCCCCCATTCTTTGTGGAATCCTTTTGGAAGACAAAAAATTTGTTTACCATAATCTGCCAATCAGTCAAAATTGGTAAGCCCAGTAGGAAAATGGACATAACCTTGGCTATTTCCCTGTTTTCTCTCTTCTTCAAAATGCTTATTTGCAGATAACTCTTACATCTTGACTAAGTTGGAGGAGGATACTCAGGTCGGTTTCTCCAATCCCATAATTTAGCTTCTTATTCTGTATATGCATTAATAAAGCATCAGTGATCCCATTTCTTGCACATGTGCAACACTCATTTAAAATCTTGACTTGCTACCTCATGCTTAAAAAATAAAATCTCAGAAGTATTGCAGTCTGTTACCTGGGATGCTGAGATGAGGAAGGAAATTGACATGGGTAAAATTGGGACTAAGAGGTCTAACTTTGAGTCGCCCTTAGCTTGGTCCTTAGAGGAGTGGGGGATTTAGACATTTACCATTTATTAACAGAACCAGGGGCTCAAACATACTTCACATGATTATCAATACCAAGAGAGTCCAAGCCAGTTCGACTCAGGCTGTCATAACAAAATACCATAGACTCGGTGGCTTAAACAACAGAAATGTATTTCCTCACAGTCCAAGGTCAAGGTCCCAGTAGAGTTGTGTCTGATGAGGACTCTCCGCTTGGCTTGCAGATGGCTTCTTTTGCTGTGTGCTCAGGTGGCTTTTATAAAGACAAAATCCCATGGGATTAGTGCCCCACCCTCATGACATCATTTAACCTTAATTACTTCCTTAGAGGCTCTGTCTCCTAGTTAAGCCACACTAGGGGTTAGAGCGTCAACCTAGGGAATTTTGGTGGAACACAGCTATTCAGTCCATAACACCAGGCAACAGAGCAGGGCAAGAATCCCCAATAAAGGCAATCATCAGCATAAAGAACATATTCATCACTGTGATTTAATAATTCTACTTCTAACCGGGATCCCAAATGGTCCTCAAGTCTATATGGAAATTTCTAAGATGTAAAAAGAATGTCGTGATGTAATTCAGGGAGTTCTTTCAACAGGGAATAAGATGTCTCAGTAGAAGGTCATGAGACTTTCATGAGACTCAACTACACCCACACTGGTTAGGCAGAGGCTGATAAAAAGGTCCTGACTAGATCTGGGTGGGTTTGCAGTCACAGGTATATATCAGTAGTCACTTTAGCCAGAAGAAGGGGCTGAGTCATTCTGGTAACTAGTCACTCACTATGGCTAGATTGCTTTCTCCAGCAAATTCCTCATTTCTGGAGAAACACTGGAGAAAGAATGGGAAGATTGAAAGTTGAGTCAGCATGCTTAACCAGCCAATGATAACGGTGGGACTAAAACCCAAGGCCCGAAATTTCCAAGTGTCATATTCTGCTGGTATTCTATTGCACTTTAGCTTTAAAGTGGGATTTGACATTGTCTAAGGGGAATGGAGACCCTATCTCTGATTTATGTCTCTAACTTACTACTTGAGATTTAGCATGTGAAACAGCTTCTGGGATGATGAAAATAAGAGCTCAGAATCTTGGAGCATTACTGTGCCACACACTTTCCATGTGCGATATCATTTAACGCCCAAACAACCCTGTGCAGGAGGTACGGTTACCATTTTCATTTTACAGATGAAGGAAGAAAGGCTTAGAGGAGAATGAGATGCCACAGCAAACACATAGCAAATCCAAGTTCCCAACCCAGCTTGACTGAGTGTAAAATAAAAGGTTATAAGTAGGAAACTGTAGACCACACACCCATTAGAAACTAGTTGCTCTCATAGAACAGGAGAAGGGTTTCACGTAGCTCTTTACTGGCATCTTTGCAGCATTTAGTCTGTGCCCATACGTCACTTGATCTAGACCATCTAAAGGTAGCGCGCATTTTTCTAAATGGTAAATAAAACAGTAACAAAGAAAGTTCATTCTCCTTCCTTCTCACAGGCAGAGGCAAGATTAGGAGCTCTTCTCCAAAGGAATGAACAATTCAGAGTCCCATGAGTGCCCTGAAATAATGTCCTGATTCAGACAAATGCAGCTGGAGGCTTACAGAGAATACAGGTTGGGATGCAAGTCCTAACATTACCCACTACCCAGCCTCCGAGAAACATCAGATGTACTTGGTCTCTTTTCCTCCCCATCTTAGAGAGTTTCAGTGATCCCTGGAGGCACATGGACCTGCTGTGCTAAGTAAGAGTCTCAGAATTTTGAGACTCCTTCTCACGCTCATCTTCACCACTGACTCACTGCATGGTTTGCTAAAACCAGGTTTGCTTACTCACTGAGATGAGCTCAGAGAAATAACACTCCTAATTTTTAAAGCTGTGAACAGACAACTGCACGATCTGGTCAATAAGCAAAGACTGCTTAGCAGACATAATCACTTTAGTATTGCCATCAAATAAGACTTACAACTGGGAATCACCTGACACATCGTTAATGACATGCTTCATCATTATTTGGTGCACGGTAATTTGACCTAAGTGATGAACAGTTTCTAAATGACTGTTTTTATTAGCAATGGAACGGCTTCCTCTTACCGTTTCTATGGCACTTTAAAGTTTACAATGCACTTTACCAAAGATCATCTCATTATCTCGCATGAGAGGCACTAACAAGCTCAGTAAATGTTAGTTTAATTTAAATCACTCAAAACCACGTTAGAAAAGCTGGGTAGTAATTAGTAACTCCTTTCGCGGATGAGGAAGTGGAGGCTGCGATGTAGACACACGCTGCTTTTCTATTGGGCCAGAGCCAGAGCCCAAATCATTTGACTTCCGGTGATGGCTGCTGCTTCGTATATCCCATAGCATTTCATCAGTGCTGGGAGGAGATGGAAAATGAATGTGTGCAACTGAATTAAAAAGGTAGCTTCTCAGATATCTTTTGGAAATTTAGTGTCCTTTGTCTCCTTCAAGTGGTATTTCTTCCAATTCCTTGAGGCTGGTCTCTCCTTTATGCTGCCTGAGATTTTTGAGAGAAAGGGAGAGAGGGAGAGATGGGGGGCTGGGGGTTGAGTGAGTGGGCGTGAAGTGGAGGAGGGAGAGGTGGAGATGCAAAACACACACCTCTCAGAAGGAAGACTACTGCTACCTGTTAACAGGGAAAAGAACGTTGCATTTTTGTATTGTGTTTTGTAGTTTTTAGAGCACTGTCTTCGGGTAACTGGTAGAAGTCCAAACAGCTCATCTTTACACAGGAGGCTTTTCATTACCTGGCCCTTGGCCACCTCCTGAGTATCAGCTCCCCTGTTCTTGCAAATGCACTCTGGGCCACAGAATACTTGTTTGTAACACAAAGCACAACTCCCAACGAAACCTGAAGGTCCTAAGCTCTTCTGGACCTCCATCACCTTGCACTTGCCTGGAGGGCCTCTCCCCTACTTTATCCCAAGTATCCAAAGGCTTCAGTTCTTCCTCTTCCATCCTCAGCCATCAGAGTCCCCTGAGGGTGATTTTAAGAAACATTGTACCTCGGCTCTGTGCTGCGCCAACTGTATCTGAATCTAAGGGGGGTGAGCTTGGACATCGATAAAAATGTCTGTTTGATGTTGGTGCCTGTGAGGGCTGAGTGCAATGTTTACATCTCTGACTATCTCATTCGACCTTCAGCTCTTCAAGAGGATGGAGTGTTTTATTCAATCTTGTATTCCCCGAGTCCAGCATGGGGTCAGACGCATTCACTAGGCTTTCACTTGTCTCAGAAGCAGGGCTGGTTGGGCATGCCAAGGGGCTGCTGGAGCTTCCAGCTCCTTTCAACAAAGACGTTTCTGTATTGGGCCTTCATGTAAAGCTGCCATTTGTGTCCGAGCCCCGCCTCTGGGGATGGTGGGCAACACCTTCTGCTTCTCATAATCTGGCTGGATCCTCTGGTTCCCGAAATCCAGTGTGTTTCCATTTTGGCTACTACCTCTGTCCTGCCCACCAGTCATCGACGACGGCACTGTTTTCCACTTAGCCTGAACAAGGCCTCAGAATCATTCTCAACCCAGAAACCCAAGACACCATCTCAAATACATTTCAAATATGAGTCAAAATCTAGTTGCATTCCTCGACCTAGATCCTTACATTGATGACATGGATTTGGGTCTGATTATTCTGCCTGGTCAATTGTCTACTTAACCCAAGCTTGTTCCCAAGATGTTGGAAGTGGAACTAAGGGGTTTTCTTCTCAGACGGATTGGTCGCTTGGAACAGAAGTAAGTTTACGTCAAGGACTGTTCGTGGCAATGTTTTTCCAAAACAGAAAAATCAGAAAAAGCACCAGTGGGGTGGGGGTGGGGAGTTCACAGAAAGAGAACAAGTAATCAGACATGCAAAGAAGGCCATGGGAAAGAGAAACGAGAGACAACCATTCACATTTTTATCTCCAGTTGTCCAAAGAGGGGAGTCTGAATTCATGTTGTCTCACATGGCTGTCGGGTTGACCAGCTCCACCCTGAGCAGCCTGCCACAGCACCGCTGTGCTGCGGGGTCATCTCTGTCATACATCGACACTCCTGTCGGTCTATTTCTCGCCCTCTCTTTTGGTACATTTATCTATTTATCTGTGCACTGTCTGAAATTATACATTATGGAAACCTTAATGTCTCATAGAATAAGTCCTCTAGTTTTGACCCTTTGACTTTTTACAGACATCTTATTAGCAGCCTTTTAATTTCCACCATAAAGTATCTACTTTGATTGGGATGGCACTGAATATATAAATCTCTAAAGAGAGAATTAAAATCTTTAGTTTAGTCTTACAATCCAAGAACATGGTATATCCTATGATTTAGTTCTTTAATTTCTCTCAATCGTATTTTTTTGTTTTGTACGTAAATGTCTGTATACTTTTTTTACGTATATTCCTTAATTGTTTTTTTTAATCCTTACCTGAGGACATTTTTTAAAATTATTTTTATCTTTATTGATTTTAGAGAGAGAGGAAGAGAGAGGGAGAGAAAGATAGAAACATCAATGAGAGAACATCGACTGGCCGCCTCCTGCATGTCTCCCTATTGGGATCAGGCCCACAACCTGGGCATGTGCCCTGACTGGGAATCGAACCGGTGACCTCTTGGTGCATGGGTCAATGCTCAACCACTGAGCCACACTGGCCGGGCCTGAGGATATGTTTTTAAATTCATCTTAGAGAAAGAGAAGAACATTGATATGAAAGAGAAACATCAATCAGTTGCCTCCCACACGCACTCCCCAACTGGAGATTGGACTTGCAACCCAGGCATGTGCCCAGACCAGGAAGCTAACCTGCAACCTTTGCTGTATGGGAAATCTCTCCAGCCAATGGAGCCACCCGGCCAGGGCCATTCCTTCATATTTGATACTATTGTAAATGTACCTTTTAAAATACCCATATTCTATTTATTTTAAGTTAGTGTTTAGAAATGCAGGTTATTAAAAAATATACTGACTTTATATCCAACTACCTCATCAAATGTACTTATTAATCATAATAGTTTTCCTGTATTTTGGGTTTTATATGCACATAATCATATTATCTACAGATAAGACAGTTTTATTTCATCCTATCAAGTCCTTTTAAATATTTTCTATAAAAGGTGCTAGTCAGCATCCTTGTCTCCTCACAGCCTCAGGGGGAAAGAGTTCTGTATTTCACCATTTAGTATAATGCTTTCTATATATTTTATGGGGTAGATTTTGTTAATCAAATATATCTATTCTCAGTTTTCTTAGCGGTTGTATCATGAATGAGCGTTGGTTTTTATTAGCTGATCTTTTTTTTCTGTATCTACTGAGACTACCCTATATTTTTCTTTAATCTGTTCATATATGGTGAGTTATATTGACTTTGAATCTTAAACAAAACTTATATTCCTGAAATAAACCAAACGTAGTCATGGTGCATTACCTGTCTTATATTGTCAATGAATTTGATTTTTCTCCCATCCTTTTCTTTCTTCCTTCTTTTCATTTCTCTATCCTTCCAGGAGGTTTGTAGGTGATTTCATTAGAGAAAGGGCTTATATTTTTCTTTTTTTTAATTATTTCTATTGGTTTGTTTTTGTTACAGATGTTTCTCCTTTTTCTGAATGTCTTTCTTTTGTAATCAAGATTAGACTGACTTCATAACGAGGCTTGGGGAGTGGAAATCTCAATGCATTTATTTTTTTAGGGCTACATTGACTCATGAGGCAGATTCACTGTGGGAAAATAATATAACATAACAGCAAAGTGTTATGAAGCGCACTGACGGCGATTTGTAGAAAGGTAAAGGTATTTGCTCAGGGAATGTAAAACAAAGTGAATCTTCATTTGTTGAGACTAGTGTTTCTTTATAGCACTTTATGTCTCAGCCTATTACGGGACTCCTGTCTTCAAATGACGTTGAGCGCTTTACCTGGGTCATCTCAGTCCTCCCTATAACACTAAGTGGTGGAGCACTTTTTAAAAATTGAATTTATTAGGGTGACATTGGTTTCAATGTGTATAGGTTTCAAGTGTAGAATTCTATAATACATCATCTGTATATTGTGTGTTCACCACCCAGTGTCTAGTCTCCTTCCGTCACCATTAATACCCCCTTTTCCCTCTTCTACCTGCCCCACCCGCCTTTGCCTCTGGTAATCACCATCCTGTTGTCTGTGTTTATGAGTTTTCTGGTTTGTTTGTTAAATTCCTTCACCGATTTCACCCAGCCACCCCCCAACAGCTGTCAGTCTGTTCTCTGTATCTTTGAGTTCTGTTTTTATTTTGTTTGTTTATTTCGTTCATTAAATTCCACAAACAAGTGAGATTGTATGGTGTTTGTCTTTCTCTGACGAGCTTATTTCTTTTTAAATCCTCACTTTACAGGTGAGACTTTGGAGATGCTCAGAGAATAAAGAATTTGCCCAAGATGTTAAAGTGCATATTTAAGATGGGATTTAAAACAATAACAACAATCTTTATCGGTATTTTCCCCATTTTACTTAATAGAGTCTTCTTTTTCAGAGAAGTTGGCAAACTACCCCAATATGGCATAACTAGGTTTTAAACTCAGATCTATCTAATTCCAGAATACATGCTTTCTCTTCGGAACCATCATGCTTCCAGGACATCCTTGAGCCTACTTTGCATATCATTCTCTGTAAAAAGCAGGTTGTAGCTCTTACAATGATAAAACTACAGTCCTCATTCTTTCCCAGACACGGTGGAGTGAGTACACAGACCTCCTGGCTGGAATTCTGAGTTCTTGTCTTAGCTTTGCCACTCCATATCTGTATGACACTGGTCAAGTTGTTTTATCTCCTGAAAGGAAATGGGGTAGAAGAATGAAAATAATTCTCCTGTTCTTTATGACTGTGAGGTGGTGGGGACATTGTTGGGCAACATTGTAACAACCCTCTTCCCTTGAGCACAATGAGTTTGATCTCACTCAAGTGCACTAAGCCTTCATTTTTTTATTTTTATCTTATTTTTAGCATGAGTTTCTTTCAGTTTTCAAAAAAAATATAGAATGTGAAATAGCATCAACTTGAGGATGGTGCTACTTGCTACCTGGCAATATTCTTTAAAATGTATCCATGATATTATAAACGCCATCTTCCTTTACTAGAAAGGCAGTAGAACACTCACTCTGAAGTCAGAATCCTGGGTTCAACTCCTGTCTCTGTGATGTTATGGCAGGTTACCCAACCATTCTCTGTTCCAGGTTTCTTATCTAGATACGATGATCAGAATGGCGCCTACCTTACACAGTTGATATTAGGATGACATAAGATAATCAACGTTCTTGGAGCAGTGCTTGGCAGTTTATTACTGCTGCTGATGTTATTATTATTGTTATTATTACCACCACCTGTCTTCCAGTTGCATGAATTGTGAAGAAACAAAAGCAAAGCCATTTGACACCATGAGAGTGGTCAAACCCTCCAAGACAGATCTGTCTGGGACAATTTCGAAAGGAGTAATTCAACATTGTGCTTGAGCAGTGGAGTGATAAGGTGTCACGTGTAGGTGGAGCAGATCACTCAAGTACAAATTGTTATATAAAAATGAATTCAGCTCGGCCGGTATGACTCAGTGGTTGAGCGTCGACCCATGCACCAAGAGGTCACTGGTTCGATTACCGGTCAGGGCACATGCTTGGGTTGCAGGCTTGATCCCCAGTGGGGGGCATGCAGGAGGCAGTTGATCGCTGTTTCTCTCTCTCTCTCTCTCTTCTCTCTCTAAATATCAATAAAAAACATATTTCACAAAATTCATTCCACCATTAATTAAACTTCCTGATTATACCACCTACCGTGTGTGTGCCTGCCTGTGCATGCCCCTTTTATCATTACCTATTAAGAAGTGGGTTGTATGATATGTATGTGCACAAGAATACAGATGAAAACAAGTCCTCACTGGTCCTCATCCTGTTGCCATGCTACTCCCAGCCAGATGAAATTCCTGTGTCACTGCTAACAACTTGCTGTGGATCTTTCCCCTTCTTTTGCTATAAATTTACACACACATATATATATATATATATATACACACACCATTTCTTTGTTTATACAGAAATGGGACAATATTTATTTTTCTGCATTGTTTTTCATTACTTAATGTATCTTGAGAAATCATTCCATGTAAACATACATAGGTTTACCCCATTCTTTAACACTCACACGTTATGTTGTAGTATGAATGCACCTTACTTGATTTTACTACACCTCCCCTATTGTTATACATTAGATTGTTTTCTGTTTTTTATTATAAAAACAAGGCTTCAATTACCATTATTGTGCATATATTTCCATGCACACAGAGGTAGCTAGGCTAGGCTTCTAGAAGTTAGTTTTTGTGTACACAGTGTTTTACTGTGTGTAAAGCATTTTAAAACAGTCACTATTTGTTAAATATATACTAGACACCAGACACAGGACTAGGCGTTTAAGTATTCTGTGTCATTTAATCTTAACTATCACTCCATTTGCGGATGAGGAAAAAGGCTCCGAGGGGCTAAGCTAGTCATACCGCTAGTAAGTGGTATTAAATGTTAGGGTTTTCTCTGGTGGCCTTTGGGGCAATTTTTATGCTCAGAGGAAAGTATTCAGAGGTTTAAATTGGTGTTAGAAGTTAATGTTTAATTTATTAAAGCAAAAATCCAATACCCTTATTCTTATGCTTTTAAGTATGGTTCTATTTATGTCTAGAGAATTTTAGCAATTGCATATAAAGGATTTTGCATAATATTCGCTTCAATTTACAACCTTAGTTAATTAAACATTTTAAAATGTATAAAATCTGATATACAAGGTTTTATAATTCAAATACTCTACTTGTTGACTGACAAGCCTTATTAGCTACTTACATAACTCATAGAAACTAAAAAAATTAAACTTATAAATATGCTGAACCTTAAGTCACTTTCTAGTATTATACATAAATTGAGTATGATTTCAACTTAAAATACATATGTAAATCAGTCCATTACACATTTCAAATTAGAGTTTGAAAGGTGGAACCTTATTCTAATTAACTAAATTTTATAAAACATTAAGGATATAACATATTTTAAAATGCACAGACTTTTTATTTTCCTTTATTGATTTTAGAGAGAGGGGAAGTGAGAGGGAGAGAAAGATAGAAACATCGATGAGACAGAACATCTATTGGCCACCTCCTGCATGTACCCCACTGGGGATCAGGCCCACAACCTAGGCATGTGTCCTGACTGGGAATCGAACCAGCGACCTCTTGGTGCATGGGTCAACACTCAACCACTGAGCCACACTGGCCAGACACACAGACTCTTTTTCAAATATTAATGTTATGGGTTTTATTTTCTTGAATTCATCCTAAATCTTTCCAGAATTTAAAGGTATGAAACCATTACAAATACCAAGTTGTCTCACACAATTTTAAGGTTAATTTCTAATGAAGATTTTTGGTGATTGAATTTTCAGATTGTTCGAGGTCACATAATGACCAGAAGTTTCCATGGGGATACTGTCTAGATTTTTTTCAGTCATCCTGATAAAATACATTGAACTCAGTTTAGTCACTTGTTTGATTATCAAAGTAGCTTCTATGTTCAGCTCCAACATTTTGAAAAAAATATATTTCAAGCAAAGAATGAGATAAAACTTTGTTACTTAAAATGTCATATTTAAAAACACATGGAAATGAACATAATTTCATTTTCCCTAAGTTTTCTGAGAGTATCTAATAAAACAAATGTCTGTAAAAAAAAAAGTGGACAGAAAAATGATCAAACATTTTTTAGTCTTTTGGATACACAGCTCAGAAATTGAGGCAGTGAATTTCTTTAATAATGCACGTTGAAAGTTAAATTTTTTGTGTGTGCCAGTTAGACTGTTTTTCTTTGCTTTTTACAAAACTAATGTAGGATCCAAGGCCAGGATCAGGGTGAGGTAAATGAGGCACCTTGGGAGCAAAATTTAAGAGAGCGCTCCCCTTCAGGGTCATGCACCTGCCCATTCTACACCTGCATGACCTTGACATGCTTGTCTCACCCGAATCCTGGCCCGGGCACTACCCAACTGAGATCGCTGATGAATCATTAAAGACAATTTTAAAAATTAAATGTATTGAGGATAACATTGGTTAATATCATTATCTAAGTTTCAGGTGTACAATTCTAGAATATATCTTCTGTATATTGCATTGTGTGCTCACCACCCAGGGTCTAGCCTTCTTCCATCACTGTATATTTTATAACTTTTGCCCTATTCATCCACCCCCATCCCCCTTCCCCTCTGGTAACCACTGTACTGTTAAAGGCAATATTTGACATTAGATCACTGTGTAATTTTTGTTGTAGCGCTCAGAAGGGGTTCAAGAAAATGACTGCCATTGCTATAATAAAACTGCTATCTTTTAGAATAGGCTTCTTCATGCTTACACATAAAATGAAAAATAGGTATGAAATTAACACGGAATGCTGTCTCATTCTAGTAATGAGTCAAAGCCACCCAAAGATGGGTGGACACATATTTACCCAACGCTCTGTATTAGTTTCCTATAGTCACCAACTTATTGGCTTAAAACACCACAACTCAACATCTTACAGTTCTGGAAGTCAGAAGTCCAAAGAGCCTTACAGGGCTCAAACCAGGGTGTCCTCAGGGCTGCGCTCCTTCTGATGGCTAGGGGAGAATCTGTGTCCTTGCCATCAGCTCCTAGAGGTCACCTGCATTCCTCTGCTTGTGGCCTCTTCTTCAAAATTCCAAGTTCTGCTTTTGTCATTTCATCTTCTTTTCCTGACTCTGATGCTTTTGCCTGGTAACAACCCTGGTGACTACACCAGGGCCACCTAGATCATCCAGGATAATTTTCCCATGTCAAGAGCCTTAATTGCATCACACTTGGAAAATCCTTTGATTATGTAAAGTAAAACGTTCCAGAAGAGTTATTTCATGTAATACATAAATGGACAAGGCATGTGTTAGATCCCAAATGGTATTTAGATTTCTTTGAATATATTGAAAATAAAAATCCCTCTTATTTAAAACATTAATATTTAAAATATGTCAGAAAGTATATACTTTACAGTTATTATGATGGGAACTTTTAGGTGAAAATATAAAATTGTATAATAGGGCTTGGCTGGTGTGGCTCAATGGTTGAGCGTCAACCCATGCACCAAGAGGTCGCAGGTTCGATTCCCCATCAGGGCACATGCCCAGGTTGTGGGCTTGATCCCCAATGGGGGACATGCAGGAGGTGGCCAATCAATGTTCTCTCTCATTGATGTTTCTATCTCTCTCTCCCTCTGCCTTCTTCTCTCTCTCTAATATGAATAAAGAAAATAATTTTAAAAAAAAGTATGATAGGCTGCATAATTTCAAAATATTTTATGAGATAAATGAGCAAATGTTTATAGTCTGAAGTTGTAGGGTCTTATGTCATACTGAAATATTGTCCCAGGTCAGGAGAAGGCCATCCATCCCAGACACGGTTGTAGTGTTTGAAGCATACTTAGTATGAAACCTGTTCTTATTCTCAATCTCTCAGACTAAGAGTCCTTGTCTATAGATGGTAGTAGTGGCACGAACTCTGTTCCCAGGGTTTTCGTCAATCCGAAATGGGACACATGTTTCTGAATTGTTTCATGAACTATAAAGTGCAATACAAATGATAGTTATTAGCGTTGCTTACTTCGGTGTAAGCACTAACCCGAAACAGGGCTTTGCCTGCACTCTTCATTTTGCACTCAAGTTTGTCGTGAACCTGCTTAAGAGGAGATCAAAAGATCAGGTAGGAAATCCTGCCAGCTGCTGGTCTTCTCACTCATTAAATCCTCCCTCAGGGACAGCTTTCATGGGAACCTCGGGGGACTGTTGACTGAGTTGTAAAAGTTCAGGTCTTTGGAGATTTTCATTTTACACACAGTCTTTCAAAGAGGGCTTTTAAAGGTTACATTGAAGTGTGTCATCCTCACCCCTCAATCTTCATGCCTCTGACGTCAGAAGGACACTAATGATCACTTTTTGAAGGGGCGCTTGCTGCTCGCTAGAGGCATCGGCAGTGACGGCTTGGTGGTTACCGCTAACGAGTTCCTCACTTGTAGGAAGACTGGAGCTTCCACGGGGGGTCACCCCTTTGGGAAACTGGGTGGCTTTTCTTATGGTAATGTGGAGAGGAAATGGACTGTGCATTCCAGAGCTGTCTGGATAGGGAAATGTATCGACATTTCAGCATTATCTGAATTGTGTGTTAAGAGCGGCTTTGTCGAATTAAAATGAATGGCAGGTCCAAGCAAAAGTTACAAGCTCTTTCTTACTCAGAATGCATATTAAGTGTTCTCTAATGCTAAGAGTCCAAACTATAATGTCCATTTAGGTTACAGAGACAGGAAACATGGAGAAATGTGAGGTTCTAACTCTCCATTCCAACAGGCTTTGCAGAGGCGACTCTTTTTTTTTTCTTTTTCTTTATTGATTTTAGAGAGAGAGGAAGGGAGAGGGAGAGAGAGGTGGAAACATCGATGAGCGAGAACATCAATTGGCCGCCTCCTGCATGCCCCGCACTGGGGACTGGGCCCACAACCTGGGCATGTGCCCTGACCGGGAATTGAACCGGCGACCTCTTGGTGCATGGGTCGACGCTCAACCACTGAGCCACACCAGCTGGGCCAAAGGCGACTCTTGCCCTTCAGTGTGCTGCTTCCCATCATTTTCTTGTCTCAGGTTAGTTCCTTACACAGAGGACAGCTTTGCGTAGTACAAATGGCTCCAACTTGAGTTCATGAGAATCTACTTTTGTTTCTCCTAGTTTATTCCTTGAAGTGTGGTGAACCACTTTATTTCTCTGGTTCTCATTTGTACACTTCTGACTATTGGATCAGCATTTTTTTGTTGTTGTTGTTAATACCCAGCTACACACAAATGGTGATCACAGTCCTGCACAAACCTCTCCCTCGGGTGAAGTCTGAGATTCAGAGAGTGGCCAACACTGATTTTATTTTATTTTTATTTATTTATTTATTTTTGTCCTCATCCGAGGACATTTTTGCATTTATTTTCAGATAGAGCGGGAGGGATATCTGACACGACCCCAACAGGGGCCGGGGACAAACTGCAACCGAGGTACGTACCCTTAGCGGGAACTGAACCCGGGTCTCTCTGGTCCGCAGGCTGACGCTCTAACTGCTGAGCCAAACTGGCCAGAGCCAGCACTGATTTTAAAAGAAGTCCTCTTCCAAGGGTAGAGAGCTGCGTTGACTTCACCATTTGCTTTCCACTCCAGAAAGCTACCAGGATGTCCGTGTGTGAGACGGCTATTAATGTAGGGTGAACTCGGATGTGCTCTAATTTAAAAAATGCGTAGCTTCTGAGTATTAAGTGGGGGACACAGGAGACGGATATCCAGTGAGGAGGCTGTGGACCGGAGATGCAATGGGACTTCCCCAAAGACATAGAAGCTTGGCAAATTACCTTGTGAAAGAAAATGCCTCACGTCTAAGGAAGCTGGGACTCCCACCCAGATGGCTGGGGTTTGGCTGAGCTGACACTGGACGAGTTGGATTAGAAGATGAGAGACGCGAAAACACAACCCAAGAAAGAAAGAAGAATCTGAAGCTCTCAGGCCCACATTCAGCGTAAGAAGACTCACTGAATCTTCAGCCTCTTTATAAGCAGAAAGCCGTCAGCCGAGACCTGTAAGGAATGCCACGCAGACGAATGCCTGATGACCACACGGAGAACAGGGGTCCTGAGAACCTGTGCTGCCTGTGATACGTGCGGACTCGGGGTACCGACTTTGGAACTCACATTTTTTTGCTGGGTTCATGGAAGCAGGCTGGATGTGGGGATGATCACCAGCGATCCTCACAGAGGCGGCAGGGGCTACTCTGGCTGAGGTTGTCCTGGCCCTACTCCTTACCTTGCCCTTCAGTGTCACAGGCTGCACCTGCCACACACTTCCCTGGAAGCAGGGACCTGGGCAGAGCTGAACACAGCGTCCGTGGGTGATTCTTTTGGTGTCCAACAAGTTCAGTTTTGTAGTGAATACAAAGAATGGCTCTTTAAACCTCAAAAAAATAAATAAGTGATCATTTGAAAACATTTGTACTTTTATTATAACTAACAGCATTTAGACTAAAAACATCTTTCCAAACTCACTTTAAGAACTATGAGGACGGTCTCCACTTTACCACAGTCTCACCTCAACTTCTCTCTTTTCCTGTCATGTCAAAGTAAAGGTTAACATCTCCTTGTCAGCTAACTAGCAGAAGTTTACAAAAACTCCTACAATAGTGCTTTTCCATTGTCAGTTCCTATAAACTCATCCGGACTATTTTTTTTTTTTTTATAAAAAATAGACTTAGCAGAAAGAATATAAATAAGTCTGTATCTCTTATACCCAAGGACCTTCAAAAGAAAATCCAGTTTTAGGTTCTTTGTTTCTCTGTCTTCCTTTCTCAGGCAAAAATCCTTGCGTTCTCTTTCTACTGGGCTCTTTCTTGCTCCCTCTGGATTTCCCCACAAAACTGGGAGCTCTGAAGCATTGGAAGCTGCCTCTCATGTTACAAAGTTTTGTGGCAAGAAGACGGACTCATCTGTGCTCCAAGCCCCTCTAAGGGAGTGCAGTCTCTTACCCCCGTGCTTGTCTCTTCTCCCTGGCTCCAGCTCTCCTTGGACCACCCTTCCTTCCATCACCGTTTCATGACGAAGAGGCTTGGATTCCAGGTATGAGTTCATGGAGATGGGGACAACAGGGGTTCACTCTGTTTTGCATCAACCTTCCAGGCATGTCCTTAGCCAAACAGAATCATTACACAAGGGTAAATCTAGCCAAACAGGCTGCTGGGCTGAGCTTTTGAATTAAAACCCTCACAGTTACCAAATACGTGCATTTGGCTGCACATTGGGCAAGTCGCATCTCTTCCTTGCTGTGCTTGTTGTTGTTATTTTGAGATGGTGAATAACTCGAATGTAGATTTTGGCTAAGGCAGAGGAGCTGGTGGAGAAAGAGCATTCAGAGTCGGAAAACAGAGGACGTAATGATGAAACCAGGTCCCTTCGTTTTCCTTGAGCTGTCATACAAAGATCTGATATGAAGTGAACATCTAAGAACGTAATTTGGAGGCACAAGACTGCTCAGACAACTAACTCCTCACAGTGTTTGATTGCGAACACGCTCTGACGCCAGCTCTACTTTTAAACCAGTTCTGGGTCTCATCCCATCCTACCACTGGAAGAACCTGCCTTCATCCGCATTTCCTCTGTTTACTGATCCTTCATTCTCCCCTTCTCCGCTAGCTTCTTCACGTTGGCCTACAGACACGTGCAAGGGATGTATTACCTTACGATGGCGACAGCAACAAGGCCCGCGATGTGGATTGTGTGATGCTGGAAGGTGCCTTGAGCTAACGTGGCTCGTGGGTGTGAGAGTTCGGGGTGCGTGGTGCCTTGGGCAACCACGCGCATGGAGGGATGAGGCGTGGTGTGCACCCAAGTACACGTGTTAATTAACACACGTGTTAGGATAGCCTTTGTCAACAGAGCCTGGCACATCCTCTCCAGAGTGGTTAGTCATTTTGATATCCGAAATAGAGAATCAGGGTAGGACACGGACTTCAGAGAGCCATGAGCGCCATGAATGGTGAGCCCCTTGTGTGGGGGCCTGTCCAGGGCGGAGAGAGTGGTTGTCAGCAGGGCGATGTGCAGGAGCTGTATGCAGTGACCCTTAAGCCTCTGAGGCATCTGCTCATTCCCCTCTACACCCGGGTGTAGGAGAGGGAGGCCATGACTTAGAGGTCCTTAAAGTGGTTCACTCAAAACTGAGCCTCAGACGGGGGCCTTGATGCAAGATTAGGTGTGAAAAGATGTCCTTCTGGAATATGGCTATGCTTCCCTTTCTGAGGGAGACATTTTGTGAGGGGACTAGATTAGCAACGAGTAACACAGTTGTACTAAAACAAGTATTTGCCTCATAGAATTTAAAATCAGAATCCTTGTGGGTGAGGTCTGAGCATAACGTAGGCTTTTTAAATTAAATTTATTGAGGTGACATTGGTTAATAAAATTATAGAGGTTTCAAGTGTACTATTCTATCATGTATCTTCTGTGTATTGCATTGTGTATTTACTACCCAAAGCTACATCTCTGTCACCATGTATCTGACTCCTGTCCCCTTTGCTACCTCCCCCTCCTTTCCCTTCCCCTCTGATAACCACCATACGATTGTCTGTGTCTATGAGCTTTTGTTTGTCTGTTTGTCTTGCATGCTCATTTGTGGCTTTCGGTTTTATACACTGCCATTTGCGACAACATGGATGGATCCTGCGAATACCACGCTAAGCGAAATAAGTCAGATGGAAAAAGTCAAGACCCATCGTATTTCACTCACATGTGGGATATAAAACATATGCTTTTAAAAGGTTCACCTGGAGCCCAGCCGGTGTGGCTCAGTGGATTGAGTGTCACCCCATGGACTGAGAGGTCCTGGTTTGATTCCCAGTCAGGGCACATGCCCTGGGTTTCGGGCTCAGTCCCCAGTAGGGGGCATACAGGAGGCAGCTGATCGATGTTTCTAACATCGATGTTTCTATCTCTCTCTCCCTTCCTCTCTCTCTAAAAAAACCAATAAAAATATATTAAAAAAATAAAAGTTTCTCCTGGAGACCTTTATGTGTGCCTGGCTTAAACAACTGGTAATTGTGACTACTGTGTTGCAGTCACTTTAAGGGAGTGAAGGTTTATATTGAAAAGTTTATAGTTTTCATAAACCCCTTGATTCATGAAATTCAGGTATGCTTCCAGAAAGTCCTCAGTTTAACCTGAAACATCTTTAGTGTACACATCTATTAGTTTGGAGGCGTAATTCTAGATGTAGGGCTAGCAAAACAACAACTAAGGAACAAACAAGACCATGAGGTTGCAGGGATGTTAGTGGTCTGCTTGAACTGTGGCGTGGCGGAGCAGGGGAAGCATTGATGGTGATGTTGTGGAAATGCTGCCAATCAGACTGTAGGGGGTTGAGTCAGAGAGCTGGGAGTTCTTCCAGGTCCTCTCAGACATAGGTATTGGCCTGCTGTAAGCACCGGAGGCCTGCCACTTTTGCATGTGACAGGGGCACTACAGGTCTGCTGCAGGATCTCCCAGGGCAGGGGGCCTTCTGCACCTTCTGGATGTTTGAGAACATGGTACTTTGGGCAAAGGGGATTGTAAACTGAAACTCAAAGCCTGCAAAACACAGAGTTCATTATGTTGGGACTAGACTAGCTTTTCCAGAGGATGCCCATCTGCTATTCTCCTGTGACCGGGATGCTGAGTACCAGCAGAGAAAGATTATGCAGACAGGCTGATCAGTGCTTCCACACATGTGTGGATTTTCAGCTCGTTTCTGCCCCTGGGACTACCTCGTAATTCATCCCTATCTGTCTTCCTTTTCTATTCCTCACGGCACTGTATCATAAGAGTTTCCCCAATACAATTCAATGTGTTTTGGAAACATCACTTTTAGAAAGGGCTACTTTCTGTTCCATCATATGCTTATTTTATAATGTATTTAACCATTCTCTTATTGTTAAGCATGAAGGTTGTTTACAATTTTTAACTGTTATGGATAAGGTTGCCATGGATACCTTTGTAGTGAATCTTGAACAAATTTCTTACTTTTTCTTTATGATATATTCTGACTTGTAGAATTAATAAGTGAAGTAGAAAATTTAAATATACGTGTGTGCATATGTGTATATGTTTATAATATTAACAATGCATATCTACTATAAAAATATCAATATAAATATATATCAACCGTAACCTTAAGATTCAGAGATTAATGCAGTTAACATTTTACTAAATAATCTTTTGCAAATGTTTTATGCATACAGTGTCATGAACTTTTCAAAAGTCTCATCATACATCTTGTCAAATTGCTGTCCAGAGGAACATGACAGTAATGAAGTAAATATGTTGGAAAATAATATCTCAACATTTGTTTATTATGATATATGTAACTCTAATGGGGTTGATTATTGTTTTGCATGTTAATTTTAAAATTTCTTTTTTGTGAATTGCTTTTCATGTTCTTGTCCCTTTCCCCTTCTTTTTGTGGGGTATGCTTATTTTAAAATCTATAAAAATACAAAGAAGAAAACAGTCACTCAACTATTCCATCATACAGAATTAATCATTGTTTTTATTTTGGTAAAATTTCTCTCTTTTTTCTGTTTATAAGGTGTTTATGTTACACCAGTAGTGTATGAATATATTGTTATGTTTTAATTTTAAAAAGCACATTGTAGCCCTACTGGTGTGGCTCAGTGGTTGAGCGTTGACCCATGCACCAAGAGGTCACCGGTTCAAGTTCAGGTCAGGACACATGCCCAGTTTGTGGGCCTTATTCCCAGGGGGGGCATGTAGGAGGTGGCCAATCGATGTTCTCTCTCATTGATGTGTCTATCTCTCCCTCTCCCTTCCTCTCTCTCTAAAATCAATAAAGAAAAATTATTTTTAAAAAAGCACATGGTACATCAAGCTAGAGCCCCCCTTTAACGTGACACCCTCAGTTTTAACCTCTTTTCCTTATGTAAAGAATGAATATGCTTTTGAGCCATCTTCTAAAAATCTATCTGTCTGTCTATCTATCGATCGTCATCTCCCCCAAGAGAAGTATACAATGTGGCCTTGTATCTGCATTGTTCTTCAGCACTTGTTCTTCCGCCAACATGTTTCTCAAATACCCATATTGATAATAATGAGGCTCTAGACGTCTTTCCATGGCTGCATCTACTGTCTGGATTCACAGCGTATGCACACACACACTTTCCTTTCCCTTATTGTTGGACATTAAGTTTGTGTAATTATATAAAAAGGAGTCCCAGTTCTCTAAGGGTATATGAGAAAGCGTTATTTTTCTCAATAGCTACAAGAGCAGTGCTCTGTCCAACTCTCTCCCGCCCCCTCCTGCTGGGTAGTGGGATCCTTAACGACAGCTCATCTGAGTCAGGAAAGTTCCTTTCTGTTATGAAAGCAGTCCCACTTCAGTTCTTTAAGACTCAGAGATGTACATTTCATCACTGGAATCTCCGGTGGGTTCAGGGCATATCCCTCCCTCACCCTGCAGCCACACCAGCGTGTGGTTGGACTGCGGGCAGAACTGCCGGCTCCTGAACCCTCCTCCCTCCCTTTGCCCCATTTCTCCTTTCCCTTCTCTGTCCTGGTGCTGGCCAAGACGAGAGGGAGGGATACAACGGCATCTGTTTAAGAGCCCCACCTGGAGATCCTCTCTTGGGGTGGTGGTGGCACTTTCCCAGCTTGCTGACTTCATTGTGGAGGAGGGGTAGCTGGCTTTCCACAGTATGGCTCCCAGCATTACTCCAAAGCAGCAGCCCCTGGCTTCGCTCTGCGGCGTCCCCAGCAAGAGAGCAGGTGCCATCTCCCTTCCTCCTGTGACCCTGACTCTGGGTCTAGTGTCCCAAGGCAGGGCAGACTTTGTCCACCTACCTCTGTGGGAACGGGGACCCAGAGCAGACATCAGTGCCCCCAGCTGGCTACCCCTCTGTGCTTCTCTGCCACATGTTCCTCCCTTTCCTCTGCCACAAGGTCTTTCTAGTGCCTAAGCAGAAATCTAACCGGAGATAAAACGTCAGTCTCCCTTCCTGGTAGACATCTCCATATGTTCCCACTGATTCTCCTGGCCCTTCCTCTCCTGGGCAAGGGGACTGGGAAAACCTCTCCCAGGAGCCTTCTCTTCCTCCCGGCCCTCCCGATATGACCACGGGGGAGGAGGCGGTGTCATGTGTGAGTTCCACTGAAATGCCTCCTGTGGGCTCCAGGGCTGACGGCTGGCCCCGACACTGGACAGCCCTCTGGACTAGACAATGAGAGGCACTCCGTGTCCTTTATTCTCGGCTGTGCGTGTGAGTTCTAGGAAAGAAGAAAAAACCCCATTTTGCACCTCACAGCATCTTTTAAAAACAGTTTCTGAGCTTTCATTGTTCCACACAGTGCAGTTCTGAAACCCTTGTGCAGACCTTCCCGTGCACACGTGAGCATCGTGATGAGAGATGCCGAGAGGGGGACCCGCTAGGTCAGGGCGCGTGCGCGTTTCTGGTCTAACAGGTGCCGCCCAAAGGCCTTCCGAACTGTCTCCACCGATTTGCACCCCGCAGCACTGTCAGAGATCATTTCCCCACTCATCGTGTTTGACGTTACAGGCTTTTTATCTTCTGGGTGAAAATTAGTCCCTCATCTTCAATTCACCTTTCTCTGACTATTTGTAAAGAAGAATGACTATCTGTTCATTGACTCCCCCTCCCTCTCGCCTTCCCTGTAGTGATGTTTGGCTTTTTATTTAGATCTTTATTTTTAGAGAATGCCAATGCTTTACCTCAACATGTTTCACGACTGTCTTATATATTAGTAGCCCCGTAGTCAGGATGAGCTCGCTCAAGTTTAAATCTTAATCCAGCACAGTCCTGCTTAAAATGTAGTTTCCAGTGACCTTCAAGATAAATTTCAAATGATAGCAAGCGTGCACACTCCTTTAAGGTGTATCTGCTACGCACGTGTTGCGCTCATCAGTCATCACTGCCTGCTCTGTCCACCTGTGTCCCACCCATACGGACCGTCTATGACGAATCAGTGTTTCGTCCCTTCTCATACCTCTCTGCTTTGACACACTTCTCCTCTGCTCTCTGCAGTGGCTCTCTCCTCCTCCACTTCTGTTTCTCTTTGAAGACTCAGCTTATGCGCCTTCTCCTCTGATAACTCCTCTTTCTTCTGTGCGATCAGAGTTTCGCATCCTCTTCTCGTCATTCTTCTCTCACCATCGTGTGATGTCTTTGTGGGCAAGGGTTCCACGATCTTTGATGTCCTGACAGTTAGCATAGGGCCTCACACGTGGTATGACCTGATTGAAAACAAGATTTTACATGAATGAATGAAGGAGTGGAGCTAAGACGTAGAAATCATGTTATAGTGTCATGAACTATCTGAAAGAAGCACACGCTTGTTTGAAGTGGTTGAGGAGAGAATATAATTATACTTTAAATAGTGAAGTTGGTAACTGGGAAAGTTGAGGGAAAGATCAAGAATTGAGGCATAGGATAGGCAAGGATTAGTAACTGAAGAAAGGCATTGCTTTAAGTGATAGTATTTGACAATGGAATTTTCTTCTAGGATATATAAGAAAATAGGTATCAGCCCAGCCGGTGTGGCTCAGTGGTTGAGTGCTGACCTATGCAATAAGAGGTCACTGGTTCGATTCCTGGTCAGGGCACATGCCCAGGTTGTGGGCCTGCAGGAGGCAGCTGATCAATATTCTCTCTCATCGATGTTTCCATCTCTCTCTCTCCCTTTCCCTTCCTCTCTCTCTCAAAATCAATAAAGAAAGAAAGAAAAAAAAGAATAAAATAGGTATGAAACACCAGAGTGAGGGGATTCCCAGGAAGACGTGGCTGAACAGTGGTTAGATAGTTTAAGACATTTCTAAACTCCTCATCCTCATCAGGAAGCTATAAATGAGCCAAGGATCAAAATTAAAAGGGAAGATGTAGAGAAAATTTGGGGAAAGTCTGCTGGTGATCACTGAGTTTTCCTACCCATCTCCAGGAAAAAGGGGTAGGTTTGCCTGTCCTATAAAAGGGGCTTCACTGGGACCACTCAGAGTTAACATAAACACTGGACAGGTGTCTGATTCCTGCTTGAGCAACGGATAGTGTAAGACATGACCTGATTGTAGACAGAAGAGACATAGAAATGCCTACACTTAGTGTCCAGTACTCCCCACGTACATCAGGGAAAGAATGCATGACTGTTTCTCAGGGACCAGTAGTGGGTAAGATAAAGCTAGAAACAATTCAGAGGGTTGCCTGGAGGGTCAAATAGCTATCAGCAGAGATAAACTGAAGGTTTCACCTGATTTTCAGAGGCTGAAAATAGACGAAGTTGCCAGAACAACCAGAATAGAGATCAAGGGAACTGCAGGTGAAAACTCCCCAGTATGGCCCAAAGAGTCCACGAGAGCACCGTGGAGACAGGGTCAGATCTAAACACTTGCCAAGTTCAGAGACAAGCCATTTTTTCAAGCAAGGACTTTCCTTAATCCCTTTCCTCTCTTTAGACTTCATGCTTCAACCCAAAGAGGTCAGAACGTTTAGTTAACAAGATGTGGCTAAAACAGAATAAAACAGATGTGAGGAAGAGACAAGGCCAGCAGGACTGCCTTCCCATGCTGCAGGCTTTCTCTGACACCCGTTCCGGGATGAGGGGGAAGGCAGAGGATGGAGAGACAGCAAAGCCTTGATTTTAGGACATCTGGAGTTTGGACCATGTAGAGAACGGGACATTTCAATTCCTAGTTTGGAACAATGTTTTATAAAGTAAGAATTATCAAGGATGTTCGGAGGCATGCCTGAATTATCTATAGGGAAGGAGAAGGCAACACCTCACTAAATAAATAGGTCAACACAATGAGAGACAAAGTAAAATGACTGTTTAAGTTCATTCTGTAAGTCATGCTTGTTCAATGTGCCGATGACATTTGACTCAGAGGCTGGTGAGCACTTGTACAGGGGCAGCTACTTAAAGACTCAATGCCAGGGTGAACTGTTTTAATAATTTATATGTTAACTCAGTTCTATTATGTTTTATAGACTGGCAGATGATTCCTCTTGAATTTTCTCCCAGATATCAATGCTTAGATTATTTAATTTTTGTCTGTGTCTCCTGGACCTCTTTGGTCTACTTCAATAAATGACAAGTTGTACATGGGATGAGACTAGCTCAGAGAAGCTGGAATAGATTTTGCTACTCTTCCATTCTGGCCTCCTGGATAGAATCAATAGTATTGATCATAGTGGCTGAGTTGGCCAGACAACCACTACGCCAAGAAAAGGATCGTATCAGTCTGCTGGTGAAATATCACAGGAAGGCAGACACATTTTTGGAGAACGATGCTTTCTGTGCAGTCCAGGTTAGCAAATTCATAGAAGAAAGGGGCGAGGGTATGCATCTTAGAGTCCATTCTATTATCAGCATTGACACTGATATCAGGGGTATTCTACATCCCGTTTATTATAAAATTATTGCTGATTTTCAAAAAAATTAAAGATTACTCTTTATTTTTAAGCTGGTGTATCAGTGGGAGTTCTATCTGAAGCAGAGCCATTATGAATATTATGGTATAAGGAACTTACTATAGGAATTAGTGCCTATGTATTTGAGGGACTGACTAGAGAATTGAAGATCTGAAAGAGGGAGTTAAGTGATCAGAAAAAAAGGTTGCTGACCAGCATGGGGGCAGGTGCATGAGTTGGAGCTTAGAGGGAAATCTGGAGGTTAAGCATGTCTGGTGTGGATGTCTGTAGAAGGCTGAGGCTCTTCATGGCTGTTAGCTCTATGAGTTTGCAGCAAAGCATCTGGTGGTGGCCTGGGGTCGCGGAACAAGCTTTTGGGAAGGAGAGCTGGACGTGGAGTGGGAAAGAGGACCAACTGGAATCTGCTGGGGCCTCTGTACGTATCTCTCACCATCTCTAACCTCACAGAATGATGCTTGCTACTTCTGCCTCCCACATACCAGCCAACTTACTTTTTGAGAAACTCTAACCCAGAAATACATCAAGGAGATTCCAAAAAATGGAGTTCTCAGTGTAAGCAAGTTAACAATAGAACAGTCCACCCAAGTCTACCCCTATTAAATGGGCATTCATAAACATCTTTTTTTTGAAACCTATATTTAACTTCCAAATAAAGACAATAGCAAAATTAGGGTTCTCTCTAACATGATATAACCATTCCATTGTCAGACTGCAAATACAATGACTTTCTCTCCAAAGGAGAATACACAAACTCACACTTTAATCATTTTTGGGCGTAATATTTATTCCCCTTCTAGCTTCGTCACACTTCCCCTTGACATCCTGTTGCTTAAATGCTGAGTTATAAGGTTGACTTATAGAATGAGAAAAGAAGAGAGAAATGAGAAAGGAGGGAAAACCAAAAATAATCAGTGAATACCCGTATACATATATATTCACACCAAAATAAGGAGGAAGTGCTCATAGGAAGTACACTCGTTTTTCTGCAACTGCTTACACGATCATAGCTGATAGCTATAACTTTTTTCTTCCAACACCTGTTTGATATTCCTTTTACTCTCAGCAAGCACTTCAGTTGGTCATGGTTCCTTATCTATGAAGGTGACCAAGGCCTTCATTTCTATATGGTATTGTTACAGTTTTCCATTAACTCTGACTACAGGACATGGGACAACTAAGTGGGCACCAGTGGATTCTAAACATGCCACTTCCTGCTCCCACTGTATAGAAGGAAATTAATTTCCTTGTGTCAAGAAACAACTAGCCAGGATCCATCATCCAGACAGTACTTAACCCTGTCTTTGCCCATTGTTTCACTGTCTCAGTGAATTGAAGTGATCAGGTGCCAGTTTCAATTTTAGTTTAATGGCATAATTATTATGTCCCCTGGTGGAAGAATTTTTCTTTTGGGAACTAAGACCCAAAAATAAGCAGAGCCCAAAGTTATGAGTTTGGGGAATTTTTAAAAAATAAAGTACAGTTGACACACAATATTATATTAGTTTCAGGTGTACAACACAGTGATTTGACATTTATATACCTTACAAAGTGGTCACCATGAGAAGTCTAGTAACCATCTGTCACCATACAAAGTTATTACATTATTGACTATATTCCCTGTGCTGTATGTTACATCCTGTGGCTTATTTTATAACTGGAAGTTTGTACCTCTTATTCCCCTCTACCTTTGTCACTGATCCTTTCAACCCCACCCCCTCTGGCACCCATCAGTTTGTTTTCTGTATGTGAGTCCATTTCTGTTTTGTTAATTTGCTTTGTATTTTTAGATTCCACATATAAGTGAAATCATACATATGTCCTTTTCTCTGTCTGACTTATTTCACTTAGCATAATACCCTCTAGGTCTATCCATGCTGTTGCAAATGGCAAGACTTTATTCTTTTGTATTACTGAGTAATATTCCATTGTGTGTGTGTGTGTGTGTGTGTGTGTGTGTGTATATATATATATATATATATATATATATATATATATATATTATTCATTCATTTATCAATAGGTGTCCATTGATAGATAGTTGGGGAACATTTTTGCTAGATGATCACTAGGAGTAATGATGAATGTAGCTACTTCCATTCCCACCCCTTGAATCCCTGATCTGTGAATATTGGCTAAGGAAAGCTAGTACGATATATTGGTTGCAGATGAAGAGTATCTACCACATCTTTGTAGTGATCAACACAGCCCTGCAAGGTGTTGTCACCCAACTTGTACACTGAGTCTTCAGGCATTGATTCTACAATTCAGCTATTTCAGGGTGTTGAGACACTGTAACACCAGTACATCCTGTGAGCATGAGGCCATTGCTACACTGGTCTGATCTCTGTTAGAAGCAATGTTGTGATATCATTGATATAGTGGACCAGAAGGAAAGGAGATGCAATCATGAACTCTGCAGTCTAGGTTATGACATAGCCCTTATGAGCTACTATAATCCTGCCTGGGCCAGTCTGGCTCAGCGGTTAGAGTGTTGGCCTGAACCCATCAGGTTCGATTCCTGTCAAGGGCACCTACTTGGGTTGTGGTTCAGTCCCTGGCCCTGGTGGGGGTCATGCGGGAGGCAACTGGTCAGTGTGTCTCTCTCACATCGATGTTTCTCTCTCTCTCTCCCTCCCACTTTGTCTGAAAATAAATGAAAAAAATATCCTCCATGAGGATTAAAAAAAAAAAAGAGTTACTATAATCCCGAGGTAGGAGAATTAGGGGAATGAATGAGAGTGACCTTACCTGCTGGAAGTAACTTGTTTTTGGTGGTCCATGCTATTAGGCATGGAGAAAAAGCATTCACCAGACAGTGGCGGGTTACTAGGTGCCAGTGGATGTGTTGACTAACTCCATTCGCTGCAACTGCAGTTCTCACTAAAGCACGTTTTCAGTAATCCCCTGCCACTGTTTTCAAAGATCCATCTGTCCCTGCAAGGTCAGGTAAGGAGGCGGAATAGGCACGTGGTAAGCATCACCGCTCATTTCCTAAGGCCGTGATGGTGGCAATAACATCTGCAGGCCCTCCAAGAATGCAGTATCACTTTGGTTTACCATTTTGGTAAGTAAAGGCAGTTCTTGTGGCTTCTACAACAGTAGCCGTCACTATGTTTCTGGAAATCAACTTGGGGACTCGGCCAGTTTCTGAGTATATGGACTCACTGTGTTATGGAATGGAGGAGTTACCCACAGGTGGAGTTTGGAGGCCCACTGTACCCACTATGAGGTAGATCTGGACCAACACTTCATGATTCCATGGCCTCCATAAGCCCTTACTATCAGCCGTAGACCACAGTGATGTTTTAGGTCTCTGGAAATCAGTTTCTTTTAAAAGTTATTGTCCAATAATTAATGGAAAGTTCTGGATAACGCCTCCCCCACTTCTATGCAAGTCACTTTGGTAAATAGCGATTGGTCACACTGAGGAAGCCTAGGAGAAAGATTTAAAGTACAGGACACATTTGTGGCAGTGTTATTTCCTTTCAGGTTCCAAGAGGACCTGGCTTCCTTTTCACTCAACTGACCCAGGGTATGTAAACTGGGTCACGTCTGGGAATTACTTGGGGGCTGTGACTGTGTTGACATTCAAGACAGATTTCATTTTGATCTAGAACTTTTATCCACTCATGCATGTCAAGTCAAAACGTGAATTTGCTTACTTTCTATTTTAGTCCCAAGGACAAAATGATCAATGAGTCAACATTAAAGATCTCTGTGATTTCAACTGTTCTTATTGCTACTTTGGCTCTAACCATTCAATATAAATTGGAAAAATCTTGCAATTCTTTTGGTGTACTTTGCTCCTTTTCATGGGTTGTGTATTGCACCCACCTCTCTGGGTCCTACCAGCACTTGGTCTGGTTATAAGTCTGCAAACAGTGAGAGGTGGTAGGTCCCCAGGAGGACCAGCACTGCCCGTAGGTTACTACCTCAGGGGAGTCCCATGCGTGTTCTTCAGCCCTAGGTAGACCGACTCAGACAAGGAGGCCAGGTCTGATTCTACTGGAAAAGGAAAGTCAGCAGAATTTTTAGTGTTATGTCTTCAGCTTCATTGTGATCTGCCCATTGAGTCCCTCCATCCCAATTTTCAAGATTTTGCTCCTTCCAAGTCAAAACCCTACATTTAACCTAAAAAAGCTCTCTGAGATTGTGGGTCTTACTCTCATTGCACTTTAGTCACCCACAAGATTTGACCTTTGATTTGATTTTCTGAAATCTTGTCCCTGTGGTTACTTGAGAGAAGGCTATTTAAAAAAAATTTTTTTTATTAATTTTTTAGAGAGAGAAGAAGGGAGAGAGATATAGAAACATCAATATGAGAAACATGGATTGGCTGCCCTCTGCACGCCCCCTACAGGGGATGGAACCCATAACCTGGGCATGTGCCCTGACCAGGAATTAAACCGGGACCTCTCAGTCCATGGGAAGACACTCAATCCACTGATAAGGCTTTTTTTTTTTTTTTTTTTTTTGCAGGGCGGGGGTCAGTTGTAAAATCTTTCTGATCCTTTACTAGACATTTGAGTGGGAATTTTAAAGCCACTTGAAAGGATAATCATTTTATTCCTCCAAGTCTCCATACATTTATAATTGACCAACTAACTTCAATATGCTTTATTTTAACTAAAACTGTTTATGGCAGCAATTACCTAGTCACCCAAAGCATTGCCTTCTATGGATTCTTGAATATAGATGTCTGCAGGTGATAATTTAGTTATCTGCACTGTCACTGAATTCCTTGGACTACCAGTGTGATCTTTAACACTGGTGACAGAGTCATTAACATCCTTAAGTCTAATCCAATGACACAACCAATTCCAGATGCCCTTTCTGAAGCTTCTGTTGTCCCAGTATGACTTCTGGTGCTAGTAACTGTATCATTCAGGATACATTCAGGGGAGCAGGAACACAATGAGTATTATAAAATGAGAACATTATTATACAAATTAGACATTACACAATTATGGAAGGAGCTGCAGAGTTGTGAAGCTGGTGTATCCATCTATTAAGCAGGACTGTCAAGAGAGGCTGGTGAAGAAGTCTATGAATGTTATTTGCTCCTCATGGCTACTGCCTCTGTGAATTTTCAGCAAAGCATCTGATGGTAGACCTGGGGTGGTTTTGTGTGTGTGTGTGTGTGTGTGTGTGTGTGTGTGTGTGTGTGTGTGTGTAGGTATATTAGTTATCTATTGCTACATAACAAATTACCACAACCTTAGCAGTTTAAAACAATGCACGTTTATTATTGCACAGTGTCCATAGATCAAGAGGCTGGCTGCAGATCAGCCTGGTCCTTTCCTGAGGGTCTCCTAGACTGCAGTCAGGGTGTCAGCCAGAGCAGGGGCTTGTCTGAGGCTGGGGATCTCTTCCAAGTTGACATGATGGTTGGCAGAATTTTTGTCATTGCAGCTGTAGCACTCATGGAAACTGTGTTTTCAAGGCCGGCGGAAATGAACCTCTCTGACAGGCCACCATCTTATAAGGGCTGTGATAGTTCTGTCAAGCCCAAATAAGACAAGCTTGCTTTTGATGAACTCAGATTAGTACCTTCACTGTGGGGGTGACATCCCCTCACATCACAGTTTCCAGCACACTCAAGGGGAGGGCATGGTACGAGGAGAGTGCAGCAGGGAGCAAGACCGTTGGGCGTTTTCTCAGAAGTCTGCCTTCTGCAGTTGAGAGAAGAGCTGGGGGTGAAGCAGAGAAGAGCTCGGGCAGACTGGAATCCTCCAGCGTATCTGTTCTCCTGACTTTCAACCAGTAACAAACTTCAGAGTGTGATAACCACTGCTGCTCTCCTCCTGCTCCAAACCACGCAGCGTTGTCGGGCTCTAACCCTAACCTTACAGACAAGTGAGTTCTGGGGAAGGAGGCTCCTGTGTAACCGAGCTGACCAGAGAGCAACGCAGCAGAGCCAGGGTGGAGAAAGTGTACTCGATTGCACTGGAAAGGGCACACCTACTGTCTAGAGAATCCGTCATATACAACAAAACTCATGGCTGTTTTCATAGGAAGAGTTCTCCCCGTAGTGTTAACAGCAAACCCATGTGAGTTACCTGTTAGGGAAGTGAAACCAGCCATCTTCTGTTTGTTCCAAGTGCAGAGAATGGTGTTTTCCCCTCTTACTTTTATGACACGCCTATATTAGAAAGAACATCCTTCTAAAATAGTATTTCTAAAAAGTCACATTTTTCATGCAATTTAAATGAACATTTGAAAGTAAGAAAATGAGATTATCTGCAATATTGAAGATCTGCCTCTGTCTCCACAGCGTCTTTCTCTAAAGAACTCTGGTGACTTTATCTCTGTGATGCTTATCATCATGTACAAAGAAGGGCAAGTTGCGGTTATATCATCATTTTGTAATTGGAGAAACAGTGTTTTGGGTAAATGAAGCAACCTATAGAATCAAAACAAATTGGAAAATGCCAAAAGATCCCAAAGAAATTAGTCTGGATTTGGAAAAAAAAATAAACTAGCATTTGGTTAGAGAGAAATGCAGGAAATTTCACATAGTCCAGAAAAGCATAGACCAAGGGAGGAGGTTTTGCCAGTAATTCTTGTGGGATTAATTCAAGTTGCGTCAGCTCTCTGGGACTTATCCCTTTCCTCACCTGAGATCTTTGCCCCCCCAGAGCTGAGGACAGTGCCTGAAACATTGTCTGTGCTCAAGGCCTGTTGAATTATTCAATAACCCGATTGCTTTCTCAATACATCCATATTTGGAGTAGAATTAATTTTTGGACAGCTTTGATACATTATGATTCCATTACTTCCTCTGATTTTATAATTAAATTTTCATTGACCTTGGTGATTTTTTTCAGTACTTGTACAAAAGGCAGGATTTTTCCATTGGAACAGTCAGCTCCATGCTACTTTATACCCTAGAATTCCTTATGATTTGAGAGATTGTGCAGACTATGGCAATTCCTGGATATCGGATCAATTTTATGCTTATTGGGTCAAATGCCAGCTTGGAGAAGCTTCCACTATTGGCCTTTGCTACTCTGGCTCCCAGGTAGTTTCACAAAGTCATAAAACCATGCCACCTTAGCTCCTCGGAGATTGCTCCTAACCGGGTCCTCTCGGCTGCTTGATAATCATGTTATTCTCTTGTGATTCTATTCACCTTCCTTAGAGCAAAGATTCCACTGCCAGGTGTTAACCCATCTGCCACTCACATGCCATTAAACCTTCCCTTCCCCTCTACTCATATATCTTCCCTTACTTATTTTTCTCATCATCCTGCTTAAATTAGCTCTAACATCTCACTGGGATGAAAAAAGAGGTTCAATGGAAAGTAACCTCTCTAGATAATCTGATCATAAATTCCTAACTGGGCAGGTCATGGCGGGTAGTCACACCCCAGGCATGTGATTTCTTTTAAAAGTTTATCTTTGCCTTAAATAAGACCTGTCCATTGTTTCTGTGCACCTAGGTTAACACACCTTTGGAATAAGCGTAACCACCCTCAAGAGAGCCATAATCGCATTAATCCAATCCCTACCTTGCTTTCTCCCACCTCTGTGTAATCCTCCTAGGCATCCTTTCTTAATTTCAAATGCATGAAAGAAGCTGCAAACTGTTATTCTCTGAAGCATTTATTCAGTCTGTTGAGATCTTGCTTCCGGTGTGTTCTTCTTTTGGCTCAAATAAATTTTTATAAAATTTCTCTGTAGATTTGGACGTTCTTATGTTGATATCACTAAAACTGGTTTCTTCCTTCTCAATTTTCCCTTTTCTCCTCTCACTTTCTCAGCTTCAATATCAACATTGATGCAAATGATTCTCAAATCTGAGTCCTAGATGAAGACTTATTTCCTAATTTTGAATCCTACATTTCCAGATATTGACTAGATATTTTATCTAAAGGTTCTTCTGTGTCTTCAAAATCAACTGAAAATCAATGTTTTAAGCTGCCATGATCAGTTTTTCTCTGTTTCTGCGGTTTTCTCCTACTTAGGCAAATGAAATTCTTACTCTTTCCATCACTTAGGATTGAAAACTTGGTGTCACTCTTGAGTCCCTTTCCCCGTCCATTATATTTCAAAATGTTGTCAAGTTCTGTTGCTCTGGCTTAACTCAAGCTGCTTCTGATGCAAAGCATTCTGGGACCACTCTATTGTGAAATATGGAAGATGGGAGGAAGGTGGGGCGGATGGAGCATCTGACCGAGCTCTAGTGCCTGGCTTCATTGGAAGAGGTCCTATGGACCCTAGAGTTCCTGTTAGGTGTTACTATAGGTTGAGTCTTATGGACCCTAGAGTCCTATTCCATGCTACTATAGAATGTGGTGAACAAAGGCTTATTGAGATCAATCCAGATATCCCGAATGTCTAACTAGAAGGCAGGATAATTCCGAGGGCATGCACACACTGGGAGTCAACCACAGAGCGGTGAGAGTACAGTCACAGAACCCCGTTGTCAGGGGACTGGCCCAGCTCCAGAAGGACCAGGGCTCTGCTGACGCATGTTTACCTTGTTCATTTTCCTGAAGTGCAGCTTCCATGATTTTAATTGCATGGTCATTTTTAGAGGCTTCACATTTTCAACTAATTGGTATTCCAACCTTTATATCAAGCATTTCAAGTTCTCATTATTCTAGTACCAACATCACTTTTCTGGCTAACTGTTCACACCCTGTAAACAGCACCTTGGATTACTTCCCAGCACCTACTACAGATAGTAAACAAATTAAAATCTTCAAGTAAGCCAAATGATGATTGGTGCTGTGAGGAAGAAAGAAGCTAATTTAGGTACTGGGAATGAGACGGGTTGGAGTGTATATGCTATTTTGATAGTGGTTAAGGAAAGCCAATGGGATAAGATAACATTTAATAAGAGACCTGAAAGAAGCAAGGACTGAGCCATAAACATATCTAAGGGAGGGCTGGTCCAGGCACAGGGAACAGCAATGCAAAGGCCCTGGGGTAGAAGCCTGGTTGGTGTGCTCCAGCGGCACTACGGAGGCACCAGGCTGCAGTGAGTGAGGAAAAGGGGGACTAGGTCATGATAGTGACCCTAAGTCCTAGCTTTTCTCAACACTTCTAATTTATGCTTGTTTTCCCAGCAAATTTTTAAATAATTCTCCTTTCATGCTGTAACATGTCCTGGTTTGGATAATACTTACATTGTATAGTGTTCCTTGGTGAGCACGGGGTGTGAAAGTTATAAGATTATATGAGGTGATTCATTAATTGTTTCAACAAACCCTTATAAAGCATTTGCTGTGTTTTTATTATCTGTAGGTACAAAGATGATTAAGAATTGATTACAGTCCTCAAAGAATTTGTAGTATTTACAACACTCAAAGAAATTTAGTACCATATATTAAGGACGATAATTGTATGTAAAAGGGACAGAAATAATACAGGGTGACTCTTCTGGAGCCTTGGGAGTGATCTAGTAATAGGCTTCACGCAGGTGATTACATGTCTATGGGACTGTTATAACCTGACAGCGAGATAACCAGAGACGCATAGCCGAATCATAAAGGAGCACTTTATTTCGCCGGTGGGCTGTGGAGGGCATAGTTTCCCCTCAAATCAACAGCCTTCATAGATTTCTGTCCCTTAGGCTTAGAAAACTTCTTGACATAACTAGCCTTGTCGGTAACAATATCTATCCAGACATTAATATAGACCTGTTGATCAGGGTGAGGGACATTATAAACCACTGATCGAACTGCAAGGAGGAGGGAAAGGTCAAATGATCCCTCCGAAGGCCAGTCTACTTTAAAAGTAGGCCATTCCAATTCACAAAGGGTCCTTAGAAAACCAGGGTTAGCTGGCGACCCGTAATCACAAGAATGCTGAAAGAAATCAGAAAAGTTAGAGAGGAGACATTGGAGCGGGGTGGCTGAAGTCGGTCCGCCTTGCCCCATGCTGAAAGAGAATGAAACGCCGGCGCAAAACAAAAGACACACAAAGACAAACAACTCGTGGCCACTCTCATTCACCCAAACCAAATGAGGAGACGCAAAAGCGGCACCTCCCAGAATTGGAGACGGCGTCCCGTTCCAAGTGGGGATGAGCAGTTGAGCGGCGTCCCACCTGCTCCGTCCCGGACGATCTCGAGATCCCAAACAGAACAGAAACCAAGAGAGCTCTCCTTACCTAAAGAGTCCGGACAAGTCAGAAGTGGCTCAGGGTCGAATGCAGCGCAAATTTGAGGCGAGGGAAGGCTCCCGCCTAGTCCGAGGAGGTCGACCCCAAAAGAGGGGACCTCACGGTTGATCTCGCTGGGGCCTCCAAATGTTGTAACCCAGTAGATCAACCTCACTAGGAGACCAAAATTATAAGTTTTAGGAGCTTTATTAACCTGCGCAGGGACTGCAGCCAACCTATTCAGGGGAGAACTGCAGCCCCGAGCCTCTAAAATAGCAGCCTTTTATAGTCTGTCTATGTGGGAAGAGCAAGCAGCATTCACAGAAGCAGATACCAGCGGTTAGCAGTTGTTTGCTCAACATTTCCCAAAATCCATATCAAACAGTTGCGGGGGGCGGGGGGGGGGGTGTCTCCTGTTTGTCAAGCAAACAGAATAGGCCTCCCTCCCCTCAGGGAACCAGTACAATAGTGGGAGTGACAGATTACAGAGGTCAAAATTAGCATTATTCACCGACAGCACAAGTACTTGCAAATACCTATACTCAGGAAACTGCAAATGCCTCCCAATACATGGGGTAACTATAACCTTAGGCAAAAATTCCTTCCCGTCTAGGGGTAATTAACCATTATTGGAAGAACATCGAGGAATGTCTATTGGTGATAAAATGGAGTCTTTTAGTCGTCTTAACCAAGGGGCCTACATAAAATGGAATCTAGTTGCCTTAGCTTTGGGGCCCACAACATGGATTTCACAATATAAATGAGAAGTTGACAGACAGGCAAAGAGAGGGGACACACACAGAGGCAGAGTGAAATAGTAAGAAATAGCCTATTTTATTCAAGGACCAGTGAGTGGGTACTATTTTGAGAACTTCACATGATGGAATGGGGTGGGGGGCAAGTTGATCTGTGGGAAATAAGGCAGGAGAAAGGTAAGGGCCATCACTTGACAGTTTGTTTTTGAAACTCCAAGGAGTTTGGACTTTATTATATAGTCAACAGAGAAATGCAGAAGTGTTGTGGTCATTAGGAAAGTAATAGGATCAGTGTTATAGTTTTAGCATTATTCTAGTACCATCTTAAATGGATTGTATGAATGAAGTCAATAAAGTTAGTCAGAGAGTCATTGTTATAATTCAAACATAAGATATGTATGAGAGACAGAACTGAGAATACGATGCCTGATATATAGTAGATATGCAATGTTATGGTTTCTTTTCTCGCCTGACAGTTGTCTGGGTTGGTAATGGAAGATCCTATTGTCACCATTCACAACTTGAAGAACTGAGTTGTTAGTTCAAGAGACTTTCCCTGGGGGGATTCAGATTGTAAATGCCAGGACCAGGGCTACTACTTTAGTGTTTCTGCTTTCACATTCAGCACTCTTTCAATGTCTAAGAGCTTTGAGGATGCAAATGAGAGTAGCAATTTCTTAAATAAATAGAAAACATATTTCCTGTATATGGCCTTCAAGGGCCCAAGAATGAATCAGATCCTTCCTTAGTCCAATCCCATTTCTACTGATCGTTTATTCCACGAACTTTTGGAGAGCTGATTATAATCAGGAACTGGGGACACAGTGAATGAAGAGACAAAACCTTGCTCTTATTGAGTTTAAATTCTGGGGAGTGAATAAGTCCATCAACAAACAAATGAATAAATGCATTATATAAAAATGCATTATATAAAAAAAAACAAGCAGTAATAAAAAATGTGGCAAATTATAGAAAGGGGACAGGAAATGATGGGGAGTCTATATTAGATAAGGTGATCAGGAAAGACCTTTCTGGGGATGTGACCTTTGAGTTGATACCTGAATGACATGAAGGAATAACACTTGCGAAGCTGCAGGAAAACGTTATTTCAAGGTGGCAGCACCATCGGAGATAAAGGATGATCAGAAATCACGGCTCTGAGATAAACTGTGCTATAGTTAAGGACTGGTAAGATGACCAAGGTGGGAGGCACTGAATGAATAAGATGACATTTGAGAAAGAAGGGGGTCACAGAAAATATATTTTTCAGTTTTTGTGTTTTTCTTTTCCCCTGAGTGACTGTGGACATAATGATGCCATCTACTAAAAAGATGTGGGTAAATCTTCAGGGTAAATCAAGGCATGATAAGGTCGAGATGGCTACTGGAAACCCAGGTAGAGACACCGAGCTGCTTGACCTTAGAGGAAAACTCAGGGAGAGGACAATGACAGAAGTAAAAATGTAGGAGGCGGCAGCCTACACAAGTTTGTGAAGCGTGGGGATAAGATCATCTTGGAAATGAGTGTATACAGAGAAGAAAGGGCAAAAGACCAGCTTTTACAAGATTTACATTTGGGGAAGAAGAGGAATTCCTGGCAATGAAAACTGAGAAGAAGCTGATGAGGAAGGAGAAACGCCAGAAGAAAGTGGTTTCCCAGAAGCCAAGCTAAGGAAGGTGTTTAATAAAGAGGAAATAATCAACTATGTCACATGTTCTCAAGGTCAAATACAATGAGGACACGCATTGACCCATGGATGTGGGAAGGTGAAGGCTCTTAGTGGCCTTGACAAATGTGGGTTTTGCTGAGTGATGGGGATGGAGGCCACATGGAAGTGGGTTAGGAGAAAAAAGGAAGTGAGCACTGTGCTAACTCATACCTTGTCTAGGAGTTTGCCAAGTAGGGACCCTGGGAAATAGGATAGATGCTAGAAGAAGTGATAGGGTGTTGCTGGGCATTGGAAATGAGAGTTATTGCAGACTGCATGATAACGAGAATGACCCAGCAGAGAGAGCAAATCACATTGTCAAAGAGTGGGAGCAGGACAAGACCCATCAGATGAACTCATGTTGGCACAACTAGGTAGACTTGTAAGCAACCATATTGAGGAGAAAACTAGAACCAGCTAGTATTTATTGCACACACACTACGTGCAGGCATTCCACCAAGCTCTTTCCCATATAACACAGCACAGCTCCATGGTGTAGGTGTCGTTATTTCTTCCAATTTATAGGTGAGGAAAGTTTGTCTTAAGAGTGTTCCAATGACTTGCCCATGGTCACATCTTTAGTAAGTGGTAGACCTTTGTTTAAAACCTGGGTCCACCAGCTTGTACATATAAAGCATTTTTTTTCCTTTATTGACTTAGAGAGGAAGGAAGAGGGAGAAAGAGATAGAAACATCAATGAGAGAAAACATCAGTGGCCACCTCCTACATGCGCCCCACTGGGGATTTGGCCCACAGCCTGGGCATGTATCCTGACCAGGAATTGAACCAGTGACCTCTTGGTGCATGGGTCGATGCTCAACCACTGAGCCACACCGGCCAGGTACCAGCTTGCACATTTAATTACTGTTAAGGAAAGGACCTCTGTCTAGCTCAAGGAGGAATAGCTCCAGATAATGAAGGATGATGAGTCCTTGCTCCTTAGTGCTGCCTGGAGTTTTTAGTAAAATCACCAGGAGTTTTGTAATAGTTTGACGCCTCACACTTTTGGTTAATACTAATGCCAGGGTTGCAGGATGTGGGTTATTCCTGTAATCTGACTGTGCCCAGAAATTTAACCTAAAAGCCACTGTTTCACAGAAGTTGTTCTGAGGACAGGTCCCTTGAGCATGGGTCATGCAGCAGGCTTTATACCATTTTGCCCGAAAGTTCTCAATTCAATTAAAAACAAAAACAAAACTCCTTTAGTTGGTTCACATTTCAAACAAACATGGTACTAGCTGGTGGGTATCTATAGGGGTAGGCAAAAGTAGGTTTACAGCTGTGAGCACATGAAACAGAGTTTATTCTTGTTTTATTTATTTATTTATTTATTTATTTATTCATTTATTTATTATTAACCTACTTTTGCCCTCCCCTATGTGGATGGACAAGATAACATTTATGTCCCCAAATGTTCAAAGTAAGAAGCAGGTGCAGGTGAAGAGTGTCTTGTTGAGGTCATTTCTGTCAGCTGGATTGAAGGGGGTTCTTTTAGGTGCCCACCTCACTTACTCCTGCACATCACCATGCCAAGGCCTTGCATTTGGGGAACGGACAGAAGGAGGCAGGCAACCAGAGACGGAACACTTTCTTTTAAAGAAAAGGAGGACTGAATGACAAGCTTAGCTGATTTTCTACCTCCTCCCAAAAAGAATTTGAGGAAGTTTGCAAAGAGACAGAATCTGAGTTACTGTAATTAAGGACAGAAATTAGGGAAAAGGAGAATAAGTTCTGGTGGAGGATAGGACTGTGTACCTCCCATAGATTGTGAAGATGTGGCCAGAGGTAGTGAAAGAATTCACACGCAAATACAAGGCAGGTGCTCCTTAATTGGAATAATTATGTTAATCTGCCTCTCTCTCTTTTTTTTTTCTTTTAGTGAAGGCTTTTACTTCTTTGTATGGATTAAAAATAAAAATACATCCATATTATTTGGCCCTTCCCTCAATCTTTCCTTTCAGGACAAACCTACCCTCAAGTGCACACTGCATAGGTTTCTCTCCTGAAGATCAGGTCAGCAGGAGGTCTTCCTCCACCATCCACACGTGCCCCCTGGCAGCTGGACAGATGTTCTTCTGTAGGGTACAAAACTTGCCCAACATTAAGTTTTAATTGCAACTTCTTAATTGTTGAAATGTTGGCATTCATTTTATGAGCTGCTTTTGCTATGCTAATCAGTGCTCGATTCAATCCAGGACAAACAAACAATACCAACAAGAGAAACAGAACTCCCATATTTATAGTGTGTGACTAAAATAGTGCCACAAACCACAACTGTGACTAATTGCTCGCCGTCTAACGCAGGACCAACATAGACGTCCTCTTCTCACAGTCTTCATCAGGGTAAACAAAGTCTCCTCTGATTTGTTTTAGAATCAATTTCATTTGCGACGGCATTGGTGTTCTGTCGATAAGAAACAAACAGAATACAATTTCCTTGGAATGGAACTGGGATCATGCTTTGAAGAGATTGCTTTTCTGCTTCCTAAGGAAATTGGGAGGCTGAAACTAGAAACTTTTTTTCCCAGTGGCAAAAGGTAGGAGCCTTTGTTCAGAACCTCAGATGCTTTACTTCAGACTCTTTGGACAATTATTATTATTTTTTTAAAGTGCCAAATTGTCAGGAGTGTGCTTAATCAAAGCACAGGAGAGGTAGCTTAATGGAGTGAAATGGGTTTTGGCTTTGGAGTCAAAGGGTTTGGCTTGGGCATGGATTTGGCAAGGGTATGGATATCACCAAACTGTTCTGGGATGTGGGGCAGCCCCTTGTCTTTTCTGCATCTCAGATTCTTCTGCAGCAAATAATTGATAATAAATAATTCATACACTATATGGTCATTATAAGAATTCAAGGAGAAATAGATTTAAGAGTATTTTATATATGATTGAGTTAGATAACAAGGAAACATGTCTTAAAAGAATGTCTCTGTACCTATTGATGCATCACTCAGCATTAGTCACGACTTTCTAGACTTGTCGGAACTCCCTATTACAATTTTTGACGTAGAAAGAAGTGGAAATTTGAATTCTGTGGTTTAGAATAGATAGAAGTTTTTGCTATTGTGATTCCAGATGTAATATTCAATACATTATGGATTGGCTATGGTCTTAAAGTTAGAGGAATTTGATCACTGTTAAACGCCAATCCCAAAGACGGTTGTTTTCAAGTCATTTTCTCGATGGTTGACAGGGACCCAATTTTCTATGAGTGTTTTCATTTCAGCTTCGGGTCCTCTAATAACTAAAGCTCTGCTCCTGCAATAGACCTTCCTCTTCACTCAAGTACGTAATTGGAATTTAGCACCAATCCGATAATGGGTCAGAAAAATATCAGATACATCCCTAATTGTCCTCCTGCGGGGTACAATTTGTTATCTTGATAGAAAGCCTAGGGGGCAGAAGTGGAGGACAGAACCTTATTTACAAATGTGCTTACTGCTAAGATCCGTGCTCTGATTTGGAAACTGATGTAAATCCTGGTCTCGGGAGGCCAAAGAGTGGCAGCTCTCTTTTAGTAGGGCAGGCATGCACAGAGAGGTTTCTCCACCTTCTTCTTTGCTTCCTGAGGGTTTTTCAACAGTTTGTGAGCTCTGTCCTCATCAGAATATGGTTTCATCCTTTTTACGGTGATTCTGGCAAGCTCAGATCTAGCATATGCTTAGCCCTCAACAGTAAAAATCTCAGCAATGTAAACTCTGGAGAAGCAAGAAGTCCTGTTAGGAGGTGATTGCAATTATCCAAAAATCTGTGGCTGAGCTTCCAAATTTTAATGTGTAGAGGGATCGTAAAGAGACTTGTCAAAATGCAGATTCCGATGGGGCAAAGCTTAGGCTTCTGCATTTCTATGGGCTCCCAGGCAATGCTGATACTATGGGTTCATGGAATGCACTTTAAACAGCAAGGTGTGGTCCGGCCAGTGTAGCTCAGTGGTTGAGCATCGACCCATACACCAAGAGGTCGCCGGTACGATTCCTGGTCAGGGCACATGCCCAAGTTGTGGGCCCAATCCCCATGGGGGGCATGCAGGAGGCGGCCAATCGATGTTCGGTCTCATGGATGTTTCTATCTCTCTCTCCCTCTCACTTCCTCTCTCTGTAAAATCAATAAAGGAAAAAAAAATTTAAAGCAAGTTGTGTTTGTATCTTGTTTCTACCTCTACGCTTCTCTCCTTCGACTCGACACGTGAGTGCGGTGGTTCTCTACTTGGACTGTATATTAATTCCCACTAGAGACTCTTAAAAAACACTGATGTCTGACCTCAGATCTCGGAAATTCTGATTTAATTATTCTGGTAGGAGGCCCAGATACTGAGATCTGTATTTTAGAAAAGCTCTCCAGGTAATTCCGGTGTGCAGTCAAGATTGAGACATCTGGCGTTGGCGTATTTGGCTTGATCCCAGCTTTGCCCTTTGATGCTCCTTTCGAGGCTGTGTTGGCTATATCTTCACAGCGTGCAGAAGGGGGACCTCGCGCAGTTGCCCCCAGGCTCTGAGTACTGGGCTATGGCCCTGCCTTGTCCAGCACGGAAATGACAATAGAGGGTCACCCTCTTCATTTGGTGTCCTCAGCTATTGGTGGGCCCACAGCATATTGTTTTATTTTCCCATGATTTGTTTATATGTTCATGTCTCCCCCATTCATCTACTCAAGGATAAGGACTGTGTCACATCCATGTTTATTTGACCAGGATAGTGCCTGGCATAGTCTATACACTCTGTACAGATATAGAGAATAAATAAAACTAATTGATGCAGTATACTTGGTGGGCTTCCGGAAGATCTCCTCGAAATTCTTCAATGAGGCATTCATGTGTGGACTGTGGATGGTACCCACAGCTGCCTCCACTCCCCAAATGTGGGCCAGAAAAACCTGATAGAAAAAGAAAACATTGACTAAGTAAACATCAAATAACAATCTGTATATTCACATAGAATTGTCCTACTGAAAATCCCAGGATATTAGTCCTATCATCATTTCTTCTTTTAAAATTTTATTTTACATTTTTCATCTATAATTTCTAACACTCATTGAGAAAGCTTATTAGTGTATTATTAGGTACTTTTCAAAAGTAAAAATGTGTGTATATATGTAAAAGTGTATGTGGTGTATATATATGTAACACTAATAGTATATATATGTGTGTGTGTACACACACACACACACACACACACACACAGAGCATGTACTCTTGTAACTCCCTAATTTACTGGCAAGGTAACCCTGGCATGGAGAGTTTATATAGCTTGGCTTAAATCACATAGCCAGTCAGTGGCAGAGCTGGGGTTTAAACGAGGCAGTTTGGGTCCAGAGATGATGCCCATAAATACTACCCTCTGCTTCCCTGCCTGCCACAGGTGGCGGGACCAGTTGTGAAGAAAGAGGGGCTATCACACATTCTAATCACTTCTCCTGTTTCTGCTGAGTGTTTTTTATTTTTACTGGCTATATATCATGTTATGCTCAAAACCAGCTTACATTTTAATTTTTAAAGGCTAATAAATCCCTTAAATTATTCTCTTTTGTATATGCAATCCCTCCCTGCAATCTGGCTCTTCCCTGTGAACTTCTAAATACCCTTGAGTGAAAAATGAAAGGAGCACAAAGTCATGTGACAGAGGTGCTAATTGTCACTGGAATGGCAAGCACGTTACAACAGATCAGTGTATCAACATGCTGTACACCTGAAATGTCCCCAATGTTACATGTGAAAATATATTCCAATAAAAATGAGAATAAAAAGTAACTTGAAGCTCCACAACTAAAATAATACCAATATTAATAGTAGTAATACAAAAATAAACCCTCTCTCAAGTGTGTATTCCTTTTCAGTTGCCACCCTCTCTCTCCTCTTCTCTTTCTGATAGTATTATATGTTATAATCCCTTTTCTTCACTCCCAGTTTCGTCCTCAGCCCACTGTGGCCTGACACTCACCCTCGTCATTCCACCAGACAGTTCTTACCCTGGCACTCACGACCTCCACTCCACGAAACTCCTGTGACCTATTAATTTTCAGGCCGCGCATTACTTGATCTTTCAGTAGCTTTGGGCAGTGTTGGACGTTCTCTGAAAACGCTCTTTTCCTTGACTTCCACGATGCTACACTGCTCTGTTTTGATTCTGCATCTCTGGTAGCTTATCAGTCTCTTTTGCAGATTCATCCTCATCTGCAGAGCAATCAAATGACAGAATTTCTCATCCTGGCCAGTGTGGCTCAGTCAGTTGGGCCTCATCCCATGCACCGAAAGGTGGCGGGTTTGATTCCCAGTCAGGGCACATGCCAGGTTTCTGGCTTGGTTCCCGGAGGAGGGCATGCGGGACACAGCCCGATCCATATGATCTCTCTCTCTCTAAACATCAATTTAAAATCTTAAAAAAAAAAAAAAAAAAAAGGCAGAATTTCTCAAGCTTCTCTCCCCACCTTCTTCCTTCTCTTTGTAGGTGATACTCTCCACCCTAACATTTTCTTTGCCACTGTATGCAAGTTAGACATTCCCTGTGAGTTCTCAATAGTTCACTTGGCTAAGACTTTTGGATATTTCAGGGGCCCATTAATATTACCAGAACCAGTGATCTCCCCCACCTACCCTCTGAGTCACTAACTAACCATCTTTCTGGGTTTTCTATGTCAGTGAATGGAAGAACATCTACATGTGCCTCCCACACATCCACACTCCATCTTTGACAAACTTCTTTCTCATTCCCTTTGCCAACCAACGATAATACTCTTGAGTACACTGACTACTGTTAAGACCATTTTAATGCCCTTTGACTTTGTCCCCCATTTTCTAGGGGTCAAATGATTACTCAAACCGGGCTAGTTCTTCTGAGGCACTAAAACAATGTTCACTTAAACCTTTAACTCTTGATTTTCTTGAGTACTTTCAAAATTCTAAGTTCCACGGAGTTACCAGTCATCTACACGTTGATAGTGACCTTCAAAGTCACTGTTTTTCCTCACTACAGAATTCAGTTTTCTCTCTCAAGCTCAGCCCACGTTCTTTGCGGACTGTTCTCTCCTCCAGAGCTGAGCTCCTTCTGGGAGAGAGAGAAGAGGGAGCGGAGCTCTTCTCCATTTCAGCAGTCTCCTTAGGTCCACAGTTTTGCTCTGTTGATAAGTACTCCAGCCTACCTTCTCCTTTTCTATTTCTGGAGGTTTCTGAGGGTATGTAATGATTTGTCAAGCATCTCAGTCTTTCCAGTTAGTCTCCCCCCTCCCCCTGATTGGCACACGCGGTATGCAGACCCACACATCTCGGGGAGCGGAGTCCTTGCCGCCTCTTACCTGAGTGGAAACAGATGCTCACGGCAGAAATCAGCTTCACATGGATGCACATGGGAAAATCATCCTGAAGACAGGTTCCCCGTGATAAGAGAGCAGAGCACACTCAGATTAGAGCTGAATAAATGAAAATGAGGAGTGCAACAGACAGGGGGCCGCACATCGAAAGGACGGACACCCATGAAATGTCGGAGAATCAGTGATGCAAGTGACTGAGATGATCTAGCTCGGCCTTTCAGTTTTACAGATGAGAAAACCGAGGCCTGGAGAGTTGAGATAATTAGCTAGTTAGATATTAGCTAATAGCCAATAGCAAAACTAGCTATTGCAGGGGCAAGAATCTTCTGCTTTCCAGACCTAGTTGGACACCAGCTGATAGGCTCCTAAGACGTTGCCGGCTTCACTGGTTGCACGCTGCCTATCCTATTGATAATCAGTCAATCCCTCTTCTTTCCTCTCCCTCCTCCACTCCTGCTCCCCAATTCCCCGTATCCCCTCTCTCCCTCTCTTCCTTGCTCTGTGAATTAAAGTTATAAGAACAAAATTCTTGTAAGTATAACAAGTGGAATTACCTTTCCTATACGTATTTCCGAAAAGATTTTAGAAACTGTATTTGTTCCTCTTCCTGATCCACACACAAAAAAAGGGTCATCCTGCGTATGTAAACATCTGTATTTCTACTGGTTAAGTCCTTCTACCTGGCCTCGAACCAGTTTTCTCCTGGTTTTGGGCCTTTGGTTCTAAGGAGTGGAGCAAGGCAGCGTTGAACTGGTTACAGGGGAAGGAGCTTGGACATGCAGGCTATTTCAAGTAGCATTTGGGAGTAAATAAGGCATCTCTGTGGTCACCTGACGGTGGTGATTTGTTATTATATGTAAGAAAGGACCAAAACACGCAAGAGAGAAGCTCAATTTCTAACCCATGAAATTAGATGCTGTTTTTCCCTTTAATTTTGGACTGAAAAAACTAAGGAACATGTCTCAGCACATCGTTAGAGGACTGTTTATTTTAGGATGATAATATATCAGGAATTTTTATGAATGCCTGACCCCCTTAAAAAAATAATCATAGAGGTAGGCCACTGCCCGTTTTTGCTTGCATTTCAATATATAGAAGCAGGCCTTAGCCTCAATCTGGCCCTCAGGGATTATTCTGGCTGCTGAGTCACCCCGTTTAGGAATATAATAGGAGCTCAATAAATGGCAGAGTTACGTTGAATAGTTGTTAGCTAATTCTTAGTTCATTGTTTCCTGAACGCTTCATTCTCACCTCTGTACTTCATTCTGACCCCTATCCATTCTCTCCTATTTTTGCTAGTTCTGCTCTTTCTCCGGGCAGTGCAGCGTCGTGTGAGCTCAGTCACCCCTCATTCCGTGGGCAGCCTCGCGTGCCTGCCCACTGCGTTCGTTGTCCGCAGTCAGAGCAGGCTGTGGCGGGGTGCTCTGCCTGTGTCTCAATGCCCTGTAGCTCCACCCTTTCCCCAGGCCTGTCAGCCTTGTGTGTGTGCACAGCCAAACTTCGCTAGTTCTGTGCCCTCCCTGGGTAGGGCAGCCCTGTCTGCTCACACAGCAGCCCCCCACTCACTCCGCACGGGGCTGCCCCGCGTGGGGGTCCCATCAAGTTTGCTAGCTCCACACTCTCTAGGAGGGGCAGCCCCCCCCTGTGCACACAGACGAGCACCGCTATCTCTGTCCTTGCTCTGCTCAGGGGGACCCTGCTGGCATGCGCGCATCATTTTGTAGCTCTGCACATTCTCCAGGTGGGGGAGCCCCTTGTGTGCAGAACCCAGTGGGCGTGCAAAGCAGCCCTTTGCTGTACGTGTGGGATCTGTCTCTGGGCGGAGGGGCCCCTTGTATGTGCGCTATGATGCCCTCTGTTTCTGCTGGATCTGGCTCCCGGGGGGTTGGCTGGGGACAGGCCGCGGCACCCTGCCTGTTGGCCAGAGAACATGCATGGAGCTCCCGCCTGCGGTCCTTGCTCAGGGGGAACGCAGACAGTGGCGCTCTCTGGTCCCTCTGGTCCTGGCTTGTCCCCTCAGCGCCCAAAGAGCTCTCATGGTTCCCTGACCTCTAGGTTCCTTTCTCTTGCTTCTTGTGCAGAAGCTGTTCAGTTGGCTCACAGACGTCTCCCAGGAGGAATTGCTCTAAATGTAGGTGTATACGCAATGCGCTCTTGGAGGACGAGCTCAGTGTCCACCTACACGGACTTCTTGCAGCCGCCTCCAAGAGTGTATCAATTTAAAAGACATTTTTGGGGGAGATGCTGGAGAAAAGGATGAAGGGGCAACTTGGTGTCACAGGCTGCTAATAAGCTGCTACCAGCTTTGTGCCGTGTTCAAAGGGACTGGAGAGGTTTTGGGCTGAACCACTGTCTACGTGGGAGGAGGAGGAGGGGGGGGTTAGTTTCCAGCCATCCTCCTTCTAAGGCATCTATACATAGATCCTTCTTTTCAGTAACTGAACTCACGTACATTGGCTCCCCAGCCAAGGAACATTTTAATGTCTGCAAAGGATTGAACAGTAGCTCCAAAAAGATGTCTGAGTCTTAACCTCTGGTACTGGGAATGTGACCTTACCTGAAAATAGGGTCTTAGCGGATGTAATTACCTTCTTAAAGATGTTGAGAGGAGATCATCCTGGATTAACCGCATGGGCTCTAAATCCAATGAAATGTGTCCTTACAAGAGACGGAAGAGGAGGTTACAGGAGAGAAGAGAGACATAGAGGGAGGAGGCCATGTGGAGACAGAGGCAGAGAGGGGAATTATGTTGCTATGGTCACCAGGAGGTGAAGAAACAGGGAAGGATTGTCCCCTAGACTCCTCAGAGGGTGCCCTACCGGCATCTTGATTTCGGACCTTTGGCCACCACAACGGTGAGCAAATAAGTTTGTATTAAGTCACCCAGTTTGTGTTAATGTGTACAGCAGCCCCAGGAGACTATTGCAATGTCCACATGCAAATCTCTTTCTTCTCAAGTGCTTTCTTCTAAAATTTTGTTGTTGTTAATCCTCACCCCAGGATATTTTCCCATTGATTTTTAGATAGAGTGGAAGAGAGGGAGGGAGGGAGAGAGAGAGAGAGTGCGAGAAACATCAATGTGGGAGAGACATATTGATTGCTTGCCTCCTGCATGACCCCAACCTGCGCTGGGATTGAACCTGCAACCCAGGTATGTGCCCTTGACAGGGACTTGAACCCGAGACCCTTTGGTCTGTGGGGCTGACAGTCTAACTGCTAAGTCAAACTGGCCAGGGCAAAGAGGAACTGTTTTTTGTTTTGGATAGAGTGGAAGGAAGGGAGGGAGAAAGAAACATTGGTGTGAGAGAGACACATCGATTGGTTGCCTCTGGCACACCCCAACCAGGGCTGGGGATCTAAACTGCAACCCTAGTATGTGCCCTTGACTGGGAATTGAACCCATGACCCTTCAGTCCGTGGGCCAACACTCTAACCGCTGAGCCAAACCAGCCAGGGCTCAAATGTTTTTATTCCTTGCTCCTGCCAAAGGGGGCTGACCCTTTACCCTTCTCCCACACTACATGCAAGGGCATTATGCATGAACTAAAACGATTCCAGCTTTACCGTTTCTCCTGAAAGGTCTCGGTCCCTGCAATGGATTTGACCAATGAGGATTTGAGCACGTAGTTGGGAAGAGCAGGAACACCCCATGGGACACTCCCACAGCACACCTCTGACTTAGCAATCAACCCAAGTACCCTGCAGAGTGCTGTGTCGTCAGACTGCCGCCAGTGTTCCTGGGGATGACGAGCAGGGGCAGAGTGGGCCTCCGTGTGGATTTCACAGTGGGGGGCATCTTTAATCATCTGGGAGTGACAGCTCTCCATAAGTGCTCCTCTTTCGTTGACTTCCAGTTTTATTCCTGGTGATAGAGTCAGTGTTGTTAGTTCACCAGCTACGATGTGACTTTGTATGTTGTGGTGTGAAACGGACACATCTGTTGCAATGGGCAACCTTGTTTCTTAGTAGGCACTGCAATGACCCAGGCAAAGGGTTTTCATGCTGAGAAAATTCAGGCCTGGAACCGTAAAACGCTGTCTGTTCCGTCTCTTCCACACACCTTCTTCTCTCATGGCCCTAAACAAACCACCCTCCAAATAGCATGTTTGCATGAGCGCCTGAAACTCTTAATGATGGTGAGTGACTTTTTAATAGTGGAGGCTTTGAATTAGGGGAATTTGGCAGGGGGCTCAGGAAGGCCGGATTTAACCCAAGTTTGAGAAGACGTTAGACTCTGGAATGGATGCAACTGTGCAGAAGCTCAAACACTTAAATGCATAACATCAGGGAAACTTTCTCACTGGCAGCTTGAGAATTTCTTACATAATAGTGTACCTCTCAGCTTTTCCACGGAGGCATTTTCATGGTGCCTTTCTCACATTCAGGTTCGACTAATATTTACTAAATATCCATAACCTCCAAGACAATGGTAAGTGATTTACATACTTTATTTTATTACATCCCGAAAGTAACAACGTAAGGGCAGGAATTATCCCAGAGGAGCAGAAACTAAGGGTTAGAAAACTTACTTGGCCCGAATTACAGTCTGAATACATCTCAGAGCAAGGAATTTCAGCTGTGGTCTTTAGGCCCAAATGTCTTTATTTCCCCTTTCTTTTTGTTTAACAAATTGAATTGGTCAAGGACTTCTTAGCATGACTTAAAGACCGCTGCGTGTAAGTGCAGGTGTTCTCAATGGGCATTATTTCATAGCATTTACCACGGTAGTAACTGCAGCAAATGAGCACTTCAGAGGAAGTTATAGTAGATCATTATGTAGAGGGAGATTTAATTTTATTTTAAAAAATTGCCTTTCAAACTGCAAGCATTTAATTTTTAATGTGCTAATTTTAATTAAGTTTAATGAATGCCGCTGAGCTTGGTAAACTTACAGAATTTCAAATGGCACCCCAGAAGCCCCGCAACATCTTTCTTGCTTGTTGAACCTGCCTTTTGGCTGAATCTCAGCTCATGCCTAAACAGAAATTGCTTACTCTGTGCTCTTTTTGAAATCTGTGCGATCATTTAGCCATTTGTTATATGAGATCCAATGTTTAATTGAGTCATTGTCCAATACTTTATCGGAGAGAGAGATGAGCCCTGTGATCAGTCATTAATAGTGCAACTGAGTTCTGCCGAGTCCTGCCTCCCCTAGTTAATAGTCAGGCTGTGCCTCTTTGAAGGTTTGCTCTGATTCATTGTTCTTTCTGCTGCGTATATCACTATTGGTGCTTTAGGGATGAAGGAATTTTGTGACAGTGGCCCGGACAGACTTAGACAGGCAGGAAGACAGAGGAAAGGTGAGGTAGAGTCCCCAGGCTTAGGGAAGTCACACAGAGGCCAGGGAATCCTAAGGGATTTAGTCAAAGGCATGAGTCAGTCTTGAGAAATTGTACAGAACTGTTCCAGTGACTGAAGTGAACGTTTCAGAGTCCTCTAGGGTCTTTAATCTGGAAAGTTCTGTGGCTCTGTGGCTCTGGCAGCTTCTAGGTTGTTTCTGTTACCTTAAATCACAGAGCTACCCTACCTCCTTTTAGGGTGTTGAAGGATATCTGTTAGTATCTACTCTGTATTTTCCGAGAATATAGAAACAGAACCTGGAAACCCTGAGGATTAGACATCAAGCTTCCAGGGCTGTTTCCTCGACACTGATTTGCACAGGTCGGAGTGCAGAACTGAAACTCAGGAAATCTCCCTCAGATACAAACTTGGTCCACCATCATTGTTTCCCATCTCAGTTGCTTGTAAGTCCATCTCTCTCTCTCTTTTTGTAATTAAAAAAAAATTTTTTTTCTTTATTGATTTTAGAGAGAGGAGAGGAGAGGGAGAGAGAGATAGAAACATTGATGGGAGAGAACATTGGTTGGCCACCTCCTGCATGCTCCCCATTGGGGATTTGGTCCACAACCTGGGCATGTGCCCTGACCTGGAATCGAACCAGTGACCTCTTGGTTCACAGGTCAATGCTCAACCACTGAGCCACAAGGTCTGGGCATAAGTCCATCTCTTAATTGCCCAGATTGAAAACCTCTAAATGGACTTTTCTCTTTATTACATATGACATGTCCAGTCCACCAGGCAATCTTACTGGTTCTACATCCTCCGCTATAACACCCAGGTGCAAGTCCCGATCAGCTTAAGCCTGGATTATTTTAATAGCTTCCTAACTGGCTACCCTATTTTAGCCCTTGTTCCCCCATAGTCTGTTCTCAACAGAACTGCCAGAGTGATCCCTGCAGAACACAAATCAGATAATGTCCTTCGTCTATCCCAAAGTCTGTATTGGTGCCCTCATTTCATTCATAGGGAAAACCAAGGTCCTGGTACCTTATAGTAGAAGTAATGGCTATGTTACAATAACTGTTATTTCTGACACAAATTTGTCATTTACTTATAAAAAATAAAACAATAGGTATCCTTTAAGAAGCCCTTTACATTTTTATAGTGAAAAACAAGGCTAGGTAGAATGGTACATAAAAGGTGAAAAAAATTGTATTATTGTCAACTCAACAAGCTACTATCGAGCATTTGTCATAAATAAAACAGCATGTTAGATAAGCTGGGGATTAAAAGACATGGACTAATCCTCTAGGGACTCATACAGGTACATATTCATACAGATGTATGACAGAAATGCTCATAAAACTCAGACTGTGATAGATGCTTTAGTAGAGGTACGGAGCATAGTGTAGGAATGTGAGAATGAGGTGTGATTTAAATAGAGTTATGGAATTTGGGTGAGTTTTAGAGATTGTGGTAGAATGTGGGAGTTGTTGCTAGAGAAACATAGCATAGGTAGGTGAATATAGGAACAAAGTAACAAAAGACAAACATGTTTCCAATATGCTATAGGAGCAGTGAATCGTTCTCAGGATGACTAAGAGGTAAAGTGCCTAGCTGGGAGGAGAGTATTGGGGAGCTTGCGTGTAGGACACAGGTAGAGACAAATGACATAGTGGCTGAACGAGCTGAGGACTATTGACACAGAATCTTGAATGTCAAGCCAAGAACGTTGAGTGCTTTCCTTTATTCTCAGGGGAACCATTAAAAGTGTTGAGGGAATGCCTTAATTGATTTACAGCTTTAGTTTAATTAATCCAATTATAATTTATTGACCAGCCAATCTGTTCTTATTACTATCTGAGACATTTTGATATTTATAAAAAGCACTTAGGCCATTTGACAAAATACAAATTCCAGGGCCTATATTGGACACAGGCTGGTAAATCTGGCTCGAGTTCTGGATATCCACACTTACCACAAGCCCGTGAGTGAGTCTGTGGGCAGTTAGTGTGTAGACCCCGTTTGGTGAAATAATGATTTATAGCATATACAACTGTAGAAGACTTCTTAAGCTTGTGCTCTCTACTATATATATTGAATGTTTTTGTTTGTTTGTTTGTTTTTTAGAGAGAGAAGAGGTGAGAGAGATATAGAAACATTGATGTTAGAGAGAAACATCAATTGGTTGCCTTCTGCATGCCCCCTACTGGGGATTGAGCCCACAACCTGGGCATGTGCCTGACCAGTAATCAAACTGGGTGGGACCTCTCAGTCCATGGGACGGTGCTCAATCCACTGAGCCACACTGGCCAGGCTAGAGCATATATTTTAATATTTTAGTTTGGGAGTCATCATTTCTACTCCTAGTCTGCAAAGCTAGCTAGCTCTCTGTCTATCTATCTATCTGTCTATCAATCAATCTGTCTATCTATCTCTGTCTATTTTTAAAATACAGACACAAACATTTACCTTTGATCAGACCATCCAGAAGTGTGACAGCTGTCTTGAAATTTCACTTCTTATATGTAGATCCCAAGAACAAGATCATTCTCCTACACAAAATAATATCATTACCACATGTAAAAAACAACAACATTTATTTAGTACTATCATTCAAGGTATAATTCATTATCAAGTTCTTCTAAGTATTCCCCAGATATAGTTTATAATTTATATTTAGAAACCCAAGATCCAACCAAGGTTTATGTACTATACTCCCCATTCCAGAACCTTCCCTTGATTCCCTTTGTATTCCATTAGATGGAAAAGTTTGAGGAGTCCACTTGAGAGATTTCATATTCTGGATTTTTTCTATTATCCCATGATTAGTTTCAAATAAAAAAATCAATTCTAAAAATAATGCCACAGAGATGATGTGCATTTTCTATTGCATCCCATCAGGAGGTACATAATGTCAGGCCATCCAACAAAGATAAATATAACCACAGAGATAAAAGAATGTATTCAAATACATATTAAACACAATACTTTGACTGTACTCCCTGAGTGGAATATATTCTCAGAACAAAAAGAAAGGTGGAAACTTTTTGAACTTTACTTTGTAGGTTTTGTTGTGAGTGGTTTTGGCTTTGTAATTGTTAAAACTGTTTTTGTATTTATTGTAGGTTATTGTAGGACAAACAGAATAAGGAAATGTGTTAATTATTTTATAGAGATGTTTTTCTTGATCCCATCTTTTCACTACTTTGAAAAGGAAATATAAATAAGGATGGCAGAAGGTTTTGAACTTGAATTTGAAATATTAGTAGAACTCATCATCAACAGAAAAAGGTATTTAGGAACCAATGACACTGTAATACCTATATAGTTAGCACACCTATATTCTAGTTATTGCTTTCCAAATACCATTTATTATATGTAGTATCAGAATTCCTGGAGAAACTGCTAATTTAGGAAAAGTAGAGGATGCACCTAGAATATCTTTTTGCGCTAGAGCAAGGAAATGCTCACATATTAGTGAGCAGAATTTGGCTTGAAGGGGATTTACCTGCCCAAATTCGGGATAATAGAGTCTCAAATGAATCATGATGGCAGTAGATCGTAACATGATGGATAAAAATATACCTATGAATCTAGAGTAATGTATGCCCCTCCAAATAAAGAGGGTAAAGAAGAGCAGAGAGGGTTTCTTTTATAGAAGAATGCCAGTTGTGATGGATTAGGGATTAAATTCATTGCTCCTTTCTCCATTTGGAGGTGGGAGGGTGAATCTGGGCTCCATCTGTGACTGTTTAATCAGAAACATGTGCTGGAAGGACTAGAGTGTCAGCTCTGGGTCTCGACTTGAAGAGAACAGGGCACTTCTGCTTCCTTATTCTTGGAACAACTGGCTCTTGGCATGACTGTGCTCCCTTTCCAAACCCAAGCACCATCTTCTGAGAATCCCAAGCTACACAGAGAGGCTAAATTTTGGGACTCTGGTCAATAGTCCCAGCTGAGTTCCCAGCAGATGGCTAAATTCAACTGCCAGCCACGTGGGTCAGTCATCATGGAAATTCCAGCTCGATCAAACTTTTTACGTGACTCCACCTAGGATGATACCAGGTGGAGGGAAAGAACCATATGCCAGATCTTAGTCAACTCACAGAATAATGACATAATGAAATCATTGTTTTAAGCCATTGCAATTTGGCATGGTTTGTAATGCAGCTATGGATAACCAAGACAAGGGCTAATACATGTAGAAGGAATGTTAGCACAGAAAATCACCACTTTGTATACCCCAATACAATAATGGACTCAGGCAGGGATATTCAGTGGATGCTACAAGTCTTGTGAAAACTGACTGAACAAATAATAAGTGTACTCATCTAAGTACTTGCTACGTGGTAATGACCATTTTATTCAAGTATTCTTTAAACCTTTCAGTAAATGTTGGACCGTGGCGTGTGTAGTCACTATTAACTATCATCTATCATTGAGTTCAGAATACAGTACATTCTCAATCACTGCTTATAAAATGAAAAATAAATGAATATAAACCTATGGAAATGAAAGAATTGAAAGTGAAATTGCAAAGGATATTACTTTTAAAAGACTACTCCCCAAGGATATCCATTTATCTCAAGGAGAAGGTGGAGGAGGAGGAGGGAGGAGAGGAGGCCTCATATCCTCAGAGGAGTATAGAATCTTAAAACTGTATTTGTACAGATCCTTTTTTAACAATGAAGGACACATCACAAGCTCTCTGTTTATTTGGGGCAATTCATGTATCCTGATGCCATGTGAATCGCTGAGCTCTTAGTTAGAGCCTTATGTTCTAGACCAGGTTTCATTCCCTCACTCCCCCTACGACCAATAACCAAGTCACTGATCATGAACTTCCACATTGCTTTATTTCTAAGAGAATAACATGGGAGAATATGTTAGCCCAGGGGGGAAAATACATTTAAGTAAACATTTTTTGAACATTATATACGCTGACCAGATGAGAGAAAGGGAGAGGGAAGGCTGAGAAGGTATGGAGATAAATAAGATATACAGCTAATACTTGAGATATTACGAAAATAGAGATAATCACGTATTTCAAAAATACAAAAAGAAACTTGGAGAAATTCAGAGTAATCCAAATATGGAAATAGGCTCAGGCATGTCCTAGATATGTGGATATGTGATTGATGTTGAAGAACAGGTAGACAAATCACTAGTTCTTAAGTCCTATTTCTTATTCATGAACTATGTTAGAATGACATGTATTATGTGATTTTCAGGAGTACTTGGTTATATTGATACTATATGCCATAGAAGAGGCTGGGTAATACTTTGTAATATAGGATATTCAAAATACAAAGTGGTCACGAGTGGGTTCAGTTTATTAGTAATGGACAGTTAACATATATGTATATATAGCATGTATGTATAATGCCTGTCTTCTAGAGGGCAACATTTGGAGAGAGCAATGACAAATGAACAAACAGAATACAGGGTGGGTGGGGCAAAAGTAGGTTTGCAGTGGTGATATGCAAAACACAGAGATTATTCTTGATTAATTATTGTATTATTTTCCATACAAACAGCTATAAACCTACTTTTGCCCCACCCTGTATATCCATGCAGTGATTGAGTCATGCATGGGGAGGTGGGCGGGAGTGGAGGAAGCAGAAAGTCCTGATTGGCCAACCGTCACCGACACGGGTCCAATTGGAAAAGAGGACTCATTGGCTGAATTCCAGTCCACTTCTCTCATGTAATGTTTGACTAATTATGGAGCAGCAAATATCCAAATCAAACTTTTATGGTTAATTGGTGGGTTAACGAGCCCACAGAAAGCACTTTAATTAATTCCCCTTGTTGTGCTGACAAGAGAGATACAGGACTGGGTATGAGCGTTTGCATGAGAGATGTCTGAAATCGTGACACTAATAAGCAGTAGACACCAGAAGAACTACAATCTGCACTCTATTTGTAGTTAGAGCCTTTTTAAGATAGTCAGCCATTAAAGAGTTGTCAGAATGTGGGTGTCATGTGAGCAAAATTTAGTTCATCTTGTCCACGAACTAAGTTAGGTGTTGCAATCAACAGCTCAATCAACTTCCCAGTCACTCAGACTTGAAGTACTGCACATCGCATTTATTTCTGGTTTTGCAAGTCAGTCATAAAAAGCAAAACTACGAACAGTTGTTTATTGAGAACTGAGTGTGTGCACTATCTATATTATTTACCTAGTTACCTAATTTTATCCTGGCAAAAAAGGGGTCAAATATATGGTGACAGAAGGAGACTCGACTTTGAGTGGTGAACACATAATGCAACATACAGATGATGTATTATAGAATTGTACACCTGAAACCTATATAATTGTATTAATCAATGTCAACCCAATAAACTTAATAAAGTATAAAATAAAATAATAAAAAATTGTGAAAAAAAATCCTATGAGGTATTATTGACCTAGTATATAGATGAGGTAAAACGGATGAAGAGTATATGACATGCCAATTGTTTCCCAATTGTATTAATACAAATTTAACAGAAAGAAGGTTCTATTAAATATGTGTGCATGCTTATATATTTATGCATGAATGTATATATAAATATGCAGCAGAGAGCAGAAAAACATGTATTACAATGAAAGTGTACAATAAACAAAACCCACCATGGGAAATTTTAGAGGTCAAATTGTCTAGCTTTTCCAATGCATGTTTAATTGGAAGGAGGTCACATAGTTCAAAGATTCCACCCCAAATCTGAGAAACAGGCGTGGCAAAAAAATAAATAAATAAACAACCAAAAACAAGCAATCAAGTTTCTATGGAGAGAGTAAATTGGGCATTTGTACTAAGTTGGGGATTCTCAGTACCATGCCACAGAATTCTTATTTATTTCTTTGAAAATACTTTTAAAACCATTTAATTTTAAATTAAAATACAGAAAAAGTGGCATAAAACACATGTAAAATATGTAGCACAATGAATTATGATGAGGTAAACACCTTTGTAAATACCTCACCACCCTTCCTAGAAACCCCTGTGATGTTTCCCTTTTCCTCTGTGTCTGAACCTCCTCCCCCCTCCAAATAAATCACTGCTTCATTTCATATTATTCATTTATTTACAATTTTTTTCATCTAAATATGTATCTCTAGATTTGATAGTTGTTTTTCCCATTTTAATTCTTTTTTCTTTATTGATTTTTAGAGAGAGAGGAAGGGAGAGGGAGAGAGAGATAGAAACATCGATGAGAGAGAACATCGATTGGCTGCCTCCTGCATGCCCCCCACTGGGGATTGGGCCCACAACCTGGGCATGTGCCCCAACTGGGAATCGAACCGGCGATCTCTTGGTGCATGGGTCGACGCTCAACCACTGAGCCCCACCGGTCAAGCCCCATTTTAAAATATGTATGTTTAAGTTTCTCTAAATTTACAGGTTCCTTCTTCATCCCTTTGTTTTCCTTAAAATTTGTTGAAGAAGTGGGTCCATTTGACCTATGGGGTTTTCAAAAGTTGAGTTTTGCTGATTGCATACTTACAGTCTAGTGCAACATGTTGCTGTTTAATTTATTCTGTATTTGATCTCTGTCTCATTTCTTCCACAATGAGAATCTGGTTCTCAAGGACACAGAGGATAATGGCATTAGGATGTCATATAATTATCATTTACTTACTCAAATTCCATGTCCACAGCCCACAGTAACAATACTACTACTGCTACTGTCAATACTGAAAATAGTTAAATATACATGACCCTATGTGATCAGACTGCGTCCAGAATACTGACACACACGTTACACACATACACATGTACACATTCACTTCCCCATATTATAAAACAGATGGCTGATTCTCATTAGTCAGTGGCTTAGTCCCTTCAGACTGCTGTAACAAAATAACACACTCTGGGAGGCTTACAAAAAAACAGACATTTATTTCTCTCCGTTTCAGAGGTTGGGAAGTCTGAGATGAAGGCACCACCAGATTCAGTGTCTGGTGAGATCTCACTTTCTGGTTCATAGAGGGCTTTTCTCATCACATGGTGGAAGGGTAGAGAGGGGGTCTCTTTTATAAGGGCACTAATCTCATTCATGAGGGCTCCACCTTTATGACTAAATCACTTCCCAAAGGCCCCACCTCCTAATATCATCACACTTGGAGTTAGGATTTCAACACATACATTTTTGGGGTACACAAACATTCAGGTCATAACAGCTACTGTACTCAGATCAAGGCCAAGACTTTTGGACTTCTACTCTTCTAGGTCTTTAAGATCCTTGATCAGTATTTTAAAAGCTATGGACTAGAATTTAAAGTTAAGTACCACTAACAACACATACCATGTACAATACAAGATGAAAGGGAAGTTGGCCTTAACATATAAATATATATTTTGACATGCAACTGAGTATGCTTTTTAAGCGAAATGTTAGATGGCTAAATGTTAAAAATAATAGTCAGCTGAGCTCCATGTTTCCATCATAGAATGAGCTTTTATGATGTAGGAACAAATCTTAAGTATTACCACAAATTTAAATATTATTGAACTTTGAATATGAAAGTTTTAGTGGTCAAATTTTGTAACTTTGGTACTATGGTACAGAGACAATTTTTTTTCTCAGCTGGCAGCTCCCAGACTTTTTTCATAATCATTATACTGCACATTTGTGACTCTAAATAGATGGTCATTTTTAGCTTGGATGCTAAAGGAATGTGAATATGTTAGGGTAGACAATTTGCTTTAACATTCTTATTTTGTATTTTTACATTCTTTAGTATATATGAATCAAAGATAATTTATAAAGGATACAGTTGTATATGCCATTTCTCCTTTGGAAACTTGAAGGTAGCAAACTTGATATTCTGCTTTTAATTCATACTCACCAGATGTTAAGAATTCCCCTAAAGGGATTTTTGTTAAAATTCATGGCCTTAATTCAATTAAATAATTTAATATATATATACACACACACATGTATAATTTAATTTTATGAAGGCTCATACATCAAAAGTTATGTATTGATTAAAATTAGAATATGTTCTAATTTTTTTACCTTTTTTATATTAATTATACTTTAAACACATCTGTTGGTTCAAAGTGATATATAAGGTTTTTCCTTATATATTGTGACCTTTTCAATTCTCTTACTGTTTGTTTTAACTGTCAAATCATTTCTCTTCTTTTGAACTATCTAAAAATTTTATAATAGTTCTTTTTATTCATAAAATTAAAAACGTTTACTATCCTTATTACTTATGGCAACATTTTGCTCCTATAATAATAAATCTATTTTTTCCTTGAACCATGGGATTAAACATCAACATGTAAGGCATACCAGACCATTACTTTCCACTAACATCAGGCGTGTTTCCCTATATTTGATAGTGAATATTTAAATATTAAAATTATATTCAGAATATTGATGGACCAAGTAATTTCAATCAATCATCCTTCCATTTAAAAAGTACTATTAATCTAAACAAAATATATTTTTAAAATATGGCCTGAAGACACGAAGGCATCAAAAAGGTAGTGACAAATTAGGATTTAAGAGAGAAACTCAAAGAGGTGAGCCCTGCATTTAGGGCCACTTTCCCCTAAGGGATCATTGCTGACTATAGATGACATATGAACATAAGAAGCTGAACAGTATTTTTGATGGCCTTTTAGGCTATGAGTAAAGAAATCGGAGCCCTGGACCCGCCAAGCTTAAGTTGGAGGCTGACTAAATCTCTCACATCTTGGGTCTGAACTATAAATGGCCTCATTTTGGAGTAATGGTAAACCATAAAGTAGACTAGTCCTTACAGCAACTGAAGGCCAGTTTTGAATGACCCAAAACACTGAAATTGGATTAAGCTGATCCTTGACTGTTTATGTCCTTAGCCACTTAGCAGAAGCAAATTAAGTCTTTTCTGGAGGAAGGTAATATCATTGTAGATCTCAACTTATTTTTATAGTTCTTCAAATAAAATGTCTGGCATTCAGTTAAAATAACAAGGCAAATGAGTAGTGTTGTAGGTAGAATTGTATCCCCACCCCAGAAAGATATGTTGAAATCCTTACACTGGCACCAATGAATGTGACTTTATTTAGATATAGGGTCTTTGCAGATGTAATCAAGTTAGGATGAGGTCATGCTCCATTTGGTAGGGCCTGGTGTCCTTATGAAGAGACACAGGCACATAGAGGAAGAGGCCAAGTGACAATGGAAGAAGAGATTGAAGTGATACATCTATAAGCCAAGAAATGCCAAAGTTTGCTGGCAACTCCAGAAGCTAAGAAAAGGGCATGAAACATATTCTTCCCTAAAGCCTTCAGAGAGAACATGGCCTTGTCAACACCTTAATTTTGGACTTCTGGCCTCCAGAACTGTTACAAAATAAATGTCTGTTGTTTTTAGCCACCCAATTTGTCATTCTTAGTCATCGCAGCTCCAGGAAACTAATATAAGGAGATAGGGAAACATGAACCGAAGAAATAATAGACAATAGAAACAGACCTACAGGATTCAAGTTAAAATCATTATTCATATATTTCTCTGGTTTAGGTGACATTTGTGAGCTTATTTTTGAGTCTAGCTCTTCTCCAACATAAACCAATGATAATTAAAATATAAAAAGAGAACATTTAAAATTAATATAAATATCTCCATTGACCACAAAGTGCACAGAAATGAAGTTGGATCAGAAGTGACACTGGAGATTTGTTGGCATCAAAGTGTAAAGAAAAGAAGGAAGCTGGCTTTGACGATGGAGGAGGCAAGAAGTGAGGGTGACCTCTATGAGCTGAGAGAGTTATGGCTGACTGTCGGCAAGGGAACTGGGATCTTGGTTACTGAGCTTGAAAGTGAATTCTGCTATCTACCTGAATGAACTTGGAAGCAAAAGCCCCAGAACCTCCAGAAAGGAGTGCAGCCTGGCCAATATCCTGAACTTTTTATCAGAAGACACTGAGCAGAGAACCCAGCTATGCTGTGACTGTACTTCTGACCTATATAGTTATGAACTAATAAATGAGCATGGTTTTAAACCACTAAGTATGTGGTAGTGTTTTATACAGTAAGAGAAAACCAATGCAGAGTGTCAGAAGAGAGCTAACCTGCAGACATGAGCACATTTCCATGACTGCCATGCAAGTCAACAATTGCTAAACCAATGAAATCTTTGGCTTAAAAAAAAAATTGGCCCACACTCCCCTTACTAATACTACACTGAATGATACAAACAGCATGACACCATTTATTTAAAGTTTACAAATGATCAAACCTTAGTATCCATTTTAAGTTAGCTAATATAAATTTGAGTATAAGTATAAACATGAGTGGGAAAGAAATACCTTTACCTGTCTTGGAGACAGCATGCACATGAATGACACACCCTAGGAGCCAAATCTAGGGAATGGTATTTAGAAAGACTCTAATGAGAGTGGGAGTTGTGTAACAGGTTAGTTTCAAAGAAAGAATGAGATAGAATAGATGAAGTGTACAAAGGAGACTGTGATATTGTTTCAATTAATAATATTTGAAGCAAAAATGACAAAATGTTAAAATCTATTAAAATGCTGAACCTTTCCATCTATTTGAAGTATTTTATAATAATAGTTTTAAAAATAACAACATGGGAGATAATTTATCCCTTATCATCCGTGCACACATATATGGGAACTTCATTTCTGAAAAGGTGGTACTGTGTGTTCATTGATGGTTGAATGCATAAAGAAGACAAAGTGCATGCATACACATGGCATATTATTCAGAAGGAAAGTCTGGCAGTTGGGACAACATGGATGAACATGGAGGACAGTGTGCTCAGTGAAAAATAGCCAGCAACAAAAGGACAGATACTGTGTGATTTCAGCTATTTGAGGTATCTCAAAATAGTCAAACTCATAGAAGCAAAGCATAGAATAGTGATTGCCGGAGGCTGGTGGGTGGGGGAAATGGAAGCTGTTATTCAATGGGTATAAAATTTCAGTTATGCTAGATGGATAAATTCTAGAGATCTGCTGGACAGAATGTCTATAGTTAACAGCTTGGTGTTGTGCACTTCCAAATGTGTAAAGAGAGTAGATCTCTTTTTAGTGTTCTTACCACACACACACGCACACACACACACGCACACATGCACGTGCACAAAGACAAGGGAATATTGGAAGGAGTTGGATATGTGCACTACCTCTCTTGTGGGTATGGTAACAAGGGTGTTTGCATATATCCAAATTCATCAAATTGTACACATTCAATATGTAAATATATAATTTGTATATCAATTATACCTCAGTAAATCTGTTAAAAAATGAAACATGACCACTGTTAGCAGGGGAATATAATTTGGGCCATCAGCATTAATATTCACAATGAAATTACTGTTGTTACTCTTGACTTTCTCATCATCCATCATTCAGGAATGATGTGACCCTCGCAGAGGAAAGTTGAACTCTGAAGGTGGACCTTAAGCATGTGGGAAAAGGATCTCTTAGACTTCAAGGTATCTTGAAGTTCTTTTAGGAAATCCAGGGAAGGTTATTTACCTACCCCTGACTCAAGGGTCCTCATCTCTAAAATAGGGATAATAGTCATACCTACCAGATAGCGTTATTATAAAACTCAAATGTGTTGATTTACCTAAAGCTCTTCTCATAGAGTCTATTACCTGGTAAGGTAACTGCTTACTAACCCTGCTATTGTTACTATTACTTCTATCTTTATAATGACTATTACTTACAATGTTGCTATTACTACTCTAATACAAGGCATTACTGTGATTTCATAGTTACTTTATTGTAAAACTATTAGAAGGTAATTTTTATTTATTATTTTAGTGCTTTGTCTACTTTTGTCCATTGTGAAATGGGAAACATATGGGTCAAGTCAGAAACGTGTGTGACAACATTACTATGATATTTTTCTTGTTTATATTGAACTAATGATGCTGTTGATATAGGTCAAAATCAAGACAATACATTTAATTATGGCAGAAACCATATGCCATTTATGTATGCATATACGTTATAGTATTTTTGGTGTGGACTCGGGGCTTAATGATTGCTGAGTTAACATGTAAATGTTAAAATGTCACATACAAAAGATAAAGACAGTTATAAAAGGCTACTTTATTTTCTAAGGGAATGGAAAGGAAAAGATGTTTTATCTTTGAGAGAGAATCAATGAAGACTACTTAAATCTGATATTTCAAGTCTCAGTAACTAATCCTTTCATCTCTGACTATTTACATTTTGTGTTTGTTGTCAGTGAGCAGCTCACTTCTTTTTGACATACACTTGGCTCTCCCTTACTTTAAAATAGCAAAAGGGATGTTCTGTTTAAATTATTTTTTACCCAAGTATAATTTTGGGGATCATGAATCTTTCCATAATAAACTATTTAACTCCATATCTGACTGTTGGCCTGTACTATGTAAAGCAAGCTTACATGTTAAGTCTTATTTAATGAAAAAAATGCACCATTGTTGCAGATATGTGAATGTCTACTTTCAAATATACGGCAAATCGATGAATGCTAAAAATCCCTGTTTTATTGCATGTAACCAAAAGTGAATTGAATTAATCTTTCTCCTTTGATTCTGCCACAGTGACATTATGCTGCTATTTCTCAGGCCCAGCAGTTTGCTTTCAGTTTGTACAAATGCACTATTGATGCACAAAACGTCCTCTACGCAATAGGATGCTGTGAGTTGCAAGGTGGCACCAGGAGATAAATTGTTACCTTCCTGTTTTCCTTTTTTCCTGAATGACTGGGATCCAGTGTCTATCCCAATTTTCTTCTTGGACCATGTTTAGATATTGAATATATTTGGCTTCATAGGTTTTTTATTCAGTATATGACTTCCATGAACCAAGTCACTCAAAATAAAGAACGGAGTACAAGTGGAAATGGAAATCTGATGACAGCAGCACTTTTAGAAAATCCAGCTGTCAAAAGAATAAGAGGACATCAAAATAGCACCAGGAATTTGTACGTTTCAAATTTTTCTCTAAGGTGTGTCCTCCTTGAAAATTGTGAAGCTGTTTCCTGCAGGTTCGAGGCATGGGTTGGGGTGCTCCAGTCCCTTCCTTACCCTAGACGTAGCAAGCTTCTGGGTCTTCAAAGCATATGGCCACGTTCTATATTTTGCTCTGGGACCATGGGTTTAGATCTCAGGAGGTGCCTGAATAAATAATATTTGTAGCATCTAACTCTCTGGATAATTAGAGGAAAGTGCTGCTCAGAACCAGCTCCTGAAAAATGCATTACTTGATTTATATCTGTAGGGTGCACTTTCTTTCCATGAAAGCTTATGTATTTGACTTGAGAGGTGGCTTTTGGTTCTTCTCTCATTGCTAATCCCTGATTCCTTGGCAAAAGGTGTGCTTGTAATCTTCATTTCTTGGTATATTAAAACAATTGGTTCTCAGGAGACTTCATGTAATTTGTTTTTGGAAACACCATAGCCCTGGTTTCCAGAATAGAAGTTATTTGGTATGAAAGCCAAGCTTTTTCATTCATTGAACATTCACTCAACGAGTATTTTTTAAGTTCCAATATTATGGTGGGAATTCTTCTAGTTGCTTAAAATTTCTGCCCCAAATTAATTCTCAGATAAATGGAAGAGAAACATATACTTGGACAAATATAATAAAAATATTCCCAGAGAACTGACAATGGTTAGTTAAGACAGGGGTTAGGGTGGCAGCAATGAGGAGATTGTGCCTAAAATTAGATGGAAACTCCTAAATAGTTTCAAACGTTAATGTTTTCAATCACTGCATTTAGCAAAGCAGAAGGAGGTCAGCATTTTCTAAATGTGGACAAAAATGAAAAGGATCTCTGCCAAATGTCTGGTGTTGTCTTAATTCTTTTCTAAATTTTAACAAAAGGATGGAAATAGAAGAAAGAATAGAGTCATGCCTAGAAATTTTAGTAGAAGCATGAACTCCTTTTGTAGATTTAGTGAAAGCTCATTCTTATTCCACTCATAATTCTTACTCCACTCAAAATGGAATTGAGATAATTGTAAAAATATTAGCTGTATTATACATTAACAAAGAAAAAAATGATAATTGCTAAGAAAATGGATGTGGAAAATTCTCTAGTATGTAAGAACTGCTTTGAGATACATTTAAAATATCTCTTTACATATAATTTTAAGTGGAATAAAATAATGTATGTACAGTATTGGGAAGATTCTTCTGATCGTGGTAAATATGTGAAAGTGATAGGAGAGACAGAAATCAGCAACACACATCAGTTAAGAGGAAGTTATAATAGCTGGACTTGTGTCAATCAGAACTCTACAAAGACAGTGGCAGATTCTGGAGAAGAAGAATGTTTAGAAGCTCTTGTTTTGTTTTATAAAGAAGGTAAAGGTAGACTAGAATCTCTGTGGTAAGTAGCTTCTAAAATGGCTCCCAGTGATCTTAGCCTCCTGGTATTCACTCTATGGTACAATCCGTACTCCCTGAGTATGGGATGGAATTAGTGACTTGTTTCAATACAATAGACTAGACTAGACTGGACTAGACTACAGTAGAGTAGAGTAGACTAGACTAGAGTAGAGTAGACTAGACTAGAGTAGAGTAGACTAGACTAGACTAAAGTAGACTAGACTAGACTAGAGTAGACTAGACTAGACTAGACTAGAATAGAGTAGACTAGACTAGACTAAAGTAGAGTAGAGTAGACTAGACTAGACTAGAGTAGACTAGACTAGAATAGACTAGACTAGACTAGAATATAGTAGACTAGACTAGACTAGAGTAGACTAGACTAGACTAGACTAGAATAGGACTTGCTCTTAGAATAGCAACAGTGATTGGGATGTGTCACACAGAGATCAGGTAATAAAAGACTGGCTTCTGTCTTGATCTCCCTCCCTCCCTTTCTCCCTTCCTCTCTCCTCATTTACTCATACTGGTGAAGAAAACTACCATGATATGAGTTGCCCTAAGAACTGAGGTCCCCAGCCCAACAGCCTGGGAAGAGCTAAATCCTGCCAACATCTACATGAGTGAGCTTGGAAACAATTTTTTCCATGCTGGCTGATATCTTCATTGCATCCTTGTGAGAGACATTGACCTAGAGGACACAGCCAATCTGTGATAGGAGTTCTGACTCAGAAACTGTGATTTAATAAATTATATTGGTTTAAACTACTAATGGTGGGGATAATTGGTATGTAGTAATTGATAACTAACACAGTGTCTGATTCATTTTTTCCTTTATGCGCCAATACCCTCAGGAGAGCTTGAGCTGATTAGCTTGACTGGGAGAAGTCAAGACAGAGCAGCAACAACAACCTATTGTCATAACAACTAAAATTACAATAAATATCTCAAATGTACCTTATTACCTTTACTTTTCTATAATCTAACAGATATTTATGCCATTTGATTATTACTTAATCATGTAGACCATAGAGGACTAATCCAAGAGAAGTTTAAAATTGTGTGTACAAAGGCGCTCATGCTTCAGCAAAAATGGGAATCTAGACATTATTCGTCAGTAATAGAATGGTTAAGTATGTCATAGTGCAGTATTGTATTACCCACACTTGATTTTGAAGGCTAGATTATAAATTTCAGGACAATATTACCTAAACTTGATTATGAAGTCTAGATAGAAATAAGTAAATAAATAATACAGTATTGTGGGAGCAGAGCAGGATAGAAAGTGATATACCTACATTAAATTATGTCTGCTCAAAGTACACGGATCATAAAGAAAATGTTGAAATGATTAGTTTTATAGAGGAATCAGATAGAGACAATAGGAAGACTAGGACTACATTTAGAAAGGCTTGTGTTTGAATATTGCATCTAAAACTAACTGCATGATTTTGAGCTGGTATTTAAAAATTGTCTTTGTCCCCCTGGCTAGGTGGCTCAGTTGGTTGGAGCATTGTCTTCTATACCAAAATGTTGCGAGTTCAATCCCCAGTCAGGGTGGATACGGAAGCAACTGATGGATGCTTCTCTCTCATATTGATGTTCCTCTCTCTCACTCTCCCTTCCTCTCTCTCTAAAAACCAATAAAACATATCCTCTGGTGAGGATATAAATAAACAAATAAATATTGTCTTTACAAATAGGCTAAGAATGCAATTATTGTATAGATTATCATTAGAATTAAAGAGCAGTGTTTATAAAGTACTTTACATGATGTTGGATATAATATTCATGTCACTGGCCGTTTATTTCTAGTGTTATTAATGTGGTGTATAGAGATCTGAAAATTATGTCACTTGAGGAATATATTTCTTGCTTTCATGCCTGTAGCACTTGGCATAAATGATCTATCTCATCCTTTCGTTGCTACCATAATAACTGATTATATCCTTTTGATGGATAATTGTGTGTGTCAACTTGACTGGGCTAAGGGATGCCCAGGAAACTGGTGAATCATTATTTCTGTGTGTCTGGGAGGGCATTTCTGAAAGAGATTATTATTTGACTCATTAGACTGAGCAAGGAAGAATGCCCTCCCCCTGTCGTATCACCAATCCTTTGAGGACCTGAGTAGAAGAAGGTGGCAGAGGAGGGTGAGATTTCTCCCTCTCTGCTGGGTCATCCATTTTCTGTTCTTGGAGCCTCTGGTTCTCAGGCCTTTGGACTGGGACTGAATTATGTCCCTGGGTTTCCTGGTCTCTAGCTTCTCAGCCTTCATAATCTGATATCTCTGTCTATTTCTCTTTTTATTTTTTGTTACTCCTCGCCTGAAGACAATTTCCATTGATTTTTAGATCGAGTGGAAGTGGGGGAGGGAGAGAGAGAGACAAACATCGATGTGAAAGAGACATATTGATTGGTTGCCTCCTGCATGACCCCCACCAGGGCCAGGGATCAAACCTGCAACCCAGGCACATGCCCTTGACTGGGAATCGAACCTATGACCCTTTGGTCCCTAGGCCGACACTCTAACCACTGAGCCAAACCAGCCAGGGCTGATGTCTCTGTCTCTATCTCTATCTCCCGTTGGTTCTGTTTCTCTGGAGAGCCCTGACTAGTTCATAGCCCACGCTCTGTGGCGCCCTACGGCTTAGGTTCACAGTGCTGTGTAACTAGGATGTCACCAGCTGCATGCTTCTTTTAAAGCATTCCAGTCCCTACTTGTTTTTATACTGGAGAGTTTCAAGTTCATATTTCTTCTAAGTTTTATAAAGGATTATCACCTAGTCTGAAATAAAACTCCATCACTTGACTTTACATATAATGGGCACATTTTTGAATTTGAGGTTTATTATCCAGGGAAAAGGTGCTTCAAGTTTTCCTTAACTGGGTGATCTTTCTTTATGAAGAAGGTGTCATGAGGACATGTGATTCTGTGTTTCATTCCCTGCTCCCCACCCACAGAGGGTTTTGCTTTTGCGTGATGAAGTTCTCCAACTTTCCATAAATCTCCTTGTGACCAGCTCCTTTGATACACATTTAGAGAATCTCCTTCCTTAAAGACTATCCAGATAATCAACTGATTATTATATATGAAAACTGATAAAGCAGAAACAGGTTGCTGGCTTTGCTATCATAGCCCCATTTTTTACATCCTGTGTTTTCAAATGTGGTCTTGAGCGTGTCCATAATGCCTGAGTACTTGCCTGGGTAACACCCCTCTTGTAATTCAACAGGTCTGTATGCAGTGGCCTGATTTAACATGGTCTCTTAGCAAAACTTACACACCATTTTTTTGTTTTACTAACAGTTTAGAAAGGTGTATGATTTGTAGAGAGTCTAAAAGGAACGGTTCATGAGATTGTGCTTAAGGTTTCAGTACTCTTAAACCACTTCATTTTTAATTTTTTGACAAAATGACTTCCCTTTCTAAAATTATTTCTCATCAGAGATGATAAAATTAAATTCTAAAAATAAATTCCTGAATAAGTCTGATAGAATAAATCAATCACTGCTATCAATAGCTAAAAATAGCATAATTACTTCCTCTCTCAGATACAGCACATTCTAAATATGTTTTTATTGATATTTTTTAGGGAAAGAGAGATAGAAACATTGATGTGAGAGAGAAACACCGATGGGCTGCCTCCTGCACACCCCCCACCGGGCATCCAGCCGCAACCCAGGCATGTGCCCTAACTGGGAATGAAACTGGGACCTCTCAGTCCATGGGACGACGCTCAATCCACTGAGCCACACCGACCAGGCAATAGGCCACATTTTAAAACAGGAATCTCTAATATTCTTGTGCCCAGGAATACATTCTAGTTGTGGTCACTGGGCCAGTGGGAGGAAGAGGTTAAAGGAAGAGACATTTTTTTTTTTACTTTTCTCTTGTTACATCTTGGAAGTAAGTGAATCGTCTCAGATGAGACCAATGGTCTCGTGCTGATATAACACCCTTATTTTATGGATGGAGCAATGGACGCTAGGAAACGAACATGCTTTTGCGAAGCTGCGCGGCCCTGTCACGGTGGAGACCGGCCCATCGTGCAGGCAGCGAGGCCTCTGGGACTCAGTTCAGAGTGTGTGATAACGCAGAACATGACGAGACTGAAGAAACAAGTGCTGAAGTTTCTTCGGAGAGTTCTGATGCTCAGGACAAGAGAAACGGATCTCTTTGGCTGTCTGCCGGTCTGATGTACGGTGACGTTTCATAATTGGAACAGCATGTGGTGCTTTACAAAGGGCTTTCTCAGACATCCTATAATAATCCTGTGAGCTGGACTTCATCACCCCTGTTCACTCTGAAGAAACTTTGCTTCGGAATAGTTCAAAGATCTTCCAGTAGTTAGTCGTATTGTGAGGATGAGAGAGATTGAGAAAGTGAGAGTAAGAGAGAAGTGGGGGGAGGGGGGAGACAGCAATGAGAGAGAGAGACATCAATGTGAGAGAGAGAAATCTATTGGTTGCCTCCTGTATGTGCCCTTCCCGGGGCCTGGGATCAAACCTGCAACCCAGGCATGTGCTCTTGACCGGGAATCAAACCTGCAACCCTTTGGTGCACGGGCTGAGGCTCTAACCATTGAGCACGCTGGCCAAGGCAGCGGTTAATTATTAATTGCAGCATAGACTTACCTATGCTGATTAATACAGCACAGAATTGAGCAAATATAATTCCAAACGAACTGGAGAAGATGTGCTCTGTCCTTTATCTGAAGATGTACAGAGTGTGTTATTTTCCTGTAGTGGATTTTCTGAAAGACTATTTATTTAACAAAATCTCTTTATCTTTAAGTCCCAGTATACACAATATCACACCATTGTCAGTAGCAGACCACCACGCCAGCATCACTGAATGGTGGCAAGCTGACCATTTCCCAGCGGAAAGGGCAGGGCTGGCTTCGTGGGTGTGTGCCCACTGGGATGGCACACAGGGCCCTGCCTCAGAAGGACCTGTGCCCGGAGTTTAATGTTCTGCACTTGCTTTCTTAAAATCCTTAATGATTTTACCCTTGAATTTGTGTTTTGTAAGTAAAATCGATTGGAGTAATGGAACATGAACCTAAACCATGTCTCAGCTCACATTCTAGTGCCTCGGACTACCTGTCCAGGACTAATTCTCAGCCGCCTGCCCCCCTTATCCCGGTGCCCTGGCCTGCCTAGTCTCCCGTGTCCTACCCTGGTCTCACTGCCACCTTCTTCCCCTGGTGGCGGCCTGAGCACAGCTGGAGAGTTGGAGTTAGGCACAGATGCTCAGTGACCATTAGGGATAGTGGCAGGGCTCAGCGGTTACTATCCCTGCCTGCTAACTCAGCAGCGAGTAGGTGGAGAGGCTCTAACCTGGCCCAATCCAGGTACTAAGGGCATCCAGGTGTGTAGGTTGCAACACCCTTAGGAGTTGCCCGTACACAGCAGGCTAGGGGGTGGGCATGTGGGAAGGGAAGATACCTGGCTTGACTACTCCAGATGCTGGCCTGGCCAGTACATGGTAAATGGTTCAGGCAGCTGTTAGAGTGAGTGTACACCTGGTCTGTATCACCTGGCAGAGCATGGGAGGACCTGGCTCTCCCCAGAGTATTCCTGTGCCTGACAGGGTGCTTTTCTGGCCGGCTCCACACCTCCTTCCAGCCTTCCCGAGTCTGGCTTGTGTTTTTCCCTCCTGCCAGACACTCTCTGAGGATAAACCACTAAATAAGAATTATGTAACTTAAGTGATTCTGCATACAAGTCAAACGCTCTGATACTGTCACTTAGAAGTGGTGTTGTATACGATGGTAAGACCCATGCTAACAATATAAAATTTTAATTTTTCCTTACTAAGAATTCAATAGAAAAATAAAAACATCATGATAAAACGAGAGACCAAAAAGGGAGGAGGGGAGAAAGCTTTGCATTTTAATACTTCTTTTTAAAAAAGTTTTTTGTCTTCATTGATTTTAGAGAGAGAGGGAGAGAGAGATGGAAACATCAATGAGAGAAAACATCGATTGGCTGCCTCCTGCATGTCCCCCACTGGGGATCGGGCCCACAACCCAGGCATGTGCTCTAACTGGGAATCACTCTTTACCGCAGGCCGACGCTCCAACCACTGAGCCAAACTGGCCAGGGCTCTAACTGGGAATCAAACCGGCAACCTCTTGGTGCATGGGTTGCCGTTCAACCACTGAGCCACACCGGCCAGCCTGCATTTTAATACTTTTAATGATATGTTCCCCTTGATTAAACAAGGGACCTAGGCTTTTTACTTTGCACTGGCTCCTGCCAAGGATGTAGCAGGTCTTGAAGAAGAACGGGCATCGAAAAAACAACGGCAGGAAGTGAAATCATCCAACAGTGAGATCTCTTCCAGTACCAATCTCCCCTGGTAAACTCCCGGGGCCTTAATGTGCTGGGTAGTTCTCCAAATCTTTTTAAAAATCATAACAAATGACAGTCTTCACAAGCCACCTCTGAAGTCTTTCTGGCTTTGTATTGGGTCCAGCTCTACGCAAAAGGCTTACATTTGCTCCGTAACTATAATGCTAAAATAAAACATAGGAGGTCCAGAAAAGTATTCCTGGATGGCTTTATCAGATCCCAGGAGCGGTGGGAAGTCCCAAAGAAAGACAAAACAGTCTTTTGCTCCACACTTGTTTTGAAATGTCATCCTTCCAGCTCCTCTGCGCTTCTTTCGCAAAGGGCAGACTTCCCTTCTGCCAAAGCCCCGGCGACAGAGCCAACAGAATTTATTTCAAGCCTGGCAGCCGATATACATTATCCACAGGTTTCTGGCTAAACTATTAAAATTAATCAGGTGGCAAACTTTCATTTTAGTAGCTCTAATAAACAAGAGAACCAGATCCCCAGGGGTGGAAATGTTAGTAAATATAGCAGCGTGAAAAGGGAGAAATCCTTCAAAATGTCAGAGGATGTGCTCAAGTGTTAGTCAAGTGCATCTAAAGCACAGTTGCAGCCTGGGCGCACCACTCATTTTTATGGAGGCGTCTTTCACCGCGAGAGGAATCGGGTCTGTTCCAATACACACTTGCAAGCAGACTTTCGGCGTGCATGGATGAGATGTTCCATGGGTGGGTGGTAGTGGGAGAAAGAGTGCCTGTGGATCCCGGAGGGACCACGTGGAACATGCGTGCCTGCCAGAGTCGTGGGATGTGCGGCATGTAAGGGGACGGAATGCTAGTTGTGTTAAGGAGCTGGTATTTAGAGGCTAATTAGTAATGCAGTATCTCCAGTCTGTTGTAATTGATAATAACATTGGTACCAGTGGTGTGATGTGGTCACAGAAAAAAACAAAATTATAGAGGGCAAGGACACTAAGAAACTAGACGGGATGACAGCAATCTGGCTGTGCCGTGACACAATGTTCGGTGAAACTGTCCTCCACGGTAACTGGGGAGGGAGATGGAATACCTGGTGATCTACTCAGCTCTGGAAGGAGAGGGATGAAACACAAAGAGTAAACAGGAAAACCTCGATGTGACGCACCAATTCCGGCGAGGGGGTGTCCGTTAAAGCCGAAATCGGTTAGGTAATAAAATAGGCTTTCTGAATGCGTATGTTAAAAAATTGACAAATTAGTTAGTTTACCTGCTTTTACTTATTAGACATGTTTGTATAATGAAAATGATGTATGAAAAGTTTAATTTCACAGAAAAGTGTTCTATATGTATTGCATAATTTTAAATTTATACTGAATAGGTCTAGTAATAGTGAGGGTTCACCAGTCACCTGGCGTAAACAAATGCACAGGGCGGGGGCGGGGCTCAGCGCAGGGGGGAACATCAGCCACTGCTGTTAACACTGCCACAGAAAGCCACACCAGGCGACAACAGAACCAATGACCACTCGCGGTGCCGTGTGATCACGTGCTGATCATTCCCTGAACATTGTTTACAAGCGGTGACCCTTGGATTTAAATATGTACACTATAGTTGTAGATATGTAATATCTATTTATGTTGGTGAAATTACTAGAGTTTTTTTTCCCCCCAACGTATGGCCTGTTCACTAAAATTTGTTAAAAATAACTGAATGAATAACAACAAAAAAAAAATAACCTGTTAATTTAATTCTAAGCAAATCTTGGTTAAAAGCATTTTTAAATAGACAGGATGTTCATTTTCCCATATGACACATGGACCTGAAATTTTGTCCTTTAAATCCAGAGTCCCGTAAATAGAGGTCTGCCAAATCGAGGATTTACTGTAGTGTGGTTTTTGTGTTTATTTTCTGCATTTAGTTTGGGATTGCAGAAAGAAGAGATAGGCCCACAAAAGAATTGGCCGGTTGCAAGTAGAAATGAAAGGGAATAGAAAAGTTCCAGAAATGCAAATTTGAGTGACAATATCAACCTTTAGGAACAATTAGTGTAAGGGCATGACCTTCCAAACAGTTGTCAAAATCCTTCAAAGTAGACAGGACAAATGTCAGATTAAGGAGATGATGCCCAGGATAGCTTATCAACGAATTAAGTATTTCAGGGCAAAGGTCATATTAGAAGAGTCCTTTCTAGCTACTATTTCAGTTAAACTCAGTGTGACCACCATTAACTGGAGACTGATGTTTTAGTGTCAAGAAGGCAAAGAAGTAACAAAGATGAGGACCAAATTTCTAAAAGAACTGTATATTCCTTGCATTTGGAAATGATCACAAGCCAATAAATATTAAATCTACTAAATTTTTCGAGTAACAAAAATATATCAAGAGCGTGGTCTAGCACATTTTGGGCCACAGCCTTGTGATGGACAGGGAGTGGGTTACCCCAACAGGCACTTCTGTATGTGGCAAGGAGGAGAAGGGATGGCAACGAACCTCCCAGACTGAATCGGGCCCAGAGAACAGGGAACGAGAGTGCTCCTCCCAGAAAACAGAGTCAGAGCCAAAGCCAAGGCCAACATTCTTCCCACCCAGGGTCGCTGTTTCTCACAGCGCCTGCCCCGTGGCCTTGCAGGATAGACCCACGGCTGCTCCAACAAGAAGAAATCACATTTATTGGAGATCTAATATGAGAGTCATTTTGCCTCCATAACTTTGATTTTCCAACACAGCTATTAGTTAGGAATTAGCATTGCCATCTAACATGGAGTAACCTGTCAAATGAACACAATGTTAAATAACAGAGCTGAGATTTAAATCTGTTTCCATCTGATTCGAAAGTAAGAGTCAGGAGTGGGGAACGTCTGGCCTGTGGGCCTAGAGGTCCCGAGAAATCAGTACCAGCTAATATCACACGCCTCACTAAATTAGCTTGACCAAATATAGCAGGCTAATTTTTAAGTTGATAATTTTGTATGGCCCTCAGATGATGTTATAAATATCCAAATGGCCCTTGGCAGAAACAAGATCCCCCACCCCTGACAGAGAAGCATAAGCCTTTTGGGTAAGTAGAAAAAGGGTCGAGTACAGCGGATCCTACACAATTACTCTCTCCAATTTAGCAAATTCCTCCTCGCTCAGATAGGCTAGGGATCACCCCATATCTGCAGCTTGGGGATAAAGCACAGTTTACTTTTAACAAGTCGTGCTCTTCTGATTTTAACCAACACAAAATAGAGACTTGAATCTAAATCATATGTTAATAACATCGTTTTCTCTATGGCTGAGCAAATACGAATCTGACATTCACTGTTACCTAGGTTATGCTTTGTCTATATTTGAACAGTCTGATGTGGTGGCCACTGACCCATGTGGCTATTAAAATACATGAAAATTCAATAAAGTTAAGTATTTTCATATCTGAGCTGCACTGGCCACATTTCACACGATGAGTGGCCACGTGTGGCTGATGGGCTCCCTATCGGAGCTTCTCCCTCACTGCACAGAGTTCTGTTGGACAGCACAGGTCTATAGTAATAGCATCGAGAGAGTTTCAACATCTTTGCCAACAGGCTATGGACTACAAACAGCTATTGTGTTAAACAAAAATTGTCTTATTTATCTATTCACAGAGAATCATTTCTCAACTTCAGCATTGAGTCCTATTTATAGATGAATGAATTGTGGGAAGGAACCCAAGCAAAAATCGTGGATCAAGACATCTATATTCATCTATATTTCATGAAAATTACAATCAATGAGCTATTAAGGCACTGAAAAAATGAGAACTGGAGAATTTGCATGACTTTGTTTATTCATTTATTCTTGCAAGTCACATCCACGTGGCTTCTGCTACTAATAGGTACTACGAAGTTCTTTTATAGAAGAACACCCTCGAAGATTTCCGAATCTGGGCACAGAAATAGGGATAGATTTGATCTGGAACTCAGTGGGCTAACTGCCACAATACCAGAATGCAAGCACTTTATTCATAGTACGAGTTTTTCTGTGAGCTGGGTTCTAGCTTACTGTTTACAATAAAGGATAGAGCTGGTATGGGCTGTTGGGGATGGGGTGACTCTGCTGGTCATTCTCAGTGTGCCACCCCAGATCTATCCTCCATCCTCCCTTGTCTTACTCTCTGCAAGGAGGGAGGCTGCCCCACTCCCTTGCGGACTAGTTTCCATTGGGTTTGACCCATAGAGGTTGCCTGTAAGTTATCAAAGGTCAGGAGGGGAGTGAGCTGAGGTTATTTCCCTCTATGTCTCTGGAAGCAGCTGAAACTCTCAAAGATGACAACTCCCAGGTCTAGCTCTTAGCTGGGGCACCTTTGCCACTGTGTCCTCTCATTATCCCTTCGGCTGCAGGGCTTCCAACTATCTCTCAGCTCTGAGTGTTTCCTCACTTCTTTTTGCTCCTGTAATTCTATCCACACTTCTGTAAGTAGTCCCATCATTAAAATCTTCTCGTTTGAAATGTCTAGGTTAAATTTCCTGTCTGTCTGGGACCTTGACTTAATTCAGCTAAGGAAGAGAAGTCTGGTCCCTGAGAGCCAGCGAATGAGGATTTGAAAAGGTGTGTTTGATGAGGATTTTTAAAGAGCTGGTCTTATATAATATACTGTGGTATCTCTGGAGTGAAGGGATTATTTGAGGGACTTCGAAGAGGTTATAAGATCTGTGTCCTACTTCCCGTCTTTGCACACCCTCTATTCCTACTCCCTGGAGATTGCCTTAGCAAACAATTTCTGAGTAACCTCTGAATGTTCTCCACTGCATGCTCAAATGTGGGGTTTGAGCCCTCAGCCTGCCCCCCCTTGTCAGAGAGAAGAATGGTAGATGCCATCATAACTTTTCCTCCTTTGACGACACAACAGGGGTTCTCAGAGCGTGAGGCCAGGACCAGCAGCAGTATCTGGCGGCTGCTTAGAACTGGAGAATCTCAGGTCTTGTCACGGTTCATTGAATCAGAATCTCCGGAGGGGTCCTGAACTCTGGATTTCTAATAAGCTCTCCAGGGGATGGTTGCACGTGCAAGTTTGAGAACCCATAGACTACACGGTGCTTCCGAACAGCTCTTGTCCTCACCCACCTGGCGGCCGTTACTGCTCCACGCAGAGTCGAGTGATCCGCGGACCTTCGGCTCTGGCACTCCCAATGGCTTGGAACAGGCATTCCGTGGGCGCTGAGCAAGGCCGTCACTGGCATGTGCGTCCTCACTCCATGTGAAACAACATCTGTCCATACATGTATGGCCACTCGCATAGCTTCTGTGCTTGACATTTTCATATCTGTTCACTAATTTGTCATCATTTCTCAGGAACTTTTCTAATTTTGGTCGGGAGTTTTTCTATTTATGCTAGATATAGACAATTTTTTTTTCTATGATGCATTTTTCAAAACAATTCTTTTAGTCTATTATTTGTCCTTTGACTTTTAAAATCATTTCTTTACTAATAAAAAAACGTGTTTATTGAATCAATCTTGACAATCTAAAAATTTATGGCTTCTGGGTTTCTAGAAGTTATTTAAGTCTATAATCTTCCTTAAAATACCCTATGAAGGTTATTAGTGTGTGTGTGTGTGTGTGTGTGTGTGTTGTTGTTGTTGTTTATCCTCACCCGAGGATATTTTTTCCATTGATTTATTTTATTTATTTATTTATTTTTAGATAGAGTAGAAGGGAGGGAAGGAAGGGGAGAGAGAGAGAGAAAGAGAGAGAGAGAGAGAGAGAGAGAGAGAGAGAGAAACATCAATGTTAAAGAGACACATCGATTGGTTGCCTCCTGCATGACCCCGATAGGGACTTGAAATCGAACCTGCAACCCAGGTACATGCCCTTGACCAGAATGGAACCTGAGACCCTTTGGTCTGCAGGTGGATGCTCTAACCACTGAGCTAAACTGGCCAGGGCAAGATGATTATTTTGGATTCCTTCAAATGTTTATAATGAATTGGGGGGAACAATGTCCTCTTTTAGAAGCTGTATTTGTCTTGAGCTTGGAGTTCCGTCAGTGTTTATTTCTCTTGTGTTTCTCTCCTGTGTTGATTTTGTCTTGTGTTTTTTCTGTACTCTCTTTTTTTATTATTCATTGATCTAATCTCCCTACTCCTGACTCTTCTCAAAATTTTGGGCCCTATGATTACCTACGCTGTTGATTATTTTTTCTTATGTTTTTTGGTCGTTTCAGTGAGGTTTTGAAATAAGGAAGAAATAAATGAACAGCCTGCCATCTTGAACTAGTCATTGTCCATGATTTTACCTTTCTTAAGTTCCACTATGGCTCCTGACTCCCAGGAGTCACCTCCCTTTGTACTCATTGGGGAAGAGGAAGAATAACCAAATCCAGGGATACTCTTCTTAAAATCTGATTCCCAGCCCCTACCTGAATGTCAAGGTTGCACTTCTTCCGGTGTCTGTGATCCAGGTCTCTCTGACAGAAAAGCCGAAATCAAAGAAACTAACTGATAATATTTATTGACTATTTTACTGAGATCGTAGCATTTGATCCTTACCGTTAACCTACTAGGTAAGTATCGATATTGGTTTCATTTTACTTACAGAGGAATTAGAGAGACCTGTCTAAGGTCATTCAGCTAGGATGGGGGAACTAGGGTTTGTATGCATGCATATCCGAGCTCTTAACCTATAGAAATGCTGTCTGCTGTCAGAGAGCTTAGATGCTATTTTTATTTCTTATCCATTTCCACATTTCCCCTTGCCTTTCCCACTTTCCTTCTCCCTGTTTCCAAAGCTATATTCTCAGAGACGTCTGCTCACTGACTCAGTAATTCCGGAGTGGGACCTGTGGGTCTGCATTTTCATCAGGCTCCCGGCGGTACAGGTGCTGGCGGCTCATGGCCCACACTCTAAGGCAAGGCTCTGAGTGATTAGCGGGGCTGCTTTCATCTGCCTCATACCGTTTAGCCGTAATCATCTCCAGAAGCCGGAGACCCCCCGGTGACCAGGTCTTAATAAATCTGTAGCAGTGTAATCTTACTCAGTCTTTCAGTCCTCCTTAAAGCATTCCTAAATATTTGGCCTAAGGTCAACAATCTTTTTTATGTTCTCAATCATCTCTCAGAAGGACCCTAGCAGCTATGTGGATGTCTCCTGCAGTACTCATGAGTTGAAGCTGATTTTTTGTTTCATATTCCACATACCCCATGGCCTGTAGGGTCCTCTCTCTGCTGTTTCCAGGCTACTTACTATTTTACCTCCATCAGCACTCTCAGTTTCAGGGAAGTCCGTGCCATTACAGCTTAACATTTAGTAGCCTCCCTCTTTGCTTTCATGTGTAACCTTATTCATCACATGTTTAGCACTTCTCTCACTGTCTTCCTCTCTATTCCTAATTCCTTTCCAACGCCAGCGACTTCAAGATCTAAACGGATTACTTGTCAACCCCCGAGGAGCTAGCCCTCTACTTCCTTACTTCTGATGATCTGTTTCTCTACCTTACCTCTACCACCAGCTGCTGCAGACTGAGGCTGGATCTCACCCTCCACAGTAACTGTGCTCAAATCATGATTAGAAGCATGCTTAGGTCTACCCACAAGCCTGATGCCTCCAGAGGATACTTATGACAGTTAGTCTAGTCTCACGGTTCCACAGAGTTAAGGCTAATGCAGGATGTGACTCTTGCCAGGGTCTGGATGCATGAGAATTAAAGGAGTGTACAGAGTTGCAATTGGAGGAGCCAGAAGAGAAAATCTACATGGGTCATTGACATAAACAGGTGTTTCAGAAGCAGACCTCAGGGTCTGGGATGAGAAAATTAGCAATCCAAGGTGATATAAGTGAAGAGCAATAGATCCGATAGGCAAATAGGAAGATTCGTAGTACTGGCAAATAGCCATCCATAGGCCATTATCTTGGCTGGTTTCCATGGAGGATTTGATTTATTTCAGGGCCCATAGGTTGAACAAATACATATCGGGGTTATTCCAAGGATCAAAGACAAGCATGACACGGTTGCAGAGGAGATTTTCGATGCCATTGTCATTGTTGTTACTATTGATTTGCATGGCCCAGCTTGATGTAGAAAGGACTGATATTGTGGGGTTCCTGTTTTCTCTTTAAACCCAGGCAAATGCATCTTTCCATGTTTCTTCAGTGGCTAAGAGAATTATGCAGAAGCTAGCTGGGGTTGCTTAATTATTCAAATGTGCTTATTATACATAAGCAGCATATTTGTTCTGTCCCTATTTGTGCATATCTTATTTATTTTTTATGAACCTTACTTCCCGTCAGTGAAGATAAGAGAATCGAATTAGCACATCTGTCCCATTTGTTGGGACAAAATATGAACTTAAAGTCTGTGTGCTGATGTAGAGAGACATATTCCTAGGAGTCCACGGTGAGCCTGATGGAATAAAATCTCAGTAATAAATACAGTTGTGGGAATCCGCGTTAAAAAGCAGCACTAAAATCAGATGACATGAAAGCATGTAGGGGAAGCTTTTTAAAGAGAATTCGAACAGAAATAAAGCCATCTCTAGAGAGGTGGAATGTTGGGACAAATCCTCTGTGGGAAGGGGATGGGAAGAAACAGAATAAGCATGAGGTTTCTTCCTGCCAGTTTCCAAATGAGTGATGCTAGCACTTCGAAGGAATCATGAGAAAGGTGTTGAAGGAAAGGGGGAGGAGGGACCCACAAAATGTATGCATTGCTCGATAGGCAAAATAGACACAGAGCTCTGTATAGCTTTGGAGATAGTAAGGGAAGGAGACACGCTTAGGGGTGTTGAAGCTAATTATATTTGCTAATTGCAATTTTTTTCTGTTGCTTCTCCCGCACCCAAAGTCACAGCAGTAGCTAAGGAGGGAGACTACTGTCGCTTTCTGAGGCAGCCACAGGAGTGTCCAGAGCACTTGCTGTGCTCCTGGCCACCTTACAGAGAACAAACCTTCCTGGGGGAGCAGGGACACATTGCCATGCACCCCAAATTCCCCTGTGTGTGCTATAATTAGGAACAGGAGGAAGGGTACATTTTGTGACATTTTTCAGCATATCTGCTATTGATTGTTCTCCTGTGTGATGTACTTTAGTGATATGCAATGTGAATTTAGGTAGGACACCAATACTATAAATTTTTTAAAAACTTTTTATTTATTTTTGTTACAGATGTTTCTCCTTTTTTCCCCATTGACACCCTCCTCCCGATCCCCTGCCCCTCCCCATCCCCAGCATTATTGTCTATGTCCATGCATATAAGATCTGTGGTTTATCTCTTCCCTCCCCCCCACCCCTTCTTCTGAGGTTTGTCAGTCTGTACCCTACTTCTATGTCTCTCGGTCTATTTTGTTCATCAGTTTGTTTAGTTCATTATATTCCACAAATAAGTGAGATTGTGTGGTATTTGTCTTTCTCTGATTGGCTTGTTTTGCTTAGCATAATACTCTCCAGGTCCCTCCATGTCATCTCAAAGGATAAGAAATCTTTCTTTCTTATGGCTGCATAGTACTCCATTGTGTATATGTACCACAGTTGTTTTATCCACTCATCTACTGATGGACACTTGGGCTGTTTCCAGATCTTAGTGACTGTAAATAGTGCTGCTATAAACATAGGGGTACATATATTTTTTCTGATTGGTGTTTTAGGCTTCTTAGGGTATATTCCCAGAAGTGGGATCACTGGGTCAAATGGCAGTTCAATTTTTAACTTTTTGAGGTAACACCATAGTGTTTTCCATAGTGGCTGCACCACTATGAATTATTTTTACCTGTATATTCATCTTACGCTTTCTTCTATTTGTGGCAACTGATACTGGTCTTCCATTTGCAGTACCAATACAGTGTTATTAAAATCAATGTATTTAAATGAAGAAAATGAACTACTCGTTTAAAAAATGATTACCTATATATTATCAGGTCTGCCTGCAGATAGGCAAATTTGGCGAAGGTGGCTCTCGAGAGACTGACATTGGGGATCACTACAGGATCATGTGACATGGCTGAAAGAAGACAGGCTGGAACGGAGAAGTTATGGATGCTCTACTTTGTTACTTATTACCTATGCATTTTGGATACGTGGCTGAATATGGATAATAATTCCCATGTTAGCTAACTTGCAGTATTCTCTATGAGGACCCAAGGGGTTAAGGTACTTGCTATTCTTTTTGAAGGTGTCTCAGTGGGGAAGTATTGTGGATACACCAGAAGAGGGCCCCTCCTGAGTCATGCCCTTGAACAGTCCCCTGACCTGAGTGTGGCTAGAACCGGTGCCCTGCTTCGGATCGATAGAATATAACATAAAGGTGATGAGCTCTCACTCCCTTGATTAGGTTGGTTGCAGGAGTCTTAGCTGAACTAGGGAAAGAGGTTCTCCTGTTGGCCTAGAAGAAGCCAGCAGCCCTGTTGTGAGCTGCCTATGGGGAGGACCATGGGGCAGGGAACTGTGGGCAGCTTCCAGCACCTGAGGGTGGCTTCAGCCGGTAAGACACTGGGCCCTCAGGCATACAGCCACTATGAAATGAATTTTACCGACAACCTAACTGAGCTTAGAAACTGATGTGTTCCTAATTGATCACTGAGATGAGAACACGGTCGCCTGACTCCTTGATCACAATCTTGTCCGTCTCTAAGCAGAGAAACCAACTAAGCATGCCTGGACTTTTGACCCACGGAATAAATGTGTGTTGTTTTAAACCACTACATTTGTGATGATTTATTAGGCAAAAACATATAACTAATATGGGTCCAGGCAGATTAGTTTGCTTGGGTATATAATGTTTATTGTATTTCCTATATATAGATAGTATTAATACTACTTTTTGGGGGTGGAGGGGGAGCTTTGGGAATCTAAGAAAGTCATGGGTATTCTGAGAAACTACCCTGAAGATCTAGAATTGGTTTCTATGTATGCAAAACTAGTAATTATTGTGTTTTTCCAGTGTTCCTAGTAGAAGATGAGGTTCTTAATAAATATTATTGTGTTTGTTCTCATAATGTCCTGGAGAGGAATATTATTATCCTTATTCTTCAGATAAAGAAAGTCGCCTAATCTCATAAACATTCTATAGTATTTGTCTTTTCTTGCTGGCCTATATAGATTAATTTTATTTCCTTTTAGCAATAAAGCCTGTAATTAGGCCTAGCCAATCAGAGGTTGCATTTTGCCGAGAACAGTGATTAGTGCAGGCCCACGCAGGGACGTTCTCAGGATCTGGGTGGAAAGTAACAGAATGAGGATGTCTTTTTCACTGAACGTCTATTTATGGGGAGGTGAGTCTGGAGTTACAAGGCGCCTCCACAGAGAGCCTAGAAATAAATCCGCAAACAAAGAAAGGTAGAGCCTTGGAATGGCAAGATGCCAGGTTCTGGTGACATTATTTGAGCTCCTAAATCCAGCTATGTCTGAAATCAGAACCCACTCTGGGCTTTGCAATTGCATCAGCCAATACATGGCCTTTATTGCATTTAAATGTTTGTCTTGAAACAGAGAGGAACCTCATTTACATGGTTTGTATGAAGAAGAACTGAGCTCGGAAACCAGTCACAAATCCGGAGCAGATGGAAGTCTATACTTATTTCCCTGGTCTTCTTTACACTCACCCCTTTTAGTCTTAGGCAGAGTGATAAAGTGGAGAGAACAATGGATTGGGAGATAAAATACCCGGGTTCTTACCTAAGGTGTATACGTACTACAGCATGGAATCAGGTCTGTAATTTCGGTCTTTTGACTCCCAGCCCAATGTACTTTCACATAAAGTATAAAATAGCATGGAAAGTTCTCTGAAGAAGAGATCATACCTCTACTCTCACTTTTCCCGAGGAGGAAGCTAAAACCAGATAACTAGAGACCATGATGTTATGAGTCTTCATTAGGGAGCTTCGTGAGGGCTGGCTATGAGCACGGCATGAAGATTTTAGAGTTTGGATTTTTTCCAGGTTGGAATTAATTATTTTCTTTTCATTTCTTCTTCTCTAATACTACTGTTTCAGTTGAGATGTAAAGATTATCAATCAGTGGGACAATGTAGGCACTGGCACCTCGGATAAGATTTTGTATGGACATGACACGATCACCTGTCATCTGTAAGCCTAGTGGGAAGTACGATTGGTCATCAATTCTAAATGGCTACATTAACAACAGAGTGATGATTACTTTGGAAGACAAATGACCCACATTGCAATTAGCTTAATAGTTTAACTTCTAAATGTTGCGCTTCTTTTTTCTTTCTTTTTTTCTTTTTGTAACTAGAACTTACTTGAATTTTTTAACAACATGATTCTTGCTTGCATCACCAACGGCATGGTCATGAATTTTGCTGGGAACTAAACATTGTGGTGTTGTTTTTTTCCCCTAAAATTCTAGGAAAAGAAAAGCACTCCCAGCCACGTATGTGCTTTGAGTCTAATCAGCATAGTCAGTTTTTTCTCCAAGAAGTAATATCTAGTGCAGTCCTCAAGAGGGGTACCAAATTGCATATCCGCTTCCAGCAAGCCAGATAAGACTTTGGAACTGATGGCTATGTCCCAGATTTCTGAAATTAAAATCATCTGATCAGTTTTGGGTAAGGCTCCGTAACTTCCCAAAGTAAGTTCGAGGTAGGTAGGGGTCTGTCTTTACCTAGCAGAATGAGGACATTCTTTGGTACTTTCTTGAGATCCCGGTCAATTGTCAGGGGATTGATACTATCTGGGCAGAACAATTTAATGTCACCCTTCATACATCAATGGACTCAATTGGAGGGTGACTTACTTGGTGTGGGACTATTGTGTAGAGCCAATAGGCCTGTCAAAGAAGCACTTGGGAGAACCATGTATTCATCTCTGTTAATGATCACCAGGTACAGCGAACTCTGCTAATGCCTCACCCAGATCTCCTTGAATCCATTTCCTCAATCTTTTATGTCCACCCTCCAGTGCCTGCATGATTTTAGGCTAATTGCTTCAACCTGAAGATTGCCCCCGGACACCTAAAACACCGACCAAAGGGACAGTTGGAGTGACTTGGTGTTTTACGTTGAGTGGGGTGATAGCCAATGACTGACTAGTACAGAAACACAAACGTTCAGTATCTTTGCTTTGAGACAGTTGAATAAACTCTGAGGTGTAATATATGCTCTAGGTGTGACCTTCCTAGCATTTGTGGCTATTGACATTTTAACTACATTAAATTTAAACACAATTAAAAATGCACTTCCTCCATTGCACTAGCCACATTTCACGTGCTCATTCTTACCAGTGCTGATATGGCACATTTTTGCCATCACACAAAGTTCTGTTGGGCAAGGCTCTTCTGGAGCTCCCCAAAGGCACAGGCAGAGTTGAAGACTTCCGCTGAAACTGAGCCCTGATTTGGCCTCTTCCCATCACCTGTCCCACCTCTCTGCTCTCCCATTGCTTTCTCCGAGGCACATCTGCTTCTCAAGACGTCTGCTCTGGAACCCTAGATTCAGGGTCCGCTCCTGGGAGAGCCCCCCAACTCTAGACAAATCAACTGGAAGACATTTCACGTCGTTTCTTACTATCCCTGGATGCTGAATGCCAACATCTACTTTTGTTATAACTGATGTTCTTATGTTCATTCCTACATTCTCTCACCACACCTCCTTTGCTGTTTGAATGTGGAAATATGGACTACTGTATTTACAGTTTATCAGACATTATTTTATTTTATTTATTAAAATTTTTTTCTTTATTGATTTTAGAGAGAGAGGAAGAGAGAGAGGGAGAGAGAGAAACATCAATGAGAGAGAACATCAATTGGCCGCCTCCCGCACACCTCCCACTGGGGATCGGGCCCACAACCTGGGCATGTGCCCTGACCGGGAATCAAACTGGCGACCTCTTGGTGCATGAGTTGACCCTCAACCACTGAGCCATACTGGCTGGGCATCAGACATTATTTTAAAGGAAAGATGTTTAACAATTTAGCATATTTGCACTGCTTTTTGGTAAGTAATCACCAATAATCGTATCGTCATCTTAAGTATTAGATAACTGAACCCAGCATGGTTGTAGCTCGTGGCACAGTGGCATTCCAGGCTGGCTTTCTGACCAGGAACTTGTGCCCCTTCTGTGTAATGCGCCGAGCTCCGAGCTGCAGGGATGGACCACACCCAGCACCCTGTGCGTGCATGGTGGACGTCAACTGTGTTTTCTGAGAAGGGAGATTGTTCGCTGGAAAATTAAGAAGTCCGTGGCTGCAAGATGACTGTAGGTCAAGCTGGGAGGTCGTCCTTCACGTGCTTTCCTGCGAAATACCTGTAACTAATCGTTTAGTGCCTCGTGTTCTACGTCTGCGCCAACCACGCTGCCAGCCTGACCAGCTTTCTGCCACACACGCCCAAACCAACCTAGTAGATCAAATAGACTCATCTGTCTTCCTCCTCCACCTCTTCCTCTCTCTCCTCCTCTTACCCCTCCTCCTCCGTATGTGCCGAGCCAGACAATCTGCGAAGATTTTGCAGGCATTTTTTTATTTAATACTCATAACCAGCCTAGGCGCTGGTGCCGTTATTACGCTCATTTTATAGACGAGCAGAGGGAGGGGAATGTCAAAGGCCTGCAGTAATTATAGAGGGCGCAACTTATTTCCGTTCCGCCCTTCCATTAAACGGTTTTCCAGGTCTGGTGAGGAATGAAGACCGTTAGCCAATGCAGCTGGAGTGGGTTTCAGGGTGTCCTTTCCCACCTAGTGTCCTGTCTGTGGCAGTGGGGGAGACCAAGTAGCTTCCCAAGAATAAGGCCAAAGCCTCTTCTCTCTCAGATTTTCTGCCTGATGCTAACCTGGAAATGCCAGCAGGCTAGGTTTCATTACTTAAAAACGAACAGAGAAAAACCAGGGATGTCTTTCCTTTGCATCACTTCCAAAAAGCTGCTATTGTTTTAACATAGAGCAAACTGATGCAATACCGCACTGTGATGACGACTCCCTTTGTCCCAGACATTAGCTAGGCACTGCAGGTTTATCCACGAGACCGTTCTTCATGGCGCCGGGAGAGTAATGAGCCTCATTCACTCGCAGTCTGAGCCGCATCTGAACTAGTGACCCTGAGGTGGGTGGCTCAGAGGCCCATTACCAGCCCCCAAAGCCATCTAATGTGACAAGAGTGTTGATGGATCCAGCTTAATGCCACCCAGATATTATCTTTGCATCTTAAGCAGAAGACAAACTGCAGCAGCAAGGTAGATATAAAAGTCTCTTGCTGAGATTTGTAGAAAATGTTGTCATTTTAATTAACATTTCCAAACAATAATAAGCATTATTTACTGTTGCGAAGCCAGCCACAGACCAAATGCTAAATTTCGGAGTATTTTAAAGCAGGAAAATACTCTTTGGGGAAATGGAGAGAAAAGTTGGTTTTTCTGTTTCCAGACTGAGAATATCCGGTCAAAGCCTTTTTATTTTCTCCTTTTGAATGAAAACTGTATGACTTGACTCGAAAATCATTCTTCTTCTGCTAATTTGCCCCTGACACGCACTTTGCAAACGTTCTTACCATGGGTGAAAATTCTGTTTTTAAAAATGAGCTTGAGATCTTGAGCTTTGTGGTCTGCAAAAACACAAGGTCATTGGAAGTGTTTTGAAACTTGGAACATCATGCATTAAAACCAATTCCTACAAGAGATTAAAAAATTTTTTTTCCAGGCAAAAGAATGAAATAACCATTTGACCACTTCCCTTCATTGGTCTGTTTCCTTATTCCCATAGTCTCCAAACTACTTATTCATCTCACTGATTGACCCCTTATTACTTACTATCCCCCGAGCAGCGACAATGCTTAGACACGGAAAGCAGAGTGCTCTGACCCCTTCTTTTAGCTCTTCCCAGTCGGTCTCTCTCTTGAACCTGGGTTCTTTGTCCCCACTCCTTTTTGTCTCTGCTGCTTGGCCCTCCCTGCTGAGGTCTAGGTCCAACTTCAAGCTCAGCCCCATTGAACTCATAAGCTCATTCTAAGTCAGGCAGAGCAATTTCAGATCAGCTGATGGGTCAAAATATTGATAATGACTAACACTGACTCTTCTCTTGACAATGGCCAGGCAATGCTCTAAATCACTCACTTGCCTGGTCCTTTCAGTAAACCAGGGAAGCCGTTATCATCCTGATTTTATACAGAAGGAGACGGAGGCACACAGTGGCTATATGACTTGTCCAAAGTAAGTGACAGAAGCAGGATCTGAACCCAGGCAGTCTGGTCGCACATCTAAGCATCTTCCCTTCTTCATTGCCTCCCCCCTTGGCCACAACACGTGGATCTGGGTATACCTGGGCTTCACTTTGATCACCCCCCTGCCCAAAAGGTCTCAGTTGTGTGTTTTTTTTTTAAACCCGGGGAGGAGCCAACTTTTTAAATCAGCATTTTATTCTGTTTTCTAGCCCTTCCTAGAAATCAGGGGTCTTGCCTTGTGTCCTGAACCTCAACCACTTGCTAGTTCTTTGGAATCTCTCAGTTCTCACCAGTCTTTCAGGCAAGGGGATCCCAGAGACTGACAGTGGCCCCTCCGTGGCTGACTGGGCTCTTGTTCTAAACAGACTGACCCTCTAGCACCTTGACGCTCTGTATTTAATTTGACATTATTGTGATCTCTCGCAAGATGAGCGGTCAAGCTTACACCCGCGGCCTCTCCGGCTCGTTCTGCGTGCTGCGACACGGCGGTCCACTGATGCACAACTCGGTCATTTTCGTGATTAAAGCCTTCATAGTTTCCCACGGCTCTTCGGCTCCAGCCTTCGGTCTGGGAGGCAGCCTGTGAAGGCTTTCCAGATGGGACTCCACCTTTGCCTGTCGCTGTTCATCAGTACATGCTTTCAGTGTAACCTGCACCTCCTATCCGGGGACTTGGGCACAAATCCCTCTGCCTTGAACCCACGTAAATCACCGACTCGTCCTTCAGGTCTTTGTTTATCATTTCCTTTCCCTGGAGAATTCTCCCCCGTTCTTGCAGATCAGATCAAGCCTCTTTTTTTAAAACTCTCAGAACACCTCTTTTCTGGGTGTTTAATTGCATACTGAGTACACACTGCGTGCCAGATACTGATCGGCCGCAATTTGTTCTTCACCACGCGACAGGGCCCAAGAGCATTAAGGCAAACATATTTGTCTTGCTCACAGCTCACCTTCCCACAGCAGGCATTCGACTGTGAAGGAGTGAAGGAGTGAATGAGTGAATGAACTGCTGTGTAGACGCTCTAGCTCTTGGCAGACCAGGAGGCTTCCTAAAGATAGTATGTATTGGACATCTACCATAGGCTAAACCCTGATATGAGCTTAAATATTTTATCTCATTTTATATTCACAAGTACCTTAACAGTTATTTTCTAAACCTTGTTTTACAGATGAGTAAACTGAAACTTTTTTTTTTTGTTAATCCTCATCCGAGGATATTTTTCCATTGATTTTTAGAGAGAGTGGAAGGGAGGGACGGAAGGAGAGAGAGAGAGAGAGAGAGAAACATTGATCTGAGAGAGACACATCAATCAGTTGCCTCCAGAGACCCAGGCCAGGGATTGAACCTGCAACCCAGGTGTGTGCCCTTGACTGGGAATTGAACCTGTGACCACTGAGCCAAACTGGCCAGGGGTAAATTGAAACTTTTAACTGACAGACCAAATCTCCTGTCTTTATATATATCTATCTCTCTCTCTATATATAATATCTATAGATATCTATATATATCTATATCTATATCTATATCTATCTATCTATCTATATATATATATATATATATATATATATAGAGAGAGAGAGAGAGAGAGAGAGAGAGAGAGAGAAAGAGAGAGAGAGATCCATCTACCAAGTATAATACCAGGACTATAGACCCTAAGAAGTTTTTTGTTTTTGATTTTTTTGTTACAGGCCTTTCCACTTCCAGTGTTACACACACACACACACACACACACACACACACACACACTTCCCGGCTTGCACCCTGGTTTATGATACGGCTGATTCCATGGCCAACATCATCAGGGTCGAGGTGAGGAGAAGGATCCCAATCGAAGCGTGTTCAAAGAGGCCTGCACTCTAGCGCTGCGGTGCCGAGGTCCCTCTCGCCCAGCGTCCCCCTTGTCCCCCTTATTTCCCTGGCAGAGCCGCTCGGGGGTGGGGCTGCCTGAGGACGTGAAGGGACAAAACAGAAGTGGACCTTTGTTTCTGTCTTGAGATCAGAGTCCCATTGTTGAAACAAGCACGTTCCCTTTGGACACTTGTCAGGCGACGTCCCACCTCTCCTGTAGGCCCTTTGAGTGAGTGGTTTTGGTGTGCTGACGTCTGTGCGGGTTTAGCACATAAAGTGGTCCAGGTCCGCGCCGCATGCTGTGAGCCGAGGCGGGCTGGGCAGGGCAGGATCGGACCCGCACGCCACAGAACTCCTGGCTATTGATGGACTCAGGACGTCACAGGAAAGTTGGGAGCACTTGGTTCTTCGGGTTTGTCAATAAAAATTAAAAACATTATATTCCACCCTGGCCAGTTTGGTTCAGTGGTTAGAGTGTCGGCCTGCGGTTCAGAGAGACCGGGGTTCGGTTCCCGCTAAGGGCACGTACCTCAGTTGCAGTTTGTCCCCGGCCCTGGTTGGTCGTGCGGGTGGCAGCCACTCGATGTGTCCCTTTCACGTCGATGTCTCTCTCTCTCTCTCTCTCTCTCTCTCTTCCTCTCTCTCCCTCCCACTCTATCTGAACAAAAAAATGGAAAAATGTCCTCGGGTGAGGATAAAAAACACACAAAACAACATTATATTCCTATCAAAAATAACAACTCAGAATTAATTTGATAAATAAAACATTTGAAAACATGTTTATTTTTTCATAGCTATTTATTTGCTAATCAAGGGGACACCAAATGAAGCTGCAGAAACTATTCTTGTTGTGTTATTTTGTCTTTTCTTATTCCCTAGGTTAATTAAGTTTTAAAATCCATAATTTGGAAATTATCAAGCCATGGCATGGATGCTGGAACCCTCCAACAAGTTTTAGAAACACATATTTGGTTAATTTGGCAATGTTAAGCTCAGGCCAGCACATTTTGTTTATATCTCTATCTCTATCTGTCTATCTATCTCTATCTCTATCTCTATCTGTCTGTCTATCTATCTGTCTATCTATATTTCTTTTTTTTTTTTAATCCTCATCTGAGAATATGTTTTCCATTGATTTCAGAAAGAGGAAGGGGTGGGGAAGAGAGAGAAACATTGATGTGAGAGAAACATCCATCTGTTGCCTCCCGTACTCGCCCTGACTGGGAATCAAACTCACCACCCTTCTGTGTATGGGACGGTGCTCCAACCAACTGAGCCACACCAGCCAGGGCTAATTGTTTAATTTAATAAATTGTAGGGTTTTTGTCCCTCCCCACTGTGAGTCTTATTTTCATTTTCTGACACCAACTAACTCAGTCACTAGCTAATGCCTCTAAGAATAATCTGACAAGATGCACTGAAGTCAGGGTGACATTTAGGTGGATGTGTTGTGCAATTAAATTATATCTGACAAAGAGCCAGTGGCTTCTCTACATCCAAGAAAGATCAGACAACCATGCCCACATTTGATCACCCATCTGTGACCTGAAGTTAGGATGGCGAGCACCGCCTGATCAATGTGATAATCATGTAACTTTTACCATTCTTAAATGGAATGCTGGCTAAGGTGGATTTCACATTCTTGACACATTATATATGTAGCAATCTACAGAATTTCATTTATTAAGGGGTTGGAAAGGATTCTCTATTTGGTGAAACAAGATACATGCCTGTTACTATTAGATCTTCGTAAGAAACATCATTATATGCATTATAACTTCTTTAAACCTCTCAGGGTGATTTGAATATGCAATTTTGTGTTTCCCTCAATATGCCATTAGGTTGATGTAGGCAGGAAGGAGGATGCCTTTGTGAATGCAATCAGTTGAAAGATGTATACGGAGGAGGAATGGAATTAGTTTATACTGATCATGACTCCTTGATAATAGATTTGTCACCATGTAGTTAGAGAAAGATTTCTCTCCACAACTAATTCTTCCAGGATAATAAAAACAACATTTTAAAAGCATACAGAGGAGTTTTTGCAAGAAGGTAAAATAATGAATTATTAAAGGCACTGCAGTTTCTTGGTAAAAATTTTATGATAACAGTATTCGTCTAACCTTGCCTTTTAGCAACATGGAAACATGAACTCTGCTTATTTTAAGTTGTATATTATTTCCCTCTTATTGTCTCACTTCAACAGTCTTTTCCAGAGAAGACCCAGAGGTGCTAAATGGCTCAAAGTGATAAGCTGCAAGTTTTTTTCTCCTCCAGAACTATTGTACCCATTTGATTAACATCTTCCACTTTGCACAGAGGTTACGTTTCTCCAAAACAGATCCCTGGTATTAGTGGACATGAGAGTCCGAGCACTGATCACAGTCTTAGCTGAGAAACACTGACAAGGGTAGTATTTAGAATGCACTGAGGGGGAAAAAGGAGAGTAGAATGAAGATTTCACACAGGTACCTGCATCCATTGTAGAGCTAATGACGGCGACTAGTGAACAGAAAGGGTGCTCACATGTCCTCTCTGTCTTTGGGTCCTACATTTGCTCACTCCCACTCTATCACAGACACACAAAGAAGGGGAGTGAAGAGAGGAACATACTTCCCTTGGACACTTTTTAATGTGGGTACCACACAGCAAGAATTGTTACATCGCTTTTGCATTGAGTAGCCATCCTCAGGCAGTGTGATTGTTGCTTGCAAGAATGTGTTCTATAGATTTATCTATTCCCGAGGAATCGCAGTCTGACATCATAGGAAGGACAGTGCCCCCAGGGGCATTGCCCCCGGGAGCTACCTGCCCATACTCTGCCCCTGTCCCAGCATACACACCTGGACTGAGGTGTTGAACTCAATGTGGTCAAAGCCACCACCCAACAGCCCAGGGGCTGTGGTTTGGAAACAGACAAGCTAGGAAGCATTTCACTAGAGTAGTAAAGAAAGCCCAGGTGTCATAGTCAGCAGTCCGCACCATCATCACTTACTATTGAAGTTAAGTAAATTATTTTACTTTTTTTTTTTTTTTAACTGCCACTATCTTTCCATAAGGACTGAAACGGAGATGATGAGATGTAAAAATAAATGATTTAAGATGGGTGAATAGCCTTACATAGTGTGGGTCACGAAGATGATTCTCAGTAAACAGAAGTATGTTCACGTTTCGATGTACGTACCTCTGGAGAGCTATGCTGTCACGCAGACGGTCGGCACATCTTCATTGCATTTCTGTCATTATGCGGATGGGCCAGAACGACCACAAACTCTGAATTTGGACTTCCTGAAATTTTCACGATCAGCCATAGCGGAGATCCTCCACTTTGTAGAAAACACATAAAATAAGTTGTGAAAGTAAGCAAATGCGGCACATTACTTAGCAGAGAACTTCTCCACCTGGAAACCTTGGGCGTGGAGAGAACTGTCAGCGGCAGTCCACGTGGCTGAATGATGCAAACGTCTGACTGGGGACACAGGCGATTTGCTGGGAATCTAACAGCCGTTTCTGGATTGCTGTGTTCCATGGTGGAGACATACGCGAAGAAGTCAATGAATGAACTTCGGGGTCAAAGCCTTGTGAGAGAAGACAGACGCAGGGTTTATATTGGTGAGGAAGGTCCCATTTGTGGGGTGCAGCTCTGCTAGCAGGAGCCAGTTGTGGGGCACCCATGTGACAAGGCCACGGAGGGGAGCTCGTAGGTCAGAGAAGGAAGAGCGAGAGGGAGTTAGACACTGGCAGAGGATCAAGCTTGGCAGGAGTGTTGAGGCTCCATGGCCCGGCCAGGCAGCATCCTTCTTTTTGGGGAATCATTTCCTAGTCTCACAGTCTTTCCTAATGTTAACCATTATTGACATATAAGTGGAGTTCTTTTGATGTTTTATTTATTATTATTATTATTGTTGTTGTTATTTTAATCCTCACCTGAGGATATTTTTCCATTTATCCTTGGATAGAGTAGGAGAGGGAGAGAGAGAGAGAGACACATCGGGTGTGAGAGAGACACATGATTGGCTGCCTCCTGCCCAACTCCAGCCAGGGCTGGGGACCGAACTGAAACCGAGGTACGAGCCCTTGACCGGAATTGAACCCAAGACTCTTTGGTCCATGGGCTGATGCTCTAACCGCTGAGCCAAACTGGCCAGGGCTCTTTTGCTGTTTTAAAATCCAGCCATATCTGGGTGGGTTTGCCTAGGCCAGAAAGCTTTGGCAAGTCAGCTTCTGTTACTCTTACTAAAGACATCAGTGGACCAATTCTGATACTAACAAACCATCACGGGGCCCACATGTTTCCCCCGAAATGAAGAACTGCCAGGTCTGCTTTAGCACGGAGGTTCTCAAACCTGGCTGCACAGGAGAAATACCAAATAGAGATGGCTGGGCTGCGTGCCCAAATTCGGATTTGATTTAGTGTTATATTTTGCACGGGTATTTTTAAAAAGCTACCCAGGTGTTTTTCGTGTGTGATCAAGTTTAAGAAACATTTGTGTGGGATACATTATCTGCCAGACTTGAAAATAACATTTATGGCCGTTAGAAGGCAGTGTTCTTTTGAAACAACACACGTCTAGCTGTGTACCTCCACACGTCTAACTGTGTACCTCCACACATCTAGCTGTGTACCTCCACACGTTTAACTGTGTGCCTCCACATGTCTGTGTACCTCCACATGTCTAACTGTGTACCTCCACATGTCTGTGTACCTCCACATGTCTGTGTACCTCCACATGTCTGTGTACCTCCACATGTCTAACTGTGTACCTCCACATGTCTAACTGTGTACCTCCACATGTCTGTGTACCTCCACATGTCTAACTGTGTACCTCCACATGTCTAACTGTGTACCTCCACATGTCTGTGTACCTCCACATGTCTAACTGTGTACCTCCACATGTCTGTGTACCTCCACATGTCTAACTGTGTACCTCCACATGTCTAACTGTGTACCTCCACATGTCTGTGTACCTCCACATGTCTAACTGTGTACCTCCACATGTCTGTGTACCTCCACATGTCTAACTGTGTACCTCCACACGTCTAACTGTGTACCTCCACATGTCTAACTGTGTACCTCCACATGTCTAACTGTGTACCTCCACACGTCTAACTGTGTACCTCCACATGTCTGTGTACCTCCACATGTCTAACTATGTACCTCCACATGTCTGTGTACCTCCACATGTCTAACTGTGTACCTCCACACGTCTAACTGTGTACCTCCACATGTCTGTGTACCTCCACACGTCTAACTGTGTACCTCCACATGTCTGTGTACCTCCACACGTCTAACTGTGTACCTCCACACGTCTAACTGTGTACCTCCACATGTCTGTGTACCTCCACATGTCTAACTGTGTACCTCCACACGTCTAACTGTGTACCTCCACACATCTAGCTGTGTACCTCCACACGTCTAGCTGTGTACCTCCACATGTCTAGCCGTGTACCTCCACACATCTAACTGTGTACCTCCACATGTCTAGCCATGTGCCTCCACACACCTAACCGTGTGCCTCTACACGTCTAGCTGTGTGCCTCTACACGTCTGTGTACCTCCACACATCTAACTGTGTGCCTCCACACGTCTAACTGTGTGCCTCCACACGTCTAGCTGTGTGCCTCCACACGTCTAGCTGTGTACCTCCACATCTCCGGTGTGTCCACTGCTTAGAGGATGACTGTCAAGCTCAGCTATTTTGTTCCTCTCCGGCCTCACTTTCTCATAGTTCTCTCCTTTTGATTTACATGCCAATAGGTTCCCAATTATACTCTTGTCATTCATGCTTCTGTGCCTTTCCCCACCGAAAACAGTCTGTTGTCCTGCCCTCTTGGTTCTTACATTTATCCTATCAAGTCACATTTCAGGTGTTCCGTGAGGCTTCATATAACACACCCTCCTTTGGTAACTTTAAACCTCGTGCAGTTTTAGGGTTGTATGTGTTCTTTGGTGTAATCTATTTGCTTCTGCAACTATCTTAGGTTGTGGGTCCCTTGAAGGTAGGAAGAGGGAGGGCCTTTGGTCTGTATGCTTGTGGGTGTGCACACACATAGTAGGTGCTCATTAAATGTTTGTGAAATGAGCTATATTCTCTTCTTTATACATTTCATTGTGAACGAAAAAGGCACTGTTCAGTAGATTGGTGCCTTGAAATAAACATTGCGTCAAGGGCAGAGACAAAGCAAAGACAACCAGCTTCCTTCCTTCCTTCCTTCCTTCCTTCCTTCCTTCCTTCCTTCCTTCCTTCCTTCCTCCCTTCCTCCCTTCCTCCCTCCCTCCCTTCCCTCTTTTCCTTTTTAATCTCTTCTTTCTCTGAGTCTTTGTCTAAATTTGAAAAACATTCATACATTTTTTACTTATTTATTCCTCATACCTACTATATGCCATCGCTGTACTAAACACCAGTAAATCAAAGATAAATAAGTCATAGCCTCTGTCCTCAAGGAACTATGCATTTTGTGAGCCAGACAGACAAAGAGTCACCTCATGTGGTAGGTGCTGAAATGGATACACTGTGAGATACTATGAGAACACAGAGAAGCCAACAGAATGCCTTATAAAGTAGCATATGTCTTTAAAACATCAAAGGGCAGAGCAAGCAAAGTCATTTTGAGTTGTACCAAATACAAGTTTCCTGCTAAGCCCTGGTTTCTTCTTGTACATTAACTCATAAAATTCTCATAATTAACTGTACAAGGTAAGAACTATGCTTATCCCTGTTTATCTAGATTTGAAAATGAACCTTCAGATACGTTGTGTGGCTTTACACCGCTCGTGCCAGGAAGTCTTGTTAAGCAGTATTACACTCATTATTATTATTGGCAGCTTCCAAGCACTGCCTACTCCTTGGGGATTGAAGATAAAGCTAGAAATTGTTGGCTACATTTATGGAGACTTAAATCTTTGCCAACTACTGTACTAGTTCTTTGTGATATGAACTCATTGACACACACATGAGGCTGTTATTATGGATTTTAAAGGTCTGTACACTGAGCCATACAGAGTTAAGACCAGCTCATGACTTAGTGGTAGAAGTGGACACTGAACTCAGCCATACTGAGCTGGTAACTCATGGGAAACAAGACAGACACCCGTGAGAACCAGTCAGGCTCTAAACGTTGAGTTCTAGGTGCCAAAGGAGTGGCACCGATGACATGTGCTCCAGGTCAGACGCCGTCCAGGGAAGCCAGCCCGACCCTGCTCACCAGCCAGGCTGTGCAGTAGCAGCAGCGGGTGTGATGTCAGGTGCGTGGGCCCTGGAGTCAGCCCAGGGTTTCATGCTTGTGTGATCCTGGGCGAGTGACTCAACTCTTCAGGCCTCAAGCCCTCATCTCTCCTTTAACAGTGAGAGTCTGAAATATTTCAAGGGGTCGTTGTGTGCGTCAGTTGGATCATTTGTTCAAAAGTGCCTAACATACTAAGTGCTCAGTAAATGTCCTCCCTCCCCTCTCCCCACAACTATGCTTCATGTGACTCCTAAATGTTACTGTTGTTTTAAATAATAAAGGTGAGTCCAGCTGGTGTGGCTCAGTGGATGGAGCATCACCCCATGGACTGAGCCGTCCTGGTTCAATTCCCGTTCAGGGCACATGCCTGGGTTGTGAGCTCAATCCCCAATAGAGGGCGTGCCGGAGGCAGCCGATCGATGTTTCTCTCTCACACCGATTTCTCTCTCTCTTTCTAACAAATCAATAAAAACATATTTTAAAAATAAATAATAAAGGTGAGACTAAGGTATTGCTTTGGCCAGCTTCTGAACCTACATCCCCATGGAGGTTCCATCTTTCAACAAAATGCAGGATTTAAATTTCTTATCTTTCCAAGAAAAACTTTTTATGCTTTGACTTTGTAACACTGCAGCATTTAAGCCCCCGCTCGCTGTTGTTCATGAGCCCATGACACCATATCCCAGAGCCTTGTACTTCGTATTTATTATCTGAGCAGAGTTGGCTGAAGTAGATGCCTCTACTCCATTGTTTCACATCTCTTTCCGAACTCTCAATCCCCTCTATCTTCAAAGGAAGAAAAAAAACCCTGCTGACCAGGGGCTGGGGGGGGATGGTGTGGTAGAGAGAATTTTGTAGTCAAAAAATGAAATGAGTTAGGAACGTAAATCAGCTGCCAATTTGGCTCCTCATGGGGGAGGGGGAGTACTTTTTGACCCCTGAGGCCACTTCTATGGACCCAGACCTGTATCCTAAGATATCCCTTGCTTTACCTTTCTTTCCATCTCTCCACTTCTAAGCTATGTTTTCTTTCTTTCTCGCAGCTAGTCTTGGGGCACATCCTTAAATGACACCCGGCTTCTCTCATAGGCGCACACGGCAGCCCATCACTGCCTGGGGAGCAGCGAGCCGGAGCGGAATGAGGCCTTACGTAACCTCGCAGCACTGGCTGTTCCCAGCAGCTCTGTTCCTTGCTAAGGCAGTGTGGGGAGCAATTATCACTACCGTGCACAGTCTGCCTGCCTTCATCATCCTTGGAAAACAGTACAGTCATTAGAGCCAAAAGAGTTCCCCTGCTCCGAAGGGATTGCTGGATGGGAACACTGAAGTAGCATCTGACCGAGGCAGCAGGAATTCAGAGGGATGAGAAGGCGAGAAAAAGAGTTTTGTTTCTATTGTATCTTTGGGTATGAAATGAGCTCCCCTCCTCCTTTTTAAAAATTTAATAATAATAATTACTGTTTTAGAGAGAATGGAAGAGGGGAGAGAGAAACTTCGATGTGTTGTTCTACTTACTGATGCATTCATTGGTTGATTCTTGTATGTGCCCTGACTGGGGATCAAACCTGCAACCTTGGCGTATCAGGAAGATGCTCTAACCAACTGAGTGACCTGGCCAGGGCTGGAATGAGACCCCTTTGGATCCAGGTTATTATGACCATCAAGAGAGAGTCAGCCACTTGAATATAGTGAGATTTCTTCCTATGTGTTGAACAAAATGATAAAATTCATAGCCCAGCTCTTTGAATGGACACCAAAGTAAGACCAAAGTTTGGTAATTATCTTTTGGGAGCCATGGGGGAAAAACAAGGGGTCTTTCTACTCCTGTCCATGCTAAGGAAGGCTATGTCAGGCCTGAGAAAGCTTGGCCTCAGAAACCAGATGAGTCTGGGAGGGTTCCTAGTGGTTCACAGGCTATAAAGAAGAGCAGTAAGGAGTTTCCAGTCTGCCCCTCACCCCCACTTCACCCCATACTGCAGCTAGTCTGGGTCGTGGGCATGGGGCTCCGGTCTCAGGGGCATATGCCTGAGACCCAGACCCACCGAGCAAACAGTGCGGAAAAGAACAGTGATCATTTGCCTTAAAGAAAGGGAAGTTGCAGGAATGCTGTATTAATATTGCCCGATTTTTCTCTAACCCAGCCGCTCCTGCCTTATCTTAGAACGATGGCTGTGTAGCCCAGCTGGTGTGGCTCAGTGGACTGAGCGTCATCCCATGGATTGAGAGGTCCCGGTTCGATTCCCGGTCAGGGCACATGCCCGGGTTGCCAGCTCGATCCCCAGTAGGGGGCGTGCAAGAGGCAGCCGATCCATGTTTCTATCTCTCTCTCCCTTCCTCTCAAAATCAATAAAAACCTATTAAAAATAAAAGAAAATGGCTGTGTATGTGTGTGTGAATGCATACTTAAAAAGGAGACACAATGAAAACATGTATAATGGGGTCATGCAGGCCCAGACATAGAGTAGCCTAGAGCAGCCACAGTTTAACACAGCCCTGGGGAGGAGGGACTTCCTTCCCCCCCCTCCCCGCCCCCACTGTCACACACTGAAACACATGTCAGGGGAACTTGCCAGGCCAGAGCAGGTAATGTCCACTTTGAGCAACCCCAGCTAAGAAGCCATGTGTCGGTTGCCACGTGGCAGTTATACATCCACAACAAAGAACACAGCCTTTGGGGAATTGGGTGCATAAAGTTGTCTTTTCCTTTCGTCCTTTATCTTTCTTTTCTTCTTTGAGGAACTGGGGCCAGGTTAGCTCCCTGGGACTCATGGACTTACCTTGCGATCAGGGCTGCCAAAGGAGGGAAAGGAGAATTTCTGTAGATGGTCTCATGGAGTCATGGTGTCATTTAATCTGAAACCTAAGATGAAATGGTGATGGAAGGAGACTTGACCTGGGGTGGTGAACACACAATACAGGTACGGATGATGTGTTGTAGAACTGTGTACCTGAAACCTGTATAATTTTGCTAATCAGTGTTACCCCCAATAAATTCAATAAAAAAAATAACTTAAGAAAATTAAAAAAGTGAGATCCTATTTTGTGTTCTGTGCTGGTGAGGCATTGGTTTTCATTTATTGTTTCTTGATGTAAATACATGTTAGAGCTTGAGGAGACTTTAAAAGGGAAGAATCCAAAGGAAAAGAGAAAATAATATTTATTGTGCATATGCTATGTGTTTGAAACTCTGGTGAGCTTTCCAGTTAGGCTAGTTCACCCAACCCACACCAAAGTTCTGTAAGATTTAGGGTTGGAACCAATTTCCAGATCTAAAGTTAAAGGATGGGAGAAGTGTAGTAATTGACTTCCAGTGAAATAATTACTAGAAGATAGATCTGGGGTGTGAACTTAGAGAGCAAAGCCTTCTCGTTTAAAGATGGGGAAAATGAGCTGAAAAAGATGACGAGAAAGGCTAGTTGAAGGCGAAACTGAAACTAGAGTTCAGATTCTATGATTCCCGCTAAGTGTTCTTTCCAATCCACTGTCTCTACTGGGACTGTTAAATACCTAGGAAAAAAATATAAGTAACAAAGTATGCAAGGGAAATAAGAAGAGGAAATTGCACTTGCCACAAAGTATCCAGATTGTGACTCCTTTTCTTTCTCCCTGTGCATGGTTACATAATTTAAACAAAAGAACTTGAGACATTTTTAGTCACAACTATAATAACATCCCTGGTAAAGTTCTTATGTAGCCTTCATTTTCCCCATGCATTGCCTCTATCACCTGCTGAGTATTATTAGATTTTACACACTATTTGACATGAAACTTGGCCCCTGATGAAACGATGCTATTTTAGATTCTCTTGAAGGCTTGCAAGACTAGAAATAGATTTATTATGCCGTAGCTCCTTACCTTGCTTGAAGCAATCTGCATGAATATACTGTAAACTTTGCTCTTGAGACTGCAATTGTTTGTGAGGGATACATAGATAACAAATGATACTGTTAATTTATTTTTCCATCTTTTAACATAGGGAAGCATGTATGAGCAGAGTGCTTCAGGACCAGGAAGATTTTAAATAATTGTGTATTGATTAATTGATTCATTTAGCAACTATTCAAATCTCATAACATCTTATTTTCTCTTTTGGTTTGTAATTAGGGAAGTCTGAGATGAATTTTCAGCTCTTTTTAGATAAATGTAGAAAATTGAATGACATGCATTCTTTATTAGTATTTGTTCCTCCAGTTTTTTTTTTTTTTTTAATCCTTATAGGAGGATATTTTTTTTATGGGGTTTTTTTTCTTTTAATTAATTTTTAGAGAGAGAGGAAGGGAAAGAGAGAGTGAGAAACATCGATGTGAGAGAGAAATATCTATTGGCTGCCTCCTGTATGTGCCCCAACCGGGGATTGAACTGAAACCCAGGTATATGCCCTCACTGGGAATCGAACCCACAACTCTTTGGTGTACAGGATGATGCTCCAACCAATTGAGCCACCTGGCCAGGGCTGTTCCTCTGGTCTTGACATACATATTTTACCTTTGTTTTTCTATTCTGTCTTTTAAAAATATTTATTTTTGTATTGTTCTTAATTAATTACATTTATTTGCCTTGATTCAAATCCTGTTGAAAAGTAGCAGAAAACAAGCAAGACAGCCACACCCAGTCAATGGCACTGTGTCAATCAGGGGCAGTTTCTTGTTTTACAGTTTAAAATGAGCAATTTCTTAAAGGGATTTAACATTTCATCCTGTTTGGCATGGCTTCTGATACCTAGAAAGCATTTCCTGCTTTCTGTTTTGAAACAAGAATGATAAATTGGATAAGGGTGGGGGAACTGAGCCGCGATGCACGTGTTGTGCCGCTGTCACGTTCTTGGAATATAAATGTTACATTGTGGCTGAAACTAACTCGTGTGTTCTCGCGAAGGATGTGCTGTTGTTTGGCTTATGATTTCACTGTGTACACAGATGAGCTCTTCATATCTGTCCTTTGATTACTGCCTTTTGATCACCTTGATTTGGATTTCTATTTTTTTGAAATAGGGATGAAAAGACATATGAAACATTTTGCAATGACTGTGCTAAGTAGCCTAACAAATGTTATTAAGAAAATATTAACTCGTAAGATCTGTGAGCCATATAGAATAATCTATAAGATAAACGACTCATTTAAGAGCTTAGTTATTAGTATTATCTAAGAGGTGTTTTTTTTCTTTTTCTTTTTCTCCCTTTCATTATTCTTTCAAAATGCATGCTCGAAATAAGCAGTAAAAGAAGAAATATGTGAGCTTTGAAAGGTTTTACAATATTTTCAAGATATTCATGGATGGACCTAGAGGACATTATGCTGAGTGAAATAAGCCAGTCAGAGAAAGACAAATGCCATATTATCTCACTTATATGTGGAATCTAAAGGAAAACATAAACTAACAAACACAGTCAAAACAGTCTCATAGACACAGAGAGGAGATTTGTGGTTGCCAGAGGGGAGGGGCTGGGGGGCTGCGTGAAAGAAATGAGTGGATTCAGAAGTACAAATCGGTAGTTGCAGAATAGCCATGGGATGTAAAGTACAGCATAGGGAACACAGTCAACAATGTCGTAACGACTACGTGTGTTGCCAGGTGGGTCCTGGAAATATCAGGGGAACTCTTTGTACAGTATCTCACCACTATGTGTACACCTGAAACCAACACAGAAAACGAAGGTAAAGACAACAAAAAGTACTGGCTAAGAAAAATGTATTAGATGTTTCTTCCACTGTAGAATAAATATATAGTACAGTACTTAATTAAAAAGAGATACTCATTTGACTATCACAGTACAATACACTCAGTGTTAACTTCATCCTTTCTAATATTAAGTAAAAAATTCTCAGACATAACTCTAGTATAAAGTTGTAATTATACCATCTAACACTAACCCTGATTCTACCACAAATCTTAGCTAAAACCCTAATACTAGTATTGGACCTAATTAAAGCCTTTTGCTTTAGGATTAACATGTACTCTCGCGCTGAAGCTAAATCCTAACCTTTTCTTAACTTTATCTTTAATATCAGCATCAACACAAAACCTGGAAAGCAAATACGTTTTAGTTCACATACAAGCTCTGAGCGGTGGTGTTTTTCTGGGTCACTTTGTTGAGAAGGATTCTGAGGCTCCGTGGAGGGAGTTCTGTGATGAATTCCCGCTGTCTGTCCTGAGAGGAGAGGAGGGAATGGCAGTGTGGGTCCACGCACTTCCCGTCCTGTCCTGACCGACTCCTGCCCTGTCTGGACTGGGCTCCCTGAAGGCAAACAATGATAGCAAATCATAAGCGGTAAAAGAAAGAGTCCCTTGCTTTGATCTTAATTATGATAAAAAGATGGAGATTGAGTTCCTTACTAAGGAGTTTTCTTCCAGAGGGATGGTAGGAATTCTATAGGGAGGAAGAAGATAGCTTTTTAAAAATTTTACAACTTGTTACAAATATTCATTCATTTCCTACATATGAAAGAATATAGCCCTGGCCAGTTTGGCTCAGCAGTTAGAGCGTCAGCCCATGGACTGATGAGTCATGGGTTCGATTCTTGTCAAGGGCACATACCTCGGTTGCGGTTTGTCCTGGCCCTGGTTGGGTCGTGTGGGAGGCAACCAGTTGATGTGGCTCTATCACATCGATGTTTCTCTCTGTCTCTCTCTCTCTCTCCCTCCCTCCCACTCTATCTGATAATAAGTAGAAAAATATCCTCAGGTGAGGAATAAAAAAAAAAAAGAAAGAAAGAATATAGACCAAGAGTTGGAATTTAAAGTCTCAATGCTCCCTTCTCTTTTTAAAAAATTAAACTTATTGGGGTAATATTGGTTAATAAAATTATACAGGTTTCAAGCATACATTTCTGACACATGACCAGTCTATTGCATTGTGAGCCCACCCCCTAAAGCCAAAACATCAATGCTCCCTTCTTAATAAGCCAGTGGCTGATTTCCAAAGAGACCACAATCGTTCTGCTCTCAAGGGGACACATTTTCTCATTTTATTTCTCTAGGACTGTTATTTAATACATCAAATGTGGTTAATCTCTGCCCATTGTTAATCTGACACAATCAGTGGGTATTTCATAGTATATGAGGATCATTCTTACAGTGCAATACATTTTACAGTGCAAGCACTGAGCATGATCTTCAAAGAACGGTTGGGGAAATTATTTTAAAATCCATTTTATTAAAATTTTGACCATAGACAAAACTAGAAAAAAATAAGATGATGAACTCCCAGATACTCTCCATCAGCTTCAACAATTATCAGCCTATGGCTAATCTTGTTTCATCAATTACATAGCCCTCCATGTATTTTGATTTAAATTTTACACATTGCATTATGTTATGTGAACCTATCTCTATAACTTAGTGACTCTTGATTTTTTAAACAGCTTTATTGGGATGTATGCAAATGTCATAAATTCATTAATTTAAAATGAACAATTCAGTTCTCTTTAGTGTATTTATTGAGTTAGTTTAGAATCACCACAATCTAATTTTAGAACATTTTCACCCCTTTGAAAAGAAACCCACACCCATTAGCAGTCACTCCCCAATGTAGTCCCACCCTCTAGCTGGGCGATCTCTAATCTAATGTTTTTTTCTGGATAGATTTATCTATTTTGAACATACTAAAAGGGATCATAATATAAAAGGGATCATAATATTTTACCTTTGTGTCACTTTCTTTAACAATATTAGCATAACGTTTTTAAGCTACATCCGTGTTGTACGATGTATCAGTACTTATTTATTTTAACTGTGAACAATGTCCCATTGTATGGATCTATCACATGTTGTTTATCCACTTATCAACTGGTGGGCATTTGAGTCATTTTCCATTTTTGGCTATTAGAAATAATGTGCCATGAATATATAGGCACGCATTTTTGTGTGGACTGATATTTTTTTCCTCTTGTGTATATAACTAAGAGTAAAACTGATGCATAGTAGGGTTATGCTGTTTTTAAAAAAAGGTTTAAAATCTTTTGAGGAACCGTCAAACTCTTCCAAATTGGCCGCATCATTTTATCTGTCCCTTTTGCCTTTTTCCCCCTTGAATTTAAGAAAATATATGGCAAAAAAAAAAATCACTAAAATATTTATTGAATTAAATGGACCCTTAGCTATAAGACATATAGTGTTATAGAAAATCAAGTCTAGTTACCATGGTAAAATGACAGGCCTAAAGCGTGTAAAATGAAGATGCATTTGTGGTCATTAGATAAAAGAGACAAATCTATAAATATATACCCCACAGTGGTTTTCTTGTCACATCTCTCTTGGCCTTAGAGAAGGAGATTGCTTCAACAGTAGAAAGCAATGTAATAGAGAAATGTTGCACTTTTGTTATTCCATTTGTGCTTCGGTAGTTGGAGATAAACCACTGGAAGCAACAGTGGCAATGATAATGAAACCATTGAGTCTAGAAGGACGTGGGTGTGTGACTGTAGGAGCCACAGGGCCTTTGCCTCCAGTACACAAGTTAACAAAAGAGACTCGGATGCGCTACATAGTTTATCTCAGAGTTTTTAAAAGATTCTATCTAAGGATACTCTTATGATGCCTGAGGTATAAAGATTTTGAGAGAAATGACAGGCAGATTTTAATGATAAATATACTTTTTCATACTATATGTCCTCTACAAAATTGGAACACTTTCTAGACACCATTATGCAGTGATACAGGATCAGAGAACACTTTTAAAATAAGCATATCTTCTCACTGTTTACATTTTTTATTCTTTCTAAGTACTACTATGGGATATTAAAATGCACTCCAGTCCCTTTATAGCTATATAAGTGCTGTGGGTTAAATTGTCCAAAATGGTGCATGTCTCTGCTCGATATGAAATGTATGCTGTTTATTCCCGGAGAATATGGAGCCAGGGAAATGGTGACTCAACATTTTTATTGTCACAGATAACAAATGCATTTTAATTCAAACGGAGATAGTTTCAAGAACACAGTTTTCCCTTGTGCTCCAAAGGCAACACACATTTTTAAACAGAATATTTTCGGTTATAGATTAAAATTCCTATGTTCCGTGCTCACTTCAGAAGCACATATTCTACGATTGGAACGATGCAGAGAAGGTTAGCGTGGCCCCTGAGCAAGGATGACATGCCAATTCGCGTTCCATATTGAAAAATAATTCCTAGGTTGCAAAAGAGATGTGTTCAAAGTTTAGGAAAAAGTTTAAAAAATAGCTTGATTTGGAGATTAGGAAGTTTCTTTCCCTCATTTTGTTAGTTAGAAACCAGAGAGTGAAAAAAGGTCTATGCCAGTAAACACCATTCCTTCAGTCCTACTTTATCTGTATACATTCAAGTCTGTGTGCGTGCATGTATATTTCCTCTGTGTGTGTATGTGTTGCAGCTAAGGGTACATTGTATAGGGTACATTGTATAAGGGTACATTGTAGAGAATGCGTTGCAGTGACATGGTGAAACACCAGGGGGAGCGGAACAATTTTGGAAGCGTTATTAGCGGTCATTTGCAGAGAACAAGAATGAGCAATGCTGATGTGAATTGAGTTTGCCTTTTGTCCAGATCTTCCCCACCCCCCAGTGGAATTGTCAGTAAACTCAAGACCTAGGTACGGCTTCGGGAGTGGTGTGAAGTATGGAGCTTTGTTCAGTGCTGGTGTGGGTGAAAGCAGAGGGACCCGCTGCACCATCCCTCGGGGCTGACTGACTTGAGCATTCGCACCTCGGTCAATGCCGAAGAAAGACATACTGGGTGTCAGCCATTCATTATTTGCAAATTAGAGTGCGCTGATGAGCCAGACACCATCCTAGACCTTAAGAGGCGCCTGACCTTAACTTAGCTCTGGAGACTCACGAGTTTACAGAGTAATTAATTGCAAAAAAGAATGATAAAGGCTAATGAAGCCACAGACACCATGCCCTCTAGGTATACATAGTCAAGTCACATATCCTAGTTTTGGGATTGCTTCTTAATTCTTAGAAAATAAAGCCAGATTTTATCACATGATTTGATTTTGAAGTTCCGAGGATACAGAATTATGAATAATTTAATTTTCATTTGTGAAAGTACATTGTGGACAGAACATGCATTGGTGTTAGACACATGATTTCCAGTATCTCAAAGTTTGTTATTATTTAGGTGAATTTAGAAAATTACTTTACCTATATATTTCCTCACCTGAGCAGTAAAGATAATGTAAACTGTGCAAGTAGGATTAGACATTTATAAAGTAGCTAAGACAATGCCTGGTTATCACCTAGTAGGCATTTGGTTATTGCAGGACTTTGCAGATCTTTTAATAAGCAAACATATATTGTGACTTTCAAAGAGGAGTGTGTAATTAATGGCAATTCCCAAACTTATTTAAAGAATATAAATTAAAATTTCAAAAGGAGTGAGTGACTTCAGCAAGATGGTGGGAAAGTAGTCCTGAACCCTCCCTTCCTCCCACAGACACACCAATTCTGCAATAACTCGTGTATAAATTCCCTTTGTGAGAACTCAGAAATGAAGTGAAAGGCCCTTGCACCCTAGGGAAATATAAAACCAGAGTCTCTAAAGCCAGAAGAGAGATTTGGGACATCCCCTCACTGGAGATTCTCTCCCAGGAACAGCCACCATATGAACACAAATAAGGTGAAGATTTGTGTATTGAAAACAACAAAACACTGATGAAGAAAATGAAAGAAAAATGAATAGAAAGATATTCCGTATTCATGGATTAGAAGATTTTATATTGTTAAAATGTCCATTCTACTCAAAGTGATCTACAGATTCAATGTAATTGCTGGCCTTTAAATTTTTTTTTTTTACAGGAAAAGAAAAAATTCTATAATACATATCGTACCACAAAAGACCACAAAGAGCCAAATCAAACTTAAGAAAGAACAAAGGTGAAGGCATTGTATTTCCTGGTATCAAAATATTCTACAAAGCTACAGTAATCAAAACAGTATGGTATTGGCTGAAAGACAGACATAGATCAGTGGAACAGAATAGAAAGCACAGGAATAAATCCATACATACATGGTCAACTGATCTTCAACAAGTATGCCCAGAAACACACACATGATGTTGTAAAATTGGATATCCACATGTGAAAGGATGGACTGGGATCCTTATCTTATGCCATATGCAGAAATTAACACAAAATGAATTAAAGACTTAAATTCAAAACAGTATGGTATTGGCTGAAAGACAGACATAGATCAGTGGAACAGAATAGAAAGCACAGGAATAAATCCATACATACATGGTCAACTGATCTTCAACAAGTATGCCCAGAAACACACACATGATGTTGTAAAATTGGATATCCACATGTGAAAGGATGGACTGGGATCCTTATCTTATGCCATATGCAGAAATTAACACAAAATGAATTAAAGACTTAAATGTAAGACCTGAAACCATAAAACTATTAGAAGAAAACTCGATGACATTGGTCATGGTAATGATTTCATAGATATGATACCAAAAGTACAGGTGCAAAAAACAAAAGCTTTTCCCCAACACAGGAAACAATCAACAAAATGTAAAAGAAACCTCCTAAATGGGAGAAAATATTTGCAAACCATATATTTGGCAAGAGGTTCATCTCTAAATTATATAAGGAACTTGTACAACTCAACAGCCCCCCCCCCCAAAAAAAAAAACACCGAATAAAACAATTAAAATATAGGCTATGGATACGAACAGACATTTCTCCAAAGAAGAAATGACAATGGCAAACATAAAAAATGCAAAACATCACTAATCATGAGGGAAATGCAAATCAAAACCACAGTGAGATATCACCTCACATTTTTCAGTATGGTATTATCAAAGGGAAAAAAAGACATGTGTTGGTGGGTATAAGGAGAAGTTGGAACACTTGCTACTGTTGGTGGGAATGCAAAATTCTACAACTGCTATGGAAAACAGCATGTAGGATCCTCAAAAAATGAAAAACAGCACTATCGTGTGACTTGGAAATCTCACTTCTGTGTATTTACCTAAAAGAGTTGAAATCAGATTCTGAAATAGATATTATCATTGCTATGTTTATTGCCACACTATTCACAATAGCCAAGATGTGGAAACAACCTAAATGATGGACGGATAAAGAAAATATGGTATATACATACAGTCGAATACTATTTAGCTCCCAAAAAGAACCAATTCTGTAATCTGCAACAAAACGGATGGACCTTGACGACACTGTGCTAAGTGAGATAAGCCAGTTTCAGAAGTACACGTACTGTATGGTTCCACTGATGTGTGGTATCTGAAACAGTCAGATTCATAGGATGAAAGAGTGGAATGGTGATTGCCAGGAGTGGGGTGAGGGGGCTATTGACAGTTACTGATCATTAGGCATAAAGTTTAAGTCAAGTACGCCCTGGCCAGTTTGGCTCAGCGGTTAGAGCATCGGCCTGCGGTCCAAAGAGACCCGGGTTCAGTTCCCGCTAAGGGCATGTACCTCGGTTGCAGTTTGTCCCTGGCCCTGGTTGGGTCGTGCGGGAGGCAGCCACTCGATGTGTCCCTTTCACGTCGATGTTTCTCTCTCTCTCTTCCTCTCTCTCCCTCCCATTCTATCTGAACAAAAAATGGAAAAATGTCCTCGGGTGAGGATAAAAAAAAAAAAAAAAAGTTTAAGTCAAGTAAAATGAATCAACTCTAGGGATCCACAGTACAACATTGTACCTAGAGTGAACAGTAATTTATTACATACTTAAAAATTTGATAAGAGAGTAGATCTCATAGTAAGTGTTCTTACCAAAATAAAAATTTTTAAAAAGTGGTATTAAAAAGAAGTATCAATTATGCATGTATCAATTCCATTATAAGTGAAAAAGCTAAATTTCTAGGCACTTTATTTATAATGAACCTGCCAAAATTATTAAAAAGAAAAAAAGAGTATATAAAATTCACCAGGGCTTACCTTCTAAAATGTATTTAATGAAAAAGAGAGAAACCCCATTTAATGAGAACGAATTTTAATCATCTCTTGAAAAGATCTGAAAAAATTTGGAAGGTGATTGTACATTAAAGGATGACACAGAAAAAAAACCAAAACCAAAAACCCTCAGCTATATAATAGGAAACAGAACTAAATCTAGTGTTAACCTGTTTCTATAATTGACTTTTGCCAAATTATTCAACCTCACCTATTACACAAATAAGAAGTTAAGAAACTAAATCTAAGGACCTTCCTAGTATTTACATGATGATTATAATACAATAAAGATAATCTTTAGGTGTTTACAAAAACATAAGTAATCATACTATTACAGTATTTGTCTTCTGTGCTGATAGTGAAAAAAAATCAAATAAATGTAAAGTGAAAAAAAATTCCACTAACACAAAATATCAGCCTGCTTGTATTTCCCAAACACAGGGCAAAACAGTCTAATAGACTGTGATGTCAAAACTCGCCGACCGTGCCCCAGTTCCACATATTTTTCAAAATCTACATAAGAATACAGTTTTCATAGGTAAAGGTTTTGTAATAATTATAAACAAAAACAAGGCGGTATCGTATTGTGCGATAATTTATGTAGCAGTAATTATGCTCTGTGATATTTCACAGCCCGTCTAAGCATTTTATGTGTGAATATATTTTCTAAATGCTGACTTCTAAAAAACTGGCTGCATAATCTGTGGCCCTTTGCTACCTCTGCATCTATTCTGAATTAATGGACTTCAGAAATGCGTTTGGAAGATAGCACTGCATCTTTGTTTTTGGCATCTTTTAATTGTTACAGCAATGGAAATAAATGAATGCTATCAAATATAAAATAACTTCTCCCTGCATGTTTATTCTTGTTGTTCTGATTAAATTTCTGTCCCACTGGAGGTACTTTATGATGACTGTTAGACAGCGTCCTTTGCTGATTATGACCTTCAGTTGTGGAAGGAAAGGCAAACCCATGATCGCTGTCTGACATGAAACATTAGAAAGTGATATTGGTAGTTCAGAAACATGTGTTTTGTTATTGATATTTTCCCTTCTTGGTATCAGCTTAACCAGTTTGGTCAATTGCTTAGCTTTTTCCCCAGCCAACCGTCCTCAACTATAACCTGATAAACAGTAGCCAACACATCAGTCTTCCAATTCAGAAACAATGTAACTACCATGCGGTCAAATCAACTCCTTCTCACACAGAAGGTCTGCGGGCTCCTTATTCACTGATGTCAATGCCAGCTTGAGTCCCTAATCTCTTCCCCCGTGGTCCTCTCTCACAGCACCTCGTGTAATTAGCTATTTACCTGTTTCTCCTCCGTCATAGCTGCTGTACCGGCTAGGACTTCTGTAACCTCCCAAGTGCCCAGCTCGTTTTTCAGCCAGTGTTCACTGGGCTCCCTAATCCTCCTCAGGCACGGTTGGCTCGAAATCACTCAGGTCCTGGGGTTAGCTGCTTTGTTATTGGTTTTCCCAGTATGTATCCCTTGCGGTGACCTTAGAATAAGTGTTCCAACTCAGTGCAAAATTGTAGTGCAAGATCTAACATATTTTTAAGAATTTATCCTGAAGAAATAATTGGACAAGTGCGTAATTATCTCAATGAAATAGTCACAACTGTACACTCCATAAGTGTTTTATTTATGTTTATGAACAAATGAAAATATTCTATTTGTTTAATGGTTGAAGAATGATAAATTGTGACCACTATATTAGAAATGATTATGTAATATTTAAGAATAAGCAGGTACATTTATTGACATGGAAAGATTTTCAGTATAGATTTTTCATTGAAAAAATGTTATAAAACAATATGTATGGACTGAACTCATATTAATAAAAATTGATCACACACACACACACATATGTGTGTTTGCTTGTGTACATATGTATTAAAATCTTCAAGTTTACACACCAAAATGTTACTACTCTTTGTATCTAAGGGGTAGACTTGTAGGTGACTTTTACAAATAATTCTTTTTGCAAATTTATATTTTTTAACACGAATGTTTATTATCTATGTATTACTGACTTGTATAATACTTGAAAACTTTTAATCATGTTTCTGTTCTCATCCTCAAAAGTATTTTATAAAAGATAAACTCAAACATTCTCTCTTCCGCCTTTTAGCTAGCATACCATTAGTTTTCCTCCATTTAGACCTAAATCTCTTAAAATATTGTCCATATTTTTCCACTTCCTCACTTTTAAATCATTTGTTAAATACCTCTAATTTTTATTTTAGCCTACATTTCTCCATTGAACTTTTCTCATGAAAGCTATCAATAAGTACGTTAGGCTAAATCATGCAATTTGAAAAATTCCTTCTCTCTCTTTGCCTCATTGCACTGTTGACCCCTGCTCTCCAGACTAGGTGCTTCCACGACACCCTAAACTCTCATGTCGTGGCATGTGGGATCTTTCATTGCTGTTTACTTCCTTTCTCTCCAGTTGACTCGTCAGCTCCATGAAAGCAGGACACAGTCACCATATGCCCAGTGTCGCGCATATGGTAGATGTCCGACAAATACACGGTCAACTAAACGAATGAATGAGTGAGGTCGTTTCAAAGGCAATCTGATCATCCTGAATATTTGATCACTGATGTTCGATTCTAGTTTCAGGGACCTACATATGTTTAATGTTATGTTTCTCAACAAAGACTCTATTTCCCAAATATAGAGGAGAAGAAAATCACATTCACAGCTTTTTGCCGAAGAGTGAGTAGAGTGAGGTCTAGTTTTGTAACTTAACAGAGAGTAACCTGGGCCTCAGAATGAACAGGTCAGTTTCCTAAACTCAGTGGTAGAACCGGCAAAGAACCGGTCTGGTTGATTTCCCTCCCCACCCATGCTCCCTATCAATCAAACGTGTTCTAGTCGCCTAACCTACACACCAGTAGGTGGGAAAACAACAAAAACACAGATTGTTGTGATTCACTGAACTGAATCACACCAGTGACATATCACTGCAGAGAATCTAATTAAAATGGGAGGTTTCCGCTTGCCGGCTGGATCTGTGACTTACAATTAGGGGCTGTGACCTTGTTTAGGCTGATTCCCTCCCTCTCCCAGGTCACTGACAGACCCGTGCTTCACAGTGGGGAGGAGAAGGCAGTCAGCACTTCCCTCTCTGTTCTTTCTGGGCTCTGTGTTTGGGCTAAGATTCTCAGCTTCTGCCTTGCAGGTGTGATTTCCGACTGTATATTTAGCTACAGAGCGAGAACGCCTTTCTCTAACTTGGATGTGAGGTGAGCATGGAGTGTGGGAGAACAGCAGTTCCTGGAGTCACCAGGGCCTTCTTCCTGTGTGATGTGTGGGCTTGGACCCATGACCTTGCAGTCTTCTGTAACGAGTTTCTCAGACAAGCATTAGGAATGGGAAGAAAATTGCATTTTGGCTTTCTTCAAAATTCTAGCAATTTATTCAATGGCACAGTGTATAAGGCGAAATGCGATGAATAATAGGACGCGACGAAAGCAAGGAAACAATTTTGTTCCCTGAAGATACTTCTGTCCCTGAGAAGGCTAAGAAAAGCTCTGTATGTTAGACATGGAATTCGTAAAGATAATGGTTACTAATTCAATATTATTCACAAATGAAAGGAGTAGAATTCATTCTGTCCTCACTGTATGGAAGGGAAGGATACTCTGATGGGAAGTTCACATATACACAGAGACAGCTATGGACTTGCCCTTGGAAATCAAATAATCACTTATCTTCTCTGAAACATCATAGAGGTTCTTATGTCATTATTAGCTTTTTGAACCATGAAGTCAAAAAGGAAGAGGGACTCGCCCGGCCGGTGTGGCTCAGTGGTTGAGCATCAACCTATGCACCAAGAGGTCGCCAGTTCGATTCTTGGTCAGGGCACAGGCCCAGGTTGTGGGCCCGATCTCCAGTGGGGGGCATACAGGAGGCGGCCAATTGATGGTCTCTCTCATCGCTGTTTCTAGCTCTCCCTTCCTCTCTCTCTAAAATCAATAAAGAAAAAAAAAATCTTTTTTAAATTTTAAGAAAAAAAAGGAAGAGGGACTGAATGCATTAAGCTACTAGTTAATTTAGATTACAAGTAGACAGTGACCACAGAATGAGCCATTCAACCGGTAAAATAATCAGTTAAATCTGTTCATTTTTTCTAATGGAAAGAAATTGGTTAAATGACAGAAATGTTTCCCTTCGAGGAGTGTTTGTTGTAATACAGATAACACTGGAGTTCCTTTTCAATGGACTATGATGCAGAATTCTTCACAGCCCTATGCGGGAGAAAGAAACAAAACCAAAAACAGCCCTCATGCTGTTTAGCCTCTTGCTTTATGCTGGTCACTGTGCAAAACAGGTGACATATTTAACTCTCATTATAATCACATGAAATAGGCACCCTCAGCTCTCTTGTTCACGATGAAGAACTGAAGCTTAAGGAGTTTGTTATTGACCAAGTTTGCCCCTTCGTCAAGTCAGATCACAAAACAAAGTCTCTTATTTTCCAATATTAAGGCCCTGCTCTTTGGACTACACCATGTTGCAACACCTGGTGAGTGTGAAGATAAAATATAGGGAAGGAGATAGATGTTTACTCAACATGAATAACTGGGGGGGGGGGGAGGGGCAGGGAATGGAATTCGATATCCGTTGTTTCATTTTGGTACATGGGCTAATTCTCTAATAAATGTTCCAGTAACTTGGTCAAGACCTTATACAGAAGCTTGTGAACTGGATCTGTAGGCTTGCGCTTCAAAGCAGAGTGAGGAAGTGGTGCTTAGCATTTGCTGCTGATCAACTTGTTCTGCACCTGTCTTTTCTCTGTGTTGATCATTATATTATTTCTGCTCTGAATGTTTTAGCTTTCTAAAAGTTCTGTCTATTCTTGAGTGTTCCCTTCCCTATGTATGCTATATTTTATTTCTCTGAGGATATCCAATTCTTTTTCATGTATGCTCAATTTTATCTTTCCTAGGAGATCATAGAGCGTTTTTTAAAAATGTTTTTATTTTGCTCTCTGCTATTGTCTTTCTTCCAAGGTCATTTGTTCTGTTAGTTTTGATCTGTATCGTTCACATGATGGGATTTCTTCCAATGTATGTTGATCCTTGGCTGATAGTGCGTACTTCAGAGAAAACCATACGAAAGATGATGGGAAATTTCGCCTGCGGACATGGTGATGAAGGCGCTCATCATGTAGACAGATCTTATCTAGAGAATTATTAGACAAAGGATGAGCATTTTTATTGGAAAATCTTCCCATAATTGAATATCAATAGGCATTTAATTTTGGACCTGTGCCCGGAGAATAATATTTATATAGCTATCTGGAGGTGAGCGTGGTATAATCCTAGTTGCTACTGGTTTACGAACTTAATAAGGGCAAAGGGGCTGTAGCAGTCCACAGCCTTATGTACACTGACTTTCAAAAATTAACTTATTATCCACATGGTACCACTTTTCTATTCTCAGAAGCACAAACATCTCTATAAAATAAACTCAGTTATTTTTCTGGAGTTGAGGGCGGATAGTCACTTGGAATGTTGGAAGAGAGTAAGGTACCTGGTGGTTAGAATTTCTATGTATGCAAATCTGCAGTCTTCTCTTCCAGCCCTGCCTCACACGTCCGTTTCAGAGGTTCTGTTTTTTTTTATCCTCACCTGAGGACATTTTTACATTTATCTTCAGATAGAGCAGGAGGGAGAGAGGGAGGAAGAGAGAGAGAGAAACATCGATGTGAGAGAGACACACTGAGAGATTGCCACCCACACAACCCCAACCGAGGTGGGGACAAACTGCAACTGAGGTATGTGCCCTTAGCAGGAACCGAACCCGGGTCTCTCTGGTCCGCTGGCTGATGCTCTAACTGCTGAGCCAAACTGGTCAGGGCTCAGAGGTTCTTAATGCTCCTAATTTCTGAGTCTTTCTGAACTTCTTGCAGTTTATCTCACCTTAGTTTTTTCTCTCTGTTATTCTCTTCCTTTCCTCCTGCCAGGTTTGGGTATCTGGTTTCTTCTGTCTTCTGTCAGTTATTACTTGTCTATCTGTTTTTGACATCTTGTAACAGAGACAGATATCTCTAAGTAAACCTATTTTCTTTTCTCCTTGACACACAGCTAGACTATATTTCTCAGCCTTCCTCACCGCCATGTGGCTGAGTGTTGGTGATAAAATATAAGGGAGGTGATAAGTACCATGTCCAGGTCTGGCCCGTGATAGCCTCTCACATATATATAGTTTTCATTCTCTTTCATCCTTCCTTCCATGATAATCTAGGAAGCCATATGGTAAGGACAGAAGAGTAAGAAAAGTCTTTCTGTGAGTGAAAACTATATTCAGATTCAAAGCCTTTGAAAATATACAGAACGCCAGTTAGTTATAAAAGAGAACCATAAAACGCTAGGGAAGGAAGAGTAAAGTCTAGTTCCCAGGGTTCTAACTATAAATGTAGTAATATTATCTTTCAATTATCATTGAAATAATATTATATATTTCGAATATTCTCATTAGTGAAATTCAGTGAATCAAAATGAAGAAATAGGCTTCATCTTTAAGATCATATTAAGGGAAACAGGTACTTATAAGAGAAAAAAATGATGATTAAAAAAATCCGTCTTTGAAGGATGGCTCAGTCACAGATATTAAACATTATCTCAGCTTTTGCTGTCTTCTCAGAGGACAATGTGAAGAGGTAACAATGGATGTGTGCCCTTGATTTCTGTGGGGCATGCCTTGATTCTGCCGTGCGCATGGAGGAGAGACCATACAAAGAAAGAGACTTCTGCTTTCTTCTTCAAAGAGCTTCTGTTGGGTACCGTTCTTCACTCGAGTGTTATTTTTTAAAGAGTGCATACTATTAGGTGGACTGGAAAGTAATGTCGTTAAAGTAATGACATATTAAGGGTGGAAGTGGAAGCAAATCCGTGTCAGACAGTCGAGGAACTGTCAAACACTCTTAACCAACCTTGGTTGACCATCCAAGAACATTTGCAGCAGATAGGTACAGTAAGCAGAGCAGGTGTTTGGGTCCCGCATAATCTGTCCGAAGAAAACAAAGCTAACCGGTCCACCACATGCAACTTATTGCTTCAGCGGCACAGTACAGAAGCGTTTTTTGATCGCTTGATCACTGGAGATGAAAAATGGGTCCTCTATGATAATCTAAAACGCAAAAGGCAGTGGCTCTCTCCGAAGGAATCGCCACGAAGTACAGCTAAGCCAGGTTTGCACCCCAAAAAGGCACTTTTGTGTGTTTGGTGGAGTATTTGCGGGGTCGTTCATTTTGAAGTGCTGAAACCTGGACAAACTGTGAATGCAGACCTTTACTGTGAACAATTGGATCGAGTAAATCAATCTTTAATTGAAAAGTGCCCAGCGATTGTCACCAGAAAAGGCGTTATTCTGCAACACGATAATGCAAGACCGCACTGCGCAAGAAGAACCCTGGAAAAAGTTAATGAATTGGGTTGGGAGGTATTGCCTCACCCACCATACTCGCCCGATATTGCGCCATCGGATTTCCATTTATTCGGATCGCTACAACATTTTCTAAGTGGCAAAAAATTTGAAAATTTGGATGATGTCCAAAATGCCATCTCCAGATATTTTGCTCAAAAACCAATTGATTTTTATGGATCCGGCATTGAAAATTTGCACACTAGATGGCAAAAGGTTGTTGATAACAAGGGTGATTATATCATTGATTAAAAATAAAAACTTATTAAAAATTTATCTGTTTGAATTTAACGTAAAAAAATGACATTACTTTCCGGTCCCCCTAATATCTTGTAGCTTACTTATTTCCTCTGCTAGGGGAAAGTATTTAATTAAGTCATATTCTTAATAATGAGTGGTGCTATTTTCCCTCAAAAATCGCATAAAGGACACAGGGTGTCCACGTTCCATGCTTCCGGCCTCCTGAACGAGGTCTCTTGGAAATGAGAGAAGTGGGATTGGGCAGGATAACTGCTCCTTTCCACCTGTGGTTGGGACTACCCCTGCGTTCTTCAGCTCGGTGATGTGGAGGCCAACAGCGAGGCTTCCCGTCCAAGCGACATTCTCTAATCCAGGTTTACCAGAGCGTGTTTGAAAGCTCATTTCAGTCCCCTAGTTGACTTTGGTATATTGTCCTCATTAGATAGAACCCGTGCGTGAGAAGAAATGAAGACACTCCAAACTCCAACAGAATCACTGGGCTTTCGCCAGTCACCATTTCCTCGTGCTAAAATCCTAACACAGAATTCCTGACATTACCAGATTCTTGGTAATATTCTCAAAGAGGAAAACCGTTCAGGGAGTGAAAACTATATTTAGACTCATAATGGTTGAACATACACTGAGTTCCTGTTGGTTGTAATAGAGGACCATATAACGCTACAGGGAAGAACCCTGAGCGTCTGTCATCTCACGGATGGGAGAAGCTTTCACATTTCAGGTGAAACTGCAGCCAGGGGTAATCTCTCTGTATAGATGGTGATAGATTAAACTTCCTCTCTATTCCATTGATGAGCTATAAAAATTTTGAAAAGAAACACCTGGATTACTAACCAGGGAGAAGTTGATTGTGGCAAAAGCATTTTCTTTTCCGCTGCCAACCTTTTGCTAAACGGTGGCATCAACTGAAACTTAAAATGGGTGAAAATCTAGTTCACTTTTCTTTTTTTCCTTTTTAATTGATTTTAGAGAGAGAGGAAGGGGAAGGGAGGGAGAGATAGAAACATCGATGAGAGAGAACACCGATTGGCCACCTCCTGCATGCCTCCCACTGGGGACCAGGCCCACAACCTGGGCTTGTGCCCTGACCGGAACAGGTGCATGGGTTGGCGCTCAACCACTGAGCCACACCAGCCGGGCACCTAGGTCACTTTTAAGTAATAAGGCACCATGCAAATAACTCTGTTGTAAAATCTTTGCTTAGGTACAGATACCTTAAGTGGCTTCAGAGGATGGCCCATAAAATCTATTTTGGGATTCGGAAATTAAACATAGTTGAGGGGACGTTACTCATGAGGTTGTAAGAGATGGATATCAGTGTTATTATTCAATTCTGTAAAACATGTCAGAGGTAAAGCAATTCTGAAGGAAGAAGAAGAAAGGGAATTGATGAAGACAGGCAGCGGAGATGGTGGTGCTAAAACAATTAGTAGTGAGAATGGGCATGACTGATGCGAGCAGTGTTTCACTGGGGCGACCACACACCTTGTGGGATGCGGTGGCGACAGCAGAGTCATGTGTACGGTGGTAGAAGAAACAGTACGTAGGAGGGGACTCCACTCTAAAACCTCTGTGGTACGTGTGAGCGTAGAGCCTATCGTGACTCTGGGAAATTAATCTTGTAGGTATTCGTACACTTCTGTCAACTAATTGCTATTGCTTTCAGACTGCATCTTGAATCAAGTCTGGCTCTGAGGGTTGGTGCTAAGTGAAGGCGCCAAATTGCTCCATCCTGTATGATATAAATTAATGATACAGCAGACGATGTACAGAATATCTAGCCAAAGATTTGTTGTTTTGGTGGCAAGATTTAGCACGGCTCCATGTTTGAAATTGATTTCCTTTCAGGAATTCCTGTTTCTCAAATCAGTAATGTGAGCAAGTATGCGGTGCCACTTTGATAATGTGTAAAATACCTCTTTCCGTCTTTCAAATGGCACATAAAAGGTAAAAGTAAACAATGGATTATTTCTGACATGTGTGATTTAATTTTTGACTCTTGGTTTCAAATTACCAGAGGAAAAAATAGTTCAAACTGGTGCTTGGCTTCCTTGTGGGGAAGGGGTGGGCTATTTATTTGAATGCCATCAAGTACTCTGTTTCTTTGGATTATGGTCAACAGAAACAAGAAATCCAACATGGTTCTGTTGTAAATAGAGATGGACGTGAGCCTCTGAAGCCTTTTATCTTCTCAAAATACAGTTAAAAAAAAAAAGGGCAGTAGCTAATATTTGCTCTCGCATCTATGAGCTGGATAGCGGTTTATTTCATTCAACCTTTATAAAAAGTCTCTGACACAGGTATTAAAACAAGGCTAAGATTACTTTGGAGGAAGCAGATTTAAAATAGCTTGTCAAGATCATAGACTCAGGATTTTCATTTTGTTGTATCTATAAGTAAGCTCCATATTCCTCCTTGGCATTCTTAATGAGCTTTTAAGAATGATGCACAGATGTAATTGCAATGAACAGCACAGAAAAAAGATTTTATAGCGCGGATCTCAAGCTCATTTTGACCTTAATAGCTATCTCATTTTTGTTGATGAATTAATGAAGGCATTTACTAGTATCTTGCTTACTTTCTTTATTTGGTTAGGATCATTTTGGATTCTTAGGATGTATAGTCAGAATAGTTAATAGCCATACAGCTCCCCTGTACCCACCGGGCGCTCAGACTGGAAGCAGTTGCACACAACCCTCACGGGTCTGTCATTGTTTGCAGGGGGAACGTCAGCCCTGAGTTTATGTTCTGTGGTGTTTGTTGGACAATGAGAGGTCAGCACATGGCGACTTATATTTCAAGAATCTCTGCATCCAGGTAAGGTTTTTTTTTGTTTTGTTTTTTTCTCCATTTCTCCCCAGTGTTAATGAGTCTGTACTTTTGTCACACAAAATATGAATATCTTGTAAGACAACGAATTAAATGAGATTACTGAATGTGGCCCTTGAGGGCAAGACTTTCCATCTTGAGACCCATGTTTTCATCCGTAATCTCATTTTTCCTATCTCTCCTGAAAAGATGCTATTTTTATCATGGTGTGTAGTTTTCACAACAATTAGAAGGCAGGCAGACGGAAATCTGGATTCTATTGTGGAATGAGAAAGAGGCTCTTGTGACCTTTATGTAAATTGTGTGTCTGTTGACTTCCCCGAGCTGACTTGACACAGCGCATTCCCTGTTTTCCTGGTCCCAGCAGGCCTCACAAAGCTGATCTAGCTTCTTCAGATTCTGCAAAGCGGCCTGGTGTCTGTCCTCACATGTTACTTAGATTACTCTAAGGTCCCAAGGAGGTTGCACGATTTTGGTGGTTGGAAATAAAGTGATGTAGGAATGACCGGTTATGAAAAGATGTATCAAAGAAGGAATAAGAAGATTAGAGATGCCAGAAAAATAAATGAAAGCCAAATTTCAGAAGGGGAACAGTCTAAGTGAGGCCGACGCATATAACAGAATAGGCAATTTTGTTGTAGCAGAAAAGGCATGGAAATAATTACATGGACTCCAAGGGTGACTCTTTGCTACTTTTTAACAGTGTGTTTTGGGTAACTTAACACCACTTATTCTCTGTTTCCTCATCTGTAGAATGGAGATGATACTTAACTCACAGTGCTGTTGAAATAACGGACCCTTGTAACAACATTGAACAAATTCTAGTTGAATGATATGATCGATCCAAACCCTCTCACTGGATTATTTCTTTCCAGTGTTATATTCTGTATGATTTCAAACAGTGTGAATCACAAAAGAAACAAGTTTGCTTTGTTTTTGTCTCTGGTAAATGCAAATGTTTAGATTTTCTCTTCTGCATGCTGTCAAAATAAATGCCAAATGCTTGAATTCATGGTAGACAGTCCCCGTTTCTTTTCTCCTCAGAATAGTTTCTTTTGTTTTCCTATGAGTAAATGTTGTATTTCTTTATCAATAACAAGTTTGTCTTTTTTGATAACCTGATCATCTCCTTTTGTCACTCTGCTAAAAGCTGCTGTTACATGATGTCCTAAATGCTTATGCTTTCAAAAATAGATAAAATTAAATGTGTTGGGCCTGAATCTCTCTTATGATATATGCTCCCAGCGATTAACCTTAGTGTAAGCTTATTAATATGTTCATATATAGAGAATCTGGAGACACTATTGCTCTTGGCCTTCAAGTTTAGCTGTTATGCCTTATTGATGGTAAAAATGAAATTAATTTGGAAGACTCTTAAGTTAGACTTTGAATTTTTGATGGCTTCAGATTCCATAATCTAGGGCAGTACGTCCTGGAATTGGCTGCATATCAGAATCACCTGAGTAGTTTACCAAACTATTGTTTTAGGGCCATACTCCTAGAGATTCTTACCCATGCATCCTGGGATTAAACTCAGGTGTGTGTGTGTGTATGTGTGTGTGTGTGTGTGTGTGTGTATTTATATATATATCTTATATATATATCTCCTCACCTGAGGACATTTTTGCATTTATCTTCAGGTAGAGTGGGAAGGAGAGAGGGAGGAAGAGAGAAACATCGACGTGACAGAGGCACATCGACTGGTTGCCACCCACACGACCCCAACAGGGGTCGGGGACGAACTGCAACCGAGGCACGTGCCCTTAGCGGGAACCCAACCCGGGACTCTCTGGTCCGCAGGCTGACGCTCTAACTGCTGAGCCAAACTGGCCAGGGCAGGTGTATATATTTTTAATAAGTGATTTCTATGCAGTTAGACTGGCATTTGGAAACCAATGATGAATTTTAAAAGGGATAAAAAAGGAACAATAAGCCAATGATTTTTATCACTATGAATTTTTGTTTACACTGGACTCCAAGGAACATTTGTTTGAAAGGAAAAAAATAGGTTTAATTTGACAAAATAAACTCCAAAAGGCTAGAGACATGTTTTCAGCAATCCTAGTTCCTTCTTATTTTATGATAGTCATATATGGCACATTCTGGTGCTAAAAATACATATATCTGGAATCACTTTTCTAACCAAAACTACTCTTATAAAACAAATGTCCTTGTATAGCTAGTGTACACTATCTGAGCACACCATGTGCTCAGAAGAAGATGGACAATATTGTCAATGAAACTTTAGGAGATGCCAGAACAAATGTCTACAGCTGTGGTTCCCAACCATCCTTGCGCAGCTCTGTGATGTAATTGACTTATCCCATGAGTCAAAATGAACAACCCCTGCTTTGAAATAATGGACGCAGGTAGTGTAAGCTGGCCATGGAATTGTTTTGGATTTTATTGGCTAACACAGAACATCAGGGAGGAGGTGCTGCATGAGAAAACATGAAGACCTGCCATATTTGTAGGAAGCAGTCTGTCAATGAGGCAAAGGGAAGGAGAAAGAGTGCTTTCCCATTGGCTGGGGAGAAATAGCGCTAAAATAGGTAACACACATAATACACAACCCCACGCCTCAAGGGACTTCAATCAGAACTTGAGTAAATTCCTCAGAGCCTGGTATCCCCAACACAAGACCCCTGAAGATAGTTTGTTCAAGGGTAACTCACCTCATTCATACATTTTTTTAAAAATAGGAAAGACATCAACCAAAGATTTATAGGGAAGCTCTATAAGTCAGTGTTCAGTAGACAAAAGAATGAACAATTTCCTCAAGGGATCAGTGACGCTGCCACTATTTGCTTCAGGGGTATATTGCATCTGCAAGGGGTATTGGTCAGAAAAGGACTTTGTTTCCTGCATCTGAAGCATATGACTGGTGACTGGGACCTTTCCTGAGGCTGTCACAGAAAATTCCAATGCCTTCATAACCATATTTGGCAGCACAAAAAGCAGAAGCAGCAGAAATAAAGGAAATGTGACTAATTTGTGTCTTCAAGCAATCATGTGCAAGTGCGCTGGTCTGGCCGATAACAAGTTTCACCTAGAAGCCAAGGTGAAGTGAGGCTAGGAAATGTAATTTTTGAAAACACTAATTACAAATTAATGATTAAAGCAAAAATGTACAGCTTAAGGAATTACTATAAATTAATCTTTGATTTAATTACCACCCAGAAACTCAGAGTTTTAAAAAATATGAAAATATGCTCATTCTTACTCATGTTGAGAGAAATACAAATTATGACTGTAATACTAGGTCACTTTTACCTATCAAATCAGCAGAAAAAATGTTTGATGACGTTCTGTTGTCAAGAATATAGATAAAAAGGTGATCAAAATTGCGGACAGGTATATAAAACAGTATAAGGCTTAGAAGAAAAATTTTCCAATATCTATTAAGGTTAAATATGCACATACTCATTGACACAATGTTTTACTCCTATGACTTTATGTATATACTCACATACATAAGTATATTCACTGTGGCTATAGTTTCCAAAAAGGTTAGCAATAGATTAAAACAAATATTGAATGATAATCTAAAAGGGAATAGGTAAAGATGTTTTTATAGTACACTGTTAAAATGGAATAGCTATGAAAAAGAATGAGTCAGCTCTATATTCAATGATATGGAAACCTCTCCAAAATATATTAAGTACAAAAATCAAGGTAATGAATGTTCTCCTATGGCGTATACGTAACACACATACAAGTGTGTATGCATGGAGTATTTATAAATAGTAGTTGTATATACAAAGACTATTTTCTCTAAAAATATATTCATGAAACTAGAAGGGTAATTGTCCTCAGGAGAGAAATTGGTGGCTGAAGAAAAAGTTATGACAGAGATTTCAACATATACCCTTTTGCATCATTTGAATTTTGCTTTACGAACATGTATCACTTATTCAAAATTGATTTTTGAAACAAGTTATTTAACTTCTACTGACATTAACTTTTATTTTACTGTAGACATTTTTTTAAAGTTCTGGGCATTTAAAAATGTCATGTTTATGGAGATAAAATATACACACATTATAAAATCCAATTCTTAAGTATACAGCTCGATGATTTTTGACAAATAGAAATGTGTAACTATTACCACAACCAAGATAAAGAAACTATTTATAACACCTATGCACTTCTTTTGAGAAAAAAATAATCCTAGATACAGTCAGAAAATGGTGAGCGATCAATTACAAATGATAAATCTTTAAACAATCATTATGAACAACATTAATTTCATTTTTGTGGGTGCAAAAATGATTAGCGTGTCTTGAACTTCCTGGCTCATTCTTTACATTAGCCTGTTATGAAGACAAGTAAGAAGTTGGGAAAAAAGATAAAAGTCATTAATAATGCATAAGAAGTCCCCAATGCTATGTTTTAATGTACTAATGCTTCTGCAAATATTAACCTTATTCCAAAAAAATGTTTTAGAAAATGAAACAAACCTCATCAAGGAGGGCAGAATAACTGTTAATTGCATTTCAAGTAGTTTAGCCAGTTTTTTTCAGTAACATTTCACGTCTTTTCAAAGTTATCTTTGTTTAGCCCCATTAGTCCAAGCATACATAATTCGTTTCTATATTACTATACATCAGTCAATTCTCTCTCCACCCTCACCCCCCAATACACTTTTCTCTCTTTTTGTCTCACCCTTTTTCTTCTACATATACTCTACTGTATCCTCTGAATATGGCCTAAAATATGAACTATTTTTTCAGCCCTAGGATATTCCTCATGGAATCTGTGTTCCTAATTCAGAAACATAACTGTAGATTTGTTAAGGATAATATTGAAATTTTGTGGCCAATCTGCTTCCTCCTCCCATTTTCTTCTCAGCTCAATTGACTGTAAGACGGGAGAGATGAGTTACATTTTGTCTTGGTAAAAATTTCCTTGCAATTTATAAACTACTTGTAACATATAGATATTAGTTCCTTTGTATAATTCTTGCATCAGACAAATTCACTTTTTCCTTCTTCCCTTAATTTTAAAGTAAAAAAAGAAACTGGCCAAGAGAAACCCAATGCCCGTCGTATCTCAAGGGAAATACTCTCCAGCATCCCATAGGTTTAATAGATGTGAATCTTTTGGTTTCTCCTAAGTGGTACCACATACTCTAATGGCCCTCCTGGGTTTCCCTCTATATCGGCCTTGCTAATTATATTTTGGCTTCTGCCATGGACTTGCAGGAATTCATTAAACAATGGCATTTTGTTAGGCATTCAGGAGGGATGGGAAAGAAGGAGTTTGATTTCTCTTCCTATCCTCTTCATAAGATGCATATGGAAATCCTTCCTCAGGCAGAACCTAATGAATTCAAGCCATTGGACCATTACTTTCATTTCCTTTTTAGTGTCCTGGGTAATATCCAAACACATGCTTATTTTAAATCAAATAGCCTTGTTATCATTGGAGTTTTCATAACTCTCAAACTGTATGTGCAGACTTTGAATGCCCTTGAAGGTAAGCTTTGGCACATCTTTGAATATCAAAACGATGATCAATGATTTAAGAATTTCCAAAGCAAACTATTATGGAAATGAGCAAACTTTACACGAGTCTTATTGCATTCCAGAACATTAGAGCTTGAAAGTGGTGTTTGAGGTCATGCAGTAAAGTTTTCTCACTTTGGAGATGAATCCATCAAGTCTAGAAACTGACGTAGTTTTATTATTAGTTTATTATCTATTTATAATAATAAAGCTAAGTCTCCATATTCCCAGTCTAAGTTTCTTTCCACTGGAACATCTTCTTAAATCTAATAGTGATCGTCCGGCTGGTGTGGCTCATTGGGTATGCGCTGACCCATGCACCAAGAGGTCGGCGGTTCGATTCCCAGTCAGGATACATGCCCAGGTTGCGGGCCAAATCCCCAGTGGGGGGCATGCAGGAGGCGGCCAGTCGATGTTCTCTCTCATCGATATTTCTATCTCTCTCTCCCTCTCACTCCCTCTCTCTCTAAAATCAATAAAGGAAAAAAATTTTTTTAAAAAAGACAACAGTGATCAAAATGAGATATTTGCAAGTGTTGACAAAACTTTTCTTTTTCCAAAGTACCTGATAGAGCTCGGCACGGTTCTTACTCAAATATTGCTGAGAATTAGGGAAGGTCAGTTGGGTTTTTGATTCCCACTGGAAGAGCAAGCAGACCTAGTCAAGCTCATGATAATCACCCCAGAAGGATTTCCTCTGTGGTCCAGGTGTGCTCTTCCATTTCTGTGCATCACTTTCCCATCTACAGCCCTGGTTGTTCCTCCTCTATAGTGGGGATCGTCTTTCCCAGTGTTGTTTGTCCCTTCTACAAAAAGATCTTCATGACCAGTTATTTAGGACAACGGGTACTGCGCATCCACGTAAGTGAAAATTATTTCTTTCAGAGCACTAATGTTCTTGGGGAAGTCGAGGGGTTGTTGGTAAAATATAAGGGAGAATCGTTTCCCTCTGAATTGCAGTGCTTATTTAAATACAATGTCCTGGGAAGGGAGGGGGGTCCACAGCTATTCACAGTTCCTTACTAATAAATAATAGGTGGTAATGGGGATGCTTACAATTGTAATATTAAATGAACAAGGCAGAGTTCAATATTATTTCGATTCACGACTGTTCCTCTGCTCCTCAGACGACGGTAAAATAATCAGTAAAATAACACGGAAAAAAAGAATCGGTCCTTAGGACAGAAGCTTATGAAACAATGTGATTTAGAAATGCTATTAAAGATGTTGATTCTGTGCTCCAAGTTTTGCTTTCACAAATCAACTGGAATGCTTCTAGATAAAACAACCCTTACAACATTACTTCAATGTAGGTATGAATATCTTCAGGGAAAGAGGGAAGAAAACTAAAACTATTTGTTGTCTATTATATGCTAGGCATTCTGCTAGGCAATTTCTGTGTGTGACCTTATTTAAACTCCATAGCAACCTACACAAGAAAAAACGGTCTCAGAGAAGTCACTTAACCAACCTAAAGTGACATGGAAAAGCAAAAGCAAGGACAAAGTAAAATTTGATCTTTAATCTGCCTGACTTTAATATCTTGATTGTTGAGGAAGATGATATAGATATAGATATAGATATAGATATAGATATAGATATAGATATAGATATAGATATAGATAGACATGTCTCCCCTAAAATGAGAGATATTTTATGTTTATTATTATCATATTTTATTTATAAATATATATGTATATGCACACACACACAAAGTTTGGGATAAGAATGGTGTGGTGGTTTGCTGTTTTTTTACACATAAGAATTATCTTGGAGCTTTAAAAAAATATCAGTGCCCAAGATCAACACACAGACACTTAAAATGTATTGTTGTGGGTGAGCCCCAGGTAATGGCACGTTTTAGAAATTCCGTAAGTTGTTCTAATGGATAGCTGGGGTTGAACAGTACTCCCTTAGCGCCGGCTCTCAGATTTTCGTGTGTGTCACAGTCAGAGGAGGACTCATTAAACCCAGAGTTTCCAGGTCATGGCACTTGGGTTGGGGTCAATTATGAACTAAATGTTTGCATCCCTTTGAAATTCATATGTTGAAACCCAACCCCCAGTGTGACTGTACTTGCTGGTAGGGCCTGTGAGGAGGTGACAGAGACTCAATGAGTCATTACGATGGGGCCCTAATCCGACAGTACTGGTGCCCCGATAATAAGGGAACTAGACACCAGAGCCTTTTCTCTCCACGTTCCAAGGACAGAGAAAGTCATTGCCGTCTGCAAGCCTGCAGGAGAGCTCTTCCCAGAAACCGAATTGGCTGGCACCTTGATCTTGGACTTTCTAGCCTCTGGAACTGTAAGAAAACAAAATTCTGTTTTTTAAGCCAACCAGTCTATGGTACTGTGTTTTGTTATGGCAGCCCTACAGGACTAAAACAGGGCCTAAGAATGGGCATTCCTAAGAAAATCCTAAGTGTTGTTTATGCTACTGGCCCAGGATCACATTTTAAGAATGACTGGTGAAAGAAATAAATGCTGTTTAAGTAACTAGAAATTATTATTAATAGATTGTGTTTATGCTAAATTAATTGTCTAAAATGTGTATGGTGTTGTGATGAGTTCTAGGAGTTCAGAGATAAATAAAACAATCAAGGAGCCCATGGTTTTGTCATAAGGTCTAATGACAATTCTTCATCTAAAAGGCTGTGTGGCCCAGTTGGTGTGGCTCAGTGGACTGAGCATCATCTCATGGACTGAGAAGTCCCAATTTGATTCCTGGTCAGGGCACATGCCCAGGTTGCCAGCTAGATCCTCAGTAGGAGGCGTGCAGGAGGCAGCCAATTGATGTTTCTCTCTCACATTGATATTTCTATCTCTCTCTCTCTCTCTCTCAAAAAAAAAAAAAATCAATAAAAACATTAAAAGAAAAAGCTGTGGATGTTAAAAAGTCATTAAAATTTGGGGTCCTCAGATTCAGCTTTGGAGAAAACAATGGCGGGAGATTTGGATTAGACAATGCCCTTGAGCTCTCCCTGATCTAAACTTGCATGATTTTAGTTTTAAGGTAGGAAATATGGTGGGAGGTAAGACCCTGGGCCAGAGGAGCAGTAAGAACAGTAGACTGAGGCAATCCACTGTCCTTGGACTTCCTGGGAGAAGATTTGGTTCTCTGGGGATTTTTATAAGACTATCAAGTGAGATTGACCATGTGCTTGGTTGGATTCTGTTACAGAGAACTCACTCATGTCTCCTAAGTTAAATCCTCACAGTCATGGAAAAGTATCCTCATCCTACTAAGAGCATTTATCTTTCCATAATATAGGAAGTCAGCAACTTCCGACTGTTTGTGTTTCCATAGTAGTGCTCATATCCTCATGGTTTAGAAGTGAATTTATTCAATGTCTCCCTAAAGACACAGATGTCAGCAGATTGTCTTGTTAATAGTCATTCTGTTTTGGCTTTAATGAGTTACAACAGACTGTATCATGCCCAGAAAACCCAGTCTACATGCAACTTTTCCTCTTCTTTTATCTCCAAATAGTCTGAGAGATTTATTTATTCATCCCAGGGAGAACCAAAGATGTGGGATTAGTATATGGTGATATTTTGGCATCTTCTTTTTTGTTTTGTTTGATTTAGATAAATACATAGGCATGGCTGATTTATGAAAGAGATTGGGCTACAATTTTCAACAATAAAATTAGTAAGTTTATACACAGAATACAGACCAACATCTTTCAAATCATGACAATGCAAAAAAAAAAATTAGTGAAAAGAACTGGTTGCCTTCTTCAGAGGGTATTCAATATCAGAAAATGACAATTTTGAACACCTTAAAATAACAATACTAACCTCCCAAAATCGTGTTTTTCCCCTCCAAGAACAGTGTATTCATAAAGGAGTACACAATTTAATTACCAAAACAAAAACAAAAAACCAAAGGAAAGAAATTTTACCCTGAAAAAATACAAACATGAGAATGTCCACAAATGCAAAATCAATGAAGAATTTAATCAACCATTTTGGTGTCGAACCCACAGACATTGGAATTAATGCAAAACGTTGGGTCTTTTGAGAACTGAATGAGCTGTTTCCAGGCTATCTCAGTCTGATAAATGATTGGTTGTACATTTCACACCCCTCCTTGAATTTAAATCACAGTGGCAGGGAAAATTCTTTGCAAAGTGGCCAGCTGGGGAAACCACTTTGGAAGGAGAGGGAACTGCAGACTTCTTGGAGAAGCTGAGAAAAATGAATCTGGGGATGACACTGAAGGCTTTGAAAAATGGATACATTCCTGGTTCAAGAACACTGACAGTGCTGTTGAAGGACTCTGAAAAATGAGACCTCTTGGGTTTGTACGTGGGGTTTACTGACAGGCAGGACGTTCATTTTGCAGGCAGTTCTTCCAACAGGAGATTATCAGCTTTCTGCACGTGGAGAACTAAGCGCCTGCACCTGTTCCCTCTGTCTAACAAATACGCGTTTCTATTTTATGTTGTTTTCGTTAAACTCATCTGGAAAAATTCAGAAATAATCCTGGAAGGAGATCAGAGGACACATAGATACCCCAATCTCTGGGATCTGTGGTTTTGCTTTGCTGTAAAGAGTGGACTGAATGAAATACTCAATATGCTTCTCGGCTTCCCGTGAACTGTGGAAGGTGGGGGGTGTATGTATTTCACACGTACAGTCAGGAAAAGGCGCCCGGGGCTTTATTGGTTCTCAGCCTCCATTTCTTTATTTGGTATGATTCCCAATACCACAATTGATGGTAAATCTCAACTTAAAAAATTTGTTCAGTGAAGATTTTTTTGTCATCGAGATGGTGCAGTGTCTGTTCAGATTAAAGAGCTTAAATAGTGCCAGGTTAACTTATTTTTATTGACACAGAACTTTTGAATAGGCTCAGATAAGAATCTACTATTTTTATTTTATTTTATTAAAAAATTTTTTTTAATTATTTTATTTTTGTTACAGATGTTTCTCCTTTTCCCCCCGTTGACACCCTCCTCCCGATCCCCACCCCGCCCCATCCCCAGCATTGTTGTCTATGTCTATTGGTTATGCATACATGCATATAAATTCTGTGGTCAGAATCTACTATTTTAAAAGGAGCATTCATTTCTCCTAAACAATAGATTCAGCAGTTTTCTGAACATACCTTTTACATTTTATTTTGGTTTCCATTTCAAAAAAATTGCTAATCTAAGTTTCTTAGGACAGCACACTACAGAGGAAGAGGCAGAATTTAAGCAGATAGATAGATCCGAATTGACTACTATTAATACCACATGGGAAAATCTATTAGGAACAAAATAAGATTGTTTCTAGTTTGTATTGGTCTCTTTGCTGAATTTTACTCAGCCTTGGACTTCAGATAGCAAAGAATGATTAAATAAGTAGTATAACCTCAAAACGAGCTCCTGGGCAATGACTCATGCAGGATATAAACCTTATAAAACCGCAAGGGCCAGAACAGTTATTGATGGGCAGGTTGAATATTGAGGTGGTAAAAGGCACTGGTTTGAAAAAAAGTTTTGTTTCTCTTCCCATTTCCTCTTTCAAAAAATTGTTTATGCTAGTGCCATGAAATCATATTCAGTAGATCAAGATTCAAGGCCAATATTCGGACAGAAAAATAAATGTTATCATCCAAGCTGATGAGAATTTCACTGTCTTAGCTTACAGGTAGCAACAATAAATAACTTATCCTATCTAATACAACTTAGAAACTGGCTCAAACCAACTCGTCTGAAACATAAATCATCTTTGGGGGCAGCTGAATTCTATTACATATATATATATATCTTATCTCCAAAAAAATGATATAGCATATCAAGTGATGTTACATAAGACCAACATTTCCTGGAAAATTTGCAGGAGTTTGTGTTGTAAAACTGTTGTATGTTTTCTGTATGTAATATTGTGATACTTCTCTGGTATGAGACATTAGTCATGACGTTCTGCTGCAGCCACCTCGATGAGGCTCACACACACAATTTCACAAGGATTAAAAGCAAGCCCTTTCAGATGGGCATTGTAAAGTGAAAAAAAAGGGAATACAATGTTTATAAGAGCCAACGACTGAGATAGATGCTAGAAATATGGCTTTAAATAAGACAAACACAGCCTGTTCCTCTGTGGAGTTAACCTTTTCATGGAGAAACACACCAATTAAGCATCACATACTTATTTAATTTTCCTTGTGATGCAGTCTATGAGGGAGAAATGATAAGTTCATGATAGGAATGCCTGCTTTCTCCTGGGTGTCATGGACATGCTTATTAAAGAAGCAATATTCGTGCTGAGCTCAGAAGTATGAGGAGGACTTAACTAGGTCGAGGGTTGGAGAGAGCCTTCCAAATATGGAACAGCATGTGCGAGGACAATGAGGCAGGAAGAATAATGGATCGTGCAATGGATCAAAATAAAACATCGAGGCAAGAAGGGAGCAGGAAACTGATGGATTTCAGGAGGGAAGCAGGTCCAGATGATGCAGGGATGCGAGTGTACATTGAAGATGCAGTCTCTAAACGAAAAGTGATGGGTAACCACTGGCCACTTTGAGTAGGTTAGTTAGATGATCGAATTGGTGCTTTCACTGGGGGAAAGGGCAGAGCATGTTAATGAATTTGGAAAAGCCAATTGGAAGACTTTTAAAATCATCCAGGTCAGAGGCTAAGGGAGCTTGGATTGGGTTTTGGCAAAGAAGGGAAGTGGATGTATTTGAGTGGTAGCCATCTACCGAAATTGTATATCAGAGTGTATGGGAAAGGAAGGAGTTTGGAGGATTGTGAGGTTTCATTTGAGAGCTATTATATCAATGGCTACACCACTCTAACAACACTAGTATTGTTTCAGAATCAGAACCTGTGGTGGGTTTGAGGGATGAGGGAAGACATTATAAACTCAGTTTGGTACCTGAGTTTGCAATCCCTGTGAAATATCCAAGTGAGGTTGTCGGGTAGGCAGTTGGATGTGCGGGGCTGAACCGAAGAGGAGAGATCTAGACTAGAGCTACAAGAAATCTACTGTAGGGCATTCATCAAATGCTAGGCATTCTTATAAAACTCCACATGTACTAATCAATTAATCATCACTCCAACCTCTTGGGGAAACTCTTATTATAACCTGTGGTTTGCAGAAGAGTAAACTGAGGCAGGGAAAACTTGAGCAAATTGCTCACCATCACGCCAGAACTAAGTGGATAAGCAGAGAGGGTAGCAGCAGGCTTGCATCGACAGACTTCTTGGAGAGTCCTTCTCTAATGCTGTTAGGGGATTTACTTGGTCTTCACCTAGAATGGCTTGAGAGAAATAAACCTAAACATCTGTGGATCTATGAGCAAGGCTCCATGGATAGTGTCACATAAACTACGTCACTATTGCGGTATAAAATGCAGAAGTTGTCTCGTTCTTTTTTGAGTAAGTAATACACACATCACTTAGATTTCTCATAGATTACATATGGCAGTGGCAGTCTGCATTTCTCCCTGTTTCTCTTGTGCCTTGTGCATACTGTATCCTTAAACCTAGAGCCTAGAACTCACCTTTATTTTTGTTGATCCTCACCTGAGGATACTCTTCCAGTGATTTTTTTTAAAAGAGAGTGGAGGGAGGGAGAGAGAGAAAGAGAGAGAGAGAAAGAGACATCAGTGTGAGAGAGACACATTGATTGGTTGCCTCCTGCACAACTCTGACCACGGTCGGGGATTGAACCTGCAACCCAGGTACATGTCCTTGACCAGAATCAAACCCTTGACCCTTCGGTCTGAGGGCCAATGCCCTAACTGCTGAGTCAAACTGGCCAGGGCCTGACCTTTTTTTAAAAACAAAACAAAACAAAAAAACCAACAATTGAAAATTAGGTCAAGGAGGATGAGCTGGAAACATAACCTGAAAAGTAGTTATCAGAGAAATATAAGAAAACAAGAACCTGTGGTGCCACAGAAACCAGGAAATGAAGTTGATGTCTTCACCATCCCTGAGCCTCATCCAACTGCTGACTGTCCCTCCCGGCCCTGACGTGACCTTGAGGATAAGGTCGGGCTGCAGGTGGTTAGGGCCAGAGAACAGTGAGGGTTAGGATGACAATGCGGCTGAGTCTCAGAGGAGTGGGGAGGGGCCGGGAGGGGCTTGGGCCAGAGATGGGTTAGGGAGGACTTGGTCAGGCCCCACCCCAAGCAAATTATGGGTGAGCAAAAGGCATGTGTACTACACTAGCTTAACTGAGAAAAGCTCTTCAATCATTTTAAGCAGACAGTTCGCTCATTTTTTAACAATTCTCTGATATCCTGAGTGATTTGCCTTTCACATTCACTAATCACTTTATGAACATTATGATGGTCACACTTATTTACTTTCCAATAATAATTCCAGAATACTAATAGAGTTTATTTCGCTGTCTCTTTGAAAATCGAGAAGCAAATTAATCTGCTTTATCAGCTTGTTAATTGTGGTAATTTTGGTTGATCGGATCTGTATCAAGCACTGGCGTAGAAAGGGAGAGAACACCGTCAGTCCACAATACGGTGCCTTGAACCCAACTATCAGCTGAATAGTTAGTTCTCAGTTAAATTTTGTTCTCAGTTGTTTCAATAAAATACAGCGCCAGAAATAAACTTAAAAATTGTGGCTTTAGGGTAAATAACTGAGATACCATAGCCCAATCAAAAATAGACAATTCACTTTTCTGGTTTATAAAATTAACAAAGCCTCACCTCATAGAAATTCTAAAATGACATGGGAATAAGCAGAGTAGAACGTGGACATTGTAAATGGTTGAAGGTCAGGGATATGTGCTTTGTACATTATTCGGTTATTAAGAAAAAATGCCATTTTGGTGTACCTACGTCAATGCTTTATATTAAAATGGACTTTGCATGAAAATGACTGTATCATCAAAACTGCTAAATCAAAATGACTATCATTAAAATCTGCGACATACTCCTGGAGCACAAAATAGCATTGAAGAAGGTTTTATTGCACAGTAGTTCTTTGGGGACGCTCTGAGAAATAAGGGTTCTATGTTTAAATTATTATAAGAAAGGTTCACCGCCTTGCAAATTTACAATGAGGATTCGTATTTTAAAGATTATAACAATATTCTTGAAGTCTGTTTAAATTAATACACCCCGATGTTTTTCAAAATAATTTGATCACAGGATTCTGGATGTGTGTGTGTGTTTGTGAAATGTTACTGGCATTTGTTCATGTTTATTTAGCATTTATTTTATCCAAAGCATTATGCTAAGCACTTTCTGCATATGTCTCCAGTGAATCTTAACCAACCTAGGCAGTGGTTACTATTATGATTCCACTTTATACAGACGGAAAGTGAGACATAAGGCAATTAACCCATTGCCGACGAAGTCTAGACAACACATTAATTTAGCTAACAAGCATCGAGGACTGAATTCCAGCTCAGGTCCGACTGAATCCACAGCTTAATGTTTTAACCATTATGCCGTACAAATCTCCAAAATTCTATGGACATTTTTGCTAATTCTGATATAATTTTTCAGGCTAAGTGATTAATTTCTTTTCTTTTTTTTTTATCCTCACCTGAGGACATTTTTGCATTTATCTTCAGATAGAGCGAGAGGGAGAGAGGGGGGAAGAGAGAGAGAGAAACATCGATGTGAGAGAGACACATCAACTGGCTGCCACCCACACGACCCCAACCAGGGCCGGGGACAAACTGCAACCAAGGTATGTGCCCTTAGCAGGAACCGAACCTGGGACTCTCTGGTCTGCAGGCCGACGCTCTAACTGCTGAACCAAACTGGCCAGGGCTCAGTGATTAATTTCTAAGTTGACTCATGAGTCTGCTACCGTGTTGTTTGGGTTTATTTCTCAGAGCACACAGCTGCTTCTGTAATGGGCTGCAGTCAACCTACACTCCAGATCCTCATCAGAACGTATGGTTTCCAATTCCCCACTGCCGCCCCCAACCCTCACTCACAGTCTGCTGAAAAGCAGTTCGGGAGAATCGCCTAAAAGATATGAAATCCCCTCATTGTTCTCAACATTCTAAGACGTGTTATCCCCTTTGGCACCATGTGACCCCTTTGGAGCAAATGCTCTGACTTGCCTTAGCGTTAGGTACGTTCTCGGTTTGCAGTGAGCTATGACAAGCAGCTCTCTAAACTTACCATTTATTATATTGTTGGTGGAATTAGCTGACATCCCCCACTTAAAGCAATGATGTGTAGTCATGGATGTACATAGTGCCGGATAATCCATTTAGGAAAAAACAAAAAAAGAAAGAGATCTTTAGTCCAAACTGGCATTTGCCTGTAAGCAGTCTTATCTGGTGGAATTATGGTGGGGATGCAAATAGCAACAGCAGACTGCAGGAGGGTGACAGGCCCCTGAAAAACTGGAGGAAGAAAGGAAGCAGTCAAAACTTCAGTGTTTCAGGGGCTCAAGCTAACACTGGTTAATGGAATTCGCCATAATCCAGCTACCTCGATAGCAGGACCTTGACCGGAACACCCTTGACAAAGTTGCAGTTAGGTTAGTGAATGCAGCTCACCTTTATGCAGTCCACGACAGAGCCCTGACGTAGTTAGAATCAACTCTGAGCATCCACCAGAACAGCTTTCTAAATGAAAAAATGGAGGACTAGAAATACTCAAGGAAAAAAAAAATGATCTCTGCAGGGACTGAAATTCCAGTAGGAGCAGAAGACAGGGAGCTACCAAGATTCATTAACATAAATTTGATTGCATTATATGCCTGGGTTGGTGAACCTTGAGACAGAGCAATGTATTTGCATGCTGCTCACGTCAACACGGTGTTTTCTTAAAGCAAATTCACGGGGGACACTTTCTTTTAGGTTTTAACTCTAAGGGAAGCCCTGCTTCTCCAAAGATGCTCATATAACATATTTTTAAAATCCCACAAGTGTCAAATTGACTTTTTGGGGGTGTATATAGCTCCATGAATTTCAATATGTTTATAGATTCGTGTATCTACCTCTACACTCATGACACAGAGCGGTTTCGTCACCCCTAAATTACCCTCTCGTTTCGTGGCCGCAGCCTTCCTCCCCCTCTAGCCCCTCACGACTACTGCTCTGCTCTCTGACATCACCTGCTTGCCTTTTCACGTCCTAAATGGGATCGTACGGTATGTGGCATTTCGAGACCAGCTTCTACTCAACATAGTGACTTTGAGGTTCATCTAAGTTTCTGTGCGAGAATAAGTTTTTATTTTTTTAGGATAAATACCTAGGAATGCAATAGCTAGAGCATGTGATAGATGCATGTTTATAAACTGACAAAGCTGGTTGTGATATTGTGATTTATAAGAAATACATGTTTGGTCTCTGTCCCCGGTTAGAGTAATACTGGTGTCTGTGGGTGTTAACGAGAGAACTTTTAGAAAGCAACTAGAGGTGGGGGCTGTTTGTCAGGGGAGCCCACCTTGCGATTGGAGGACTGATATTTGCAGTCCCGCTCCCTGAGGTGTTGGAGATTGAGTTCAGTCACCAATGACCAATACTTTAATTGATCATGCCTATGTGTATTGAAGCCTCTAGAAAAACCCACCAGGAAGGGGTTTGGAGAGCTCCTGGGTTGGTGAACACATGGAGGGCATGCAAGGTCCCTGCCCTCTCCCCATATCTTGCTCTATGCATCTCTTCCATCTGTCTGCTCCTGGGCTCTGTCCTTTTATGGCCAACTGGTAATGTAGTAAGTAAAATGTTCCTCTGAGTTCTGTGAGCTAGCCTAGCAAATTAATCAAACCCCAAGAGAGGGTCATTGGAACCTCTGAACTAGAACCGATTGGTCAGAAGAACAGGTGACAACCTAGTGTGACCGCTGTCTGAATCGTGTGGGGCAGGGCAGGCTTGCAGAACTCACCTCTTAACCTGTGGGATCTGAGCCTGTCTCCAGGTAAATAGTGTCGAAACCGAGTTAAATTGAAGGACACCCAGCTGATGTCGGATGATTGCCCGTTGGTGTTGCAACCCGCCGTCCCCCCACATGCACATCAGAACCAGGAGCAAACATCTGTTTACGCGTCTCAAAGCGTCTGCACCATTTTGCATTCTCAGCAGCAATGCGTGTTTTGTCAGTAGTTCTGCATCATTGCTAGCACCTTATATTGTTAGTTTTGTCTTGTTTTGTTTTTTATCCCTTTTTATAGGTCTGTCATTGCATCTCATTATGGTTTAATTTACATTTTCCTAATGGCTAATGATGTTGAACCTGTTTGATGTGCTTATTTGTCATCCATATGTCTTCTTTAGTAAAGTATGTGGCCACATCTTTGCCTTTATTTTAAAAAGAGCATTTTTAGAGTAGTTTCAGAATTAGAACAAAAACTGAGAGGAAGGTACAGAGATTCCATGTAAACTTTCCTTACCCCCAAACACGCATAGCCTCTCCCACTTCTCCCTTTATTAACATCGCTGACCAGAATGGCACTTTTTTTTTTTTTTTAACCAAGGATGAACATTGACATATCCTAATCACCTTAATTTTCACTCTTAGTGTTGTATATTCTATGGTTTTCTTTTTTTTTACAAAAGTATATTTCCCTGCCCTAAAAATCCTCTATACTTTGCCCATTCATCTCTTCTCCCACCATTGCTCTTTTTATTATTTACCTATTTTTCCCTTGTCCAGAATGTCATATAGTTGGAATTATACCATCTGTAGCCTTTGCAGATGGGCCTCTTTCACTTGCTAATATGTCTTTAAGTTTCCTCCATGTCTTTGCATAGCTTGAGAGCTCGTTTCTTTTTAGCGCCGAATAATAGCTTGTTGTCTGCATGTACCATATCTTATTTTTCCATTTACCTACTGAAGGACATCTTGATTTCTGCCAAAGGAAAACTCCAAACTGTCTTCCAAAGTGAGTGTGACATTTTGCTTTCCAACAAGCAATGGATGAAGAAGAGTTTCTCTTGCTCCACATCCTCTCCAGAATTTCGTGTTGTCACTCTTCTGGATCTTGGCTATTCTAACAGGAATGTGGTGATTTCTCCTTATTATTTTAATTTGCAATTACCTGATGACATTTGGTGTGGAGCATCTTTTCATGTTCTTCTTTGCCATTTGCATATCATATTTGGTGAGGTGTCTGTTAAGGTCTTTGGCCCATTTTTAAATTAAATATTTACTTTCTTATTCAATTTTAATACAAGGTGGGCAAAAGTAGGTTTACAGTTGTTTGTATGGAAAATAATGCAATGATTAATAGATAATAATACACGAATAAACTCTGTGTTTCACGTCCTCACAACTGTAAATCTACTTTTGCCCCACCCTGGAGCTCTCTGTGTATATTGGATAGCGATCCTTTATCAGATGTGTCTTTTGTAAAAGTTTTCTTCCAGTCTGGCTTGTCTTCTAATTCTCTGGATAGTGTCTTTCACAGAGCAGAAGTTTTTAATTTTAATGAAGTTAGTTTATCAATTGTGTCTTTCATGGATCATGTTTTTGGTGTTGCATCTAGAAAGTCATTGCCATATCCAAGGTCATGTAGGTTTTCTCCTATGTTATCTTCTAGGAGTTTTATAGTTTCGCAGTTTACATTTAGGTCTATGATCCATTTGAGTTCACTTTTCTGAAGGGTGTAAGGTCTGTGTCTAGATTCATCGTTTTGTGTGTGGACATCCAATCTTTCCAGCACCATTTGTTGGAGAGACTGTCTTTGCTTCACTGTATTGCCTCTGCTCCTTTGTAAATGATCAGTTGACTAAATTTATGGGGTCTATTTCTGGGTTCTCCATTCTGTTTCATTGATCTATTTGTCTATTTAATTTTTTTTTATCAATACCCATGCTGTCTTTATTATTGTAGATTTTTAGTAAGTCTTGCCATCAGTTGGAGTCTGTCCTCCGGCTTTGTTCTTCTTCAAGGTTGTGCTGGCTCATTTATTTTTTAATTTTTTTTTCTTCCTGCTGAGTTCTTTAATATTGTTGATATACCTTTCTCTGGATATGTGATTTGCAAATATTTTCTCTCCGTCCAATTTATCACATTTTTTTTTTCTTTTCTAGGCAAATTTTTGGTGTCATGTCTAAGAACTCTTTGTCTACTTCAAGGTCATGACGATCGTTTTTATTGTATTTTATAAATGTGCCTAAAAGTACAAGGCTAACTCTATGAGCATGAGATTATTTAGGCAATTTCTCTGACTTTATATTAGATAGATACAACTAGATGAAAGATGGCACCTTTTAATATAGTCAGGTTAATGTATTCTGGTTTGCCTCTTTTTGTACTGAATATATTTAAACCATTAAAGCACACATTTTAAGTAAGCCTATTCAATTCTCTTTATGCAATGGGACTGAAAATAATTTATTAAGTTTTGTGTGTGCATAATTATATATATATACTTACTGTAGAGCTGCACTCATGCATTTATAAATATTTGAGTACCCACTATGTGACAGGCACTGTGGAAGACATCAGTGATTAAAATCTCAACAAAATCCTTCCTCTCGTGGAATGTAATTTCAGTGATATATATACATAGATATATATAGTGATATATATAGTCTAGATCATTTATCCTACAGATCATAATATATCTATGATCCAAATTATATATCATATATATATTTAATTTACATTGATTCAAATGGAGAAAGAGAAATAATTTCAGTGTAATGAGCAATTTTTTCTGCCATTCCACTTAATGAACCTATACCCCTAAATCCTCTTGAGATGGGAGCAGTGAATCAGATGCTTCTTCCACACATCTCGGTTCCCACATCAATCTGCTGGTGCAAGCATCTCTGGAGGTAACACGAGCCCAAGATTAAAAGCTGTATTTTTCATACAATACGGTTCTTTAATGCTAGATAGGGACTTTATTTGTTGGCGAACTTTCTTAGTAATTTCTACTAATATATTTTGATTATACTCAAATTTTAACATACTAATTTATAGTCTAATCCTCACGTGTTCTGTAACTCTGTGTCATAAAACTTTATATAGAGTATGATATCTTTATGTTGATGATAAATATATTGCTAAAATATGTTATTTAATGACTATTTTTGTATAAACACTACTTTATTTCTTTTGATACTATCAAAGTACTTAAACAAATCCATTTTTAATCCAGAAAGGATTTGTGGCTGTGGACACAAATAAATATCACAGAATAGACCACAATCTGGAAACCATTCAAAGCAGTAGAAAACAGTAGTGAAATTGGGAAAAATAAGAACAAACATGTATTTAATAGAATATCTTTCACAAGTCTGAAATGCACTTAAAATCATTTAGAGCTTCCTAGCACACAAACCAAGTAGGACACCTATTAGTTATATGACACAATGCTTAAGAACAGTATACTATTTTGCGGCAGGGTGCAAACAAATCTAAGAAATATTTCTCATGGTTTTACATAAGAAGTACTAAGAACATTGGCAATATGGGTTGGTTTAATCTTTTAAGTTGACAATAATTTTCCTCTGAACTATAAAGGCATTGATTGAATGCCTTCTAGCATCAATACGGTCAATGAAATGTTGATGTTGGTCTGATTCTTTTTAGATTGAAGGTGTCCTCCCCTCTCAATCTTTCTTCGCATTTTTATCTATGAACCAATCAAATAGTGCATTGTTTAAGCTCAGTTGACTTAGGTTTCTACTATCTGTAGCTGAAAGTACCCTAAGAGCTGACAGAAATACCATTTCAGATATTAGCCACCTTTGGCAGCGTAACAGGTATGATTTGGGGAGTCATTGTCATCTCTTTTTAGCCCCATTTTATTAGACACAAGGACATCATGTAAGGGGCAATCACAGGTCCTTTTCTCCTTGGCTTCTTACAGACACAATGCTGAGGTAGGGAGGGTTATACCTTAAAGATTCAATGAACTCTCACATCACCCAAAACATGCTTTAAAGATTCAGTCAACTCTAATGTCATCTAAAACATGATCATGTGCTATATAATAATTAATAGATAATGTACTACATTTTAACCAACTCCCTAAAGATACATCACAGATAACTTTCTGAGAATGCTCCAAATATTTTGTTGGTGTGATATGCTGGAAATGAATAACATAATAAGAAAGAAAACACATAAGTTTCCATAAAAAAATGAAGGGAATGGACACTTCTCTGTCACCATAACTCAGTGATTTTCAACTTGGCACACATAAACTAATAATTAAAATTCTGTGGTACACCAAAAATATATTTTTTGCCGATCTGATAAAAAAAATAGGTATAATTTTGATTCATTCATGCCAGATGGCTATTGGCTGTTGTCATTATTATTATTTTTTTTTTCAAAATCCTAGGGAAAAAAAGGTCAGTGCCCCTGACTAATAGTCAGGTCTTGTATGTTTTAAAAATTCTCGTGGTATACTGGTTGAAATTTGATGCCTTAACTAATTGGAAAAAATTGAGGCATTTGAGGTTAGTGTTAATGACCAAGGATCCCAGAAGATAGTTCAACTTTTCCTTAGTTAGTTCATAGTATGCATAATTATCCATTGACTATTATCTCTGATAAACAAGTCTGAAATGATATGGATAGCCCACAATACGTGGTCACCTTTAATTATGTTTAAATAAATTCTTTGCCTGATAGATTTCTGTCACATTAATAAACATTTCAGAGATAACACATTCATACTGAAAAGCATTTTTTGTTGCAATCTACATTTATACTCAAGAAAGGACCAGGTTTTCTTACAATTTCATCAACCAATTTCTAGATGGCAAGGTGGAGAAGGGCAAAGGCACAGCCACCAGAAAAGGTGAACAGTGACGCACTCTGACAGAAGGGAGCACCCTTTCCTATTTTTCACTTAGATGAACTCTGTGCCAGGCCACAAGAGACGATGTTGACAAGAGGATGTCAATGGGCAGGAGTTGGACATGAGTACTCCAGGGAGAAATGCTGATGCTACCAACCCGTTCTCCCTAATATTTAGAGCTTAATAGGGAACTATGAAGTAGAAGGTTTCTAACCAAGACTTGGTAGCACTGAAGGACAGGAGAAATGTTCTCATGGAGGGTCGAGAGATGGTCATACTAGCGAGCTACAACAATAAATCACAAAGACAGAAGGGGGTTAGTGCTTCCAATGGTGAGATGATGGAGACTGAAACCACTCCCATACAGCCCTTTGGAGCTGACTTGCAACCTGGAGAGAAACTGAAGAGTTGCTTGTAAAAACAGTGAAAATTGTACCTCATGTGCATTGCAATATGAGGACCTCTTGATGAATTATAACAGAAAAGGATTGTTTTTGGTAACCTCCTCTACGGTGGCAAAAGTTCTTTGTTTCAAGAGCATAGACATTATCTTAAGGGGTAGCTTTCACTTGCACCGATCAGCTTAGTGATATGCACTGCAGGCTTCTAGTTAGAGACTGGCTACCAGTGAATTCTCTCTCACACCCTGCGCAGCATTCTGGCTCTCAGTAATATTGTTTCACTTTTCCCCCATAATCAGACCATGTGGAGTCCTATATGTTACACATGTTAACTTTACTACCCACTTGTTAATCCTTTTAAAGCAATGGTTCTCCAAGTGTGGTTTGTTCAGGCCATCATCACTGACGTATTTTTTTTTTTTTTTTAAGAAATGCACATTCTTTAACCCCACCCCAACCCAAACCAGAGACTCGGTGTGGAATCCAGCAATCTGTTTTAGCAAGCCTTTCAGATGATTCTAATTCACACTAAAGTTTGAGAAATTCTGCCTTAGAATGTTGTTTGTTATTTATCCTTAACTTTTCATCTATATCTATATTTTCCTCCAACTCTTATTGCAAGCTTTTTTATGTATTCTCTAGAAGCCCATAGTCCAATAAAATCAGTCAGTAGAGGAATGCATAAAAAAGCTGTGGTACCTTTACACATCGGAATAGTACTTGGATGTAAGAAAGAAGGAGATCTTAGCTTTTGTGATAGCATGGTTGACCTGGAGAGTATTATGCTGAATGAAATAAGCCAGTCACAGAAAGACTAATACCATATGATTTTACTTATATGTGGATTCTAATGAACAAAACAAGCTAACAAAATAGAAGCAGACTCATAGATACAGAGAACAGACTGACAGTTGTGAGAGGGGAAAGGAGTTGGGGGATTCGGTGCAAAAATGAAGGGACTAAGCAAAATAAAACAAAAACAACTCATAGCCACAGCCAACAGTGTAGGGTATGGTGATTACCACAGAGAAAAGGGAGTTGGGGGCGGTAGAAGAGGGTAAAGGGGGGAATAAATGGTGACAGAAGGAGACTTGACTTTGTGTAGTGAACACACAATATAATGTACAGATGATGTGTTATAGAATTGTACACCTAAAACCGATATAATTTTATTAACCGGTGTCACCCCAATACATTAAATACAAATAAAAAAAATTTAAATTTAATGCTCTTTGTAGATAAATGAATCGAACTCACCCATGCTTTGTTTTAAATGCTGCACAATATATGAGCACTTTTTATGAAAAATCTAGGTACATTTCAACTTAATTTATTTTTCCTCAAAGAATTGACCAATTTGGTGGGAGCTGCATACTTCTAATTTGTGATTTTAAGCATCGACCCATAAATGCAAGAAATTGATAGTCAATAATATTCCTAGTGGCTACTATAAAGCGTTCTACCTTGTTCCCATTCACGTTTAGTCAAGTTTTCATCTTGTCCTAGTGACTAGCTTCAGGCCAGTGTATTTACCACTCACTTCTGACTAGTTTTGGCATTTGCAACTAGTCTCTCTGACACTTGATCTCCTTCACATATTGCATTCTAGTTTTATCAGCTTTCCTCGTTTGGGGCAACTTCTGGTGGGATACCTGTGTAGCATTTGGGATGTGTTTGGCTGCAAGAAACAGAATACCCCAAGCATAGTTACATCAGCAAGAAACACATCTATTTGCATCACATCAGAATTATCTCACAAGCCAGAAGTAAGAAGGTAGATCGTTTCAGGAGATTGGTTCAACAGCTCAACAGTGGTGACACTGTCTGATCGCCATCCTTTTCTTGTCCTCCCTCACAAGGACTAAATGGCTGTGTCAGCCCAAACATTATTAATGGGGACTATTCCACGTAGGAAAAAATAAGGAGGACAGAAAAAGGGACTTCCTCATGTGCTTCTATCAAGTATTTTTATTTTATCACAGAGGAAACAAATTCCAGTAATTTCTAAGCAAATGTTTTCTTATGTCGCCTTAGTGAGAACTGAGTTATCTAATCACCTCTGTCTCAAGGGAAGCTGGAAAATAAGTGACTGTGCTATTGTTATTGTCTTCATCTTATCTTGTGTAATGAAATGCACATAGGGTGACATGGGCTTAAACGGTGTTTACACTCTGTCTTATTTAAGCCTTCAGCGTCGAGCAGCTGGTGCAAGTCTTCCAGGGGGCAGGGGGAGAATGACGTCCCAGTAGAAGTAAAGAAGGACAAGGAGGGAGGGGGTTCAAGTCAAGGCAGCAGGTCAATTTGACATTTTAAAAGTGATCAAAATATAAAGAAGATCTGAAAATGCATTTTAGTTTTAAAACTGTATTGGGTGTTTTCAGTAATCTCCTATGCTTTGCATTTATTTAACATCTTTATATTCCACCAATCACTTCTATTTCATTTTTTTTTATTTTAATGGTTTTAACAATCTGCAAGGCAGATATTAGTCCCAGTTTCTAAATGACTGAGCAGTGTTTAAGGGAGGTTCTTTAACATGCCCTAGGCTCGACCGAGCTGAGGGTAGAGCTCTAGGCTTTTGGATCTAAGCCCAGAAGACTATTTATTATCAAATATGATTTGAAAACAAAACTTCATTCTGTCTAGTTGTAAAACATCCCGAAAGCTGTCAGTGGAAATACGGGTATTTGTTCTTGTGGGTTACTCTGCAGTCGTCTACTTATTATACCCTGGGAAAATGACAGCCGCTTGACTCGTTTATCACAACAACCTAGACTTTATGAGTGGTGGGGACAGGGGAAGTCTTAAAACGTGGAGTCTTACAATGCCAAAGTCCAGAGACTTTAAATGGTGACACATTTTGCAAAGAGGTATGCTTCTTTTTTTTTTTTATCCTCACCCGAGGACATTTTTCCATTTTTTGTTCAGATAGAGTGGGAGGGAGAGAGAGGAAGAGAGAGAGAGAGAGAGAAACATCAACGTGAAAGGGACACATCGAGTGGCTGCCTCCCGCATGACCAACCAGGGCCGGGGACAAATTGCAACCAAGGTACGTGCCCTTGAGGGAACCGAACCCGGGTCTCTCTGGACCGCAGGCTGACGCTCTAACTGCTGAGCCAAATTGGCCAGGGCAAGAGGTATACTTTTAATATTCTTTGAAAATGAATTAAGTAAATGCTACTCAATCAACAAATGGGGGTACATAAGAGTATGTATATGAGAATATATATGAATACAATGACAGTGATGTTAATGATACCAGGTAATGTGTTAATTACCTTCCATGTGGCAAGCATTTGGTTAAAAGAGCAGAGCTGGGATTAGAATGCAGGATCGTCTGACTCTCAAGTTCACACTCTAGAATATGAATGTGCTGACTGTATGTTTATGTGAAGGTATATATGTGTATCACTATATTAGTTAGAGTTCTTTCAATTACAAGTGAAAGAAATCCGGCTCTAACTAGCTTATGGAAAAGGGGAACTGAGAGGTAAAAAGTGTGGGAAGTCTAGTGACATATTGGCTGCAAAAGTCAGTGTTTAGAGGCACAGTGTTTAAAATCAGTGGTTCTCAGCATTGTTCACACAGAAAACCAGTATCCATGAGGCATAATTACAAGCAGTGAAAATAAATTGTAGATGGGCTTGATATGCCATAATGGACCAGTAGGATCCCTTCTATGGTTTTAAAAGTCAGAAAAATCTACATTTTCTTTTGATTAAAGACAATGAATATTGTTTTCATTGGGTTTAGCATTGAATTGGCCAGAGATGCAAATCTTACTGAAGACTTACAGATTTGTTATCACATTTTAGAATGGTTGGCATTAAGATATGTAATGTGTAATGTTTATAAAAAAATATAATAAAATATTTTTGCATTACAACCCATCCCCCCCATACTAAATAAATAATACTTAATACTTTTGGCCCTGAAAAAAAAAAATCCGTGGATTATGTACCATCACGTGCTCTATCTCTGGGTTATGTTCACTCTTGTGCCTTGGCCTCATTCTCTCTTCATGACACCACTTGATTAATTTCCCTGTGATTTAGATCAATCATTATTATCAGGGAAATAGTATATTAACATCGATCAGGTTTGGCTCATGTACCACGAGGCTCCAGGGGCTGACCGCCACAACTGGCTATCCTGAGAAAATTGTGTAGAATGGATAGATTTCCTCAAAGGAATACTGCATAGGAGAGAAATAGTGCATCTCTATGGTATTCTACCCTTTGGCTATAAAATCTAGACAGCCTCATCCCATTCATATAATTTCAAAAATTCTTCCACTTAATATAATCAAATTAAGCCAATGTACTCTTTTTCTTCCCTAAGTGGACAATTCAAAGCCATATTTAGTTTGCTTCTAGTTCCATATTCAGAATCTCTGAATTTAGGGCAAACTTCTCTTGGTCAGATCCAAATGTGGATCACCGTATTCTTTAACCTATGGCCAAATCCTAAATGGCACTCCTTTTAACATACCCAAAGAACTCCCACATAGAAAATAGAAGAAGTAAATCAACCACACAGTGATGGTTAGTCTACTTATTCTGCCTTATCATCAGAGTGAGTTCCTTGGTCAGCCAGTTGGGCAGTCAAGGATGTCATATGCTAGAATGAGCTCGCCTATTTCCTGTTGGCCATCGCCATGGTTGAGAGGAAGTATTATGAAGGTTAGTCTTTAGGTGGCTTCACCACTTTTTGATGTCATGGTTATATAGTTTGGAAGTTGTTTGAGGCAGCTGAAAAGTCTTGGGATTTCTCTCATAATAGCAATCATTCAAAGCTTCAATAGTCTCCGATCAAATTGCTTAATGGGAGCCCTTTGAGCTGGTAACAGTAAAAATCTTGTTGGTCTTTTTAATCTATACCCCTTGGTGTTCCAACCAGACTTCTGCCTAGCCTTCAGTTGAAATGGTTTCATGTTAGCCTCTGTCTTCAGGCAAATTAAACAATAAACTGGAATGAAATAGCAAGCGGACTCTGACTTCTAACCAAGTTTGCTTCCCAGTGAACAACATTTAAGATAGGGGAGATTAATATTTTATTTTTCTGGTGTGTGGGGTATCTGAGAAAGTCATGGTTCATTCATCCTTTCAAACTTTCATCACTTTCTGGCTCTCAATTTTATATCTATCTTGTGTCCTGCTTTGCTTTTATCAACTTAAAAAACAAAAACAAACAAACAAAAAAAAGCAATAGACTCTCCCACAAAGCACTGGCTTATCTGAACCAGAGTATTCTTGGGTTGCAGACCTGAGCAGAAAAGACCTCTCACATACAAACCCTAGTCTTCACGCACTGCTTTTAGATAAATCAACTTTGGCAGAAGATATTCTCTCTTCTAGAACTTTGTAAAACTGTAAAATGTTACCAATGCACTACCTATATTTTTCTATTAATTATCTTGAAATTGCAACGTTGGTAGGTACATGTATGAAGGTTCTTTATATTTACAAATGACTAAACTCCTAGTCAAACTTGCTTCAGGATATAAGACAATTTGTTCACTGATATAACTGGGATACCCAGGATGTCTTCAGAATAGCTGGGTTCAGGGGCTAAATCAATGTCATTGGATGTTTATCAGTTTACCAATGTCTTTGTTATGCCTCCATACAACTTCTCCTGTATGCCGGCCTCTTGCTCTCCTGCTGCAGATGTAATTATTCCACACATCTGGGGAAGATGGTGTGATCACTTCATATACATGCACCTTAGCAGTTAAGGGAAAATTAATATTTTTTTCTCTACACTGATAGATCATTATGAATTAGCTACTTGACTTGATTGGGTTATATTCTCACTTCTTAGACCAAGCACTTTAATTCAGGAGATAAAACACTAATTTATTGAATGAGTCTGAATAATCTTGATTTGGCAGAAATGAATATTTTCACCAAATCTATTTTCCTTTGGTGGGTATGGGGGTGGTGGGGGTGGGGTGTGGATGAAGCTAAATTATATTTCCAAGTATCCCTTCCAGTTAGATGTAAACCAGAGACTGAGATTTGATCAGAGGAACTTGGAATAGAAGTAGTGTCTCTTCCAAGCCTCATCCACATAAACTGACCGACCAGTCTTCTATTCTCCTTTTCCTCATCTACCAGCGGAAATAGGGGCCATTTTGAAAAACTAGAAGGAAACCTTAATTCCTGAATAATAATCTAGAGGGCTGCTCACCAACCAGGAGCATTTGCATTAGACTTTATATTGGTGGGAATCAGGAGTTTGTGCGTTGTAGCACCTATCACGGTTGATATTAATAATTTCACATTCTAGCTCATGTAATTTATTGCCAGATCCTTCAAAACTTTATGAATTTGGGAAGAGGTGGTTTTCAAAAGGAAAATAGATGCTATATTTGTGTGTGTGTGTGTGTGTGTGTGTGTGTGTGTGTGTATAATATATGTGTGTATACAATGTATATATGAACTACTACCAAATGTTTTATGTTTTTATAAATAGAACTATATCACAATATGTCTTCATAGGCACAGTATGTGTGTGTGTGTGTGTGTGTGTGTGTGTGTAGGAGGGGTTGTATTCATACAGATGTGTTTCCAAGATCCTCTACAAGGAAGAACTTATTGCTCCGTCAGGGAGAGTACCGTCAGCAGAGAATCTCCAGCTGTCAGATCCTTTAGTATCTACCTCAGCTGCAGAGATCCGCCACACCTCAAGTCATGCATTTCCAGACACAGCCCAGATCCAGGGACTGAGCAAGGTGGGAATATATAGTCCCAGTCATTTTGACCAGATGGAAGACATTACTATGCTCTAGAGCTCCTTGCCAAGCTGGCAGAGGCATTGTTGAGCATGACACAATTCTTTTTCCTCTACTCAATCCTACTTCCTCTTCTAGACCTTACAGATATTGATCCCTAATAAACATCTGAAAAACCCTGAACTCCATCACTACTGCTTCTGACAATTCAGTCTGCAGCTCTGTGTGCGTGTGTGTGTGCATTTCTAGATAGAGGATAGATAGATACTTTTTATTTATGCCTATGTATATTCTAGAGCAGGTTCATTTAGATAAAACTCCTGCTCCCACCATTGTGGCGATAATAACAACTGACTTCAAAGGGCTGTGTCGAGATGGAAATGGTTTAATCCATGAAAGCTCAGAACAGGGATTGGTACATACTCAGTGCCCAACAAATGTCAGTGCTTTGCATGTTAGCTGTACATGTGTATGTGTGTCTGTCGAGGAAGATTTCAGAAATATATGCCTCTTGATTTATGCAGAGCACTTTCCAGAACACAGTAATTATTGCTAAATGCTGCCTGTTTTCCATGCTTAAAACAGATTACTGACACAACTGCCTCATTTTCATGTACAATGGGCTCTCTATGATTATTTTTCACTAATATAACCATAATAACTCCAAACACTGTATTTAGCTTTAACAAGCTACTCTTTATTGATGCAATCTTTGCTGAAGATAATTTGTACAAAAGCCTGTGGAAAGCTGTGTTTAAAAAGGAAATTCAACATGTTTATACCAATTTCTCCTCCAACACGTACGGCAGCAGCCCCCGTTACAACTGTGACATCCTGCAGCCTGGACTCATTGTGACAGGAGGGTACTGACTGGGAGTCCTCGTTCCCCTCCTGCTTGGCTCCATTCTCTGCCCTGGAGGGTTTTCTTCTTCTTTTCTTTTTCTTTTTCCTCTTGAAATGCCCATAAAACTCTAGCAAAACGAGGTCTGAGTTTCAAAGGCCTTTCCAATTTGATCATCATGAACCTTCTTCAGTCAAAATCAAGGGGCGATTTCCTGGCATCCTCCATGACCTGAGTGCGGTGGGCCAGTTTTCACCGCTCAAGTGATTCTCATTCAGTGGTCAGTCCCTGACTCCTGTGTCTCTTAGACAGGGTGCAGGGTTACTTTTTGTCTCCCTTGACTGTGTGTTCCCCAGAGAACGGTTTCTTCCATCGGGCTAACTAAAAGTCAGGTCATGTAAGTGTTGCATGAAATGGGCTTGGGAGGAGGAGAGAAAAGAGAGAACAATGTGTCTTTCAACACACTTCTCTGTCCTCAACTTTCAAAGCCTAAGGAGGACTTCGGCCAGGCACAGGGCTATCGAAACCAGGTTTTTCAAGAGTTCTCAGAAGAGGACGGGCCCCGGGCCAGGGGATGGATCTCATTTGAAACTTTCTATCCGTTTTGTTGAACACTCAGCATTGGCTTTGGAGGTGATTACCAGTACCCACCCCTCATCCTGCAATGATTTTACAGAACAAAACAAGAAACCACAGTCTATATTTCTCTAAAAATATAGAGAATGAGCAAACCTCTGGTTCGCTATCGTACCCTCATCGACTAACATAGGAGTCTAATAAATTATTTTGACCAACTGTTCACTGTTACTTTACACTGGTATTATTAATAGAAATAAGTAGCATCAGAATCAAATACTCTTTCTAATAGTAAGCGAACTCTTCACATTTTAAATACTTTGTTATACAATGTCTTGTAAGTAATAAAATTGCAAATAACTAAAATTCATTTACAATGCCAGTAAAGATCCTTACAAAAAATGTTAAAATATGCATATAGCTGCTGCTGAATGATTCATATTCTATAGTAAGTCTCCAGATAATGTTACATTTGAACTGTGTATATTGGAAGATGACTTGAGTGATTGTTTTGCCTATAGAATTGACCAACATCCCACGTGTATATAAATATTGTATTGCCAGAAAACTATGCTGCTTTGAATTTTATAGGTGGGTAGTTTGGGCCAATTGAATTATTCAAATGTTAAATTTATTTTTCTATGAGATAAATTACCATAATTAGTTCAGAGAGTATTGAAAAAAAATCCTATCACCTTTTGCTGATGTTTTTTTTCTTTCTTCTTTCCATTAAACCAATGGAAATGGATCACTACAACATACTCATAAAACTTTGGGACATTTCATTTAACTTTTTAACAAGTTGTGCACCAGTGTCTCTGAAGTTCATACATAATGATCTCAGGTAAAATTTTTACATGTCATAAAATGACTCAAATTTCATGACTTCTAGACTGCACCTCTAATGTCAGAGAATTCTCAAGATGACAATGCCCTTAACCATTCTCAGATTTCATAAAGTCATTTGTTTATTTCTTCTTCTTTTCAATTTATAACTACTATGGGCTGCCACTTCCGAGTCGCAGGGCTGCTGGTAACCATAGCTATGAACACGAATCAGATACTCGTGTATGTTCCTCTAGAGAGCAAAGATGAGACAAAAGGGACAGACCTCTGGAAAAATACCTCTTGTAAACCTAGTCTGATGTTTTCTGTTTTCACATACATTGCTTGCTCATTGAACTCCCACCACCCATAATGAGGTATCATCGCACTTGGTTGACAATGAACACATTGAATAACTAAGTCGGACAAGTTTGTACATTTGTAGGCATGGAGCCAGCAGCTAACCCCTAAAGCTTTCATTTCGCCCACTTCTGAACTAAACGCTGTGTCCTACAGTCAAATAGGACAGATGAAGTTAATGTAATACAAAACAGAAAGTGGTAACTGCCAGAAAAGGAGTCCTGATAAAGTGATCTGAGAGCTTTGCCATTTCACATTTCACACTGCACTCTTTGGAGGACAGGGAAAGGAGCATGACTTGGAGCAGATAATTTAGCATGCGTTTCAGCCCCCCCTGGTTCAAGCTCAGGATGAGTTTATTATAATGGTGTGCTGTGTTTAGAGTTGAAAACAGGAAGCACCCCATGATTAAGATAATCGTGGTATCATTTTTGAGTTTACACAGCCATGCGAATATTGGTTGGGTACCTCTTCATCTTTGTTAAAATATTCATTTATTTAAAATTAGCATTCTGCTTCCTTCCCTTTGGATAGGTCTTCTAAAAGTCATTTCCAAACATTACGGCCAGGTAGTATTTATAGTGCCTGGTCTCCTTTCCACAGAATGATGACAACCATAATTACAATTGCAGGTCGTAACCTTGCACGCATCCCTGTAGCTCGAGGGGTTATAAACCCATAAAGGAGCTCCACATTTCCATTTTTATGGTACCAACCCATCTTTTTACTGTGCAAGTCTCCCAGAAAGCCACAGGTAATCAACCTTTCTCTACCGTCAGTCAGCAATTGAACTTTTATAAGAATTTGAAGAGACTATTCACATCCAGGGCTATAACGGTTCCAAACATGTCTCTATTTCTCATTTTCTACTTTTTCCCTAAATGCACGACACTGATTCACTGCATATTTACTATGAAGCTTACTCTAGGTTAGGCTTAGGCAAGATGTAGGTGCTGGGCATCCAAGTACCAAGAGTTTTAGAATAATGGATACATAACGACACGAGAAGGAGGGTATGGCTCTGGGGCCTGGCTGGTCTCAGGGAAGAAATGCATATTCACCAAGTCTGAGGATCACAGAGATTTGTTTCTGGCTCAGTTAGGACCCGAGTAACATCATGTTATGATATAATCCCAAAATGCTCTGCAGCTTTAATGGGCTCTGGGAAACTGTACCCCATGATTGGGTGATGGAGCATCGGTGGCTTGAAAAAGTCTGGTAGATATGGTAGAGAAGTAATGGAAACCTGGTAGGAAAGTAGCAGCAATAAGCACATTCCTATTGCTCAAAAATATTCATGAATATCCCTTAGAAGTTCCCAGATATATTAGAAAGAGATGGGGGATTTGTCAGGGGCTTAGAGTCCTCTGTGAGCCAGAGTTGTATATAGCATCAAAGGTGATATGAGTTTATTTGCATACGAATAAAGACCTAAGCCAGAGTTTGATCCCAATTTGCGAGTAAGAATTTGTTTGATTTTTTTCCCCTATAGCATTCATGTAGTTTGCTGTATTGTCCATTTTATGAGGGGAGGGACCTTCTCTTACTCCTTAAATGTTTGTTAAGCATCATGGTGAGGCGTTCTCAGTCAAGTGTTGCAGGCAATGGTAGAACAGTGATAGCATCTATAACTCGATGAACATGTGTTAGGTCTTCACAAGTGTTAATTAATTCAATCCTCATAACTAGCTTGGGAAGCAGATACTTTAGTTTTTTGAGTTCTGTTCCTAACACTAATTTGCCAGAAACAATAGTGACCTTGGGGAAGTTGCTTAATTTTTCTGTGTTTCAGCATCACCATATATTAAAAAGAAAGGGGATGTGTGTGTGTGTGTGTGTGTGTGTGTGTGTGTGTGTGATGCTACATATGTCCTAGGGTGAGTGTGATGAGTCCATGCTAAGCATTGTGCCCTTCACATGGTAGACGCCAAGGGCGATGCTCATTTCCATCCTTCTTTTCCTCCTCTGTGTTACCCTGGCCTCAGAGGACCATCTAAATGATGTGTACTTAGAAATGACCTGTTTTATCATTTCTCTCTCTCTCTCTCTCTCTCTCTCTCTCTCTCTCTCTCTCTCTCTCTCTCTGTGTGTGTGTATATACACATTTTTTGAGGTTGTTTTTTTTTTTAAACAAGGGGGCTTTTCAGTTTTTGGTCAGAACGATTCTTCATCACTCTTGCTCCAAATTGCTTCACGTGTGATTCCTCGTTTTCCATCTCCACACAGCCCTGTGTGTTGGAGGCATCAAAGGTCACTGCAGAGTGCCATCCATCATTCTGACACCTTTTATGAGTTTACTGCTCCTGATGGTGATTATAGGAAAGGCTGCTTAAAAGTGATAACTGCCAGAGGCACCTGATGTTCATAGTATTGAATGATCGGGGTGTGTTCCGGTTTGGGACAACAGAAAAAAAAAATCAGAGAAAAAGATGAAGAGGTAATAAAATGTAAAGACAACTCTAAAAAGCAAGCCTTGATGGAGAAACATTGAAAGAGTGGTTTCAGGAAGAACTGTACCTAATTACATTCTAATCCAAAGGAGGAGACTCATGGATTGTTTGACCTCCATGATGCCAAATTGTCTACAGGACAATAAACCCCTTGTCTTCCGTGATGCCAAGCTGTCCACAGGACAATGAACCCCTGAGTCTCCTGTCTTCAGATTTTGTCCATATGACATCACGCATGTGGAATCTGTCTAGTTCCAAATGCAGGTTGTCATTCACAAAATGGAACCAATGCCTTCTTGAAGGGATGTTATTATTGCTAAAATAAATGTTATGTGTCCACTAATCTCCATTATTAAAGCAGGAGTATGTTCTGCTGTTAAAAAGTGTGCAGTAGCCCTGGCCAGTTTGGCTCAGCGGTTGGAGCATCGGCCTGTGGACCAGAGAGTCCCGGCTTCGGTTTCTGCTAGGGGCACGTACTAAAAAAAAAAAAAGTGTGCAGTAAGTGTGGCCCAATTATATCCAATAATAAGAGCTAGCATTGATTGAGCACTTAGTATGAGCTATGCCCTGGGCTAGGCACCTTAACTACATCTTCACATGTAATCAGCACTATTGGGGGAATTAATCAAAAATGAATTCAAATTCAGAACCAGTTGAGATGTAGTACACAGAACGAGGGCAGACAGAAAACAAAATATCATTTATATTACTGATAAAGTTGACTAGATAATATAGCTCTATATTTGTAGCCAAAAGGGATAGATGATACTTCCCTTCAATGTAAACACACTTCTGTCTGTTATTGGATGACATGGACAATCCAAGGACTCTCCCAAAAGTAGCAACGCCTTCCTCATTGTGTCTGTGGCAGAACAGACAACAGACTAGACTGTATGTCTCCTGGAGAAAAGATGAGTCTGAAGAGAGAAGAAGAGACTGAACTAGGCAGGTTCATTTATATCTCCAAATGTTCTAATCAGATTAGCTTTTCCTTTGCAAGGAAAATAAGCAAGGAGGCAGAGACGAGCTGGAAGGGCTTTTCCAGGGACTTACCCTCATTGATAGTAAATGTCCATTTTCCTTCCCTCAGTGGGAATGTGAGAAAGGAGAAATAGCTATCCCCATCCCCAACAAGCAGAATATGATGACACAGTTAATAATTGAGAAAACAATTTTAAGATGTGAAATGGCTTTCTTAGTTTCACAAAGCCAGTAAGTGGCAGAAACAGACTCCTACTAAGATTTTCAGCTTCCTTTGGAGGATGAAAAGAAAATATTATGTTTATTTCAGCAATAATAGCAACCCCTCAACTGTGAGTGCTTACAAGTAATAAATCATTTGGTAATATATATATTTATAGAACACAGAAGAGTTTGGATTTTTATAACCTGTAACATGCAAATAATATTTATAAGGTTAGAATTAGACTCTTGTATCATTCATGCTAACTCTATTTTAAAAACAGAGAATAGACATATTCACATTTTCATTTTTAATTTATTTTCCCCCCCAAATGGAAGAAGCTATTCAGAGAGACCCAGTGGAGAACAGTGTTCCAGGCAGAGAGGAGACACCTGTACGTCACACAAACACAGTCATTCTATGCTCCAAGAACACAAATGCTTCACGAGGATGGTCAGGGGTGCTTGCATGGAGGATCAGGCAGGGGCTATGGCTGGGGAGCTGGGAGAGGATCAAACCAGAATGAACTTTGCAACATGTCCTACAGATTCTGAACTTCCTCCTGAAGGGCTCGGGAACCCCCCGATTTGAAAAGCAGTGTTGTTCTGCATGGTTTACAGCTCAGAAATGTCACTCAGGCAGACACGTGGAGGGAGCATCATAGTAGAAGGTAACTGAGGATGTATTTTCAACATCACTGTGTGTGGGGTCTTAGGATTCTTCGAAGGTACGTTTGGAGCACCCCGGGGCTGCGTGGGCTGTGCTCACGCCCTGGCCTTGCGTTCCATCACAGCAGTTTTGCTTCCAGGAATGCAAAACATTGGATTTGAAAATTATGTTTAATTTTTAAAAATCGGAGGCCATTTCTACTGTTGTGACGATGTTGTGTTCATTCTTTTAAAGGACTTCTCTGATCTGAAACAAATGAACAAAAATCTAGATAGCTTTCATATCTGTTTAATCTCTCTACATGGATGGACATATTTAGATAGAACTCTATCTAACAAATCCACTTCTTCTCCTTTCTGGGCATCCAGTTTGATGGCCTTTCCCAGACTCCATTGCTTATGTGTGGCCATGTGGCTGGGTTCTGTTACCGAGGCATCACTTTCTGGTCCAGCCTATAAAGTCCTTTCACTCCTGACTCACTCTCTGTTTTCCCTGTCAGCTGGACATCACTGCCCAGAATGACCTCGGAAACTAAAGATTAAAAGTGGCCAATTCTCCGCTGACTTAGGTCCCCAAATAACTCCATGAGGCAGACAGAACCTTGACCCTGTTGTCGGTAATACTTTCCGTGAACTACAAGTAAACCTCATATACTGTGCTGCCCCTGATCTCCTTGAGATTTCTGTTACTGCAACAAACATCACTTTAAATAATACATGGAACTTGAACACTATTTCTGCAAAATCTCGACAGCAAATATCTACCTAATTGTGAAACTTGACACACATTCTGATCAAAGTCAGGAAGAAGACAAGGATGTCTGCTACCACCCCTAATGTTTAATGACAAAGAACAAGTAAAGAAATAAAAACTATAAGGATCGAAAGAGACAAACATGCCATCATGTACAGATATTACTCTCAACATAAAAACTCCAATATTAAAACATACAAATTAACAGAGCTAATGATACAGCTCAGCACCTTTTCTGGATTGACATATAAAAATGAGTAGCTCTGACTTCCAAACCTGTGAAAGAATACTTTCTGCTGTTGTAAGCCATTCGCTTGCGGGAGTTTGTTATGGCCACCCTAGGGAACTAATCCATTTACTTTGTCTTTCTACCAACTTCCTGAGAACCAGAGGAAGGAGGAAGTCTCTGTGTTGACTTACAAGAAGATTTTGGTTGACACAACATCACATTGAGAACCTTCTCCTGCTGTGCCAATCTTTTAGACCCTCAGGGATATGGGGGTCATCAGGAGCTCACCGTGGGAAATATGTCAGTGAAAGAGATACAAACCCACGTCTTTGATTAGACTCTGTTATTTTGCAAAGAGGTATGCCGACACAAGGAAGGAAGAATGAATTGAAGCGAATCTGCTAAGTATGTCAACTTGAGACATTTCATTTCAGGACTTGAAAAACTTGAGTATTGTTTTATGCTATTTTTCACAGCTTTAACTCACAACAGCAAAGGAGCTCCATGAGTGGAAACTGTCAATCAACTAAAAAACAGTCATGGTCTCCATAGTAACCTTCACTGTTCCAATAAGTCACCATGCACATAAAAGTGAGGAGTTGATGATAGAAGTAACAAGAACCTACTGTGTCTCAGGAATTTTAGTTTCACAGTAAGACCAAATAGATGGAAAGAGGGTTATTCACTGAATTGAATCCAAGACCTCAAGGAGCAAGATGAGGTAACACTGAGTTTTATGTTGACGCACATTAATTCTAAAAGCCTAGCATTTGCCATAAGAGGTTCAAGATATTTCTTCAGCGATTTATGAACCATACAGTGACACACTAAATGTATTCTCTAAAGTGTATTCCGTTATGAGATCTATTAAGAAGTACGAGCATATAACTATAAAAAGATGACTAGTCTTATCATTGAAGACCATCATTTGGAAGCCTGGTTTCCTATAAGAATTGTTTTAGACACCTGTTATAATTGCATATTCCTGGACTCTACCCACTCTACCCTAGATTTTCGAGCATCAGAATCCCCAAGTGAGACCTATCTATGTTATGAGTCAAGTCCCACGTGTACCTGGTGCGATTCGCCTTGAATGGATTTCCACCTGGCCATCGTGCATTTAAAGAATGAGAGGTACTTTTGTAATCTCATGGAGCAATTCTCCTGTTCCAGCACAGCCTCCCCAGGTCACGTAAGTGAGGCTGGAAAAAGACTCCACAGCTATTCACTCTGCTGTATTCAGAATACAGAACTAGGTGTTTTGCTGGGCTAGCTCATTAATCCTCACAGAACGTCTATGAATGAGGGAGCAGCGTTAGCCTTGTTATAGAGTGGAGGGAAATGAGACATAGCTTATGTAAATAATTAGAGCTGTGAAGTACAAGACAAGTAAGTGTTGGAGCGGGCATACAAATTCAAGTTTGTCAAACTGCACCGCCCATGACCTGTTCATAATAGCCTCCAGGTTCATGGCCAAAAAAGAGCTCTTATGAGTGACAAAGGAACAAGAAAAAACAGAAAAGTGCACTTCTATTGAATGTGGATCTGTGGATGATCTGAGAAGAGTCTCTCCCACTCCCCCAGGGGATATTCAAGTTTAATCATGTCTAATTTTCATAACACCAATACCGCATGAGGCTTTATGGTTTCCAGAGAGTTTTCACGTAAAACATCTTATTAGATCCTTTCAACAAACTTCTATGCTGCGTAGGGCAGAGACTGTTAACTGCATTCATGGGTGAGGACAGAGTGCGTTGGGGATGAAAAAAAGAGACGTTTTCAAGACTGCACGGACAGTGAAAAGCTTTTCAGTTGCTTCAGCTTTCCGTTGTCTCCTAACACCTCCTCGTCTTTTCCCGAGAAAGCCACACACTTCTCCACTGCTTACTCCTCATCAAGTATGGAATCTGATTTCTGGAAGCCAAAATAATGGTGGAGAAGGCTACAAATGACAGTATAATAAGGACCCACGCGTGAACGTCACACTGAGATTTGAGCTGCGGCTCTGCTACGTGCCAACTAGATGCAAAGTTTGGCTTTACTCCCTGTGAAATGGACATAAAACTAACATTCCATAGAGAGAGTTTGGGGAAGTATATACATCCCCCATCCCGGTGCCCTGGTAAGTGCAAATTCTAGTAAGTGCTGGTGACACCATGGTCACCACTACCGCTGCTACTTGGAGGCACCCAGGACTGACCACAGCCCGGGCGCGGGAGGGAGGTGTCAGGCATCCACAGACGCTGTGGCGGAGAGGAAGGCCCATATTTTCTTTTCTTGGGGAGCCAGAGGTGGTCTTCACTCCAGGAGCGGGATGGGGGTCCTTTGTGGGAAGTGTTGAGGGTTTGTAGGAAAATGTGGACATCCTTTGAATAGCTTTTGTCGGGAGACTTGAGTCGCTGTTTTCTGGGCCCAGCAATGCCTTTTGCTTTGCTTTCCGCTTTTGGCCCCTGCGCTGAAGGGGCCGGGGGAAAGCTGGTTTGGGTTGGCTGCTTAGGGCTGGTCCGAGCTTCTTGGCTTAAAAAGAAGTTGATGAATGAGACCTTCAGCTCTCCTGCACGTTCGCAGAGCTTGACTCACCAGGGTAAGCAAGGAGGCCGGGCTCCCGGGCAGCAGCTCCAACTAGGAAAGCAAATTATGCATTTGTCTCAAACAACCCGGTCTCCTTAGGGCTTGGGCACACAGGCCAGAGCGCAGACAAACAAGCAAACCAACACGCCACCAGCTTGGTCCAGTGCCTATTTTGGACCAGTGATATGCTTTAAACTTTTAATTTTGACCCTGCTTTACGGCAGAGTAAACAGGCCAAACGTATTTAAATTCTCAAGGATTTCCAACAAATAATTATTGCTCTCATGTTAAAATCCACGTCTACTTGGCTTGAAGCAACCATTTTTACTCTGTCATGCTGCCTAGTATTTAGGACGTCATGTGACTGTTATAAATTTTCCTTCGATTTGAAACTGAAATGTCGTACCCAGAGACAGAAAGATACTTTAAGCAGTGTGTCTCGACCTCAAATGAAGGATTGGTTATCATTATTCTTCGAGGGTGAAAGGGTTTTGCTTCCTTCCCATTTCTGTCTCTCATCACTTGCCCTCTGGAGACCTTCCCATGGGCTGTGAATTGGACTCCTCCTACCTCTCATTTCCCGTGGGATCCAAAAGCAATGAGACAAAGTCAACAAGAACAATGACTGGCAAACAAAGCCACCTGTTTTGATGGATCCAGCCCTTTCTTTATTCCCATTGCCAATTCCTCCATACAAGGCTTTACAATGCCCTGCATCTATAATTCCCCGCCACCTCGAAATTAGTAAGGATGTCATGAGTTTCAGGCACAAAAGCATCGAATCCTCGCAGCATCGCAGAGCCCTTACGGTGGCAGAGCTCTTTGCTCGTCCTCGGGAGGAAAGCGCATGTCCCAGGCACACGTCGGAGACTGTTTTCAGTTTGTAAATTGTTTGTAGCTCTGCACTTCAAGATTTCTTTCTTTTTTTAATCCTCACCCGAGTGGCTGCCACCCACACAACCCCAACCAGGGCCGAAGACAAACTGCAACCGAGGTACATGCCCTTAGTGGGAACCAAACCCGGGTCTCTCTGGACTGAGGGCCGACGCTCTAACCGCTGAGCCAAACCGGCCAGGGCTCCACCTCAAGATTTCAAAGTGCCGTGACCTAGAGCTTCGAATGTAGCATGATTCCAACAAATCGGGTTTATTGAGGAATAATGGAAAGTTCTCCGCGAGAGGATACGCAGTGGTTCCGTTTATGAGATTCTGCTTTTCCTAACTGTACTCGGCTTGCTCTGCACGCCGCTGGGTGGGCCGTTTCACCTTGGCTTGTCGCTTTCCCTTCTCTCCATGCTGAATGTGCTTGATACTCAAGGGGAGAAAAATGTGGGTTTACTTAAAATTGGCTTTGAGTGCTTGCATGCCTTGTATTTAAGACATTAAAATGGGGAAATGAGGTAGATGTCTGCCAGCCAAGGCAGTTACTTCTCCCCATTACACTTCAAGACCAGATTATTTTACTTCTTGAAACAATCCCTCTTAGTTGTTTCATGCTTTGAAACAATGACATTAAAACCAAATAGTCACTTCTTTGGCTTTATTGACAATGTGTGGTTTGAATTATGGGTTGTTGACAGTCTTTTTGGCAATCTTATTTGGTACTCTGTTCTTTCCTGTTTTTTTACTTGTAATTTAATGTCAGCATCTTACCTAAATTAAAGGTTTACTTTTCAAATTCCTTACAGTCGCTTCAGTAGAGATATATGTTCAGCATTTACAATGTACATCTAATGGAACTGAGAATACAAAGTTTCTGCTCTTAATCTTTTCCATTCACTCTATTTTCCAATTAGGTAGCTTCTACTCATACAGTATATAGTTATTTAAATAATGTAATGTTGTCAAAATAAGCAGAATTAAAATGTGAGTTCCTCAGGAGTACGGGCATGGATCAAGCGCTCAGTGATAACATCAAGCGTTTAATGATAAACTGTTTTGAACTGCAGAGATAAAAAAACATTTCCGTCACCATTGCAGAAAGTTCTGGTGCACAGCATTGCTTCAAGGGTCCCTTCCAAATGCCGAAGCGACTGCTTCTTTGCACAGAGTTGTAATGGAAAGTCAGCAAAAGAAACAACCTAAAATCCCTAAACATTCTCAGGATGAAACCGGTTCATTAGATGCCCATGTAGTGGGCTGTGGGATGTGGTATATAACGGCTCTGGTGTGAGTGCGAGCCGTGTTTATCACCGGAATTCCAGTGGCTCTTCACGTGCGTATTTATTTGCGTGGGACCGCAAAGATTCAATTAGGAAAGGGGTACTAAGAAAGACGTTTTGTGGAGAGTGGACCCAGTGTGTTTAGGAGCTGGAAACTGGAGGGGAGGGAACAATTTGGGATACTCTGTTGGAAATGACATTTAAATCCATTGAAGTGAGGTCACCAGACGTAAGTTCCCTAGGGGAGAGACACATATTCATAACAAATGAAAGGCGTGTTTAGCTACAATGTATAAGACAAAGGAACACACCTCTGGGATACTTAGAACAAAATGCAACCAAAGGAAGTGGAGTGTTTTTCACTCCCAATGTGCTTTTGGCACCGGGACAGTGGGCTGGCTGTGTCTTTGAGAGACCGCGGGGAGCAGTGGCATCCAGTAAGAGAAGACAGTGTCCCTACGAGCAGCGGGTCCCCTGGGAAGACCAGCCGTCTGGGCGCAGCAGCAGCAGCCCCTGGAGGACCCGGTGGAAGGCGCCAGAGCCTGGCAGGAAACAACGAGCAGGCGAGGCATCTGGGACAGAGAGCCCTAACCTCGTGGCAAAGAGTGGAAGTGGAGAGGTGCCGACCACTTCTCAGTGCTTATTAGTATGAAAAATAGGATGCCCTCTTCCTTTTCACCGGAGAAGGTCCACGGTTTAATACATGCACTGATATTCCAATATGTGGTCCTGGGTGTGGTCGAAGTAGACACAATAATTTATTAACTTAGGGTAACACTACACTAAATTGCAGAGTACAATGCACATACTTACACGTATGGCTGTGCAATGAAGCACTGATAGGGATTGGATAACTGTTAAGTGGTCCCTTTGCCTTGCTTCCACATGCTGCCTCTAAGCTACTTGGACATTTAAAATACCAGTAAATAAGAAAACGTTCTTCAATGATTGTATGTTGAGGTGAGATTTAGCAACTAACTCCAAAAACCTAAGGGAATCAAGGAAGCAGATACAGTTGGGGGATGCACGAGTACCGCTCTAAACCCAAGCTGGCTCACCCAGCAGTTAGGGACACAGGTCTGAATAGTGACCCTCTCTTCCTGCTGTCCTGTTATTGTGTTTATTACAGGAAATCAGGGGCTCAACTGAGCAAACATTGGGGATTGAAATGAAGGAATTCGATTAGAATCTGAATCGAATAGAAAAGAAGGCCATTCCTTCCCTAGTGACCTTGAGTGAAAAAAAAAAATCATATATTTTTTCCTCTTGCTCTTTCTTCCCTTGGCATAAGAAGGTCTATGCGTTCATTGTTCAGAAGCCTGAGCACTTGCCCAGCTTTGTCATCAATTCACCGTGTAACCTAGGTCAGAAACTCTACATTTATGTCAGTCTTCTCATAGTGAGCTTGCAGAGGGCAGTGTGCACTCCATGTGTAAAGATGCGAATGGGGGACCAGGGAAAAGAACAATGCAAATGATGTTTATCAAACACGCTCTGGGTATCGGGTACTTTCACCAAAGTATTTCTTTTATTCTTTCTCTCTCTCTCTTTTATTCAAGTTGCATTTATTTCCATATTTACATTCAATTTTTAAAAATGTATCTTTATTGTTGAAAGTATTACAGAGGTCCCTCCTTTTTCTCCCCATTGACACCCTCCTCCCTGCCTTCACCGCACTGTGGTCTGTGCCCATTGGTTATGCATGTAAGTTCTTTGGTTTATCTCTTTCCACCTGCTAGTCCCCTTCTGAGGTTTGTCAGTCTGCTCCCTACTTCCATGTCTCTGGATCTATTTTGTTTACCAGTTTATTTTGTTCATTAGCTTCCACAAATAAGTGAGATCATGTGATACTTGTCTTTCTCTGACTGGCTTGTTTCACTGAGCATAATACTCTCCAGGTCCCTCCATGTCCTCTCAAAGGGTAAGAGATCTTTCTTTCTTACAGCTGCATAGTATTCCACTGTGTAAATGTACCACAGCTTTTTTATCCACTCACCTACTGACTGACACTTGGGCTGTTTCCAGATCTTAGCAATTGTAAATAGTGCTGCTATGAACATAGGGGTACATATATTCTTTCTGATTGGTGTTTCAGGCTTCTTAGGGTATATTACTACTCCCTTCTTAATAATCTGTGATATAGTATAAGGGAAATTTGTAGTATCAGTCCTCTGGACACTCTTTTTAATTTGGGGGATTGCAAAGATCGGAGAGAGGCAGGGGTCTCTGTCACTATCAGACTCCAGGAGCTGGGGTATCAGGTAGGCCTTTCCTTCTCTCCTTAGCAGCTAAGGCCACAGCCACAGTCCCCGGGTGTTCCCCGGGCCTGCGAACGCGAACCCCGCGGTTACTGGAAGGTGCGGGACTGTCTGCAGGGGCTGTGAGAAAGAATCTCCAATAACATCCTGCCCACCACTCCCCGAAGTCTCGATGGAACAGGACCATGGCCGCACATGGCTTCCTGTGTTCCCTGCTCGTTTCCCCATCTCCCTAGGGCTTCTAGACGTTTCCTAATAGCTCATCAATGCGTTACCCTCCCGTTGGACTTAGCTAAAGCAGTTTCTGTTTTTGTTTTCTGTCACCAACCACTTTGCTTGGTGCAACAGGAAATATTCCCTGTATTTTAAGAATAAGGAAACTAAGACCCTTGTGGGTAACATGCTCACCGATGCTGCAGCTGAGCTCGCTCTGTGTGCAAGTGACAGCTCAGTGACTTTCAACCAGTGTCCATGTCGCCCAGAGTGAGGTTCTTTCAATTCCACTCTGACCTCTCCTTTCTTCCTCTTCTTTATATTCTCCTTGTTTTTTCCCTCACCTCTCACCCTTTCTCCTTTCCACACAAACACTTTTTTAATTTAAATAATGAACTCGAATCCTTATTTTTAAGCAGTCTAGTTTTAACCCTTAGCATGTATTAGTCAAAGTTAATTCTAGGTGAACGTTTAGAAGCTTATTGATTCCTGTTAGCTGAGAGGGTCATTTCAGGCCCTGGCCAGTGTGGCCAGTTGGCTGAGCGTCATCCTGGGGTTCAGTTCCTGGTCAGGGCACGTACCCACACTGTGGGCTCCATTCCAGGTTGTGGTACATACAGGAGGAAACTGATCGATGTTTCTCTCTCACGTTGACGTTTTTCTCTCTTTCTCCCTATCCCTTCTTCCCTCTCTCTAGAATCAATGGAGAAACACATCCTCAGGTGAGGAAAAGAAAAAAAAAGTATCATTTCAGGCATCTTCTGATACTAACAAAATATATATTTTCCTGTCCCATAAATGATTCCAAGTTCTTTAGTTATATCTTGGTAGGACATCTTAGTAGATGGGAGGCGGTTTGTCCACTGTCCTACAAGCATGCACAGCTCAGGTAACACAATGACATAATGAAGAAGTGATCAGCGTAAGTACAAAGACCAGGAACAGCGTGAAACCTTCCATTGGTTCATTCTTACTTTGCTGTGTACCTTTTTAAAGAGTAAAGGAGTCACTGAATGTCTTCAAGTTAAACTTGAATTAGAATACACATAGAGGCACTTTTAGTAACCAGATCACCAGTATTTAAAAGAAACAGAAAAACTCTTCAGCGCGGGGATTGCATCCTATCTCTGCTGGGCTTTATAACGGAACATGTAAAACAAGCAGAGAAGTACAAGTTCATCCTGACAGCTGCTAGGGAGGTTTCCAAAAAAAATGTGATGTGTCAACATATATTCACCTTTTAGCAAAGCTGTAAAGCAAGGAGGGACTATTATGAAAGACTGTCAGGATAGGAAGCATAGGGGACTGGAGTGTTTGTCACTCAGCCTGGCTACTGTTACTAAATGGCAGGTAAAGAAGAGTCTCATGCCTGTCTGAGTGCAGACAGAGATTATACAGACGCTGAACAAGCAGGGTTTTCGCTGCTGGGAGTAAACAGATAAAACCCAAGGCCGTCTGTTGCACAGTATATATTAATGCCTCTGGGGCATAAATAGATGACAAGAGGCCAGGCTAAACCTAGAAGTTATGGTATTCAGTTTCCATTCAGCTGCAGAGGTAAGAAGGAGGACTAAGTTGCCTTTTGCTGTTGGATCAGAATAAGGAACAATACATAAATTTTTTTTAATGTCACAGAAGGCGGCAAGAAGCCAAACCTCCTAGATGGTCCATGCCTTTACATATAGAGAATACAATGCTTAGGGAGATACTTTTTACTTTAAAAAAAATTTTTCACTAAATTTACTGGGGTGACATTGGTTAATAAAATTATATAGGTTTCAAGTGTACATCAGTTGTACATTGAAATTTACACAATACTTTAAAACAGACTTTAAAAAGATTGCTTTAAAAGAAATTTAGCAAATGGTTATATTGTGGAGATCATAAACATAAACCTATTCGACAAATGAAAACCAAAAATTCCTAATAAAATTGAAATACTTTCTTGTGGCTTTGGATACATTTTTCCGGGGGTAGCCCCGTAGATGGATTAACACATTGCATGATCCTAACCTACATGCAGTTGAAGAAGATGTGGTCTGGAGACCTGACGACTCAAAGGGGAGCACTAGGGCTGTCGGCGTTGACACTGAGGATGACTATGACAACAGGAAACAAACAACACTGACGTTAACATATACGATATGTTCAGTACACTAAATATGTTAGAATACAGATACATAGGTGAACTGGTAAATACTCCATAATAAGTAAATGTTTGGATATTTCAACTACAGTATTCAATCATTTCGTGTTTGAGTTGGCCAAAAATGTGGCCTTCTTTTTCTTTAAATTTTTTAAAAAATTCTCACCCAAGGATATTTTTCCATTTATCTTCAGATAGAGTGGGAGGGAGGGAGGAAGGGGGAGAGAGAGAGAGAGAGAGAGAGAGAGAGAGAGAGAGAGAGAGAGAGACATGGATGTGAGAGAGGCACATCGATTGGTTGCCTCCCACATGACCCCCAGCAGGGCTGGGACCTAACAACCCCAACCAAGGTACATGCCCTTGACTGGAATCAAACCTGCGATTCTTTGGTCCACGGGCCGACGCTCTAACCACTGAGCAAACCCGGCCAGGGCAAATTGCTTTTATTTCAGTTTTTGTATTTTACCGTACAGATATTAGCATATTTCCCTGTTCTAGGTGATGCCTTTCATTTGCACATACATGGACTTTGCAGTCTTAGGAAAGAGCCAGTTCTCATCGTCTTTGCCCTCCCTTCGTTGCAGGATAATATAATGATAACAAAACAAAAATAGGATTAACGATTTACTGTGTGGTAAGCCCTTTATGTTCATTATTTTATTTTATTTTTACAACCACCCCATGAATTAGGTACTTTAATTATCACTGTTTCATAGATAAGAAAATTAAAACAATAAATAACCTGGTGTAGGTCTCATCACTAGTAAATGAAGAGATAAGATTAGAGCCCAGGCCTTTCTGACTGTAGAACTGAAGATTTTCTCTATTGTGCTCTATGACTATGTCATTTATGAAACTAAAAGTCCTAAAAGGGACCTGGAGATGTCAACCAAAATGAGATACTTTGAAAATCTGACCTTAAGATCACATTTTTGAACCCATAAGGTGTCCCGCAAGTTTGGAGTTAACTAAATATCCTATTAGTGTTAGGAATTTTCTTGACATTTAAAACAATGCCTCTTGTATCACTAGGCTTTTTCACTGACAGACCTACTTTAGCCATCCATTGAAAATTTAGATGCTAATAACCAACATGTTCTTCTAATACAGCAATGGGTATGAGCCTTCAAGGACATATCAAAAATGCTTAGCCATCTGGAAACAATACTTTTGGTAGCAAATCCCTTTCCACAAAGATATATAATATGGATTAGCTCTTTCACTTGCCAAATGTTATATGCTAACATAAAAAGATGCAGTATCCCAAACCGAATTGTGCCTGATAATTGGCAATTTCTGAATTTATTGACAGATTGTACTCATTAACCAGTTCTCTTAATTATCTCCAGCCTATTTAATTTTAATAGAGAGAAAGGGTTAACCAGGCAAGCTAGTAAGTTTCTCCTGCTCTTCTAGTAACAAGCAAAGCTCCTCTCATGTTGGTCTCCCTGCAGCAATCTGCTACCTGTTTCTGTAAATTAAAGACGAATCGAGGGCTTTCAAAATAGACTTCCAGGAAGCTTTCACTCACATTTCAAACACTAATGAACCTGTAAAGAAAAGGATTTTCTCAGATTGGATTTCACACGCAGGACTCGGGGATCTGGCATAATTTAATCTAAAGAACGTGGTAAAATAAACATCAAATCTGAGCTCTAGAAAATTCTGCGCGAGTATCTGAGCAATACAGTGCCATTCTGGATAACATATTATTGTGTTAGGAGTTCTGCTGTCATGAAATTCTACAGAGCACACTGCACTTTTCTTCGTAAACAGGATGTTTATTTTTGATGTGGCAATTGTTTTGCATATAATTATAAATCTGAGCATATTAGAATACTTGGAAGAGTTCATCTCTTTTCAACCTTCTGAGTCAATTTGGGGGACAGGGAGGGAGGGAAAAGAACAAGTGTGCAATGATTTAGGTGAAGATTTGTATTGTGTGCTGGGAATTGATATTCACATTTTATGGTTGAATAGCACTTATTTTCTGTGACTAATCACGAGCTGGGGTTTGTGACTGGGTTTCATTATGCCTGCGATATCCCAAATTGGAGGTTTTACATTTGGAAATACAATGGTGCTATGTTCTACATTAACAACATAAGAGGACAAATTACATCATCTGTTCTACTGCAGAATCTTTGTGCAAGATGACATTTTAGGAGTGATTATCTTCATCAGAAAATAAAGAGAATAATTAAGAAGAGAGACAATTTTCTAAGAGCCTGTATTGGGAGAAATATAACAATGATGTTGGCTATTGATTTTTTCACCAAGATCACACACCTTCAAATCTACTGAATCATGAAGTGTGAGAAAGAGCCCCGGGTTGACATTCAACTCCTGATCCTGCTGTTGCTGGCTTATGGCAACTCTTCTAGGTTGGGGTCTTCATCTGTAATATGGGATAGTGATGTCTCAGTCAAACGGCTTGTGTATAAATTAAACGAGGTAGCTTGGAACGTGTCCACGCGCAGTGTAGGCACTCAACAAACGTTGAATTTAATTATATGAAAACTCAAGATTTACTTTTATGTTTAAGACTTTCAACAATAAAAAAAATTTTTAATTGAAAAAATAAAAAGATTTACTAACTTTACCAGACATACCTTCCCAAAGTATACATACGCAAAGAGCAATGAGCCCTGCTTGGGTGATATCCCTTGAGCATATTGAATGTATCCTCATCATGTCAGGGAGGGATTCTGTCAATCAGGACTTTTGTGCCTCTGTCTCTCATCATCCCCCGAAGAGATCTATTATAGAATTATGATCTTAGGGACCAGAGCCACCTGCATTAAACCTGACTAATGAAATGACACAGAAACGTTCAGGGAAAAGAAAGCTCTCTTCTGAAAAACACTCCAGGTCCTACAACCTGTTCTTCTTGAACCCCACCCTTCCTACTCAGGCTGTGCCTGACCCGTGTCATGAACACAGGCCCACACGTGGAGCAAGCCCCCAGATCCCTGACTGCTCAGTTGCCCTAAGGGCAGAAACACAACACAGACTGGAATGTGAAGGAAAGGCAAACCAATGAGAATAAGTCCTCATGCAAAGGTTAATCAATGATTAATACCAGCTTTGATTACAGTCAAAAGTTCAGTATACTAAAAACAAGCATTTCTACCCTGGCCGGTTTGGCTCAGTGGTTAGAGCATCGGCCTGGGGACCAAAGAGTCGCGGATTCAATTCCAGTCAAGGGCACACACCTTGATTGGGGTTCGGTCTCCAGCCCTGGTTGGAGTTGTGCAGGAGGTAACCAATTGATGTGTCTCTCTCACATCAATTTTTTTTTTGTCTCTCTCTCTCCCTCCCTCCCACTCTGAAGATAAATGGAAAAATATCCTCAGGTGAGGATTAAAAAAACAAGAAAACAAACAAAAAAAACCCCAAGCATTTCTCAGTGTATTTTACAGACATTTGTATTTGCTCATGTGTCTTGAATGGCAGTCAACTTTTATTCTTAGCTTGAGTCTTCCCTCATGTTGTCCTCTAACAAAGACTTGTGCACACATTGTTGATCTGGACGCTGATCCCAGGAAGCAATAGTGAGGATGTGGGCTTGGTGGGACCAGAAGGGGCGAGGACACAGTAAAGAGTTTTGCAGTGTGCAGAGTCCCATGCTGGGCTCCATCCCACTGGGAACCTCTGAGGAACTGGGTAGAACACACTTCAGAACTGTCCCGCCAACAGCCAAGGAAGCAGGAGGCAGGGTGTTGACCCACCAACACCTGCAGTTCATTTGGTGATGGTTGCCTCTGGGGACAACATTCAACCCAGCATGTTCGTGGCTGCTATGACTTGGTGTAGCAAACTCCTGGGAAGCTAGAGAACCCAGCGACCAGAAGTAAAGTGTGCTTGAGGTGGAAAGTGGCCACAGTGCATTAGGACTGTTCACCATGGATGCAGGTGAACACGAGAGGGCCAAGGGCATGTGTCTGCTACAAACTTATTTCCAAATCTTTGAAGCAATCAGATCACGCATAGTCCCATGGTAATGTGTGTGTGTGTGCATACATGTATATTTAGGTTTACAAATGCATATATGGGGTGTGGCAAAAGTAGGTTTACAGTTGTGAGTACTCAAAACACAGACATTATTCTGGTATTATTATTTATTAATTATTGCATTATTTTCCATAGGGACAACTGTAAACCTACTTTTGCCACCCTCGGCATATATGTATTTTTATCATTGATAAGCATAACTAATATAGGAGAGGCCCATGCCTCTTCTCCCTCAGCCTATTTAACACCCACTCATTCTTCACATCTCTACCCAACTGTCTCTTATTCAGAGAAGTCTTTCCTCATCCCTATAACTAGGTGGAATTTATCTTTATTAGACATTTATAGAAAAAATATTTTTACAGTAGTGGCACTAATTACAACTGTACTTCTATAATGAGTTGCATAATAATTTAACAGTTTTACCTCCCAGGAGACTCTAAGCACCTTGAAGTCAGGAACCAGTGCCCAGCCGAGGTCCTTGCCTTCGAATGTACTAAGTGAATATATAGCGGATGGCTGACCCTTTTAAAGAGAACATAACTCGACTGGGAATAAGGGTCTGTAAGCAATTATAAAATGATGTGACTAAGTGCCATCCTGGTAATTACACATGTCTATGGGAACACAGTGGCAGAGGAGACACATTCTTTTGAGCATGAAAAAGATACTATTAACAGATCAGGTATCCAAGGGGAGGTGAGACTGGAACTGGTCATGAAGTGGGACAAAAAGATCTCTTGAAGAAGGAGGGAGAAAAAATGTGTTTCAGAAGAAAATCAAGAAGGCATGAACTCTACACAATGGCCAAGTAAGTTTCATGAAACACATTTTCTATATTTTGTATATAAAATTTGCATATGTGTGTGAGCATTCATACATTCATGATATATATGTTAATGAGCCAAAGGAAATCTTGATTCATGTGCAGTTTTTAAATGACATCAGAAATGTGATAACTGCCTTTGAAGTGACTGCCATCCGATTTTGACAGATCCCATCAGAGAACATTGTTTTGGTGTTGAAATTCACAGATCAATCATGCATTAAAGATCTGTGTTTAATTATGAAGCAATTATGGAAAAAGACTCTCAAAAAGGAGCCTATTCAATATCTTCCTTTGTTCATAACTGCTGAGCATCTTTGAAAATAATTTTCAATGTGATTCAATAATTGGGTAAGGCTATTAGCTTATTTGGTACAAATAAACGAAAAAATAAATTGGAGTACCTCTTTGGGATTTCTGCCCTGTGTTTAATTTTCCAAATCACTAATGAAGCAAGAGAAAACTTAATATGCCCACCCCTGAAATGTGCAATTCTTTATTTAAGAGCGTGATGTTCAGTTCTGGCAGTCTTGAGTGGTTCTATCAACAGAGTAAGAAATCTTTACACTCAGTCATCTCAGCTTTGTGACTGGTATTGCAAGTTTAAACATGGATAATTGACAAATGAGTATGTCCTTGGGTGACATATAGAACTAATATGATTGCCTTGTCTGGGATCTGAACTGAAGACGAGGAGAGAAGAGATGGGTATAATAAAGGGAAGGGTCCTACACTTCGGTGAACTCATACTCTGTGTCTGGCATGGAGCATATTTTCTGAGGCAACCATCAGAACCTCCCCCTCTGGGTGGTACAATTTTATGACCATAGGGTGCCTGAATGGTCTGACTATATTACCCATTACATTTTCTATCAAGGCATCCAAAATACTCCTGCAATATATATATAAAAACAGCAAATTTGTCATGCAGAGACAGCTTAAGGCAATTCTCCTAGTTTCTCTGTTCTACCAGATTGTCACTCATGAAAATTTTAGGCTTGGTCCTGCCTGGAAGAGGAAGAAAATGTTAGAAAAGCAAAGCAATGTGCTAGAAAGTAGCAGAGCTGAGTTTCAGACCCAGGACTTGCTCCAAAGACCATCCCTTTGTTGATTTCGGGATATTGACCTTATCACCAGTACATTCTACCGTTCAAGTATGATAACCATTGATCCTTTTGCTCATGTAGACATTTGTATGAGCCTGAAGGATTTGTTTTGACTACTAAGGGTGATTCAGTGGGTTCAAAGACTGGTATTACCAGCATGACATTTTAAATTATATAGCATGATTGCTTATAGGAAACATTCCTTTTTATAGATTTATGATACCTGCTCTGTCATGCAATTAAAAGTTCCAGAAAAGCATTCTCAGCATGTCAAGTTCCTGAGGCTGATTTATGGGATTAGAGCTTTTCCCCTTTGTGACTCAATTAAAGCATTTTACATTGGGCTATTATAGGGTTTAGACTTTGATCATAATTTGGATGCTGAACTATTAGATTAGCATGTGATCTGATTATAAATAAACTGAATTTCTTATTTGCAAGAGACCATAATTAAAGCTGCAGTCAAAATGGCACAAGAAGCAGTTAAGTAAAGACCTCTGTGATAGACTTCGATGATGAAGTAGGTAATACCAATATGTGATTGATTGTTGGGATCTATTAAAAAGTTAACTATGAAGATGGAGACTTGGCGATACATGCTTTGGATTTTAATCCAAGGTTGATTTTTCCCCCCCAACTTTATTGAAGTATACTTAATATACAAATTTCCTCCAAAAGATTTCTCGTGTCCCTTTCCCCCCACCCCTACCCCGGCCAGAGGATTGAATTACTGACCAGGTCAGTGATGCGAGCATTCTCTTTTATAAGGACCTGGAGATAAGGACCAAGAAAATTCTGGTTTCAAATTCCCTGAGATCTGAGGTCAGTCTAGCGTTATCTGGAAAGTTCTATTCATTGTGTGCCCAGGAAAGTCCCCGTATAAAAGGTAATGAATGTTTCTTCTGCAAGTAGTTGGATAATAGTTTCAGGCATGCCAAAATAGAAACAGGAAAGAGAATCACTAGCATTACCATCTGAGCTTGGTTGCTGGTTATTTCAGGAAGAAATACGTTTTCTTTTGCCTTGATGTTTAGTTTTATTTTCTTATATTTGATGGTGAGGAGAGTTAAACCTAAATTGAATGATGTCGACTGGGCATTAAGAAATAGCACCTCGTCTTCAGGAAAGGAAGAGGGAAAAGGCGGTCGAGCATGAAGACCGAATAAATCTTTAAATGATGCAATAAAAGAAGGATCACTTAGAGATGATGTGCTTGCCGGGGCCCATCCAGGTGTCAGGTTCCCACCTGTGGAGATGGATAAATGTCTGCTTAATAGAGAAATGTAATTCTGAAAGAATAGTGGCCCAGGCCACTTCCAAAGCAACAAATGAGTGATCTACCGATAGCGTGAATTTGACACTCCTCAGTCTTGCAGGATGCTATTAGGCAGAACGTATTTCCATCAGGAGAGAATACCGCCTCATTCCAGGCCTCGCTTTCCCTCGCCTGGGCTAATGTAATCACCTCCTAAATGGGATTTCTGACCCCTCCTCTTACTACAGTCTCCAGTTTATTTATTTTTGTCACCAGCATAATCTTTATAAGATCCAAATCTTAAGCCATGTCCACGCTTGACAACACAGCACACACTCATCTTTATCTACAGAATAAAGTCCAGATGGGTTATCACGGTATAAAACGCTCTCTGTCATCAGGCCCTCCATGGCCTCTTCAGCCTCTGCTCTCGCCACCCCCTGCCTCGTCAACTGTGCTCCAGGCACACGGAAGTATTTGACTCTCTTCTGTGGCCCGTGATGTTCTCCAACGCCATTCCTCCCTTCGTGAGCTCCTCTCGGTTTATATCGCCTTACCTATTTCCCGGCATGCTCTCCTAATGGCTTCTCTGATTCCCAGTCCTGTTATTGTTAAGGGATCCTTTACAGTTTTGCCAGATTACAGTCCCCACATTAAGGAACCTGTGTTAGTTACCTAAAACCACTGGTGTACATACTTATTGGTTCATTTCCCCATGATGGACTAGAAGTCCATGAAGATGGTATTATATCTTATTTACCTTTGCTATGTAACACATATCAAAGCTACAGGTGCTCCATACAACTTTAAAGTGCTTTAACTGCTAGAAGTTGTGTGCAATATTTATTAGCATACTTAGTTGAATCTTGCTAAGGGTGGGGAGTTGTAAACATTTTTTTGTTTTGTTAATCCTCACCTGAGGATACTTTTCCATTGATTTTTAGATAGAGTATAAGGGAGAGAATGGGAGAGAGAGAGAGAAATATCGATTAGTTGCCTCCCCCACGACCCTGACTGGTCCGGGGATCAAACCTGCAACCCAGGTATGTGCCCTTGACCGGGAATCAAACCCGAGACTCTTCAGTCCATGGGCTGACACTCTAACCACTGAGCCAAACTGGCCAGGGTGAAAACCTTCTGTACAGATGTAAGTTTTCCTTCTTTGGTTAGGCCTAGCTAGGGTGCTTTATACTTGCTCAAAGCTTTTTATAAAAGAAATATTCACCCGATCCTTTGTTTCTGGTGAAACAATGCTACAGAGAGATGATACGGGTGTGAGGTTACAATGGTTAAGAATAAGATACTACCCACTTATTAAAATTAATAGACTAGGTCTATAGATACCATCATGGACAGAACTGATAAACAAAACGTTGACTAAAAGAGCAAGTACCTGCCCTGGCTGGGTGGCTCAGTTGGTTGGAGCATCATCCCAGACACCAAACGGAAGTGAATTTGATTCCCTGTCAGGGCACATGCCTAAACTGTGGGTTTGATCCCTGGTGGGGGCACGTACGGAAGACAGCCAATCATGTTTCTCTATTACATGGATGTTTCTCTCTCTCTCTCAATATATCCTTGGGTGAGGATTAAATAAAAAAAGCAAGTACCAGAATTATAATAATGTCATATAAAACTATCTGTCTATCTATCTACACACACACATATGCTATGCATATATATCTGTATATGTGTATATAATGCATATGTATGTGTGTGTGTGTGTATGTATATATATATGCATATATGTGTATGTATATATGTGTGTGGTGTGTATATATATTTGCCTACTAGCTAACATTTATTGGTACCCCTGGCTCAATCCCCACGGTGCTTTCATCGTTATTTGTGAACGGGTACAGAGCATCGTTCGAGGCCCCTGACCTGCGCCTTCCCAGCCAAGGTCACACAGGGCAACATGCTGTCTATGTTCCAGCTCTCGTCCTATGAACAAGTATCCTTTTCACCATATATTTGGTGCCATGTTTTTTTTGTTTTGTTTTTTTATCTCTGTGCTTTTTCTTCTTGATTTTTCAGTTTAAAATGGTCCCCCGTGTAGGACTGAAGCGTCGTCTAGTATTCCTAAGCACCAAGCTATCAAGTGCCTCGTGGAGAAAATGCGTATTAGGTAAGTTCCGTTCAGGTGTGAGTAATGGTGCTGTTTACTGTGAGCTCAATATTAATGAATTAAGAATATATATTAAACAAAGCAGCTTTAAACAGAAACACACATAAAACAAGGTTATGGCTATTGATCGGTGGACAAAAACGTCCAGCTCATGAGTCAGGCTCGTGAAAACCTAACCGCCAGTAATGAGCATCAGCTATATATAACAGCATTGATATAAACTCCCAAACAGTTCAAAATTAATTTATAGCGTAAATGGATACAGATCTACCTAGGAATAAGGTGAAAAGTATCGGTTGGATATAAAGTGAATTAATGATATGTTTGCCTATAATAAACAGAAAGCAAATGGGACTGGGGTGGAGAACATTTTTCAAATGTAAAGTTGCTCTTATTTTACTTAAAAAAAATTGTAGCTCCCCTCCGCCCCTGCCCCACCCTCCAAATAATGCTTGGCCTGGGCAAAGTGGTGCAGTTTGTCATGTAAGTGATTCTTTTCATAACATTTCACAACATTGACCATCTTTAGGCTGACAGTCAGGAGCACGCACATTTAATGCCCATTGTATTTTCTGTGCTACAGGAACACCCACCTCATTGCTCCTGTGACCTGCCTCTCTCCAAGCTCATGGTCCTCTATCTGCAATGCTCTGCCTAACCAAATACTGCCTGTTTTTCAAAGCCTGGCACAATCCTCCCTCCCCCACACTTCACCTGGTATTATAACAAGCATGAACACTCACAAAACTTTTGCCTTATGTGCTTTAGCATCATTCACATCCTTATAGGAATCTTCTTTTCTCCATGAACGCTGGAAAGGTCCTTAAAGGCGAAGAACAGGGCCTTTTCCAGTGAAACCTTGAATTTAATAGATAATTGCATTTCTGAAAACATCTACAGAAATTAAATATGTGCATACTGAAGTACATGTTTACATGTTATAAGGCAATTCCATTCCCACAAAGCTAAAAATTCCTATAAATTTCCAAAATTCGTTCTAACAATTTGGACATATTCTTGATAATATATTTGCTTATGTTTTATATTTTGCTTTTCCTTTTTCAATTAAATTGTCTGTATGTGGAACTATCATAAATACCCAAATGAAGCTACAGATTTTCTGCTTTTGCTGTTTGTGGGATAAGAGTTTGTTTTACAAGAGGTCTCTATTCTTTCTTGCCATCTTATCCCTTTTATGGAATATTGGGTTCAGCATTTTATTGCTTCTCTGCCTTTCTTCACACATCCCTCATTAAGAGATCAAGAAGGACTTGTCTTACTGGTGAGGCATGGCTACTGTACTGAAAATGGTGATATTGACCAGCCTGTCCCTCTTGAACCTTCTGTCCTATTTGCAATGGTCACAGTTAGGGCACAGTTTGCCAGGTCGCTGGCTGGTAACAATTTGTGGAGTCTGCTTTGCAGACTCAACTTTTCCCAAGGGTGGTTTTATTAGGATCTAGGTGAGGAGAGATAGTGGAAAGTCCGCTTTTTTGGTCTCACAAACAAGCCATGTTCTCCAATCCAACCTTAACAAGATTGAGATACCTTGGACCTTGAAGATTATTGGGAATCTCACCAGTTCATTAGTGATGCTGACACTGTCCTTTTATTTTCTTATTGAATCTTGGTCTAGTGTCAAGAGTTAGCATCTAAAAAGGGTAATACATGTGTATATACCTGCCTCAACCCTCGGCACTTAATCTTATTATATTAGAAAGTGGCTCAAGGCTGGACTGTGGAATAAGGCAGTCCTGAGTTCCAACTGCTGCCCTGACACTGGCTGACTAAGTCTCTATTTCCTCATGTATTCATGGAGATACTAATTAGACCTATTTAAAGGTTATGAGGATTAAATAAGATAATTAACTTAGAACAGCGTTTGCCTTCGATAACTTTTAGCTGTATGATTATTATTTCTATTTATTCATTTTTTAATGGTTATAGACAATGCTAAGTTCTAGGGATAGAGCTATAAACTAGACCAAATCTCTTTCATACTAATCTAGTGGAAGACCATACAGAAGTAAACATATTTATTGGTTAATTTGTCAAATTTATCACAAAGATATTTATGGAGCACCCAAGATTATACCCGGTTTTAAGTACTGGGAATACATCAGTAAGCAAAACAGACAACAATGTCCTAATTATAAAGATAACCAATAAGGAAAGTGAACCAAACACATACACACACATACAATATCACTCTCTGATATACAAAAATCATTTTCAAAGTTGGAGACTAGAACATGAACATAGAGAATGAGAAGAGAACATTTAGATGGACCCATCCAGTACTCTAAAGATGGGATGAGCTTGAAGTGTTTGAAGGACAGCAAGAAGTTCATGTATAGAGTGTCCAGAGTGAGAGTGAAAACATTCTCATATTAGCCTGGAGGAGATATTAGACAGATGTCAGACAAGCTAGGGACTTGGAAGCTTTATTAAGAGATTTGTATTTTAAGTTTAATGAAGAACCATTAGGAGTTTATAAGCAAGAAGCTGGCATGACATGATTAAGCCTTTAACAAAAGAGCTCACCATTCAAGAACAGATCATAAGGAGACAAGAGTGAAAGCAGGACCAGTTAGAAGGTCTTGCAAGTCCAGATGACAGGTGACCTTGGCTTGAGCTGGGAAGGTAACAGTCGAGATGAACAACATTCTAGAGATATATTGGAGGAGAAACCTCACTTGCTTAAACATGCTACCTTGATGCACAGTTCTAAGGAGTATCTGCTCCATTTCCTTTACTGGGCTTGCTCTGGGCTCCATATTTTAGTCTAGGCTACTGGAGACATTTCAAACATCAATACGTGTTGGTGGGAAAGCCACTTAGATTGTAGCTGCAAACACTGAGAAAGGTGTCTCTTGTTTTGAATCATTAAAATTGACAGGTGATCAAATATATGGTGACGGAAGAAGATTTGACCTTGGGTGGTAACCACACAATGGAATATGCAGATTATATATCATAAAACTTTACACTTGAAACCTATATAATTATATTAAACAATGTCACCCCAAAGGTTACATATGTCTTACCAAGGGATATATGGAAATAGAAAAAATTAAGAGAATTCATTTCTATTTCATCAAGTCCATATGACTCTTTTTAAAAATGAATCTGCCTGAAAATACATCACCTGTTGAGGCAGTAAGTGGGTTCTCGTCTCCCACGTTCCCTGCCTTTCTATTCATGAGAGCTCTTCTTCCTTATTAAAAAACAAAGGCTCATCCTAAAGCTTACCATGGTTCATTATTTGGGGGGCACTAAAAAGGGGGGCGATTTCAAATATTGCCATCTGGAAAATATTTTTAAATCAAGGTATGAGAAACCTGTAGAAGATTTTCTTGTACCTATATCCCTGACGTCCAAGGGCAGCATCATTGATAGGATTTTTATATGTAGCTTGTGTTCTCTGAACTCACGTATAGAGAGGAGTGATAAGAGCGATGATTGCTTTTACTTAATAGCCTCAAGTTTTCCTTCCCCAGAACATGCTCACAAATGAATCTTTTCTAGGGGAGTGTATTGTGACATAAAAACAGAGAAAACATCGGTAAGAAATAGTAAAGTTTGCTCATTTCACCTGGATGGCAAACCCACTATCAAATTCTATTCCCTAACGTCCTTCTTCCCTCCCCTTCCCCTCTACCTGATTTGTCTTTCTCCTCTATGCCCCTTTTCTGTTTTTCTTTTATTCTCCTCCATCTTCTTTCTATTCTCCTCCCACCCTCAGATTTAGAATTCTGAAGTGACACGGCATTACCTAGTACCATGTCAGTTTGAGGCTGACTGAGTGTGCACCAGTGTGGGTAATTAGGTTGATGAGAGTCGATATACAGGACGACATAGTCAAGAAACCAGGCGGAAGGGTTGCTCAGCACTTAGCATGATGTCAGCCTGTAGGCAGGACATGTAAGAAGCAACGAAGTATCTATTCATATGGACTTTTTTCACGTATTGAATAAACTGAGGATGTATTTCCAAAGTTTTGATGAAACTATAGTTAATGCACTTGGTCATATAGAGTTTATCAAATATATTTTATTGGAAAATGCTTTGAAATTAAGGACCTTGTAGTTATCTTATTTTTTTCTCTGACTATATTGGATTGAAGTAAGGTACCCCTAGGTGAAGGAGTCAAAGGTATAAACCGGTCATTTTACAGTTTTGAATTTTTTGTATTTCTCTTAAAATTCAGAAAATGAGCTATTGTAGTGATCGAGTTTTACGAAATGTCCTTTAGTAAGCAGTGGGGTTTCTCATTCTTTGCTGTTACCCAAACTGAAGGACATAATTGAGTTGCCTAATGATGTATAATTAAAAGTTAATTATAATTAATAGAATGTGTCACTATTTGGTCTTTTTCTGTTTGGAGCTTTTATTTTTGAGGGGCTTTAAAAATTGATTGACATTACAGTAAAACATTTATTTCCATTCTGATCTCTTGTTCATATGAATAATATTTCTCTGCACAGGCATTAAAAAAAACATACACACACACAGAAAGGGAACAAAATGAATGTTGAGTCTTGTTTCATTTTTGCCATATTTTCCTTTCAAATTGCCTAGATTTAATGGAAAGAAAAGGGCTATTTATTTTATCTAGAAATTAATTTATAATAAAGTATGTATATGTTTAATAATTTATCAAAATCCCTGCTATGTTTGCCACTTTGTTCAACTGTTTGTTCGTTGCAATTGTTATGATGACTCAATAGAGAAGGGATTGTTTGATGCTTAGAGTCTTATGATCGGAGAAAATACGTTTAAATTTACTAAAATATTTTTGAGCAGGAAAGCATGAGAATGTGATTAATTAAATCACTCAGGCATCAATGATATTATCTTAGGATTCAATTCTGTAAGAGAAGCAGAATACAAATACAAATTTAAGGAAGAAAAGAAGAGTAACATTTATGGTGGCTGAAGGAAAACGTTTTCATGTACTTTTATAAATTCCTGATGGTGGGTATCAAGTTACTGTGATGTTTTGATTTCATGGGCTACATTTAAATAGAAGTACATAACACTTCTTTTTGAAATGTCAATATTTACACTACACTAGAAATTGTGTCATTTGCAACTTTTTAAACCCATGATAAAATTATTTGAATTTATCAGGGTAGATGAGAAAAATAAAAAATTACATTTGTCTTTGCTACCTCCAAAATCCAGACTTCTATGTAAGTACTCTATCTTCTTTAGAGTGAAAAGGAATGTAAGAGCCCTGGCCGGTTTGGCTCAGCGGTTGGAGCGTCAGCCCGCAGAACGGAGAGGCCTGGGTTCGGTTCCCTCTAAGGGCATGTACCTCGGTTGCAGTTTGTCCCCGGCCCCGGTTGGGGTCATGTGGGTGGCTGCCAGTCAATGTGTCTCTCTCACATTGATGTTTCTCTCTCTTCCTCCCTTTTTCCCTCCTGCTCTATCTGAAGATAAATGCAAAAATGTCCTTGGGTGAGGATAAAAAAAAAGAAAGAAAGAAAAGGAGTGTGAGATATAATATCTCTTGAAGGATATATTCTTTACTTTGGAGGACATATATAACATGTTTAAAAACTCTAGATTTTTAGGAAATTTCATGAGGTGGTATGTTTTTTAAGAATATATATATAGCCCTGGCCAGTTTGGCTCAGCGGTTAGAGCGTCGGCCTGCGGTCCAGAGAGACCCGGGTTCGGTTCCCGCTAAGGGCATGTACTTCGGTTGCAGTTTGTCCCTGGCCCTGGTTGGTCGTGCGGGTGGCAGCCACTCGATGTGTCACTTTCACATCGATGTTTCTCTCTCTCTCTCTCTTCCTCTCTCTCCCTCCCACTCTATCTGAACAAAAAATAAAAAAAATAAAAAATGTCCTTGGGTGAGGATAAAAAAATAAAATAAAATAAAAATTAAAAAAAGAATATATATATATATATTCTAATTACATGATACATGTATCTGACCAACACATGGAGTGTATCTACTACCTCCTGCTCTCCAGTTCATATGATTTTTTTTCCTAGCAGAGAGAAGGCCTCCCTAAGGGTGGTGAGATAATCAGGGTCCCTGTTGGCTAGATTTTGATAGAAAAATAAGATAATTAATGAATCCCGGAGTCATAATAGAAGCAGTACCCTTGCTTTTCTGCCTGGGTGAAAATTAACTCGAAAATTTAGAAAAAAAAATTATTTGCTAGATCAATAATTTCATATTAAGTTCTAGGGGCTTTATTAATTTGTTCCATTAGGGTGTGCATCGTTGGAACACTCATTTCAATTGAAGTCACTACTTGATTAACTTCTGCACAATCCCATTATTCTGAAGCACTGTCAATCATATGCACTAGAATAGCTCAGGAAATAAATGGGAATTTATTTGAAATCGTCACCTCTGCATTATTTAAATCTTCTACGACATACGGGGTAGGGCAAAAGTAGGTTTGCAGTTGTTCATATGGAAAACTATACAATAATAAATAATAATGCAAGAATAAACTGTTTCGTGTATTCACAACTGTAAACCTACTTTTGCCCCACCCTGAATGCAATTTCTTCAAGGCTGAAATATTTCTTTTTATTTGCTGTTTATGTAAGAAAGAAAAATCCAATGACTTGAACGTATTGCTGTATGAGCTCCTACGCTAACTTCATGCAGCTAAGTTTCTGCTGGTTGCTGAGGCTCTTTGTCATTACCATACACACTGGAACTGGGGAAGTCACCAAGAGTGATCTGGTCCCTCTGAGCCTATCATGAGGCGACTACAAGTGAAAACTTAATTTATCACCAAGCCTCTCCACACCTTCAGTGACTGATACATTGACATGGTATTTCGAGTCTCTGATTAGTGTTTTGCAATTTCTAGAATTCAAGCTGGAGCCCTGCCCCTTCTCAGTGAAGTTACCCAGATCAATGGCCGCGGGGAAGTTTGAAAGACTCTGAGATACAGAAGAGTAGAAATCCATTCAGGATTAGAAATGAGAAGGAAGGGTTTGCTTGTGCAACCCAGTAACTTCAGTGAGGCTTTTGTTCTTGAGATGAATGAATTGTCGATTTTGTTTGGGGTGAATCTTGGGTTGAGGTTTCTTGGCACCAGACCATTCCCTGAACCCCGACTGTCCTCCCATACGCCTGCGCTGTAGTGACTGTGCTCACTGTATTAATGCCATGTGACTGTTAGTACTTGGGACAAAACCCCAGACTCATTCCACTCAACCTGAGATCACAAATCTCTCAGACATTCCTGGCCTATAGAGGACAAGCAGGAATGGTCTATTTAAAATATATAACCAAAGAACTTATATGCATGAATGCATAACCATTGGACATAGACAACAGTGCTGGGGGGGAGGGGAAACAGGATGGGGAGGAGAGTATCTGGGGGGGGAAAGGAGAAACATCTGTAACAAAAATAAATTCATAAAAATTGAAAATATATATATATATATTTAAAATATTTTTTCTTTATTGATTTTAGAGAGGAAGGGAGAGGGAGAGAGAGATAGAAACATCGATTAGAGAGAACATCGATTGGCTGCCTCCTGCATGCCCCCCACTGGAGATCGGGCCCACAACCTGGGCATGTGTCCTGACCAGGAATCGAACTGGTGATCTTGGTGCATGGGTGGACGCTCAACCACTGAGCCACACCGGTCGGGCTATTTAAAATATTTTGATCAATTGTTTCACCTGATCAAGAGGAAAGGGGGGTCTGGAACTGGTCATGAGGCATGGTGAGACGCTAAATATTCTTAAACATCTAGCTCAGCATCTCTGTAACCTGCAGTTACTGGATCCCTCACCATGGGTCACTCAAACGCTCTGGTCATGGTTTGGTTCTGATTGTGCTGCAAATATAGGAAGAGTTTTAATCACTGACAAGGACACAAAATACAGGCCCTCGAGTGAATGCACATACATCAGTTCAGTCCAACCCCAAATGACTTCGATCTTGCTTTGATTTGTACCCAGAACCATCAATTTGTATATATTTCACTCAAATTGTATATAGAATGTATTGATACATCTATGTCCACATATTTAACCTAAATTATATATAGACTATATTGATAAGTTTCACTCATTTATTCTAAATGCAACCTCCTCTTCTTCACTCATGTCTTCATTCAACCGTTCGGGTCCTAGTGTGTTCCCATTATAATTACCTGTTAAGAAACAGTGAGTGACAGCTTATGGGAACAACTGTCAACTCTCTTCCACCAAGTGTGGTCATGTTTCAGCTGACAGACTCATACTGACTTTGCAGCACAGTTACGGATTCATTTTATTTGTGTATTACTTTGGTCATTTCAATGCACTATAAATGTATTATTTAAGTGTCTGCATCTTAAGTTAGCTATTACGACAAATATTAGAATTTTTAAATCCTGCTGAGGAATGGGATCACACTTCATACATGTGACCTTGGGCTTGGTTGGTCTTTTCTCCTATTTTGAAGATTCTAAAAGCAAGAATAATAGTCCCCAATACATTTCACCAAAATAAGAATAGGTTTATTATATTTACCAGAAAAAAAGGATTTAATTAAGTCAGTACGTTAGTATCAGCCTCAGGGAATCTTTGCTGAAGAAAATCCCTCATAATTACTTACTAGAACTAAAACCAGGAACCAGTTACCTGGGCTACAGAGTCCCGTGTCCAGGAAAAATGGTAATATGCGTGTGAGGGTGTTGGACAGTGTGGGGGTCCAGAATGAGTTACCCTAAAATGTGCCCCTGTGGTATGAAGATTATTTTGAGCTAAAGGCAACTTTAGCTGCAATCTCAAGAGAAACATCTTCTCCCACTTTAACTATCTAGAACTTGAATTAGAAGCCTTGCCCATAAGAGTTTATAAGAGATAACTTCGTTCTGACCTATCTACAGGGCAGGACAAACTTCTATTTACTGAAGGTCTGTTCTTCCTATCATCCTGCAATAATCCTTTGAAGCCCACAAGGCACCTTACTTCATCCCGAGCTCAGAATGTCTTATATCCCATGTTCCCTTTCTGTGTCCAAACCTCTCCTGCACGGGGTCTCTGACTCTCTCGTATGCAGGTTTCCCGTACATATGTATGTATTCAATTTGGTTATTTTCTCTTGCTAGTCTGTTTCATGTCTATTTGATTATTAGAAGAAACCTGAGGGCAGAGGAAAGTTTGTTCCTCCCCTACAGAGCCTTGAAAGAGGCCATGTGACGTTCAAGACAGCATCAAATCTGAAACGAGGCTAAAGAATACTTGAGACATTTATGTCAAAGAAATCCTTTATAATGCAAGGTTTATGGAAGAGAAAAGCAATGGGGCTTTTAAAGAGGGTAAATAAAAAGGAGAGAGATCACCTAAACTCTGCTGTTTCAGAGATCACTTCCATAACTGGCTCTCTTGAGGATGCCATTTGTCATCACAAGGCTCGAGAGACAGTGAAGAACTGGAGACTGAGAAGGAACTACTTGTTCACGAAGTTTCAGCGGGAACAGGGAAGAAGAATTCGAATAATGACTGTCACAAGACATGGCGCCGCGGGAGGGATTTTAACTATCTTATAAGTAGTTTTCATCGTCACGTGAAAGAGGAGACTTGGGCTGAAAAGCTAAAGACTTCTCGGTTTGTCTAGAAATCGTGACAAACCATCTGCGTGAGAGTCTCAATAAGGGAAGCAGCGGTCTCCACCCACTGGCCGAAGTGCACCTAAACCAGGTCCACGCTCTTCAGGTCCTTTCTGAAGGTGCTACTACATCAGTGTAGTTACAGTTCACTGTCACAGGCACAGCAAAGCGATGCTAGAGCAGTAACGCCACGGAGGTGCCACGTACCACAGTGGGCGCCGTCATCATACTAAAGGATGCATTTTGTATTGCCAAGGGCTTTTGAGAAGATGCCCTTTAAATTTCCTTCCACGTGTACCATTTTATGATTTTCTACTTGCCAGTATGCTGTGTGTTCTTCAAAAAACCTTCCTTTTAAACTGTCCTAAAACAAAATTAGCCACAGCCATTTACTAATTAATCATTATTGTCAAAGGGAAGGTTCACTGTTGCGTACACATTTGTCTATATGCATTTCTTTGTCGTAAAAAGAAGTTTAATAGTTCCAAGTCCCAAGTTAAAGGAAAATAAATGTGTGATTAGGTTGCTACTTTACTGATTCCTCATCGTTCTCCTCTTTTTATTCTTAGCAAAACTAACATTTAAAGTGCCTATTTTAAAGTTGTAAAACAGAGGTCCTTATATGTTTAAAATTCCTATGAAACATCACCGTTTTCAAGCCATTTTGTCCTAATTTACACCCACAAGGCATGGAGGGCCAGAGAGGTGGTCAAAGGGTTGTGACGGCCCTCTGCTAAGCTAAAATCATACAGGATCATTTTTATTCTGGCTTTTTTGAGATACAATTGACATAGAATAGTGTGTAAGTTCATGTGTGCAATGTGATGACACATATACATGATGCAAATTGTTTACCCTGATAAGGTTCATTAACACATCTTCACCTCACACAGTTATCATTTTGTTGTGGTTGTTATGGTGACAACACTAAAACTCGGCTCTCATAGCAACTTCCAAGAACACAATACAGCATCGCCCACTGCAGTCACCGTGCTGTATCTGAGATCCCCGGAACCCATCCATCCTACAACCGTATGCTTGTACCCTTTGAACAGCACCTCCTATTTCCCCCACCTCAGCCCCCGGTAACCACTGTTCTACTCTGTTTCTATGAGTTCGGCTTTTTTAGATTCCACATATAAGTGGTATTGTACAGTACTCTGTCTTTGTCTGACTTCTTTCAAGTAGCATCATGCCTTCAGGGCTCAACCATGTTATCACAAATGGCAGGGTTTCCTTCCTTTTGATTAATCAAGTTTATATCTCTATCTGCCTGTACACCTTCATCTATATCTCTATATCACATCTGCTTTATTCATGCATCCAAACCCCAGTACTTAGGGACGTCGGTTGCTTCCATGTTGTGGCCACTGTCATGCGGCAGGGAACATGGGCGTGCAGATACCTCCTTGAGATAGTGATTTCATTTCCTTTGGATACAGACTCGAAAGTGGGGTTGCTGGGTCATATGCTAGCTCTATTTTACAATTTTTGAGGAGCCTTTATGCTGTTTTCTACAGTGGCTGTATCAATTTCCATTCCCACCAACAGTGCACAAGGGTTTCTTTTTTTCTCCACATCCTTGTCGACATTTATCCTCTCTGTTCTTTTTTATAAACAGCATTTTACCAGATGCGAGGTGTTCTCTAATTGTTTTGACATGCGGTGTTCTGTGTGGAGGGTAATCTAATTGTTGACCTCTTTGGGGGGACATAGGCTGGGGTCTCCTCCTTCACCATCCTGGTGAGATCCTGAGCCTTCCTCTTAAACAATCACATTGCTTTCCTGTCCCTTAGGACTAACTTCATTCAGAGACTCTATACTCGTTTTCTCAATTAATGGTCTATTGAGAAGCAATGAAACGTCACCTGTAAATTGCTGTAAATCACCAGCACAGATCCTCTTATCTGATCTTTGTTGGCCTGGGGGAGAGAAACACAGATGGGAAGGAGAGAAGGGGATGTTAAAAGGGAGCAACAGCCAGAGCACTGCTTTTCTTTGCTGCCATACATAGAAAAATATGCATTTAGCTAGATTCTGTGTGATCTCTCAAGCACTGAGAGGTTTGTGCAGGCAGTAGTCCCATCCGTGAATTCACATTTTCTTAAAACTTCCAGTTAAATTAATTGCTGTGTGTGTGTGTGTGTGTGTGTGTGTGTGTGTGTGCTTTGCATGATTTGAATTAGAGAAGGTGGCCATAGTAATAATAAATGTTTAATAATACATGTGGAGTCACCAGAAAGTGTCGTGGAAGTCTGTAGCTACAGATTTACAAGGGTGTATCTTAAGTTGACTGTGATTGATAAGTGATTCTTTCAGAAGTGCCTGAGTTGTAATAATGAGAAATGTTAAACAACGGGACACTAAACATTGTGAAGGCTGATCATATTTTAACCCAAGGAACGACATTCCTTACATCAGTGCGAGACTCCGGGCTTGTGACTTTATGTTTATACCGCTGTAAACCTTACGACAATCCTGGGAAGTTGGTCATGCATTATTTTTTATAAGACAGATTTTTCTGAAGCACAGATTAAACATTTTTTCAATATTATTTTCCTAGTAAAGAAAGCGACACCTTGATTTGAACCCTGAAATGATCAGCTTCAGCATTCATACTTTTTTTCTGTTCTTTAAGGCAATCACTACTTGCACTTTGCTAGGGCTGGGAGGAATATGTGCGCACAGAAACTGCAAAAGGGAAATGCACCCTTCTGCTCGTTCCGAATCAGGGCTGATGCCAACGCCTTTGTTCCTTTTCCTTTCAGTTATTTACGAGATCAAGGCATGAGCCTGTTCACCAAAGGTCTTTGCCTGAGATTTGCAGACTAAATGTCATGTGAGCATGGAAGGCTTCTCCCTGAGTGCTGTCCTCACCTCAGGTCTCAGCTGCCTTACGTTGTTGCTGACTTCTTCTTAGTAATGTTGAGAGCTGGTCACTACTACGGTCTTTCTCTTGAGTTATAATGGTAATAAAAACTAACATTTATTGGGTGTTGACTATCACAGGCATTGTTTTAAGTTCTTTGGAGGTGTGAATCCATTTAATCATCATACTAACTCTATGAATCCATGGCTCAACGTGGATGAAGTACACCTTCAACATTTCTTATGAAGAATCGTAACCAATGCAACTTCCCTGAGCTCTTCCATCCTGGTGTATGAGGGAGCATTTAAGGGCTAACTACACTATTGTGCATCATTAGGGTGGGGTGTTTATTTATTCTTTTACTTTAGATACATCAAGTCCACATTAGCTTGGGTGAAAGGTGCATATTTACTATAATTTCAAAGTTCTTAGTGCCAAGTTTTCTGTTAATTACAAAACAGTTCCAACACATTTAAGTGATATAACATACATAGTTAGCCACCACCAATAATAGTTGTCATTGTACATTATTATCTGTAAACTTCATTTTTTTAAATTTAAAGGAACAGTGTTTTGTAGATAAAGCCAAACCCTCATCCTGCCCATCCATTTTCCAGCCCTTCTCCACGGATAATTACTACTCTTACTGGTAAACATCATCCTATATATATTTTTGTGCTTTTATTACATATGTCTGTGTGCATAAATAGCACATTCTTGGTGTATTTTAAAACTTTATGTAAATGATATCGTAACTATTGCTGTAATTTTTCAATTTGCTTTTTCACTAGACTTATGCTTCTAAATTTTTCAGTTTCTTATACATAGCTAACACTTTTAAAATGCAGAAAAGAGTTCCATTATGAATAAATCATCGTATGCTTATCTACTCCCTTGCTGAGAGAGTTATCATCAACAATGCCTTGCCTTTAAACAGTACTGTAATAAATATCTCTGGACACATGCTCACAAAATGTCTCTAGGGAAAGCAGAAAGAAATAGAATGACTTGATCCTAGAATATGCATGTATTCTTTTTGTAGAGATTGCTCAATTGTTCTCCAAAGTGGTTGTACCAATTTATATCCCCATTTGCAATGCATGACAGTCTGAATTTCCACTTGTTATTGCTAACTCTTATTATCAGATATATTAATTTTTAACAATACCATCAATATAAAATGATTGAATGCTACTTTAGTTTGCACTTTCCTGATTAAGAAAAGCATTGGTTGCATTTTCACTAATTTCTTAAAATTTCAACATTATTTCTCTCTCTGTGTGTTCCCTATTTATATAGGTAACCAGTTTCTTTCCACTGGACCATTTAGGTTTTGCTTTCCCTTATATGTTCTGGTTACAAATCATTTGTTAGTTGCATGTTTTACTAGTATTGTCTGTACTTATAGTGCTCTCTATCACACAGGAATATTCATTGTAAATGTAGTCACAATCTTCTTTCATGATTTTCATACTTTTTATCACAGATCAAAACCCTGTCGATGATCAAGCACTCAATCCCACGTCTGTGTAGTTCATCACTAATCTCACTTGCTTCTCTCTTTTATTTCTCCTTAGGCTCTTATCTATTTCTATACTGAGACCACTTTTCATTATTAATGTAGCTTTTTTGAACTCTTAATGCCTTTTGTTATTCTTCTTTAAAAGAGTCTTGGTGATTTTTGACCCTTTACAATTCTATATGTATTTTAGGATTAACTTGTTGAATTTTACTTAAACACCGTTCTATTAAGATTGTTATCTCAATTGCTTTCTAGTCACATCTTTGTGATAACAAGTCTTCCTATCCAGAAAACAAGATGCTTCTCTCAATTTATGGTTTCTGTATGAAATAGTTTTATCAAAGCATTTGAGATATAATATAAACATATAATTTAATAAATGAACAGCAGAGTTATCAAGTAGTCATCACCAGCTAAAATGATTTCAGATACAAAAGCAAATAATTGGAAAGTATATAGATGCTTTTCAAAGCCAGAGAATACTTGTAAACTTCTCTGTGGTTCCCAAGAACTTTCACAGTACATACTGATAGTTGGAAATTCTTCTTTTCAACCAGTTCGATTTCAGACACCACGATTCGTGCAGGGGACGTAATTTAAAAATTCAAGAAGACTATGTCAAATAGAAACAGTAATTATACTGAGATACAATGAGTCAGGAATTTAAAACGAAACCCCACAAGAATTAAATGTAAGGAACGTATCTTAAAAAGACAATCTACTTCAATCCATGCCAAGATTCAAAGGCTTGGAAGAGTCTTTTTTTTTTTTTTTATCCTCACCCGAGACCACTTCCTCATCTGATCATTTGGGCATCATGACTAATCTTTTCTACAGTTTCTTCTGGTCCCGTTCCTTTTCATATCCCAAATTGTGAGTTTCTTTGCATACCCAGCTCCCTTTGTTTCACAAGTTGCACATTGCCCTGTGCTTGCTCCTTCTCACTGGAGCTTGAGTTGTGCCCTGCCCGCTGACTATTCCACTGTACCCCTTTGGAGCCCCCATTTCATGGCACACACAGCCCCGTAAGATTTCAACATCTTGGCTGAAAGTGCACATTATTCAGACCTGCTTCTTACCTGACGACACCATTTTTCCCCGCAATGCACTATTTTTAATACCACCTCTGATCTTTCCAGCACTTTGTTGTATTCCTTATATTTTATACATAAGCCTTTTTTTTATTGAGGTGTCATTGACATATAACTTGATATAATGAAAGAGATAAAAAAGGAGTACACTGAAACCTATAAGACATTAATTAAATTAATTGAAGAAGATACAAATATATGGAAAGATAGTTCACATTCGTGGATTGAAAGAATTCACATCAGTAAAACGCCCACACGACGCAAAGCCACCTACAGATTCAATGCAATCCCTTTCAAAGTTCCAATGGCAATGGCGTGGGAGAGGATAGGGAGGAGGGAGTCAATGGGAGGAAAAAGGAGAAATATCTGTAACAAAAATAAATTAATAATAATAAAAAAAAGTTCCAATGGCGTTTTTAACAGAACTAGAACAAATACTTCTAAATTTGCGTGGAACCACAAAATACCCCAAACAGCCAAAACAATCTTGAGAAAAAAGAGCAAAGCTGGTGGCATTCCACTTCCTGATTTCAAATGATTACAAATCCAGTGTCATCAAAACAGCATGGTGCTGGCATACAAACAGACACACAGATCAACGGAACAGGAGCGAGAGCCCAGACAGAAACCCACACACATATGGTCAGTGAATTCACACCAGAGGAGCCAAGAAGGTACAATTGTTTGTTTGTTTCAATAAATGAAGTGGAGAAAACTGATTAGCCACTTGCAAAAGAATGAAACCAGAGTCCTACCTTACACCACTCACAAAAATGAACTTGGAATTGATTAAAGATGTTAAGTCCCCAAACCATAATACCCCTAGAAAAAAAACATAGGCGGTCATCTCCTTAATATTGGTCTGTGTGATGATTTTTTTTAAATCTCATACAAAAAGCAAAAGTAACAAAACCAAAAGTAACTGAGTGGGCCTAACACCAAACTAAAAAGCTTCTTCTGCCCAGCAACAGAGCAAAAAGGCAACCTACTGAGTGGGCAAAATACAGTTGCAACTCATACATCTGGTAAGGGGTTAATTGCAAATTATATAAGGAACATGTACAACCCAACAGCAAAACAACAAACAGTCTGATTAAAGATGAGCAGAGGCTCTCTGTTTTCTCACAATCTGTTAGGACCCTTCTGTATTCATTTTCTTCTCTAAATAGACTACCGTGAGCAATCCATCCTTTTAATTACTCTCTTGCCAATATTCCCTGATTTGAAACCTGCTTCCCTTCCCTCAGATACACCTTATGAAATTTTTAACTCAATATCAATTTTTAACTTTGAATCCACCTGCCTTTTCGTCGACACTCACATTCTTTCATACCTGGCAAAATAATCATGCTTATAGGAATGACTTGCACTAGAGATCCATGTTTTTAGAATCAGTTAAGTCCTCATACAGCCCAGAATCCAATCATGTGTTCACCATTAGCCCCCTTTTTCCCCCAAAAGAGTAGTTACTATCAACCTTTTCCAATATCCTTAAAACTCCAATGCTATGCCTCCATTCCTGGAAGGTGATCTTGTCACCCATTTTACAGAGAAAATATAGCCTCTTGATGGGTCTTCTAACTTCCTATGACATTTTTTTGAGGTGTGATTGACATACAACATTACCTTAGTTTCAGATCAACAACATAATAATTTAACATCTGCGTACACTGAGAAACGATCACCACGAGGAATTCATTTAACATCTGTCACCATACATCATTACAGTGTTTTTCTTCTTGTGATGGGAACTTTTACAATCTCCTCTATTAGCAGCTCTTAGGTAAGCTACCCAGCATGACCAGCCACAGTCCCCGAGCTGTGCACCACATCCCCTGACCTCTTCACCCAGAACCGGACGTTTGCATCTCCTGACTCCTCACTTTGTTGGGTTGCAACATTTTTGACTTACCTGCATTTTACTCTTTCTTCCCTTCCCTTCTATGACAATAGAAAAGATAGCTTTATTTCTCTAATCCAGTGGTTCTCAAATATAAGGTGCATCAGAAGCAACGGATGGCTTTGTAAAACACATGTATTGGGCCCACGCCTAGCGATTCTGAATTAGTAGCTCTGGGGCAGGGCCTGGGAGTTTGTGTTTCTACCGTCTCAGGTGATCCTGAAGGTGTTCCAACAGGGAGTGTGGCTCTAAGGTAACTCCTCACTGGAATCAAATCCCTCTTCGCCCCTTCAGGGATAATGTTTCTTCAAAACTCCAGTATTTTCCAGTTATTCCCAAACTTTTCCTCTTTACTGGCTTTTCCCATTAGTGTTCATGCACCTTCCAGTCACTTCTCTTATAAAGAAAAGAAAAGCAAGCCCTCCCCCTTGCTCACATTCCTTCAAGGTCCTCCTCTGAAGTCATTGAATCAAACATCTAGTTATCTTCGACACTGTCTCCCCTTCATCACTAAGCTTACTGAACAGGTTCTTTCCATATGTTCTTATGAAGAGTTGAATCTCCTCATCAGCCTACCAAAAGCAGGCCACAACATCACACATACACTTTTGTTGGAGTTAGGAGAAACATCTGTAACAAAATAAATAAATAAATAAAAGAATACTTACCCAAAACTCCAGGGGGCATGTTCCAGTTCTCACTGCCGCCCAAATATCTGTGAGTCTTCTGTCCTTCTTGAAAAACTTGGTTTTAGCTTTTCCTACATTTCTCCTGTCCCTTTCCCCACTCTGGTTACTCTTCTCTTTGGAATCATCTAATGTCGTTCCTTCACTTGTTACTTCATAAGCATCCCTTGGTTTTCAGTTGTTATCTGTGTGCTAAAGTCTTAACATCCAGGCTAGATCTGTCTTCTTCCTTCAGCCACCGTGGGATCGACCTGGTTGCTTTCCTTCAGTGTGATGTGGAAGACTGCACTCTCACGGGTGGAGAGAAGCAGCTCCCAGAGAAACAGAAGGGAAACACGTTACGAGGTTCTAAAGAAGATCAGTTTGTGGACCCGGGAAGGTGAGTGTGTTCCCACTTAGCCGAAATGAAATGGGATGAAAGTCACTGTAGAGCATAGAAACATAAATTTATCATAACTTTTCTGAAACATTTTCCAGGTGATTTTTAGACATTGAGGCAGAAAAACCTTAAATTATTAATGATACCAATCTGTCTGTTTTGTCGTTTTTCTACCACCTGGCCTAAGTTCATAGATGCAGGTGAGGAGGTTGATGACTAGGTTTTATTTGATGGTATGGTTTTGAAAAACAGGTGCAAAGAAATAAGAGAGTGACAAGGTCAATAAAACTATTTATAGTGGGATAGCTATAATGTTGAGTCATAGAATCTAAGCTGGGAAAAAGGGAAAATATATAGAAGAAGGTTAAAGAATAGAGAGAAAATATCAAGGTAAACATGATGTCTTTATGCATTTTATTTTATTTTTTTAAACAATTTTTTTCTTTATTGCTTTTAGAGAGAGAGGAAGTGAGAGGGAGAGAAGGATAGAAATATCAATGAGAGAGAACATGGATTGGCTGCCTCCTGCATGCCCCCCACTGGGGATCTGGCCCACAAGCCGGGCATGTGTCCTGACCAGGAATCGAACTGGCAACCTCTTGGTGCATGGGTCGATGCTCAACCACTGAGCCACACTGGGCAGACCTTTATGCATTTTAATAATTGTTGCATTGGGCTGCTCAGGCAACTCAGAGGACAAAAGGTTGTGATTAATGACTAGATGTTTGATTCTATGACTTGAGAGGAGGAAACATTTCTGGTGGTGACTAGGGTTGTAGCAGGACTTTGAAAGTAAGTGGGATGGAGGAAAATGCAACTGGAGATGGTATCAGGGGGCCTATATGCCAGGTGTTGAATTCCTATCTGAAGAAACTAGCATGAGGACATAAGTTGAACATCACATGAATACTGTGAGCTAAATGCTAATGTGGATATTGATTGATGGGTTCCTGTAGTAGGGACAGTATGAGATGGAAAGTTTTAATCATTTGTTGTATGTAAGATGACTTTTGGCCCTGTGTGACTCTTCCTACAGGCAGACATACAAGAAGGCTTCCTTCCTTACCACCCTTATTCTCAATGCCATCCAATTCCCTGTTATTTTTTCACCTTGTTTCCATGGAAATGCAGTTCAGAATGTATTATATAACAATCAAGGCCACATGAATTCCATACCATTTTTAATTTCTTCCAGCTCATATCATAAGTGCTTCTTTTAGCAAGAAAGTTGCTGTGATTTACTGTATAAAGGACCACTTGCTTTATTTTTCATTGTGCCTGAAGCAACCCCCAACACAATAATCTGCAATAGGCTCTAGTATTTTCAAACTCAGGTAGTCTGTGTATTCATTCAAACAGAGAAAGCTGAGTGATTTTTTTTCAAGTTGAAAAATTTCTCCAAATTCAATATGACATACTATTCAATTTAAGATATTAACCAGCCTATAAAGCTATCATCTTTGATAGGTTTATATTTTCATGTGCCCATTAAAATAATTATACTAAAGCCAAAGTATTAAAAACTTGATTAACTATACTGAAGATGCATAAATTTAAAATCTGTACATGATTTAGTGTGGCTTGCAGAATGATCGAGGAATTGAGTACTGCACAGTCCAAGTACGAAAAAGCACAGAGGGTCGAAATGATGCTTTCCAGTGAAGCCAGCCAGTTACATGAGTTAGTTCTCTGGGACATTCTAATTCACTTGTCTTTCTGCGCTTCTCAATAGATTTCTCTTATTCTCTTTCCCTCAATCCATCATTTTGCGCTCAGTTTTCTTGATTCTTTCCCTTCTTAACTGTATATTTCAACTTGAGTATATGAGTGTTTCAGAAACATTTCAATTGTACCTTCTAGTCAAATTTATCAATTGCAGTTAGAGTCATAAAGGGCTGAATTCTGGCTACAGTGAGCCTCTTGGTGTGGTGTGGTAGAGCATCAGGGAGAGTGAATTTTGAGTCAGATGACCCTGGGTTTAGATTCCAGCTCTGCCATTCACTGGCTGGGTGATATTGGCAACTCATTTGGCCTCTCAGAACCTCAAATAGTGAGTGTCCTTATTGGTAAATGGAATAATGATCCCGATGACAAAGTTCAACTGGAAGGATCCAAATAAGACATTGCATGTAAAACATCTGTTATAATGACAAAGTGTGTTCCAAAAAATAGCTATTACCTGACCACTTTTCTTTTTGTGGAAAACACCATCCAGCCATGTAAGCCATAGTTATATTGTTCAGCTCCTTCTATTCAAAATACAGTAAACAGGAAACTTAAGAGAGAATCCCTTTAAAATGTAGGTTTATTGTTTGGCCGGTGTGGCTCAGTGGTTGAGCATCAACCCATGCACCAAGAGGTCACTGGTTCGATTCCTGGTCAGGGCACATGCCCAGGTTGTGTACCAAATCCCCAGTGGGGGCCATGCAGGAGGCGGCCAGTTGATGTTCTATCTCATCAATGTTTCTATCTCTCCTCCCTCTCCCTTCCTCTCTCTCTAAAATCAGTAAAAGAAAAAAAATTTTTTTATGTAGGTTTATCTTCATTTTTATTTTGAAACTACTCAAGTACACACAGTCTCTAGAGATAGAAAAACTTAGTAGAAAGCCAAATTATAGAATTGGGTTTGCCCATCCAATGTATTTGGTGAAAAAGAATACTTTGTTAGAAATGAAGGTGTGAAAGACAGATGATAGTGAGAAATCGATGGGTGTTGGTCATCGCTGGAGGAAGAGATGTTTGGAGATAGACGCATCTCTCTGGATCCATGATAGTGCGACTGAGATGGAGCTGGGAAGGAAAGGGGAAACCGGGTGTGGGAGAGCTGGAGCTGCCCGTTATCGGATGGGTGATAACTGACTGGCTGACTGATGGGTTAAATAACTATTAAATGCCTAAAACATTCAAGGCACTGACTAGACACATTGCCACATGGTAACATCATGCCTTGGGTTATCCCCATCAAAACCTGTTGAGTCTGGTGATACCCTGATTCATTAAACAACAACAACAACAAAACTGAAGCTCAGAAAGGGTTGATATGTTGCCTCTATCATAAAATTAGAAATAAGTCGGACTGAGACTCAACCTCTACCAAGAATGCAAGGCAGGAGGGACAAGTTCAGACATAATAAGGTGCTCATTTAAAACAGGGTTTCTTTGTAAAAATTGAAAACAAACAAAAGGAAATCAATAAGAAAGCATAAAAAGTGAATAAGTTAAGGTAAACTGGATTAACCCCTAAAAGGCAAAAATTAGAGATAAAGCACCAATTTGAGCCTTTCATGGTAAAATATTTCTTTTTCCTCTTGCTCAATGGCATTTTTTGTTTTATAAAATAAAATAGTTGATTATAATGTAATCGGTATTTATAGAATTGCTTTGATTAGGCTATATTTTGTTAGAAAAAAGCGTGCTTGGTTGAACTGGGTTCTCTAAATTCTATCCTACTCATTGGTCCATACCTGAGAGCACTCACCTAGAACGTTCTAAAACATTTCCACAGAAGCAGATTCTCTCTGGGGGAAAACAAGTTAAAACACTTCATGACTGAGTAGATCTGGAAATCACTGTTTATCATCTCACTCTTGTAGATTCACAATGCACAGCAGCATAGCAGTAACTGCAAAAACCTGTATTAACATAATTGTGTTTAAATCAATACTCTTCAAATATATTTGATCATAGAAGCACTTACTCTTTTCCTTTCTTAGCTGTCGTATTTATAACATCACGGCTGTTATTCCACAGGGGGAGGGGAATCAGAAATGCAAGGTTAACAAACTGATCACGTGGTATTTATTATTCGGATGATTATCATTAAGCAAAGGGACCCACGACAGCTCTGTGTTTTAGGAACTATCAAAGCGTTCAAACAGAAAAGAAAGGTTTGAAAGAGAAGTAGATTGCAAATGTGTGTGTGCCTCAAGAGCCTTGATCCGATAGTCACCATCACTGTGGGCCGGTCACTCCCGAAAGCCCCAGGACGCGTTGATCATGCTATCTGCATCACTCAGGGAGAAATGAAGGACACTGCCTTTGCAGATTCAGCAGTGTCGCCGTAGCATCCCTCTCCCTTGCCCATTTCCCTTTCCCTAAGAATCTAACACTTTTATGTTCCCTCACTTGGTAAGCATTCATTGAGTTTTGATTAATTGGGCAGCATTATGCTGATCACTGGAGGCCCCAACCCAGCAGCATTCGTTCCCCACCTTCGTGAAACCAATGATCTGGTAGAACAGAGACAAGGCTGCCAAGCCTCTCAATAGAACATGATGAATGCTGTGCGGGGTTAAGTCCAGGCCCTGCAGGATTACTGGTGAAGGACGTTGAATCCATCCTGCTTAAGTCAGGACAACTTTCCAAGTGGTTCATGTTGAGTGGCAAATGACAAGTCACACTTACCAAACCGATGAGAGAAAATAGAATTTTCCAGCCATAGAAAAATAGTACAAAGATGTGAAAAAGCAAGCATTTAGCAAAAAGCTTGGTGTGACCGACCAGGACACAGAATATGTATTTGTGTGCATGGGGTTGCGTGGGTTGGGAGAGATTGAGCTATGTGCATGTGTGTGTGTGTGTGCGTGTGTGTGCGTGTGTGTGTGTGTGTGTGTGCGTGCATGTTTAAATGACAGATAAGTAGAAATTGAGTAAATTTTGTTATGTGCTTAGATGAAAAGGTGTATGTCTGAAGTTAATTCCATTTCAAAACTGCCGTGACTCATTTTATTTGGAAAGGTAGAATCTTTGATAATAATAACAATAGTGTTAGCAAACTAACATGTGTTGGGCTCTTATTATGTACCATCACTGTTGTAAGTCGTGCTGTGTGCTTTAGTAGCTGCTAGTAACTATGAAGTAACAACTTCGGTGGGGATAAGAGTAATTCAGCCCTGTTTATTAAGGAAACACTCAGATCAAGATTCTTGGGCCAAAATAGAAATCTCGGATTCCCTATATTTTCTCATGCATTGATAAGACCTACATTTAATTGCGTCTTGAAGAACACTTGCATATTTTTTGCATGTGAAACAGTCTGATCCTTCACCTCTTCCTTTTTGATATATAGGATTCGTGTGTTTTCAGGATGCATCTCATCTATTAATACTGGATATTGATTAAATACCCATGAAGATCTAAGTAAAATCCTTGGAGTCAAGATGGCATACATTTCTCAGGGTTTTTAAGAACTATGGACTGATGCTATGTACCACAGGGGGACAGAACTTATGGAAGATACAATCCAAATAAGATGTTCAAAGACAGTGTCTTCAAATTGTGAGGCAAAGTTTCCTTTAGTTTAATTTTCCTCCTTCTAATGCTGTCACTCCTTCTTATGGGGTGTGATTGTTATGCTGACATAAAGGAGGGCTGATTGGGGAAAATGTGATATAGGGAAGGTCAGAAGCTTCTATCTTTGTACACATTTACTTGGTTAAGCTGATCTTTAAACTATCAATTATTGCTATTCTAAAGTTTTATGTTGATAACATAACTATACCAAAACCAGGGAGCTTAACTATTAAAAGAGAAGTAAGCCTCAGTCACAACATAAAATACAGAGTTTAACATTAGAACTCTCTTTTTCCTTGTCAATTATGCTAATATATAGATACATTGTAGATGACCATTTCCACAGGAAATTCTGGTAACAATGGTCTGGAGAAGGACTGTTTAGAAGAGTTTGCTTATCACCATTAATGTTTAAAGAGAATTCAGGACATTTCATCACACTAGGATATTTTAGAGATGGAAGGAAGCACTGCCTTTGCTCTCCAAGAGCCTATAATCTATTATTTAGAAATGTTTCTGAAATTTTTGTGAAGAGAAAGCCACAGGGAAGGGGAAAATATACTAAAAAAATCCGTGCACACAACTACAGACACATTATTGTTATTCTTTTCTCTGAGTATATTCAACCTCCTATAAGGATTGAGCAGGTCAAATTATGATCTAAACTTTGGCTAATTATTTTAAAGACATATTCATTTAATTTTTCAAAGGAAATATAAGAATGCTTTCCTATGCATAATGACAAATACTTCAATCACTTGATTTTATTTACTTTTACTTATTTTACAAATACATTTTCAATGTATAATAGAATCCTATTATAACTTCTTAAGGGAATTTGGCTCCGGTGATGTGGTGTATGTAGAAATCAGCTAGAGGGTTTGTCAATAATAGAGATTTTCAGCTTCATCCACGGAGATTCTAATTTACCAGGCGTAGGCTGAATCTGAGGAGCATACATTTTGAAAAAGTTTATCACTTCGTTCTGAAACAAGTGTTCCTTGAGACACACTTTGAAAAACATGATCTAATGAGATAAATTGTTTACTCTATCTGAATCCACTCTTCTAAGCTCAAGCAGACTGATGTTACCATTCATACGACACTTGGAAGTCGGGGGTGGGAGCAGGACATTTGTTTACCTGAAGCTTTCAGTGATTATAACAGTCAAGAGGCAAGGGGCAAAAAGAAGTCAAGATCCGAAAGACTCAACCAGAATTCTGCTGCATGGTTACATAAAGCCAAAACGACAAGATGGACGCCAACGTCCCAGTGTGCTGAGTGGTTTGGGAGTCGTAAAGAAGGATCTGGGAAATCCAGGAAATCGAGTCACAAATACAATGCATATGGAACAACATTTATTTTTATGCAGTTAGGGTGGAAATAGTACCTTAAATGCCTTCTAACGGAAACACAATTCCCATAAGAGAAGAGTTTGCTGTAACTCGGTTATTCTCTATCAGTGGTAAACAGTAGCAATAGTGAGGGCGGTGTTCCCTTTGAATGGAGATAGAACGTTCACGAGTTGGCATGGAAGGAAATGCTGGACAAATACGACTACAGACTGAACAATGAGGTACTTAGTACTTTCATGATACTTTAAATAGGTGGGTATTTACAATGATATTGAGTACATCTTTAAAGGAAAGATTCCAGTAAAGTTATAACAATAAGAAAGGTAAGACGTATTTTCATCTATGGTCAAAATTTAATAGTTTAATGGGGCTTTGATGAACAAATAGTGAGTATATTCTTCTCATTTTCACCTGGCTTGAACTTTTAAAATATTTTGTAACGTTTATTGATCTATTTTCTGAATTTGGTAAGCAACTCCTAGTTATATTAGAAAATATTCCTGTCTGGACATTTTTGTTTTTGCAATATATTTCTAATGTACAGTGTGGAGGTGTCATCTTTGTGAGTTGATAAATTCCTCTAAATACACACCACATCTTTTTAAAAAATTAAATTTATTGAGGTGACGGTGGTTAATAACATTATACGAGTTTCAAGTGTATACTTTAAAAAATTTTTTTTCCTTTATTGATTTTAGAGAGAGAAGAAGGGAGAGGGAGAGAGAGAGAGAAACATCGATGAGAGAGAACCTCGATTGGCCGCCTCCTGCATGCCCCCCACTGGGGATCAGGCCCACAACCTGGGCATGTGCCCTGACCAGGAATCGAACCAGCGACCTCTTGGTACATGGGTTGACGCTCAATCACTGAGCCACACCAGCCAGACTCAAGTGTATAATTCTATAATACATCATCTATATATTGCACTGTGTGCTCACCACACAAAGTCTATTCTCCTTCTATCTCTGTATCTTTGACCCCCTTTACCGTCTTCATGCTCCCCCCCCACCTCCATCCTCTATGGTAAGCACCTTGCTATTGTCTGAACACAGTTCAGTGTATGAACACTTAGCATATATTTTTTTCAGCTTCTCAATACTTTTTATAAAAAACATATATAATCATTCTCTCTGTATACTATTTCTTTCTGTTTAAACATATTTACCAAGTGCTTGTTACGTTCCAAGCATTTTTCGAAGGGATTTACAAATGCTAACGCATTTCATTCTTACGACTTCCATCTGAGTTAGGCACTTTTATTAGCCTTTGTTTTCTAGATGAGGAAACTCGGCACAATGAGGTGATCCAGCTTGTCAAAGGTCTCAGCTGTAGACCTGAGGTTCAGTCCAAGTACTTAGGTTCCCGAATCCACACTCTAAACTAAAATACTACCCTGCTTCTCCACCCTTGACAATACAGTAGTTCCTAGTAGCTGTCAAGTTCGTTGAAGAAGATAAAGATTGAAAATATCTGTGCTTATAGAAAGGATATGTCCATCAATCTCGGAGGGCGATCTGCTCACACTCTCAAAGTGCGGGGTGGCTCTGTGAATTGCTCTGACCAATGAGACGTGAATGAAGGAGACTATGTTACTTCTGGGCCTAATTTGCCCAAATATTTAAGAGCTTGAACTGAATTCTACATTCTTCCTTTACTTTCCATGATGACCTAGGAGAGCATGTGTTGACCGGAAGTATCATAAGATCAAAGTTGCTCAGAATACGGAGCCACCACACAGAGTACAGTGGCCCTAGAAAAGCTGCCCAGGAGAATGCATATGAAGAACTGGCCATTTTGAATATTAAGCCACTACGTTTGTTGAGTTATTTCTTCTTGTGGCATAAGATAGCCCAGTAATTCTTAACCAGGGGTGATTTTGACCCCCAGAGGATATTTGGCAATGTCTAGAGAGAGTTTTGATTGGTGCAGCTGGGGAGAGGATTAATCCTGGCATGGAGTGGGTAACGGTCAGGGATGCTGCCAAGCGCCCTACAGTGCACAGTACACACCCCACAGGAAGCAAGTACTGCTGGGAGTGAGAAACACGAGTCTGCCCTGGTGCACATTATGGCCTCAAAGTAAGCAGAAGCATATGGGAAGCAGTTATACTAAAGATCACCTGTAACGATCAGGCACCTAGAATAAAACTGTACTTCAAGCTACACGCTCATATTCCTTCTGCAAGCAGCAACCGAGTGCAGCCTACCCATGTGATTCCCATAAAACGAAAAATCCCTGCCTATGCGCTTTCTACTCCAAATCCTCTGAGTTTGTTTTTAAAAACAATTTGGCTCCTCTGCGACCTTGCACAAATGCAAATTGCCAGTCATCAGCACAAACATACTAGGTTAAGTTGAGCTGGCAGCCATAGGAGGTGTATTTGTCTCCTGTGACTGATTCTTATCAATTATAATTAGGCATGTAAATGCTCTGTGCTTGGAAAAAAGATTTTTTTTTTTTTTAAAGGAAACCTATCTAGTGTTCTCTGGCACCTGGAGTTGGTTCTTATTTCCACTGTTTCTAAAGAGGTCACCTAGTGTCTGAGTTGTGGAAGCAAAGAGCTCCTTTGAAAAACAGAAAAATTCCAGCCACTCTTTGGGACCAACCAAAGGGTATGTTCTCGAATGATCATTTATTCAATTATACCCAGAGGACTGCTATGAAACTCTGCTTCTATAGCTTCGACAAGCTAAAGGTGCAAGGCGTTCGTGTATCAAGAACAGGGCTCGGCACACTTTTTTTTCTGTGAAGAGCCAGGTAGTAAATATTTTAAGTGTGTGGGCTGCACACTCTCTGCTGAATCTTCTCCACTCTGCTGTTTTCGTGCAAAAGCATCCACAGAAAATTGCTAAACCAATGGCTGTGAATATGCTTCGATAAAACTTTATTTACAAAATTAGGCGTCAAGGTAGATTAGGCCTGTGAGTGGTAGTTTGCTGCCTCCTGTTCTAGGTGATACTATTCTCCTGGGGGTGACTCTGAAGTCTGACCTTCCTGACCAAGTCAAAGCAGGAGATGTAGTGAGGAAAGGGACAGGTACTCATCTGATTTCTTCTTCTTCATTGCTTTTAGAGAGAGAGGAAGGAAGAGAGAGAGATAGAAACATCGATGAGAGAGAACATCGATTGGCCGCCTCCTGCATGCCCCCCACTGGGGATCGGGCCCACAACCTGGGCGTGTGCTCTGATCAGTAATTGAACTGGCGACCTCTTGGTACATGGGTCAACACTCAACCACTGAGCCACACCAGCCGGGTGTCATCTGATTTCTATTATGTGTCAGGAATTGTGCCAGGGATCCATTCTACAATGCATAGGACACTCCCCATCAGGACCAAAATGTCAATATTACTAATATTGCTGAGGATAAGAGATCCTATCCCTTGCTACAGAATTTAGCCCCAAATCCTTCAACTGGAAGTGTATTAAAAACAGAGAATCTCGCCCTGGCTGGTTTGGCTCAGCGGTTAGAGCGTCAGCCTGCGGTCCAGAGAGACCCGGGTTCAGTTCCCGCTAGGGGCACGTACCTCGGTTGCAATTTGTCCCCGGCCTCTGGTGGGTTGTGCGGGAGGCAGCCACTCAATGTGTCCCTTTCACGTCGATGTTTCTCTCTCTCTCTCTCTTCCTCTCTCTCCCTCCCACTCTATCTGAACAAAAAGTGGAAAAAAATGTCCTCGGGTGAGGATAAAAAAAAACACACACAAAACAGAGAATCTCAAATCCCACCCAAGGACCCTGAATCAGAATCTGCATTTCAACATGACCCCCAGATGACATGTACACACACTCAAGCTGGCTCTGCATGGGCCCAGCCTGGCATGACCAATACAAGCCCCATGAAATAGTAACATTATCAGGGAAATGACAGGTGAAAAGTTGAAAACTTGCTGGAGTTGGCCTAAATCAGGGGTGGGGAACCTTTATTCTGCCAAGAGCCATTGGAATATATATAACATCATTCGAGGGCCATACAAAATTATCAACTTAAAAATTAGCCTGCTATAGTTGGTCAGGCTACTTTGGTGAGGCGTGTGATGTTCGCCGGTATTGATATCGAGGGCTTCAGATGGCCTGCAGGCCAGACGTTCCTCACCCCTGTGAGGTTGGAGACAGAACTTGAGGCTACCTTTTTTACTTCAAAGGATATATTCTATCTCTTGGGCCACATTTCCTCCCTGAACAAAGTCTATAAAAAATGCTATCTTTAAAGCATTGAAATTTCCACTAGAATTTGGGTAGTGTCTACCCAAAATGTCATGCATTATTTTACATAGGTATTTAATGATTTTACGTAGATTAATGAGCCCCGACGCCCATGTGCCTTCACCTATTCCAATAGAGAGAAAGGACAAATCTTGTTCTCATGGGGAAGACACCCCTGACCCTTCACAGGAACCATTTATTATTATTTGCCTTAATGACTATCTATGCAACTCTAAGTGCTGTCTATTAGCAAGAAGTAGAAAGATCAAAGTCAGAGTCAGATAGAATCAAGTTCAAATCTTAATTTTGTGACATCGACCAATTTACTTAACTCCTCTGAGTTGGAGCAACCCATCATGCAGGGAAATTATAAAGATACAATTAGATAGCAGTAATTAGATGTGACTTACCGAATATCCTCATGTGGACTGAATTGCTCTCTCAGGAGGAAAATAATAATTTGAAAGACTCACTCAGAGGAAGGTAGTAACTTCCCCCAGAAGACGTTTCATTTTAAAAGCGAACTCTCTGCCTATTCCCTTCCCCTACCTGTTCTGTCCAGTGAAAAATACAGTGGCAATGCTTATATCTAAGGCAGTGGTTCTCAACCTTCCTAATGCCGCGACCCTTTAATACAGTTCCTCATGTTGTGGTGACCCCCAACCATAAAATTATTTTCGTTGCTACTGCATAACTGTAATTTTGCTACTGTTATGTCTTAGGCGACCCCTGTGAAAGGGTCGTTCGACCCCCAAAGGGGTCGCGACCCACAGGTTGAGAACTGCTGAAAGGGATGACTTCGTCATGCAAGGAAGATCTGTTGAAGTCTCCATCCATCTTGCAACAGGACTTGGAACATTGGAACATAGTTTACAGTGTCACCAGATATGGTATCGAGAACAGGCTTTATTTGGGACCTTGATAAAGCCAGCATTGACAAGAAGAGAAGCAAATGGTCTCCCCATGTCCCTGTATAGACAGGGAGATAAATTTGTGGGCCAGAGTATTCTGTTGGTTATGCTGTGGATAAATCTTCTAGGGAAGGGAAGGGAAGAGAAGGAACTCCGCTTCCAGGTTGCTCTCTCTTCTGAAACATAATTTCAAGAATAAAGGCAACTTTGTCAGTGAAGAATCAAACTGGCTACTTGGTCATCAGTAGTGTGTTTAGATGCCAGAATTTGCAATATTGCATAATAAAGCCTGCCTTCCACATTCAGGATACCTTTGGGTGGGCCTGAAGACTCCTGAAGCTCCATGAGCCAGAGCAAGGGATTGGTCCTACGAGAAGTTCAGTTTACGCGTGGCTCCTCCAGCGTGATGGGTGGGGTCCTCACTGTCCGGGATCCCCGTGTGAGTTTCCAAAGGCGATTTAGAGAATTCTCTCTGTTGCATCACAGACGTAATTTCAAGCACCAGACACGTTACATCCGACTTAATATTGTTGGACAAGAGAGCTTCCAAAATATTTTAAGACCACCAAACTGACGAGTATGGATTTCACCGTCACACGCAGCTCGTCAGGCTCTCCGTGAAGAAGGGGTTGCAGTCTGCACAAGGGTCACCTGTGAACCTACTGAGGTGATAGCGTGTACCTCCTTAGCAAAATATATTGAAGTGGTGTTTTTTCACTTACTCATTCAGTTATAAGTCAAATACCTTCTCAAATATTTGCAATGCCAGGCGTGGTGATACACATTGGGAATACAAAGGTGGACAAAAGAACATGCCTGACTACCCAGCAAGACATTCCGCATGTGTGATTCATATGTTTCTAGAGGTCAAACTGAGCATGAATTAAAGTATTGTTAAAAATCAATAGACCATAGACCCCATCAAAGAACATAAACATTAATATATTAAAATGTTATTGCACATTTAACCATTTAAATTAAGTTTTGAGTATGTATGATAGACTTAAAATTAGAACAGGTATATAAATTATATAGCTCCTATTAGCTCTTTTCATTGACCTCTTCTAGGAATACATATTATATGTTATGTATAAATTATGTGAAATCAATCATAAATATCTTAACCACTGAACATGCTCACAGTAATGCCATACTTTTAATTAGTTTTCAGTTTTAGATAAAGAGTGGGACAAAAGTAGGTTTACAGTTGTGAGTATGAAACACACAGGGGTTTATTCTTGTATTATTATTTATTAATTATTATTTTCTATATGAACAACTATAAACCTACTTTTGCCCCCTCCTGCATATGTGAGTTTCTGGCAGAATAAAAATTCTCTCCTTTCTTAAGTGTCAACAATTAATTCACTTTTCCAGGAAACAAAACCACAATCAGTTACCCCATTGTCTTTTTAGAGGCCTGTTTGGGAATTCCCTTAGTTCTGCAATGTGTCCATTCACAGCAGCATGGTGGCTGAGTGAGGCCACCTGTCCTATGTGGGACATTGCGGTAAATAAAATAAACATCAAATTCTATTGAAATCACTACCCAGATAGTTCAGGCTCAAAGCACTGCCTAGGTTGAACAAAAATAGCCCAATAATTAAAACATACATTTGAAGAAAAGAAAAAACAAATAAACGTAAGTTCTTTGTACATGTCTCTCAAACACAGTGAAAGGGACATGGAGCCCTCATGTAAATATCACAATCTTTTCGCACATCCTCCCTTCGTGTGTGGCATTTGTTGGTGGTCTTTTCTTCATGACTGCCCCCTCCACCAAAAACATCCCCAACTAGCCCTAGCCCGTGTGCCTCTTATACTTCTGTTGCTCCTTCTTTTCCTGCTACTCTACTATGGTTTTATTTGTTCTCTCTTTGCTCAATATTTTGTTCCCCCTCATTAAAAAATAAATAAATGAAAGACATAGCATGGCTTCTGGATGGGAGTGGAAAAGATGGCTAAGAAACAAAGAAGGCAAAGCTGAGAGTACTCTGCAGGTCAAACAGGAAGAAAAAATGGGGGCATGTATATGAATATTCCCGTTCCATAACAAAACACACATTTTTTAAGGTCCTGAGAAATTATTCTCCTTTGAGTAAGGACTTTAGAGTAGCATTGGGCAAATGTTTGGTAGCAATGAAAAGTTACGTCTGAGTGAATCACTAGTAACATGATGTAACTACCTTTTCCCAGTTCACTGCCAGTGAATGTGGACTTTTCCAAGTTCTAATGAAATGACTCTGACTTTGCCTTCTGCTCTCATAAGACTTCCTACCCTCCACGCTGCAGGGCGTTTATTCCGTCCAAATGATCAGACTCAGTCACGCTTAGGTGAGGAAGCAACAGTGGGAAATGGAGCAAGGAATAACCACACAATCGGTTTGTCTGCTGCAGCAGTCTGGCCACCACTGTGGCCTGGGCTGAACAGGCCTCAGACGGCCATTGTCCCTGAAACCTGGCAAGCTGGCTGCCTACTGTGATTTCATCACTGCATAGCAGCATTTCAGTGGCTTAGGACTCCTATTATTTCATTGACCAGAAGTAGGTGATGATTGGGTAATTGTTATCTTTAGCTATAAAATTGTTGTGAAACCTTAGTGTACACAGCTCTTTCAGTAGATACACACACACACACACACACACACACACACACACACACGTACTCACTTTCTGGGTTCAGGAGATTGTCCAGGCTCAGTCACACACTCAACCATGAGTAGCCCCTTTTCTCTCCCTATGCCTCCTGATACCTAGACTTGATAAGGACCCTCTGTCTGCCAATCCAAGTCTACTTTCTCGTGCCAGGATATACAACATTCTTGCTTAGGAAAACTCCCCCAGATTCCTGTGGCACGAAATAGCCTGCATCCACATCTGTCACCCCTATCCCAAATTCTCGATATTCATCCAGCTTTGAATTCTGGAGGATTATCTTAATTTCTAGGACAAGAGTAAATTCTTAATAAACACTGGTTGAACTGAGAAGAGCAGAATCAGAAGGATGGCAGTCTGGGGAAACATGTTAGCTTACAGGAAGTAGGCATCGTTTGTAACACTTTTCCCAATACTTACACCTTTTTTGTGGAGTCGCAGGTACATATACTATGAACTATGCTCAAGGCGATAAGAACTGGAATACACATTGCCTATGGCCAGCGTCCACTGAGCACAGAGAGTATGGAATGATGTCTACTGGCAAGTAGAACACGTAAGCACACTGAACATTTTATAAAGAAGAGGGTGTTTGCGTTGGGCCTTGAAGTCCCAGCTGCCTTTTGTTGTCAGTGAGAAAGTGTGGGAAGAGAGTGTTAGGAGAGAGGAAGCCGTTAGAACAGACATGAGCACAGTAATGAATAGACCCGGAGGAGACACCGACCACCTAGGCGTGTTGCTGTCTGGATTGAATCTGTAGCACGGGGGAGAGCACAGGGGGCTGGTGACTGTGGAATAGTCTAGGCATTACTTCGCAAGTTTGGCCTCGCCCCCACTTTCTCCTGTTTTCTGGCTGTAAGTTCTCAATATTAGATGAAGGATCAGTGGACTTTTTATATATCCAGTTTTTAAAACCCTGGTTTCCTCTGAACCCCAGTGAAACTAGAAGTGGCATGGAAATTCACCAAGGCTTCTCGCAAAGGACGTGTGGTTTGAAGCATGGGACTGGATTGGAATATAACAACGGACAAGAAAGGAATCGATTTTAAAATAAGACAGATGTGGGGAGAAAAGAATTCTTTCCTATGCATATGTTGACCTGAAGAAGTATTAAATTATTTAGTTCACGCGAGATACTTAAATTGCAGTACTCTGCTTAGAAGTCTCAAATAGTAAGAGAAAATTTGTTTTATTCTTCACTTCTTAGCCTGTGGGCATTAAGGGGGGCAGCACATGGATAAGTAGAGTCAGGTCATTCTTGTTCAAATATTTTATTTATCGTCTGTTGTTCTTTTATGCATTTTATTGATTAATTATTCAGTGAAGATAGTATAGTCATCTTAGATCCTTACTATCTATCTAAAATTCTATATTAGAACGAACAGATTATACAGCTGAGATCATCTATTTAGCTTTTCTAATTACAATACCTTTCAAGGTTCAAGAGTATATGCAGTAGTAGAGTTCATCTCTTCCGGTCAGTTTACATTATCCCACTCAGGGTCCTTCGAAAATAAAGTGCCCTTTTTATATGGATTTAAATGTGCACTCGGAATAGAAAATCGCTTGTGTATTCTGTGGAAACAAATAACATCCTGCCGTTAAATACATTTCTTTGTTACTATGCTCCCCACATAAGTACAAACATTCATTTTGTTTTAAAAAATGTTTCTCCATAAATGGCTTTTTTTTTTTTAACCTGTGGTATAGACACAGGCAAGAACCACAGTAAAAGTATTTCTCCACAAAACCTTCTTTATTCACAGGCACTAACGTATATGTGTAGTTATTTGGCCAAACTGTTTTATGAAACTTGTGTTTTTAGTCCAGCTCCATGAACCTCACAGAAATACTTTGCTCAGTGCTGAGAAAATTCTGATTTCATGCTTGGAAGAATTCTGTCAAATATTTATAAGCACAAAATAGTCATTCCTGCTATACATGCACGTGTCATTAATACACGTACACACCTGCACCCCTCACACGTCTGATCTACAGAAGCAGCTGGGAGCTATGTACATGAATTATCCAAGAGGACATTTCTGTACGATAAATGTGACCTTTGCACCCTGCTCCTTTCAAATGGAAGATGGATATCTAGTTTATAGCTATAGACATCCCAGAGGAAATAAAATAAGAGGACTGTGGTGTATCTGTCAACTATTTTCTAATTAACCAGCCAGATTTAGTCACCTGGTTAATAACTAGTCAATGAGAGAGGGCAAGGACTTCCCAGATTCTTACATGACTAAAACACAAGTTCAAGTATTGATGAAATAAATGGTTGCGAGCATGAGGAAATTGTGATGCTTGCGTAAGAGTAAAGACGTCAAAATATTTGGATATGTAGTCATGTAGCTTATGCTATGGTGCCCTGCTCACACCCACTAGGTCAGTGGTTCTTCATTTGCTCTATTGAGACACCCCAGCATCTGCATCAGATAAGAATTTATGGCCCTGGCTGGGTAGCTCATTCCCCATATGCCAAAATTGCAGGTTTGAGCCCCCAGTATGGGCACATACAAGAAATAACCAGTGAATGCATAAATAAGTTGAACAACAAATCAATGATTTTTTCCTCTCTCTCTCTCTAAAATCAGTGTTTACAAAAAAAAATGAATTTATGGAAATGCAAGTCCTCGAATCCCATCCTAGGCCTACTGAGTGAGGAGCTCTAGGTCTGGGGTCCAGCACTCGGTGATTCTGAGAAGTTTGAGAACCACTGTGTTATCCTACCCTAGAGACCAACAATGACAGTTTCTGTACAGGTCAGTCCTTCAGAGGATTTCTTGGGATCACCTCCTTAATAAATTACTGGAACCCAAATTCCAGCTTAGTGTCTGCTTTTGGGTCGGTCCAAATTAAGGCAATGCATTTACATTCTGTCCACACACATCATAGCCCTAACAACATGCTCTCACAGCAGACCTGTTGCTTTGAATTAAGATGTATTTTTACATGTTTGTTTTCCTTACTTAAAGGTGAGTCTTTTAAAGGTGGAGGATAACAGGTTTACTTTATCTTAACATCTCCTGGGCCAAGGAAAGTGTTTCTCAAATAATAGTTATTGAAGACGTGTTTGTGAAATGGATGAAGAAATGTAATTTGATGGTTTTAAAAGCATTTTCATTAATATTTATGATACATATCTATGAACTATTGTAGCAGAATCAACAAATGCTGACTGTTGATAGTAAACAGCTATAGAAACCTCAGGTCAGTTAGGTACAGCCTGATAATGAGTACATATAATCATAGTGCGATTAAAGAATATGTAAACTCTTTCTGAGAACGGGCGGTGAACTGTGTGTGTAGAGGGACTACTCTCGTATTCTGGGTTCAAGTTATGTATCACTGTGTTTGACAGGTGGTGCTATTTTGTATTCATATCGGAACATTTGTTGCTACAAATGTAAGTGTTTGAAGTATTTATAAAGTTATTTTTCATACAGGAACTGAGATTTCAAGGTTAGAATCATTTATCCCCATGGAGAGAAGATATAAATGAAAATATTTCCAAAGTCCCAGTGTGGATGAAGGTCATGGCAACATTACTGCATCAAATAAAGAAAAAGCAATAACTTGAAATTATTTAGTCTAAATGAGAATGTCCCCATTGTGAAGAGCTATTTATTTCTGCGGTACAGTGTGTGTGGCACAAATCTCCATTCACTGCCTACTAGTTTTTATTTTTATAACGTTTTAAATGGGTACAATAATTTATGGCTTGTTCCCAGAATACCTCTCTTGGCGAGATATGTCTTAAGAAGAAAAGCATTTTTATCTATATTTCTTCTCTTCATTAATTTTTCTTTGGTTATTGCAAACATTAAAGAGGAATATATGAGCAGTATAATTATCATACTTGATACTTTCTAGAAATACTGTATATTGAATTTGAAATAGACTAGGGAACTTATTAAGAAATTGCTAAAACTTGCAGAGCTCCACCAAATCTATTTTTTAAGTATAGAAAAGAGATTGAAACTGATTTTTTTTTCTAGTGAAACTTGGGAAGCTGAAAGACTCATTTATTCCAAAGATAATATCCTTGCCTCTTGTCTATGTTGTTCCATGGAGGGGCCAACGGGATTCATGATTGGGGGTGGACTACATTTAATTCCTCGCTCTTTCTCCTGGGTCTCTGCTCTTTCGCATCATCTCTCATTGCTTCTTACTCATCTCCCTCGCATCCCCGTTAGAATTCGCGTTTCTCTACTGCTCCGAGAAGCCTTCTCCCCTGTTCCACCTGCAGAGACACCTATCCTACATCCTGGAAATGACCTTGCCCTTGTATTTGATCCTTTGGTTTAAAAAAGCCGTGGAAAATTTGGTAAAGAGAAGACAGCTTTAATGGTTTCACCATAGCAACCAAAACATGGTAATTATGTGAGGTAAAGAAAGTGTTAAGTAACCTCATTGTGGTAAACCTTATTGTATATATATGTGTATCAAATCATCTCATTATGCACCTGCAATTTACAATGTTACGCGTGAATTATATCCCGATACCTGGGGGAAAAGTCAGACTCTTAAAAAACAGACAAAAAACAAACAAACAAACAAACAAAAAGCTTTGGGATTTCATTCCCCACTTTCTCGCTGGCAATTCTTCTAACCAAGACCAGGCTCTCCTATTTACGTTTATTTCTCTATTAGGCAGAGCATATTATTCAGACTCCATCAATATTAAATAAAAAAGAATATTCTCATAACTACATGGTAGGGAAGCTGAATCATAAGGGAATCCACATCAGCCCTTCCCTTGAATAACAGAGTTCTACAGAAGAGATTTTTGCAAAGAGAAGAAAAATGTACTGATTTTTTTTTTTTTTTTTTTTAGCTTCTCACTTGCTGGCCCAGTTTCTTTTTCATTGGGGAGTCCGGGAATTCTTTACTTAGTTGATTGGAGAGTTGAGTTTTTCCAATTTAGTACTTGCTGTAAAATATTATATTTCGAGCCCAAAACTGAACTGTGTTTGGAGGGGCTGCGTGCTCTGAATTACGTTTCTTCCTCGACACAGAGCCACGGAGGAAACTTACCCCAAAGGATTGCAGTTAAACAAAACAAAAGTTGGCCTCCCTCGGAAAAGAAATGAAGTGGGAAACACACCTCCGTGTTGGTGGAGCTACTGCAGATCAAAGAGAAAGCTGTGGTACATTTGCACAGCGGAATAATACTTGGCCATAAAAAAGAAGAGAATCTTACCTTTTGCAACAGTGTGGGTGGACCTGGAGCGTATTATACTAAGTGAAATTAGCCAGTCAGAGAAAGGCAAGTACCATGTGGTTTCTCTTGTATGTAGAATCTAATGAACAAAATAAACTAACAAAAGAGAAACAGACTCACAGATACAGAGAACAGATTGGGGGGGGTGTTGGGGGGCTGGGTGAAAACAGTGAAGGAATTAAGCAAAAACAAACAAGCAAACAAAAACCTCATGGACACAGACAACAGTATGGTCTTTACCGGATGGGAAGTGGGGTGGGGGGAGGTAGAAGAGAGCAGAGGGGGGATAAATGGTGATGGAAGGAGACCTGACTTGGGGTGGTCAACACACAATATACAGATGCTGTGTTATAGAATTGTTACACCTGAAACCCATATTAAACTATGTCACCCCAATACATTCAATAAAAAAACACTGCAATGTGCAATTGGTGATGTTTTGTTGCAACAACAACAACAAACAAACAAAAATATCATCTGGTCTCAGCTCAGTAAAAGGACAAATAGAACAAAGAAGTGTGGGGAAGACGTACAAAGCACATTTGGAAGCTGGAGAGCAGGCATTTTCATTCTATATCGATACGGTGGAAAATCAACCTCAGCGCACTGGCTGGTGAGCTTCATGAACAACAGAGGACGCACCATCAGTTAATGAACAGCATGATGGAGAGCCACAGGCCAGGTGAAGTCCCACGGCGACAGATGTGTCAAGTTTGGAGCAGCGGGGAATCCCAAGATCAGAATGAGAGCCTCCCTACTGACGGCAAAGAAACAATCAGGAGCGGGAACTGTGAAAGGTCTGTGGACTCCATAAAATCACTTTTTGTAAGAATTAGTTGCCCCTGGTATAATATAATTGTTTTATTTTGTCTTGTTTCACCCCTTTTTCTGGTTAAGACCCTGCCATGGTGCAAAGTGTTCGTTGACACTTTCGCGCAGGACAGGGTCCTTGTTCTGTTTTGGCTTGTCATTGTTCTGTTTTTGGAGAGTGTGCCCAGTTTCTGCAGGAAGTGGAAAGGGTATCTACAAAAGAACTTTGTTCAAGTTGTATCTAAAAGAAAATCAATGAGAACTTCCAAAGGGCTTGCTGGAAAGCGACCAGATGTTACTGCGCTTGGTAACTTTGGGTTTCTTAACCTGTCTTTTTAGTTCTTACAAGCTTTATGGTACTAGCAGCAGAACCTAGAACGGTGAAGTGTTAGATGGCAGTCCGAATAGTTTAGAACTAAAATTCCACTTACACAACGACAGAGAGATTGTCTTGATAATATTTGCTTAATCAAAATCATTCACTGTGTAATTGTGCTTGCCTGGAATTTCACTGTGTCCGCGTACAAGAGAAAATCCCCATTGCATGAAAAAAAGTAGCAAGACCGCAAGTAGCTGGAGGCATCTGGGTTATCCCAAAACTTGAACAAGGAGCTTTCAGAGAATTTTAGAAATATTCTCACTAGTGTTCCACTTCTTATCCTCACTCAGAAATAGGTCTCGTATTTAGAAAAATCTTAACTGCCAAACTGCATTGTTCAGGGCGTGCTTAATTTGTTTCTCCTTTTTAGTAATAGATGACATGTAACACAAATATCTGAGATAGTTAGTTTTCCCACAGTGAAAGGTAGAACTCTACCCTGAAGTGAAGGAACCTGATGTTTTAATTAGTCTGTACAGTCTGGTCTTGACCAAAGCGGCAATTTTCATTAGCTTTTTGGACACTTTCAAAATTTCTTAAAACGTTATAGCCAATTACTATGCTCTAGGAAATTTAGGGTCTCAGATACCCCCAGCTATAAAGAGATCCTTGGACCCCAGAGAACAATTAATAAGTAACAATAGTTGCAACAACAGTGAAGCCCAGCCAGAATCAACCTTAATTAGGTTTTTATTGAACTCTGGAATACAATTTATTTTTCTAATAAACAGAGTACATTTTAATATGTTTGGCATTTTATTGTTCTACTTACCTTTCAGTTGTACAATCTTATTTTATTAAGCTATGATATTTTTAGACTACAAAACAGTTACCTTCCTACCTAGGGCACATCCCCAGAAGCAATTACTTCTTCAATTAGCTTTGACTCATTAATCTCTGCCTGTTCCTCTTTGCTGTCAGTGAAGAGGGACTTCCCACCCACTTGTACAGAATAATACACATATCACAGTAAGTTCTCTTAATCTCTTAACCTTACTTAATAAAAAAAAATTTAATAGACTATTTTTAAGAGAATTTAAGTTCACAGCAAAATAAAGCACAAAGCACAGAGATTTCCCATATAAACCCTATCCCCACACGTGTACAGCTCCCCCCTTTTTTAGCATCCCCCATCAGAGTGGTGCATTTGTTACAACTGATGAACCTACGGAGACACATGATCATCACTCAGAGCCCATAGGGGTCGCTGTCAGTGTTGTACATGCCGTGCATCTGTACACATTTAGGATAACATGTATCCATCATTATAGCACCACACAGAGTAGTTTCATGGCCTTCAAAGTCATCGATGCTGCACCTGTTCATCCCTCCTCTCCCCACAACTCCTGGCAATTATTGATTGGTCATTTGCATATGCTCCTTAGAAAAAACCTTTATTAAGTTTCTCTGGCAATTTTTAATCAGAAGTGTCTTTGTATGGGCTATGGAGTTGTATGCTTTCCTTAACATTGGAGATATTACACCCCTACCAGATATTGTCTCCCAATCCGTAGGTTTCTCAGCATTTTGTTGGTTGTTTCTTTTGCTGTGCTACCCTGTAGCATACATTTATTGAGTTCAGTCCTGTCCAAATTTACTTTTATCCTCAGTGTCTCATACAGAGCTTTGCCACAGTTTATGTGCAGTACATTTCTGTTGTGGGGCACTTACTCCTACCCAATAGCTGAGTGAAACGATAAAGTCTAGTAACGGTATATATGGTAGAGAACTGATGTAGCATTACTAATGGTCATGTTACGTGACCTGCTAAGTCAGAGTCTATTGAAATGACCATACATGTCCGCACTAGGATGTTTCCTTGTTTTCATGTACAGCTGGTTAAAACAATGTCTGTGAGCCTGGGCATAGCTTTGTCTTTCTTTATACACCAAGGACTGTTACCTCCCTGGGGCCTTGCTGCCTGCCTAGGGGAGACCCAGAACCCATGAAGCAGGCCCTAAACCCTTTCAACTCTCAAGTCTCTTAACCCTCTCTGGGTTTTTGTTTCCTCTCTCAGACACATAAAACTCTCATTTTCTCTCCTCTCTTTGTCCACACATTTATAATGCTGAAGAAATCCTGTCTTCAATATGAAAAATAGTGGGAGAAATTTAGTAAGAGTTTGTGGAAAGGACTCCCCCCTCCCCTTGTTTTTCCCAAATACTTGCATAGTCTCTTGGTGGCTAAATATTTAAACGTTTGGACATTAAAAGTTACAGTTTACTGCCCAGCCGGTGTGGCTCAGTGGTTAAGCATCGACCCATGCACCAAGAGGTCACTGGATCGATTCCCAGTCAGGGCACATGCCCAGGTTGTGGGCCAGATCCCCAGTAGGGGGCATGCAGGAGGCGGCCAATCAATGTTCTCTCTCATCGATGTTTCTATCTCTCTCTCCCTCTCTCTCTCTAATATCTATCAATCAATCAATCAATCAATCAATCAATCAATCAATAAAGTTACAGTTTACTAGCTTCTTTCATTTTGCCACATCCTTGTTCCAAGATAGACAGAACAGAACAGACCATCTTCTGAAGAGGATAGAAATGGGAGAGAGGAAATGGGAGAAATGACTCATATGTAAGTAATATCATCCAACCACAAAAAAATGTGTTTACTAAGAGTTATTTTTGCATTCATTAATGGGAAGTACCTAGTAACCCTTCTAAAGTGTTCAAAGGGCCACAGCTGCAGAAGTTCTAATGTTTTACCTGAGGACTAGGCAACTATGAGCACCTTGAATCGCCAGGACTTACTCTTTTCCCACTCACCCTCTTTCCCTTTCTTTCTTCTGCACTTTCTTACTTTCCCTGGTGCCCTCTCTCTTGGGCACAGTATGCAAAATGGTAAAAAAAAAAATAATAATAATAATTTTTAAAAGGTTTTAACTTTACAAAGAATGCCCTTGCAGAATTCTTTGGGAAAAGAATGCAGAGAAACTCCCTCTATATAAACATACCGGGAACATTTCTGGGTGCAGTACTGAGCCAGAGTTTCATCACCTTTAAAATCCCCAGCAACTACTTCAGGTAAAATGAACAGCCTTGTTTTACAGAAGAGGAAGCAATGAATGTGAGTTGACTACGCTGGGCACTTCGATGCCAGCCGCTCAGTGGTGAAGTGACCTGGGCTCCAGCGCAGACCTTTCTGTGCTCAGATCCCACAGCACTGACAAAATGCTGGCCTTGTGTTTACTAACACGCACAATTTCGTAAGTTTGCATAACATTTCGTGCCTCTGAAAACACTGATTTCTCCAGGCCCCTGGCTGTCACTCCGATAGCCAGGGTAAGTCTCTGATGATCGGAAGGGCTGCTTTCCCACGCTGGAGGCAATCGGCTGTTCTCCGAGCCCGGTTTCCATGGAGTGGTTTCTGGATCTCCATTCTGGCTTCTCCTTTCAAGGGAATTAGGTGTGTGGTCTACTGAAAGGTGTGTGTGTGTGTGTGTGTGTGTGTGTGCACGCACATGGCTTGCAAGAATCAGATGGCAAACAGGGAAAAGATATTGATTGGCAGTCAGTCCAGATCAATAACTAAAAGTGAAGCTGGATATTCTGGCACCAAACAAACCTCACTTCCCACGTCTGGCTTTTACATTCCTGCCATCACTCCCTGGGCCTCCGTACTCTGTTTTCGGCATTCAGTTGACTTCCTATCACTGTTTTACTTTAAATTAAAATGTATGTGTATGTGTGTGTGGGGGGGGGGGGGCTGGGGGGAGCCGTTGTGTTACAAGTTCAATTGCTGATATTTTTTACCTTTGACAAGTCCCAATTTGTTTTCCAACACTGTCACACAGGTTCTAGTTTGCTTTTTTCCGTCCGCTTTTTCACTTTAAAATGAGCTGCAGTCTTTTTTTCCATGAGTATTGATTTTGCTTTTAAAAAGGACTCTCTATTCCATTATTCCTCCTGATCAATTCAGACCATTTCGCATGAGAATTTCCCCCTGTTTCTTACCACACAAAATGTCTTTGTTTTTACTTCACTTTCCTCTCTGTGTCATTTGCAGAACAGTTAAGTATATACCCAGAGCTTATTTCGAAAGGTATTGGTTTGTTTAAAAAAAAAAAAGAAGTCAGGCCACTTGACAATTTCAGTTCCTTTTTTGATGTGTGTTTTTGCTTATTTATTGGATACATATTTATTGTATTGGGCATCATAGACAGTGCTGAGGTTAAAATAATAATAATCATTATTAATCTGAGTGCAATTAAAATAATGAATATGATTATAAGTAATGTATATTGAGTTGTCACCAAGTGCAGGGCAGTAAATACTAGGGTTTTAAAACTCTTAAAGTAATAATAAACATTTATTGAGTCCTTATGCTTGGGGAATTTCCATGTGGCTTATCTGAAGAAATTCAAGGACTTGATCAAAGCTAATAAGGGACAGAGCCAGGATTCCAAGCCTCTCAACCGCCACACTTTTCCGTCGAAATTGTTGTTGTTGTATAGGTTTTATTTTACTATCTACAAAACACATAACAGATCAGTCCACCGAAGGAAAATACTTCAATTCCCAGATACCTACCCAGTTACCTAGAAAGTGCAGTCCCTCTTTCCAGGATCTGCTTGTGTTATGACAACACAAACAGACAAACAAATGGAAAGCCTAAAAGCAGTGAGTGATTCCTTGTGGCTCTGCACTGACCTCCTGGTTGTTTGTAGGATCACAGCCACCAGTTTGAGGACAGGCTGCTGGACCGACGGACTCAAAGAGGGGTAAAGAGCTCGGTGTTCTCCCTTTTTTTTTCCCTAATGTGCTGTGAAATGGTATCATATTTACTCTTTTTTTTTTTAATTTTTTTTCCTTTATTGATTTTAGAGAGAGAAGAAGAGGGAGAGAGATAGAAACATCGATGAGAGAGAACATCGATTGGCTGCCTCCTGCATGCCCCACACTGGGGATCGGGCCCACAACCTGGGCATGTGCCCTGACCGGGAATCGAACCGGCGACCTCTTGGTGCGTGGGTCGACACTCAACAACTGAGCCACACCAGCCGGACCATATTTACTCTTTATTAACATTCACTTTCACAGGTTCACCCCTCTCTCGGGTGCTCTACGACGTGCAAGGACTCCTACAACGATGACACCGTCACCGGCCCTGGCGAACACTTTAATATGTTTAAAATAGCCTTTGAAATAGTTCTCCCTGGAGTGTTTCCAACCTTTTTAGACAATTGTTTGACGATAGGGGATCTTCTTTTGTCTTTGTTTCAGCAGTATCCTTCAGCGTCTTTTTGAGAGCAAGGACTCACAAAGTGTTTGTGGAAACGAATGAAAAGAAATTGACCTCCGGCTCCCAGAAGCTGCCATCAGACATTTCCTCAAGTTGGTTTTAGGGCAGAGGAGTCAGGGTCTTGGCAGGAAATTGAAGTATTTAGCTCTAAATAGACTTATTCAAGGTTCTTACCATGTCTTTTGATCTTTTTTCCCTCCGTTTTATTCCCAATGCTTTTTATTGAATTTACATATAACCAGTGCATACCTTAAGGAAAGAGTTCACTAGGCTTTTACTAATGTAGATGGTGGGGCAAAAGTAGGTTCACAGTTGGGAGTACATGAGTTTAGTCTTGTATTATTTGCTATTTATTGTATTATCTTCCATACGAACAACTATCAACCTATGTTTGCCCCACCTGTACATCCCAGTGTGACCATCGCCTCCTTTGTGACAGTCTTTCCATAACTCAGAAATGTTGTTTGTGCTCCTTTGCTCAGGGTGCCCCTCCGCCTCCCCCAGCCTCACCAGAGGTATCCTCTGATCTGATGACGAGCCTCGTGGATTTGTTTTGCCGATTCTATAATCACTCATAAACCTGCCAGGGTGGCTCAGTGGATTGAGTGTCATCCCATGGACTGAGAGGTCCCGGTGTGATTCCTGGTCAGGACACATGCCTGGGTTGCAAGCTTGATCCCCAGTAGGGGGCGTGCAGGAGGCGGCTGATTGATGTTTCTCTCTCACATTGATGTTTCTATCTCTCTCCCTTCCTCTCTCTAAACATTCAATAAAAACATATTTTTAAATTTTTTTTCTCATCAATGCAGTTATACAACATGTACTATTTTGTGTAAGACACTTTTTTGACTTAGCATATCTTTTTGAAATTTATTCATGCTGCTGTATGTTTTAATGGTTTGTTCCTTTCATTTCTATTCTATTCTATTACATTGTACTACAGTGTGTTTATTAATTCCCTGTTTATGAACATTCCAGTTTTTTCCAGGATTTTCCATGATGTATACATCTCTTATGATTTTCCTAATACAAATCTTTATGGGGCCATATATTATCATTTTTCTGCCTAAATGCATGCAAATAGAATTGCTGAGGCATAGTGTAGGTATATGTTTAATGGTAAGAAAAATAAACTGTCAAATCTTTCCCAAAGGTTTGTAATATTTTAAATATGTTTTATTTATTTTTTAGAGAGAGAGATGGGGGGAGAGACAGAGAGATAGAAACATTGATGTGAGAGACATACATTGATCGGCTGCCTTCTGCACGCCCCCTACTGGGGATGGAGTCCAAAACTGGGCATGCGCCCTGACAGGGAATCAAACCGGGACCTCTCAGTCCATGGGATGACGCTCAATCCACTGAGCCACACTGGCTGGGCAAGGCTTGTAATATGTTATGTGGTCATCAGCGATGAGTGAGAGTGTGTTGCTTTCACTCTCTCTGATATTTGGTATTGTGACATTTTAAAACCGTTCCATGGGTCTGAAGCATCTTGTGGGGGTTTTGCTTTGTATTTCACTGATAATTAGTACACAGTGTTATTTCATTATATGAAGTGGGTCCTTCCTATAGATTCTTTTGTGAAGTATCTATTAAATTATTTTCTTGATGTTTGTCTTTAGTATTAATTTGCATGAAGTCTTCACATACCCTGAATATATATTCTTTACCAGATATATGCATTGCGATTTTTTTTCTCCCAGACTGTGGCTTGCCTTTTCAGGAATAATAGCCAATCTATGTCTACGCAGTATTCTCTTGAAATGTCCTTCAGTTGAGGGTAGAACCACAATGCCAAGGGTAATTCACCAAAAACATTTCTGCATTGATCTCTAATAACTTGCATTAATTCGTGAATAAAGTTTACACTATCTATGAAAACATGAATGGACTCCTGTTTTTAGAAATAAAATACAAATACTCTTAGAGATACAAAGCAATATACTGGAGGTTCATAAGCCACAGGACAAACAAACTTGATCTCAAAGCACTATTTTCTCTCAAACGTATGTGCTTTTTAATGTTTAATTTTTTATTTGGTCACATACATGTCAAAATAGAAGTTATTTGGAACAACATTGGGGTTTATCTGTTCATGTTAGTATTTATTCTTGTAATTCTTAAAGACCACTGGAAATCTGTGTGGATTTATGTTATTTGGAAACTGATTATCATTTTGATGATAAATACGCAGGATTAGAGCCCACCCCCTATGGCCAACAGCAGAAACAAAGACTTTTTTGGGAAATTTGACAAGACATGCAGAAGTAAAAGTTCTTAAAATTCAACTATTTGAATATTTAAATCTCATGTTATACGAGATGTGTATATTATTTATTATGGCAATGTCTTGGTTCTGATTTATTGTGGTTAGTGATCTGCAGTTTAATGTGACAAATAGGTCATCTCCACCTTCTGTCTCCTCCATGACGCTGATTCCCATGGAAATCAGTCCTTGGGACTTGCTTTGGAATGGAAACCAGGTCTTGCTTTGGAATGGAAACCTTGACCAGGGTATGGAAACAACCTTTTTATGAATCTTCTTAGGAAAATTGTTAGTTTGTTTGCTTTAAATGTCTTTTTTTACATTATATCCCCTTAACTGACTTTCTCGTGAGTAATAGTCATACAATTGAGTCTCTATGACAAAATATTGGTTTGTCATTGCCAACCTCTTCTCATACTTGTCTTCATTTCCTAGAATTGCTGTAACCAAGTGCCACAAACTGAGTGGCTTAAAGGATAGAAATCTATTGTCTCACAGTTCTGGCGTCTTGAAGTCAGAGATCAAGGTGTCAGCAGGCCATGGTCCCTCTGAGGGCACTGGGGGAGGATGTGTGCCAGGCCTGCTCATTGGCGGTGACAGTATAACTCCAGTCTTCACGAGGTGTTTTCCTCGTGTACATGTCCAGGTTTCTTCTTCTTATAAGGATACCAGTCACATTGGATTAGGGGTCCGCCCTGCTCCACCCATCTTGGAGTGAAGTCCTATTCCATTATGATCTCATCTTAACTGATTATATCTGAAATGGCCCTATTTCTAAATAAGGTCACATTTTGAGGTACTAGAAGTTAGAGCTTCCACATATCAGTTTTTGGGGAACCCAATTTAACCCATAACAGTAGTGTGGTAATTAAAATAATTTTGTATAATGATGTGTGTGTGTGTGTATATATATATATATATATTACATAATTATTATATATATGTATCTCATATGAATAGAAAGATTTTTGGAAAGCATACAATAGAGTTACCTTCAATTTACCTCAATGAACAATTAGCTATATCAAGCACATTCTTTGTAATAGTGAATCAATTCCTTCTACTATCTTAAGTTCCTACTGAAGAGTAATTTGATACCATGGGAAGATCCAATAACTCTTTTAGGCCATTAGGTTACTAAAAATAATTCAATAATTTAGCATGCTAAATATCATCCTTCTGGTTTGAAAAATGCCTGATATTATCTTTAAGGTGTGAGCTATATCCTTTGTGGAAACTGCCAAGGACTTAGCTGCCTTTGAAGAAAATTTTGACCATTAATTTAAAAATGAAACTCCATGTTCCCTTTGATTGTACTATTTTAAGACTCATGGTAATATGAGCTTTTCTGGGGAAAATAAAGGAAAAAAGTATAATCTAGGTCACTCTGAACTCTTAACTTCTGATTTCTTCCACTGATTAATTGAAGCAGTGGTTGCATACTTATTCTTATTTTACAAACATATTGGTCACTTCAGTGACTTTTTAAGAAAAATGATATATACTCATTTAAAAAGAATTTTATAAACACAGAAGTGAGAGAAAAGGAAGGAAGGAAGGAAGGAAGGAAGGAAGGAAGGAAGGAAGGAAGGAAGGAAGGAAGGAATTAAGGAAGGAAGGAAGGAAGGAAGGAAGGAAGGAAGGAAGGAAGGAAGGAAGGAAGGAAGGAAGGAAGGAAGGACCAAAGTAAGAAAGAAAGTAATAGAGAAAGGAAAGGAAGAAAAAAGGAAATAAGACTTTATGAAGAAGAAATCACTGTACTTAGTGACTGATTAGATTAACTCATCATTAAAAAAGATGAGAAGCAAAAGCCAATGCTGAGCCTTAGATTGGAACCATTCTTTCATCTTGGAGAGGACAGTGATTTGTTCTCACTGGGACAGACCCCTACCCTCCAGGTACAGATTTGCCTTCTCTACTCACAGTAATTCTGCCGACATCATCATTTGTGGATTTGCAGAATGCATTATTCATTGAAGTAAAATATTGCTGACCACCAGGGCACACATTTTATGGCAAAGGAAGTGGAACAGAAGATTCATGCACATAAAAGTCACTGCTATTCCCATATACCTCATTATCCAAAAAGACTGGCATCATAGAATAGTAAAATGGTCTGCTGAATGATCCATTGGGGTACCATCTTGGAGGCAATAGTCTATGAGGTTGGAGTGCTATCCTAAAGGAAGGGATATAGGTTTTCAATCAGTAGACTCTATACAGTGACATCCAAAGCTGAATGCTTAGTCCAGGAATCATCAGGTGTCAGTGATACTGACACCATCACTACTACACTTACAACCTAGCAAAGTTGCTTTCTACCCCTACAGAGTTGGCGTGGGTGAGTTAGAATCCTTAGTTTCAAGAAACAAATGCTTACACTTTACCACATAGTTCTACTACATTAGGAGCTAAGACCTGGCCTTTGGACTCTTTCCTGGCTGTTTTGGACTCTTCAAACAACAGAGATGTTGGAGTTAGGTGATTTCTTTGAGTACCTAGGAGAATTTAGTTTACCATCATAGAATGAAAGCAAAGACTATGTCTGCAGCCTCAGGGAAACACTGGATTGTCTCTTACTCCCTTGTCTATTAGTTTTAGACAGTGGAAAATTACAGCAATCTAGATTCCTAGAACCAAGGACCTAGACTCCATAGTTGCTATGACCTGAATGTTGTGTCCCCCAAATTCATAGGTTGGAACCTAATCTCAACCTGATGGTATTTGGAAGTAGGGCCTTTAGGCGATAATTAGGTGAAGAGGGCAGAACACTCATGAATAGGATTAATGTCCTTATAAAAGAGACTCCAGAGAGATCCTTTGTTCCTTCCACCATGTGAGGACACAGCCTGAAGTCACCCTCTGTGAGTCAGGCTCTCAGCAGACAAAGAATCTGCCGGCACCTCCCTCATGGACTTCCCAGCCTCCAGAAGTGTGAGAAGTAAATTTCTATTATGTGTGAGCTACCCAGTCTATGGTGTTTTGTTTTAACAGCCTGAAAAGGCTAAGAAAACAGGATTGACGTTTAGTAAAGAACTCACCAGGTAAAGAACCCATCTAACAGGGATGCTATCTGAGGGTTAGAAGACATGGAATGAATGGTTGGCAAAGGAAGCCTTATTATCAGATTAAGCCCTGGGAACTGATACAGGACAGATACAGAAGTAGGGACTATTATAGCTATATTTTAGGTTAATATTTTTGCTTCTCTGTTCAATTTTTTAAAAGGCACTAATGATGAAACAAGTTTTTAGTTTCAGCTGGAAGTCTGAACTGACACTAGCTTGTGATGATACAGTAACTTTTGAGACTTTGGGTAGCCTCATCTCAGCAAGAGACAGGAGTGGATGCTAAAGGTCAAAGGGGTGGACTGTTCTTGACCTTTTCTGTTTGCCCCCCTCCCCAGACCCAATCAGCTCTGGCCCAGGACAGCTCATTTGTCTGGACAGCATCAGTGAGCTTCCTTCCTCTGCCTACATGGAAGGTTCAGCCAATGGAAGGCAGCAGCAGAACCTCAAGGAAAGCAGAAGAGGGAGGATAGGACCTGTACTCCCCTGGTCCTTGCTGGTAGAAGTTGGCTGTGACTTTGTTCTGAAACCACACTCCTACCAGGTGGCCATCTTCTGCAGTCATCCCTCCCTCTTGCCCCTTCAGATCTAGATGTGGTCATTTCCTCCCTTCTCTTTCTCCTCCCCATGGCTAGCCCCACCTCCTGTTGCTTTTTCTAACTCTGCCCACATCTTTATAAATAATGCCTCTATTAAACTCTTTTCAATTACCTCCATCCTACTGTTTCCTGCCAGGATCCCCCACAGATAGAATATGTGAGCTATCAAAGACCTGAAATCTTATCTCCCCTTTCTGTTCACTTTGCATTTAGTTTTTATCCCAATCTATTTGGGAAGATGGCATGTGCATTTGTGTTGTGTTATGTTTACATGACAAACAGAGTATTTACGTCCCATTCATACTTGAAAGCACTCGCCCTCCATATAATACTGAAAGTACAAATAAGAAATAGGGGAGTGGTTTTTAGAATAAATCCCACTGACAAATGTTTGTTAGACACGAGCATGTAGATGTGCTGTGCTGGAATGCTATTCAACAGGCAGCAACAATAGGAATCGCTGTTAGAATTCCTGGTTTGAAATCGTACAGTTACCTCTTTTTAGCAGAAGAAACCAAAGGCTGCCTTTGGCAAATAGAGTTGAAAATAATGTTCTCACATTGCTGCAGGAAGGAAATCAATGTCCAATTCGCACATTTTACCCTGAGCCCAACCAGATATTTTCTTGTAGTTGTGAGGGGCTTGTACAAACACAGCCACCCCTCCCCCATCTATTTCCTAAGTTAACACATGGCTTCCATGCTGCTTATAGCATTCCTGTGTCTCCCGTGAAAAATGAATACTGGGCTAAACACAGTTTAGCCTATCTTTGCTTTCATACACATTTGTTTAACAGTATTAATAGATTGCCCAGATGGTGTGGCTCAGTGGTTGAGCATCGACCCATGCACCAAGAGGTCGCAGGTTCAATTCTCATTCAGGGCACATGCCCAGGTTGTGGGCCCAATCCCCAGTGAGGGGCATGCAGGAGGTGGCCAATCGATGTTCTCTCATCGATGTTTCTATCTCTCCCTCTCCCTTCCTCTCTCTCTAAAATCAATAAAGAAAAAAAAATTGAAAAAAAAATCCCACAGTATTAATAGATAAACTGAAACAAATTAAACATTTTTGAAGTTTATTTGAACCCAAAATAATTTGATGTGGGCAGCATCCAATTTAGCACATTAGAAAGGAGCTTTGAGGAGCTGTATAAAATGAAAGACTTTTGTAGGCAGAAGAGAGTGGAAACAAGAAAGTTAAACTAGGCATATAAGTGGGTTGATCATTGCAAGTTTACTTTTCTTTAGGGACAGCAGAGGATCTGTCAGGCAGATTCCCTAACTACTGCTGACCAGGCATTTCCTCAGGGACTGGTTTAAGATTTCATTTCTAGAAGAGCCAGAACTGTAATTAAGTCTCATATTGGTGATTTGTAGCTTAGCATAAACAACTCCATCTTGGGCCTGTTGTCTTGTTTTTAACAATGTTCCCCTTTTGATCATATTCTTAGCCTAAGAGATGTGATTAAAAAAAAAAAAAAAAAAGGCATAAATGCTACTCCCAAGCACCGCTTTGAAGTTCTTGCCATTTTTGCTAAATCTCTGTGTGGCATTCCCAGATCATGGCATTAGGTTCACATTCTTTACGTGGGTCATTCTCTTTGTCCTTTTCTTGGACATTCTGTTTTAGAGAGATCATTTGTTTGGTGGTTAGCTAATGTAAGCATGCACTTAAAGCTCTTGGGAGAATACAGCTCACCAGGGAGGCTACTATGATTATGAAATAGGATTGTGTCCAACTTTGGAGCCATGGTCCCCAAGACCCAAACCAAACAGAATCAAGGTAATCAAAGAAAGACCCCCTTGGAGGAGTCACTTTCTTAAACCAGCTGATCGCTTGTTTACTGATCTTACGTAGCTGAGTCTCAGTTTCCTCAGATGTGTCCATCCTAGTGCAGCAAGTAGTACTAGTCACAGCGCAAACACCTGCTTGCTCAGCTCAGATCGTCAAGGGCTAGCCTATCATCAAGAACAACTTTGAACAGAGAGTCTGGCGATTTCATTGGGCAGCTATTGCTTTAGCTGCAGGTGCTGAGAGATCTTCAAGACTTAAGGGGAGGTTCCTGATCATAGCCTCAGTGGCATTTGCTCCTAGCCAGGGAGTAGGGATTTGCAGAAGGAAACTCATTTGGAATCATGAATGGCTCTTGGGAATTCCCGTTTGAGTCTGTGGCTCAGGACCTGAAAGGTGACAGCCAATGAAGGGCAGTAAAATTTAAGAGTCTATAGTTTTATTCTATTCCCTCTTGCCCTGTGTCTCCTTTGTCACACAGAGCCTGGACGCAAGGTGCCCAGGTCTGGGGTTGTCAACCAGAGAAAGGGCAATGGACCCCCAGGGTTAAGGAGTGTGACATGATAGGGAGCCGAGTTTATTCCAGAGAAACAGGTGCTGGAAGTGCAGGAGTTCGTGGTGGGCAGAACTACAGCCCCCCAGAATCGCGGCACAGCCAGCAGTCATTTGGAGGCTGCATCGCCCCCTTTGCAACGGCCTGATGATCGTTCCGGGCCAGAACAAGGCGAACAAGTGGACCAAAGGATCATAGAGACCTTCATGGCGTGAGAATTAGAAAAAGAATGGGCAGAGGGAGAAGGAGGAGTGGAAAGAAATGTTCTGGATCCTATATATTGGGGAGAAGCAGTCTTCCTCAATGTCAATTACCTCTTGTCTTAGTTAACTTAACCTTAAAGGCACCAGCATTTACAGAGGACCAGACGTCAGGTGGAACCGCTTCAGTATGACATGTGCACCCAAGTTTGACACCCTGTAAATGGGCAGCAGTATCAAAAGCACATGGTAAGGTCCTTTCCATGAATCTCACTTGTGAAAAAGCACTAACTGTCCATAAGTGACCAAAAAAAACCTTTAAAAATGCCCGTGGTTAAAGACCTGATACAATTGTATTATCATGAATTTGACAAGAAAATTTGATTATTTCTAGGACATACAGAATTTTAGGACAAATGGAATCAGGACTGATGATATTATACCAGGACATATCAGATTTTTAGGAATTCCCTACAATTTCTAGAACACATATTAATAACATGCACTCACACAAGTCTAACCTAAGAAGGTTTATCATCACTTATTTGATGATGCTTCCTATGTAATTCAACATATCAAATAAACCTGATTAGTTTAACATCTCTCAAAGGATTTGAGATTTTCCAGGGCCCCTCTGGGAAATCGCAAAATTTCTCTGTGCTCAAAAGTCTCCATTTAGAATTTGGTTTGGGGAAGTTGTTTAAGTGTCAAAAGGTTTGAACATTTGAGTAATAGGATCACAGATCATTATGAAATAATAATTATCTCTTTAAGCAGAGTTACAATAGAAAAAAAATATATATTTTTTTTATCCTCACCCGAGGACATTTTTTCATTTTTTTGTTCAGATAGAGTGGGAGGGAGAGAGAGGAAGAGAGAGAGAGAAACATTGACGTGAAAGGGACACATCGAGTGGCTGCCTCCCACACGACCAACCAGGGCCAGGGACAAACTGCAACCGAGGTACGTGCCCCTAGCGGGAACCAAACCCAGGTCTCTCTGGACCTCAGGCCAACGCTCTAACCGCTGAGCCAAACCAGCCAGGGCACAATAGAAAATATTAAAGGCAAATACAGAAAGTGTAAATGAATCTTATTACTCCTTTAATGTTGAGAAGACTAGATTTTCTTAAGTAATCAAAGACCTGATAAAGACAATAGGAAACACAGTAAATTATTTTCCTAAGACACATTTTTTTGCTGTCCAAGCAGATTACTTAAAAGGCAAAGAAAAACCTTTGCTTATAGTTCCTTATTAAGAGCAGACCAATAATTTAAGAAAATTTTTGTCCTTTTAACAGAGAGAAAAACAAATTCTAATTTTGCATCAGTGTACTTGCCGTATTAAAACTCATTTCTTTACAACTTCATAACCTGCACTTAGTAACATACACTCACCCAAGTCTAACCTAAGAAGGTTTATCATCACTTTTGTAAGGTTTATCCATTCCAATCTTAGCCAGCTTGACGTACATAAAATTCCTTTCTTAAGATCCCTTTTCCACAAATGTTCTAAAGTTTTGTAATATTCACTCAGATTTTCCCGTTAGTCTTCCTCATTCTGGAATAGCCAATCATTTTACTTTCCTTATCTACTTTTCATACATAGTTGTGGTATTTCACTCTTATTATTTCTAAGTAGTTTTAATTACATACATTGATTAGAATTCTTAACCGTTAGAATCCTTCATTTCTAGTGAAAACTAAGAATTAAGCGGTTGTGGACTGTCTACGGATTGGCGCATTCATAAATATATTTCATTTCATAATTTCTAGAAGTATGTTCTCATAGTAAATTTTTTTTTCAATGTGGCACATGTTCACTGATAGTCCAAATATCTTTAGATGCCTTTAGATGCTTTGTAAAAAAAAAAAAAAAAAAAAAAGCTAAAAGTAGATAAACGTGTGTCCAATAGTTAATGTTGTGGTATTTTATCTTATTTGGGGAAAAAAATCTAGATGTTTAGGAAACATCATTAAATATATATAATTTAATTTATCTCAGTATAACTTTAAGGTTTCAAGTTACCAAAAAGATTTTGGAAAGTATATTTAAGTAGACATACCATAATGCATAATTATTGTTGAAAAGTTTACTTATAAACTTTTATCTCTTTGTAATGTTTATAGCAATTATGCTTCGATTACTCATAAAATTTTATGAGACAGTAAACAGCTAACCATCATCTTAAGTGATCTTTCTTGGAGACAAATTCTATAACACATATAATATAAGCTTATTTGACTTCTATTAAACCTAACTAGAATAAAATTTGTATAGCTGCATTATAATTATATTGATAGCTCTAAGCACATGACTGTTTTAATTAAACCAAGACATCTAAACTAGCTTTTATTTACCAAAGATTATCCTAGAGCACGTGAACTTGAATACAATCTGGGTTAGTTTCAGTATTTTTTTTTTCTTTACTGCTAAAAATCTGTATCATTTTTATTTTAGTTTACTGAGAAATAATTGAAATAAGTCATTGTATACGTTTCAGGTGTATAGCCTGATGCTTTGATTTACAGATATTGGGAACTGATTACCACAGTAGGTACAGCTATTATCCATTTAGACACAATAAAAAGAAAAAGAGATGAAAGGAAAACATTTCTCCTTGTGATGAGAACTCTCTCTCTTAGAAACTTTCCTATATCATACGGTTATAGTCATGCCCTACATCACATCCCTAGTGCTTATTTATCTCATCACTGTAAGTTTGTACCTTTCCATCACCTTCCTTCCATTCCCTTTCCCTCAACCTCTGGTAACCTCACGTCTGATTTCTTTTTCTGAGTTTTTTTTTTTTTTCAAATATAAGTGAGATCATACAGCATTTGTCTTTCTCTGTCTGACTTATTTCACTTAGCACAATGCCTTCAAGGTCCATCCATGCTGTCATCAATGGTAGGATTTTCTCTTTTTTTATGGCCAATTTACGTTGCATTGTGTAGAATCCATTCAACCACCGATGGACACTTCAGTTGTTCCCATGTCTTGGCTCCTGTAAACAATGCTGGTATGACTATGAGGGGCAGATACCTTTGTGAGTTAGTGTTTTCACTGCCTTTGGTTATATTCCCAGAGGTGGAATTGCTGGATCTTATGGTAGTTCTATTTTTAATATTTTAAGGATCTTCCATACTGTTTTTCATAGTGTCTGTACCAATTTACATCCCGCCCAACAGTGCACAGGGGTTTCCTTTTCTCCACATTTTCTCCAGCTTTGTTATCTCTTGTCTTTTTAATGAAGACATTCTAACAGGCAGGAAGTGATATCTCCTTGTGGTTTTAATTTGCATTTCCTTAATGACCAATGGTGATGTTGAGCATCTTTTCATGTACCTCTTGGCCTTTTCATTTAACTTGTTTACGCATGTATAACACACACACACACACACACACACACACACACACAGATGCGAAGACCTTATATATTTTTGTTTTTGTTTTTATTTTAGCCACCAGACTACAATCAATAGAATAATGCAAAACTCCCTACTTTATAAAAGAACAGTTGGATCCAAATTGTGTTTTTAGCAGATAGAATAAGTTAAGTTTACCTGCTCAGATGGCTAAAGTCTTTTACTAATGTCTGTGAAAGAGACTTTTTGAATTTTTCACAGGCCTAGTTTCCTGTGTTGTCTTCTTCTGCTAAGAATTACCTTGGTTCCTGGAGAAGACTAGGTAGAATACTCATATTTCGAAAGGCACAGAGAAAGAATGCAAGTTCTACCAAGAACTTTCGTTCCCTAAGCTTAGCTCTTTTGATAAGATCTGTAAGCCTGTTGTGGTAAATGGGGGAGGTTTGGGAATTGGTAGGAAGGATAGATTGGCCTTGAATTGTCTCTGGAGCTGCTTTTGTTTCCAGTTCTTGTAAAGACTAGATTTGTAAGACCAGCACAATTGCTTTGTTTTTTTTAATTTTATTAAATTTATTAGGGTGACTGGGTAACATGATACAGGTTTCAAGTGCACAGTTCTGTATCATAGCATTCGTATAAGCTCACAATGTAGAAGCCGTGGAGCTGGTATCTGAGAGGGGCTTCCCATGGCCTCCAAGCAGCAGCTCAAGGGACTCAGTGGGTCCCTATGTGGGTGCTGGTTGCTCCTTGGGGACATTGGGGTCTCTTTCAGTTTCTTCTTCTGGCACCAGAGCTGTTAGAAGACACCCTGAGCCGTATTCAAAGATTGATAGCATCCCAACAGATATAAAAAAGCTCTGAGGAGTTGCACAAAATGAAAGACTTTCATAGGCAGAAACGAGTGAGAACAAGGAGGTCACACTAGGCAAAACCAAAACAGGTTGGGTATTGCCAGGTGACTGTCCATTAGAGCACGATGGCGGGGCTCTGGCGGGCAGACGGCCTCACTGGTGATTCCTGAGGGACTGGCTGAAGCCTTCATGTCTGGGAGAGCCAGAACTGTAACTAAATTACATCTCAGTTTGATGATGGTAGTCTATTTTGGGACTGTTGTATTGTTCTGTTTTGTTTTTTTTTCTTTATTGATTTTAGAGACAGAGAGGAAGGGAGAGGGGGAGAGAGATAGAAATATTGATGAGAGAGAACATCGATTGGCTGCCTCTACATGCCCCCCACTGGGGATTTGGCCCACAACCTGGGCATGTGTCCTGACCGGGAATCAAACCCGCGACCTCTTGGTGCATGGGTCGACGCTCAACCACTGAACCACACCAGCTGGGCTATTGTCTCGTTTTTAACAACAGATAAGCTGGCATTTTTAATATACTGGGGCAGTATGGAATTTCTGACATATACAGCATTCTATTTTTCTGGATTTAATTCACATTCAGGTTTAACTTCTAAAAACACACCGTTGATATTCCTCAGGAGCAAATCCCCTGCACCCACAATGCGGGCTGCAGCGCCTGGCAAGAGGAGGAACCCTGTACATGTCTACTGAATTTCAGAGCCCTTTTTATTGGCCAATATAGGCCATGTTTTGAAAGTTGTGTGTCTTTATCGCAAAATAAATTTGAAATGTGATGAGATCTATCAAGCAGCAAGTAGCCCGTCCAGGCAGACCGCTGAGAATCAAAGCCGGCCTCGCCGCGAGCTGCCAGATGCAGAGCATAAGCAGGAGTGTCCGGAGTGACTCTGCAGACACACGCATTTCCCAGGAAAGAAGCGCTGCCTTCGGATCTCCTCCCCTCCGTTCGTGTATGGCTATGAGCTCTGCCCTTGGAGGCAGACAACTGATATTCTGATTGCTTTTCAAATTGAAAGTCTCACCTGCTGTTTGCAAACGTGTTCTCTTCTCTTTCGCCCTGTTATTGAACAAACAAGCATTGATTTCTATCTCCTTTTTTTCCTTAAAAAAAAAAAAAAAGCAACAGCATCCCACAGAGATTACATATAGTCCTGCCTGCTTAGTGAAGGATTTAACTGAGTGTCATATTAAAAAAAAAAAAAAAAAAGACTGTCATTCCTGCACACTCTGTTGGTAGATGCCTCTTATGAAAAATAATGAATCTAATGTGACAGATGGAACAGGTGTAACTCACTAATTATTAATACGTTGCTTCCCAGGGAGAAAAGTGTGTTGGGAAGTGTTTATGACAGTATTATAGCTGAAGGCAATTGGGTAAACAGACTTATCAAAGGTGGCTGCTGATAGCCATGCTTAGTAAGCAGAACCGAACTCTTCTTCTGCATGAAGATCAGCACTTCCATGGGAAATGAGTTAAAGGAAGGGGAAAGAAACTTTACATCACTGTCAGAACAATAGAGCAGACCCTGCATAAGCTGCTGAACACTGAGTGAGCTGCATGTTAAACAGAATGTTTCTAATGTCTATTTGAAAACATATGTATCACTTGAATCATTTGTCAGTGTACTATCCATGTGTGTTTATTTTAAAATACCCTTTACATATGACTTTGGAAATAAGTGCATGGAAAGAGAATAAAAGGAGAGAGAGAGAGAGAGAGAGAGAGAGAGAGAGAGAGAGAGAGATCCTTCAGTATTAAGTTTATCGTCTTTCTGTCCAAGAATCTTGAAATTTATAGGTATTCAGATATGGATAAATCATTTGAGGAGTATATTAATTCACAAATAATATCAATGTGCAAAAATTATGAATCCATCATTAAAGAAAAAATGATACCAGACAAGCCCGGCCGGTGTGGCTCAATGGTTGAGCGTCGACCCATGCACCAAGAGGTCACCGGTTTGATTCCCGGTCAGGGCACATGCCCAGGTTGTGGGCCCGATCCCCAGTGGGGGGGCATGCAGGAGGTGGCCAGTTGATGTTCTCTCTCATCGATGTTCCTATCTCTCTCTCCCTCTCCCTTCCTCTCTCTCTCTAATACCAATAAAGAAAAAAAATTTTTTTTAAATGATACCAGACAAAATCGGTAGACAGAAGTTGATTTTATTTTAATACTATTGCTAACAAAAGGGGAAGGACACAGACCAAGTCCGAACTCCCAGCTCCACAGAGGATCATAGACCATCTGTGTCTTCTAATTAGCCTTCCCCAAAGGAAAAGTAAATTTCCCATTTTTCTCATATCTTCATGATGGACGGTAGTTTTACCATCGTTGGCAGGACGAGTAGTTGGCTTCTAGCCTCTCACAGAAGCTGGGAGACCTGGGGTGCGTGGGGGGCACTAACGTCCTTGACAATTACATTCTAAAGAAATGGTTCCCAGGTCCTTGAGAAAGACCTTCCTGGGTTGTAAAACTGGCAAGACCCTTTCTAAAAAGATTTCCCTCTCAAAGAGGAAGAGAAAGGATTTGCAATCACAGTGTTCTAAAGTCAATGCTCTAGAAAATAAAGGAGGTCAGGGGCTGCAAGTCTGAAAGAAGCTTGTTTTCTAAAGTTGAGTCAACCTGAGGAAACCTCCAGTCCGTCTAGTCAGCAAACAGCCCACTGTGCTTTGATTCCATAACGCCGAGTATTCTTTTTGATCCAAAATGCAACAGGAGACAGGGTTGCAGTGTAATTCATAAATCGAAATCCACACCAACCAAATCAATTGTAATATAGCAGCGCAGCCGTTGACAAACATAATCTGTTGCAAAAACCAGTAAAATGAGAGCAAAGCAGAAGGAAACAGCATTCGCTGAGATTGTTCATGTTCCAGACCCTACACGGTGGGCTGTTTATGCATGAACTCTAACCTTGGAACATCAGTCAAGTTACGTCCATTGAACAGTTTGGGAAAGTGAGGCTCAGTGACATGGCTTGCCTGATCTCTCAAAGTAGAATCGTCTAATATTTGGATTTAACTTCCTCTGGTTTCCAAAGATCACAATCAAAGCATTCAGGAACGCTGCTTTCTATGGGCACAGAGTTATGGGCTGAAAAGTGGACAGTTGCAGTTGAGGAGAAATGGACCGGATCTTGGGAGTGAGGACGAGAGAAGGAAGCCCCGCCCTTCTGTCTCTTTTAACGATTGGATAGCGGGCATGTCTTTTCTACCTCACATTAAATTCTTCTAGAAAACTACATTGTCCCTGTCTCTACTGGACCTGATGAAGCACCAGAGAGATGGACACTTTCAAAAGAAAGATAAGCTCATGATGTTGTTGTATTTCAGAAACCTTGGCAAGTGGATTTCACCCTGATGGATTGTGCTCAGTAGATTTCTCAACCCCTGGGTATGCACATGCTGTGACCCTCTAGGAGGAAGCCAGGCCACTGGGAAGTCTCTGGAGATGAAGGTACTGGCAGCCCAGGCATCTCCCTGGAAATGGGTCGTTTCAGTGCCTCAGGGAGCTATTTTTTAGGGGATTCCTCCCTCCTTCCCTCCCTCCCCTCTCCCTTCCTGCCTTTCTTCTCTCATATCTGGCAGCAGTATATACGTTCGTGAATTCTCTGCCTTCTACTTTGTCATGAGTGTATGCTGTGACTCCACACAGCCAACACTTGGGAAGAAGGAGAAACCTCAGTCCAGCGTTGTGCGGTCCTGGCTATTCAGGATGTAGCCTGGTTATTTATTTATTGTGTGTTTGTTTTATCCATAAGTTTGGTTTTGCAGATTTTATATATATTAAATGTATATATATAATGACTATACATAATGACTATATATATAATGACTATATATAATGACATAATACATATATATGTGTGTGTGTTTATATGTGTATATATACGTGTATGTATACACACACACACACACGTAAAAGCTAGGATGCTCTTATATATATAGAAAGAGCTGTGCTTATGCTTCATGGACACACTTAGCAAGGCTGGACCAAAAGGGAAATCTCTTTTTTGTTCTGGAAGTAGTGAGTGGGCAGGATCTGCTCTAATTCCTCTCCACTCTACACAGCCCTAGAGGTCTGATGTCCCCACGTAAACAACACGCAGCAGCAGCACAGAGCTCCTGGAACCCGGGGCCTCGTTCTGCCAACCCTGTCAGCCACGCGCGTCCATCCTCACAGACAGAGGAGCCCCAGCCCTCCGGGGAGTCTGATTTCACGTTTGTGCATCTTTCCCAAGGCTGAACTGCAGTGCCCACGTGCTGTCATTCGCCTTTCCTCCCTTAGTGCTTCTCAGTGTCCACGTGCCCGTTCCAGTGTGAATAACAATCTGTTCGAACTGTTTTCAAGCTCAGATGAAATAGTGGCGATGGCGCAGCTAGTGGGCGAGAATCGGGGCGGCAGGGCAGGGGCTGGTTAAGGTCTTTCTACCCTCCACTAGCTATGTAACCTTGGGGATATTAATTTCCCTCTCTAAGCACCGGGTTTATCATCTATAAAATAATGGGAAGTAAATGGAACTACATCACAGAGTTTATGTGGACATTACATGAGATACGCACACACAGCACTTAATATAGACTATGGAAAGGGGATTCTCAGCAAAGGATAAACACTGTAGCTGTGAGTCTGGTACATCAGAAGGGGAACCTTTCTCGGTTTGAGCCCTGGTCACTTTATTCCCCTCCTTCTCCACATCTGTTAGACTGGAATGGTCCAGCTCACACCTTTGGATGATTATGTGAAACTTTTAGTCTGACACCTAGGAATCATAAAACTCATAGGGTTTGGAATGGAAAGAATGAGACGTATTTAAATATTTTTCTTTGGCTATAACTTCATCAATTTGGCTTGCGTTATTCTTTCAAAAATGTAATTAATTTTTATTTTGTGGTAACCCTGGAATTAAAATCTGCCTAGTAAAGTTTCTCAGTGTTCAATAGCTAGATTTGCAAATTGTCCTTTGGATTATGAGAGAGCTGAGAATTACAATTTAGGCCAGAGAAATTGAACAGACTTCCGCTGGGGACAGAGGCAGCTGATGAAACTTCTCCATGTGTTCTTCTCAACTGAGCTGGCTGTTTAATTGATTCTAAAATCAATTTTCAATTAGTGGTGGTTTGGCATTTCATATTAGCTGTTAAAATTGTTAGGAATGGTAAAAAGAAAAGCATGAGACTTAGTCATTGCTTTTACCCTCATCAGAATGAAAGCTAAGAATCAGAGACACTGTGACTCTTAAAAAATATATTTTTATTGAATTTATTGGGGTGACATTGGTTAATAAAATTATATAGGTTTCAAGTGTACAATTCTATAATATAGCATCTGTATATTGTATTGTGTTCACCACCCAAAGTCTAGTCTCTTTCTGTCACCACTTATTTCCCCTTTACCCTCTTCCACCTGTGAGACACTGTAACTCTTAAAATGATGTAATACTTTGAAAAATCACAGGGGTCTGGGGTAGATTCTCTTATAGGTGGTATGGGTGTCAGCAGGCAGCCCTGAGAGTGAGTCTTTCCTTTTGTTCGTTATCTTACATTTCTCAGCGTTTGAATCCCCAACAGAGTCTCCTGTTTTTACCCTAAAAATCTTGGGGAAAAAAAAAAAAAGGATGGAAAAGATTAAAATAAGCAAACACAAAACAAAGCAAAACAAACAAATAAATAAATAAATAACAGGTCTAGGTTTGCCAGATATAGTAAGATTGCCTTGTCTTTCAAAATTTCCTTCCCACTCTGAGCCTGTGTGTCACAAAATAGATGTGCCAAGACATGCCTCTACAGCAGAATAAATTACCACCTCTCTGCGAAAGGAAGAGCTACCCTGGTTCCCATATTCATGCACCAGATTGTTTTCAATGTTCGCAATTCCGCCAGCCTCCTAACGGAGCTGTGGTTTGTGTGCTAGGTCTGAATCAAACAGATGTCCTTCCGATCAGAGGGAACACCTGGAGTGTGAGGGAATTCCTTGGCAACAGTATCTGCAGCCCCGATTATGAGAAGTCTTCCTCATGGCATCTTGGTGCATTTGTAGACAGGAGCCGTCTTGACTGGCTGATGAAAAGTACAGAAACATTTTACTATTCCGAATGTCCATCTATCCATCATCTATCATCTATCTGTCTAGTATATATTCTTAGTGGAGGAACTGTAGCAAATTGCTTCTTATGTTCTTTTTAACCTGCTCCTTTTAGTCTTTCTTTTCTGTCCACCTAAGCAGGTAAAATTGTGTTTGGGGTAAGCAAAATCCCATCTCATAAAACATTCGGGGTCATTAGGCATGCACAAGCTTAAGTAAACAAAATAGTCTTTTTAAAAGGCTAGTTATTTCTTTATGCTGAAAAAGCCCTATACAGCGTCTAGCAGGTGGTGACTGTTGTCAGCGAGTGAATGAATAAGTGGGCATATGAACGTGATCCTTAAAGAATGTTTGCATCCCGGTGTCTGCCCTTCATTGCTCTGCCCCCATAAACGTATCCACACATTCCGTCTCCCGCTTCCAGGGGAGAGCATTGATGTGCAATCTCCATATCAAGTTTCATGGGCCAGTTGGCTGTCACTGTGATGCATACTCTCACTGCAAGCCGAGCAGCGTGAGCGCTTCAATAAGGCCCCATCAGACCAGCTCACACTCATGGACATCGCTATAGAACTGTGTTTCATGGCTCATGGTCCACTGGTGGTTTCATCCTTTAGCAGACGTGCTGACCACTGAGGACCTTCGCTGGACTGTGTACGAGCTCCTGCGTGTTCTGTGGAAACGTATGATGCTATGCCAAGTCTATTCCTCCCCGTGTTCATAGTGGATCATGATCTTGAGAACCAAACAGGATTAAATATGCACACACATATATGCACAAACCTGTCAGGCAAAACATATATATATTGTGACAAATATTGTGACAAACCTGTCAGGCAAAACACATATATATATATATATATATATATATATATATATGCGCAAAACATATATATAGGCAAAACATATATATATATTTATATATATATATGTTTTGCCTGACAGGTTTGTCACAATATTTTTAAAATTTCATTTCCCGTCACAAAACTAGCACCATATAAACAGAAAGTTATTGAGTTAAATACGAAAAAGTCAGTGCAATGGAAATATCAATCAAAGGTTTTGCCTGGGGCAGTGCCATTATATGCCACTCTAAAATTTGTTTAGCAAACATATTTAGCAATGCCTAATCTAAACTACTAATGTAGTGGCTAATTGAGAAGGCTCTCGGGAGATATACTGAGCTGTAAAGAAGTCACAGTCTCAGGTCAACACCGTATACACATGGCTTCAACGTCATGAGACAGCCTCTCCAGAGGCACAAGAGGAAACAGTCTCACCAACGTGCACACACATATAGCGTATGTAGCTGGACCAGAAGAGCTGACTGTCATTGTCAAAAACAACACACAGTTTACATGGTTTCAGGCTTTCTGAAAAATGCCATACTAGGAGACTTACCACAGTACAACATAATAGAAAGCCTGGTTTCATTTTAATCTTCACGAAACTCTGCAAGTTAAAAAGCAGTACGCTCATTATTTTCTCAGATGAGAAAACCGAGGTTCAGCGAGTCCCCCGGCCAGTCTGCCGTGGCACCGTTGCTCATCAGCACAGACCGCAGTCAGGCACTCAGACGCAGCAAAAACAGATTCTTCCTTGATTTTTCCCCCTGTGCCATACAGCCCTGGACAGTGGGAAGAAATTGCGCTGTTCCCTTTGGGGAGACAGAATGATTATTCATACTATTTGGATTCCAATTGTGAAAGTGTTGCAATTGCACCACATCTTTGAATGAGAACCTAGAGATCGAATAGCAGAATTCCCTAAATGAGCCTTTCTGCCCAGTAGCTACTTTCAATGCTCTCGTTCTGTTTACTTAGGGAAGGCATTTTTCAGCATATTTGCTGACTGCTCTTTCTAAGAGAAGACACTTAACAAGGAAATAATGGCCCCATGGGTGAAAAATCATAAAATGAAATGCCCCAAGGCATGTACATTTTATTACATTAAATTAAAAACACATCATCTACTATCATCCAACCAGTAAACAAAGAAGAAGCAAGCAGGAAGAATGCTAAGCAGATATTTTTATTAAGAAAATCGCTTTTATTGTTTCTATAATGTTCATAAAATTAATAAATGTTTATTATAGAAATTTGCATAATAAAAAACCCCACACAATTGCATGAAACTCACCTAAAACATTAGCTAGAAGCAAGTATTATTTTAACTTTTTGAATTTCTTCAAATACTTTTTAAAAAACCTCACATTATATGACATATTCTGTTTTGTATTTTATTTTTTAATTAATATACATTGAGAACTTTACTTTTAATGCATATTCTATAGAATTATTTCTAACATTTGCCTGTTAATGTATTATATGTATAATGTAGTTTAACCAATTCCTTATTACTAGTCATTTTGATGACAAATATTTCATGAAATTAGTGCTGTGATAAACAATTTTCTACATGTATGTTAGAAGAGAAATTCTTTGTCAAATGTCTAAGTACTTTCTTAAAAAATGTATTCTTCACCTGAGAATAGGTTTTTATTAATTTTTAGAGAAAGAGGATTGGAGAGAGAGAGAGACATCGATGTGAGAGAGAAACATCAATCATTGGTTGCTTCCCTTAAATGTCCCAACTGGAGATCGATCCTGCAACCTAGGTATGTACCCTGATGGGGAATTGAACTCACAACCTTTTGGTGTACGGGACAACACTCCAACCAACTGAGCCACTCAGCCAGGGCCTAAGTACTGTTTTGAGGACCTGGACACATGCTATCAATCTGACCTACTAACCAGTGTCTGTTGCGTGCATGAGTATGTTAACCTACCACCTTTCAGTCCTAGGTGTTTCCCTTAAAAATAGTTTGGAGAAGGTGACAGTGGAGTATTCTACCGACGTTTTTAATACTTTATATATACTTCACAGTGAGCTTGACTATTATGTATATTTGTGCATATGCTCATGTATTTTATTGGACATTTTTTACTTCTCCTTATGAACTTTTTCATTTTTCCTAATAGGAATGTTTATTATTCTGTATCAATTCCAATAGCTATTTATATGTTAGGACTAAAACTCCTTAGGTTGTCATTATATTGCAAATATTTTCTCCAAAATTTATTTGCATTTTATTTGCCTTTATGTGATTAATACATGGTTTTCTCCCTTGCTTTAAATCTTTAAAAGTCTCCTTTACTATGTATGATACACACACTCATATGAACATACAAATATCCAGACAAGTGGAAAACTATTGCAACATGTTATCAGTCTCAGTTTGTCCGTAATATTCACTTAGTATCCTTGAAATGAGTGTAAACCCTGCCGTGACATCACCTCTCTTATTCCTATAATTGATAACTTGTACTCTGTTTTTTTTCTGATCAGTCTGTCTTTGGGGTGTCATCAATCTTATTGGTGTTGTCAAAGATTAGCCTTCGTTTATAAAACAAGCACTAGAAAAAATATGAATGGGTTAATAATATATATGTAATACGGTGCCCCCCCCCCCCACCAAAAAAAGCAACTACACCCTATACACAATAACACAGGTCTATAAAAAAATTACTCAGATTTGTTTTTAAAATAAATAGTTGTTCAACAGTGTTAAGATTGTTAAATAGTGTGTATCCTGGTTTGTTTTGTTCTTTCGAAGCAACTCTGCATGAAGTGAAAGCATGGGAAAGAGTTCGGGGTAAGAATACTTGGAGAGCTCGGGGTAAGGACATTTAAGCTGTAATGCTGTTTATTTAGCATTGTGTGGCTCATTCAGGTGTGGTAATAATCCCCAAAGACATTCACAGACAGCCTAGCTATCTCTACTCTGAAAAAAACAATCATTACATCAGTGGTTCCTCCAATAATTATTAAAAAGATTCTGTGGAAGAGTTTGGAATATATTTTCCTTGAAAAATAATAATAACAGAAAATGTCAACATATTTTAAAAGTGTAAATTAGGACAACTCCTTTGAAATAAACATTTTGTCAGTATGTGATTCAAACCAGTATTAATACTTTGATCTGGCAATTCTCAGTCTGGGAATCTTTCCTGAGGAAATAAACTGAAATGAAGAAAAATCTTTATGCCAAAAATATGTTTATTGTAGCAATATTGTTTTAATTGTGAAAATCCAACAACTCTTTGTCAATTATGGCAATAGTTAAACTTGTTGGCTTATTCAGTCATTTGAGAATAATCTAATTATTGAAATATTTACACAGACCATGTAATAACTTTGAAAATGTTTATAAAATAATGTTAAGAAGGCTTGTAACAGTCAATTACATTCTTAATAAGCAAATACAGATGCAGATGAACAGCAAGTCAGCATATTAATGCTATTCTTCTTCAAAGGAGATTGGAATTGTAGCAAACAAAACTGTGTTATGGAGACTGAAATCTAATAGGTCAGCATATGATATCTGTGACTCATGTTTTTTTAACTTAAATAAGGTACATAATGTCTCTTTTCAGCAATTTCTTCAACTTTGTACAATGAGAGATCATATCACAAGAGTAATTGTTTTATTAAATGAGTTATTTAGAATAGTGCTTGAAACAAAACGAACACTCTGAAGAGTGTGTATTACTAGCTATAACTTGTGTGACAAATGATGTATATGTCTATGGTATGTTTTCTATGTTTTTAATTAGTTATATTTTATAATGGAATCGTAAAAAGTAACTGGCAGAGACTCACTTATCAAAACTTCCTGTGTTTCATTTTCTATTTTCAAACCCGTGTACATGGGGAAAAAGGTAGAGAATTTCATTTTCCAAAGTTAGCTCAGTGGCAAGAGGGTTTACAAATTTTATGTTCAAGCTGACGGAACTGTCGAATGAGTCCTTGGCTACTCCGTGTGGTGTGCTCTCTCTCCACTGGCGACTGCCACGTCACCGAGCCAACAACCAAACTTTTATAGATTGGCTTATGTCAATCATTGATTTTCCTGATTTATCAACCTTAACACAATATTGACAAAAAGCCAGGAAATCAAATTTACATTGCTTGGGTTCCATATAATTTGTCACAGCAATTTTTTTTTTCTTTATTGATTCTAGAGAGAGGAAGGGAGACGGAGAGAGAGATGGAAACATCGATGAGAGAGAACATCGATTGGCCGCCTCCTGCATGCCCCCCACTGGGGATTTGGCCCACAACCTGGGCATGTGCCCTGACTGGGAATCGAACCAGTGACCTCTTGGTGCATGGGTCGATGCTCAACCACTGAGCCACACCGGCCGGACCTGTCACAACAATTTTTAACGTATTTGAGAACTAAGAGCCAGTTTGCTTAGAGAGTGAATGCACTATCACCCAAAAAATGTCTCTTGCCCAAATCCTAAAACAAGACGCATATTTTTAATGACTTGGTCAGAAGATGATGATATTTAGAAATAGTCATACATGGACATTATGTGTGGTCGATAAAAGAAATTCTTTCAAAGACTGAGAATTTGGTTCCATTTAACTAGAATGGACTTTTACTGATACATTGGTCCCTTTCTCCTAAAATTTCTACTGTCATCATTACTTAGTAGTCTTTTTTGACAACCAATGGCCGTGTTCACATGAAAATCCTCAACTTGTGTTTTCCTCCATTTAAACACTTCCAGTATCTTTTATGTATGAACTTAGTGGTAGAGTATGAGTAATGACATTTTTCATTGTGTGTTTCTTTAAAAAAATTTTTTTCCTTTATTGATTTTAGAGAGAGGAAGGGAGAGGAGAGAGAGAGAGAAACATCGATGAGAGAGAACATTGATTGGCCGCCTCCTGCATGCCCCTCACTGGGGATCAGGCCCACAACCTGGGCATGTGCCCTGACCGGGAATTGAACCAGCGACCTCTTGGTGCATGGGTCGATGCTCAACCACTGAGCCACACAGGCCAGACCAGTTGTGTTTATTTCTAACAACTTGTCCTTGAAATGATGTGGTGTCAGCCTTTATACGGTTCACTAGCTTTGTGTTACTTTTTGTCTACTGTTTCAGTAGCAGTAAACCTAATATATGCTTGATGGAAATGCTGTAGGAAATCGGATATTTTGTAACTAAAATTGAAACATAATCCTTAGTGTTCTTGTATTTTTTAATCAGAATTTGTTCATGAAGAACTGTGATGAATGAAGGACTCCCATGACAAAAAGAGACACGCCCTGCCTATTTCTAGCCTCGTTAATGTCAAGGCAGAAAAGTACGGCTCCTTTAAGTGGATTCTTTTCTTTCCATTTGAGAGAAAGAGAAGCTGGGAACTACCTCGCACCCCACAATTCAGAGCAAAGCCTTATCTTAACCGCCCCCCACCCCGCCACCCAGAAATCTGTCACAGTGCCCCCACCTCAGCAGACGCCAGGCTGACTAGGCAGTCGACCGTGTCAGTGTGCCAGAGGTTGACAAGAAGTCCCGGGGATGTTCTTCACTTGAAAGGGAGGTGGTGACACTGCCCCCCCAGCAAGGATCTGTCAGCCACGCGCACAGCCACGCGCACAGCCACGCCACCACTCGCATTCCCGTGGCTTGGGATTTCAGATGTTTTCAGGTGTTGCTGTATATGCACCTCACCTGTTCTCCTCTTCACTGTACCTGCCAATGGGGCAGGTGGCTAGCAGAAGTGAGGGATTCTAAATGTTCTCTTGCTTTTTCTTCTTTAGTCTGAAGCATCTATTGTACACAGGCTAAGAAATCCATTACTGGTTTTTTAAAATATGTTTTTATTGATCTTTTAGAGAGAGAGAGAAACATTGATGTGAGAGAGAAACATCAATCAGCTGCCTCCTGCGTGACCCCTATTGGAGATTGAGCCCGCAACCCGGGCACGTGCCCTGACCAGGAATCGAACTGGGACCTCTCAGTCCACGGGACGATGCTCGATCCACTGAGCCATGCCGACCAGACCCATTACTGATTTTTTACCGCTGGCTTTATACTGGGGCCTATACTACAATTTTTGTTATTGTACTTCTCTAGTTGACTTTTTTTCTCAACTATCCTTGGGACTGTCCTGTACATGGATCACTGTCTTCTCTGCTGGAAGGTGATATGACTCTGTGGGCAACATGGAAAATGTTAGACATGAACCGTGTCCTCTGAGCCATGGGCACATACATAATACTTTAAGTGTATTGATACTAATGAGAATAAGAGGGAGCTCAGTGTTTGCAAGGAAAGGAACAGAGGAGAAATGATTGCATGCATACAGTGCAGGTTGGGGACCAAGGGGAACTAAGGAGGTACGTGGCCAGGTTACAGCCATGCTCCCGAGGCAGCGATGGAGAAAGAGCTGAGCCCAGCGAACCTGGGCACACGCAGAAGGAAGGCAGACAGAGGCCGAGGCTGAGAGAACCGGAGTAAAGCAACCTGCAGATTTACCCGGCGCCACACGGAGAGGTTTGTCAAGGGTACCACTGAGACTGACGGCAAAGTGCATTGGGGTGAGCGTTTGAGAAATACCCCTAGAGTACATGTGGGGCTTTCCCTAGAATTCCACAGTGCTGACCCAGTGACACAGCTTTAAGTCTTTGTAAAATAACATAAAATTCCAATTTAGTCCATGGATTTGTGACTGCAGTGGTGACTTGAGGGTGGAACTGAATAACACCTATAGCAGGGGTCTCAAAGACTTTTGAAGACATACTGTTATTAAAATTTTTGAGCAGATATCTCTAACATATGTATGCATATATTTATAAATTATGTATATGCGCTATTAACATATTAGGAGTATTCGAAAATATACAAGTGGACATGTGCATGTTAAAGGATGAAGTATATATAATTTATGTGTATATATTTCAATTTTTTAAAGAACCTTTGCATCATCACTCTCATCCCACTTGGAAGACCACGAAATCAATGTTCCCTTGATTTCAATTGAAATCACTTTCGAATCCATGATCTCTGATGCCCACCGGGGTAGGTAAGGCCATTCGTTTCATTTCTCTGTTGCAGATGAGACAACAGAGAGACAGGCAGCTTAAAAGTGATTTATCCCAGTGTCTATAAATAGATTTAGCTTGCCCATTCAGATTAGCAGTAGGAATGTATAAGTCCCATAATAGAAGTCAGCATGCCAATCTGCAGTTCCCACAGGACATCTCACGTTTGCTTGTTCATTTGTACCTCCTTCGTTTCCCTTTCTGGGCCGCTCTCACGCCGCAGTTAGCTGTGTAGTTTAAAGTCACATGCACATGGCCCTTGCTATTGGAGCTGACTGCAGCTGTCTGCCCTCCGGTTTCCCACACTGTATCAAAAGGCTGTCACCTTTGGTCCCAGTGAAAAAGAGTAGGTACATCGCACACCTCACACTGTATCAAAAGGCTGTCACCTTTGGTCCCAGTGAAAAAGAGTAGGTACATCGCACACCTCTCACTGTTGTGCAGAAAAGGGCACTCACAAAACACACTGGGCCAGGATTTCAATGTCACTTGTGCAGTGCAACTTTTTTTCTTCTGGGGACATGCTGAGGTTGTGTGCCGCTCTGGCTATATATTATAGCGCTTTTCATACCTTGTGCCACGTGAGTGTTGTCTCTGACCGCTGCACCCCAAAGCAGATCAATCTGCTTTTGTTTTTTTTCCAGAGCTTTTCGGTATCATACACTTTTTCTTTCCCTGACACTAAATTTTAGTATGAACTTAAAGCGCGGTTATTTTCTTTGTGCTTATTACTATTACACTTGGAGGTATCTTGTAGAGCAAATTGCTAGCTAGGTGCCTAGCTGATTTTTTTTTTTTTTTTTTTACTATAAGACACTCAGTTGCATCTTCAGAAAGTGTTGATTGTGGCCTGACTGGCCTTTAAAAAATGATGCCACCGTTTGTTTATTCTTTACATGCTGGAAATGACTACAATGGATTATTTTTGTTTCCTCATTTAGTCTTCACAATAGCCCTCTGGGATTCTTATTTATTTATGTAAAAAAAATTTTTGTTTCTGTACTGATTCTAGAGAGAGAGGAAGGGAGAGGGAGAGATAGAAACATCGATGAGAGAAAACATTGATCGGCCACCTCCTGCACGCCCCCCACTGGGGATCGGGCCCACAACTTGGGCATGTGCCCTGACCGGGAATCGAACCGGCGACCTCTTGGTGCATGGGTCGACGCTCAACCACTGAGCCACACCAGCCAAGGCAAAATCTACATTTTAAATGTATGAACACTGAGGCTTATAGAATTACCTCACTTGCCTAATGTCAGAGTAAGGTAGTGGGGAGAGGAGGGCGATTAGTTTGTTATTCAAACCTAGATCAGGCTGACTTAGTTGCTCATCATTTCAATCCTTTGCCTTACTGCTTCTAGACAAATTGGTTTTATTTTTTTTCTTATTTTATATTCTACTCTGCTATGCATTGCTAGATATGGTTCAAGTAAAATCCTATTGAAATAATCACAGAAATATTAAATAAGAGCCAATCAGTATAACCTAGACTTAGAAATTAGTGTATTTATTTTTTCTTTATTTTTATTATTGACATCTTTTAGAGCAATATTTTTGCCTATATGTCTCCTAGGGCAAGAGAAATAAAGGAAAAAAATAAACAAATGGGACTACAACAAACTAAAAAGCTTCTGCACGGAAAAAGAAACCATCAATAAAATAGAAAGGGAACCCACTGAATGGGAGAACATACTCACCAATGATACATCTGATAAGAGGTTAGTTTCTCATGTGTGTGTACCCATGGACAGGGACAATAGTTTGGTGAAGGCCAAGGGAAGGGAGTCAGTGGTGAGTGGAGATGGGAAAAGGGTGGGGGACACCTTCAATAATGTCAACATTAAACTTTTTTTTTTTTTAAGCCAGTACTTTTTATTTTATTTATTTATTTTTTATCCTCACCTGAGGACATTTTTTCATTTTTTGTTCAGATAGAGTGGGAGGGAGAGAGAGGAAGAGAGAGAGAGAGAGAAACATCGACGTGAAAGGGACACATCGAGTGGCTGCCACCCGCACGACCAACCAGGGCCAGGGACAAACTGCAACCGAGGTACATGCCCTTAGCAGGAACCGAACCCGGGTCTCTCTGTACCGCAGCCGACACTCTAACCACTGAGCCAAACCGGCCAGGGCAACTTTTTTAATGGAAAAAAAAAAAAAATCATACAACACAACCGGAGGAAGGCAAACAATCCAATTAAAAAATGGCCAAAGGACCTGAATAGACACTTCTACAGAGAGGACATACAGATGGCCAGGAGACATATGAAAAAATACTCAACATCACTAATCATCAGAGAGATACAAATTAAAGCCACAATGAGATATCACCTTACATCTGTCAGAATAGCTATCATCAGTAAATCCATGAAAAACAAGTGCTGGTGAGGATGTGGAGAAAGTATATTAGTATATTTTGACATCAGTGTCTTCTTGGATTATGGTACTCAACTGATATCCTAGCACTGGGAAGTATTCCAGAAAATATTTCACCCCTTTAATTTAGGTTGCTACTTTATATGGCTAACACACTCATGCACACACACTCTAGAGAACTTAATGGGTCCAAAAGTAAAAAATGACTATATTCATTGGCCACAAAGAGTTTACTAATTAGTAGAGAAAGAATATCCATACAGCTTTTTAAAAAGTCATTAGGGGACAGTGCTTTCTCCTTAATTGGCATTTTGTCAAATATTTTCAGAGGTCATGAGAAATGGATTGATTAAATTACTGACAATGCAGGGGTTACAGAGATTAGATCAACTCCCTATCCTGGAGGAATCTACTGGACTTTAACTTTCATTTTCTTAGTTTAGTGCTAATGCATTGCTACGCTCACCTTATAATTGAACGTTATCTCTAGCTTACCATCTTGTTTCACCTAGGACACCCAGTTATCAGTCTATGAGGAGATTCTCCATGTGCTGCAGTTAACATACATCTTGTTGCCCCAGGAACGTCCTCACTTGCCCAAAGGCAATGGAAAATTTGTCTGCCTCTTGGTGTTCAGTGGTTGGCACAGGGCTATGCATGAAGGAGGCTGTTATCAAATATCCGTTGATTGCTGAATTGAACTTTAGTTCTATTTTTGGAAAGTTCCATGGACAGAGTTTTCAGAGCATGCTGCCAATACTACAAGATCACAGACAAACCATCAGCTCTTTTAGGCTGTATTTTGTTTGTAAAATTCATGCTACACAAAATGCTCTCAAAATGTATGTAGCTAGACTGACCATCTAATATATTGCCCAAACTGGGACCTTTATAGGAGTAAAAGTGGATGCCCATAGAAATAACACAAAGGAAAACAGGCCCCAAATCAGAAGTCTTGGCGTCTGGTCACACTTCTAGCTCTTAAATTCCAAAGTTTTCTAATTTGATATTTTGTTCATTTTTAGTTTGTAATCTTAGCAATTAAGAATATAAAATTTAGCATAATGCTTTCCAGGTCCATCCATGCTGTCACAAAGGGTATGATTTCCTTCTTTTTAATGGTCGAATAGTATTCCCTTGTGTATATGTACCAGAGTGTTTTTATCCATTCATCTACTGATGGCCACTTGGGCTACTTCCAAATCTTGTCTGTTGCAAATAACGCTGCAGTGAACATAGGGATGAATATGCAGATGATGTATTATAGAACTGCACACCTGAAACCTATGTCATTTTATTAACCAATGTCACCCCAAGAAATTTAACTTAAAAAAAAGAATATAGCCTGGTCGGTGTGGCTCGGTGGATTGAGCATCATCCCACAGACTGGGAAGTCTCTGTTCAACTCCTGGTCAAGGCACATGCCCGGGTTCCAGGCTCGATCCCCAATAGGGGGCACACAGGAGGCAGCCGATCAATGTTTCTCTCTCACATCGATGTTTCTAAGTCTCTCTCACTTCCTCTGTCTCTAAAAAAATCAATAAAAACATTTTTTAAAAAAAATAATATAGAATTTTCTCTTCTCTCTGGCTTATTTCACTTAGCACAATGTCCTCAAATACTATATATATTTACTCATATGTAAAATCTAAAAATAAAGTCAAAATCCTAGAAACAGAGTAGAATAGTGGTTGCCAGGAGCTAGCAGTAGGGAGATGTTGATTAAAAGGTACAGACTTCCAGGATGAGATGGATAAGTTGTGGGAATGTAATGTATAGTATGGTGTTTATAATTAATAATATTGTACTGTATAGTTGAAAATTGCTAAGAGAGTAGATCTTAATCATTCTCACTACACATACACACACATTCACACACACAGTAACTATGTGAGGTGATGAATGTGTTAATTAACTTAATTGTGGTAATAATTTCACAATGTATGTGTATGTCAAATCATCATCCCATGCACTGTAAATATTTACAATATTATTTGTTAATTATACCTCAAAAACAATAAAACGGGGGAAAAGAGTATAGAATTTGTAATCCAAAAGTCCTACGCACAAATTCCATCTCTGCAGCTTACTATTTCTGTGAGCTCGGGTCAATTTTTTATCCTCCCTGAGTCTCTATCTCTTCCACTTATGAGAAAAATGAATAATTTTGTGTTGTTTCACATGGTTATAATAATAATGCAATAAAACTGATGTATAAAAAGACTTAATTAACATGATTGGCACATAATAACCAAAATGAATGGTGAGAGTTATTACTATTACTACTACTATTATTGTTATAATTACTACTATCATTATTGAAATTAGTATATTTCTTTGGACAACCTATGTCAGTATTACCCCAATTGATCTACATGTCACAAGTTCATGTATTGATTTAAAACAGTACTACCTGTTGGGCAAATGTACTACTTATTCCATCTTAAGACATTTTGTTCAACTTCTCATTATTTATATCAATCATTCAATGTACTGTTGGCTTATGGTGACCACTGTTTCTTTGGTCAGCTTTGAAAAGTTATCTCCTTCTCTTTTTTTTTTGTTTTCGAGTCCAACAGTATCCTATGTGGGTTGTTTGTGGTTTTTGTGTGTGACATTATTACAGATGTCCCCCTTTCCTCCCCCACAGCCCCACTGCCCACCTCCACCCAGCCACCATGCCCCCTTCCCTGGCCTTCACCACATTGTTGTCTGTGTCCATGGGCTGCGCATATATGTTCTTGGGCTAATCTCTTCACCTTCTTTTATCCACCCTCCCAACACCCCTCCCCTCTGACATCTGTCAGTCTGTTCCATGTATCCATGCCTCTGGTTCTATTTTGATCACCACTTCGTTTTGTTTATTAGATTCCACATTAGTGAGATCGTGTGTTTTTCTGTCTTTCTCTGACTGGCGTATTCCTTTTAAAGCACACTTCTTTTTGCACTTGTTTCAAAATTCCTTTGTGAAAGGACTCCAGCGATCCATTTGGGGAGGCGAATTGGAGACCCTGTGGGCCACAACCGAGGAGTGAATAATTACATGATCTGGATTAAAGGAATTACAAGGAAATACTAATCTAGATAATCAAAGGAGAGCAAAGGGGGGGAAACGACTAACATGCAAAATGCCTCATCTTGTATCAAAAAGGTAACTTCTGGGAATGAGCCCGTGTGTGAAACTGTCTTCAAAGAGAATTTTATGAGACAGGACTTCATAAAAGAAGGATCCCCCAAACACTGACTGTGCAGAGTGATGTATATTTCTTAGAACATTTTCTAGCGCATTAACTTTATTCTTTACTTTTACTCTAAGGATGCTGAACTCCGGAGTGTTGGTGCTATAAATCTTCAATAGCAAGAAGGAATATCAGTCAATAAATACTTAACAACAGTATAAATTATGTAAGATGGAATAAGTGAGTATTGCAGGGAAGAACATAGACTAATGGGCCTTCTTACAAAATGCTATAAAGACTAAACATCCTAAATCTTTAAAGTAGGGCTTCATTACCTGAGAGAAATCATCCTTACAACATCATCATCTCCCATTTTGGGAAAGATTTTTTTCAAAAGCCATTGGGTGATATATGTGAAAATCTGCTAAGTAAAAAAAAAAAAATGGATTACTGTGATCAAAATGACCTTAGGTAGATAACCTGCAATATACTCTTTCATCAGAATTTGGCTTGTGAATTATAAAGCATCTTTTATAAACTCCACAAGAGTATTAATGCGAGTTTATGTCTTATTTACTCTTTTAAATATCTTCACTGAGTTTGACTATACTATACTATAATTTATTCATTTGATTTTTAATGCTTAGATCTAACTTATTGAACAAATTTTACACGTTGTTTCCTAGAACCATTATTTTTAGTGGTTTGTTTGAATAACCAAAACAACACACAGATAAAGTTATAGTTCAATAATGGATTTCAGAGGAAGTCATACTATAGTTATGCCTATTAAATATGGGTTCATGTTTTTTCTGTGTTTACTCCTGATATCTGAAAATGATAAACTCTAGGCAGAAACACTGGGCACTTTCCCTCTGTTCCCTAATGTGGGCGAGTCCCACGGAGTACTTCAAAACCACTCAGTCATGGCGTTTCTTAAAATAAGTCCACGTGCAAAAGCCAGAAAGAAACAAGCATGGAAAAGACAAGAAACTAAAAACCAAAATGACATACTGTCTTTAAATGGAAGTATCCCCATCCTTTTGCTGTTTCATTTTAAATGGTCAGAACAGAACTCGCTTTTGAAGAAAACGTATTTGGGAAACCTGCTGCATGCATTGATCTCATTTTACAGATGCTTTTCGACTTCCACTTACCTTTGGATACTACAGGGAGGCAGTGTGTGGAAATGAAGGTGTAGCCTCAGAGACCACAGTGCCAGCGTCTCCACGCCACCTCCTCCCTGTACACTGACGGAATCTCAGCCCAGCAAGATGAAGTGAAACCTCTAAAATCCCACTAGCAGGCAGATTTGTCGATTATTTTGGCATAGATGAGCAAGTAAAACAATCCTTGGTTCTTTACGAGCCCCCGAGTTAGCATTGTTTGTGAGTTCACTTTCACTGGCCACTTCATTCAAGTTTTTGTCTATATCCAATTGTGACCCAATCCTTGATAGACGACTAATCATAGGTGAATATATATATGGCAGGAATTAGCCAACTAATGCCCAAGGGCCAAAGCCAGCCTGTCGCCTGTTTATGTAAATACCATGTTACTGAGCACAGCCACGCCCATTTGCCGAGGCCTTGACTGTGGCTCCTTTCGCGCTGCAACGTCGGGGTTGAGTTGTTGCTATGGAGACTGCGTGATCTGTGGGCTGAAACAGAGCCTCCCGGACACTTGGCAAGAACGTTTGCTCACCCTGAATATGTCCTGATCAAATCATAGACTGTGAAGGATGAGAGGAACTGGAGTGGTTACAATGCCGTAGAACCACGTTTGACCGAAGAGAAAACTGCGGCTCAGGGGGATGCTGATTTGCTCAAAAGCACAAGAGTCATCCAAAACGAATCAGAGGCAACAGCCTGGACCCGCAGCCAGGTCCTGCTCGGGATCCAGTAGTCCTTGCACACTGACTTAGGTCCTGCAGGGCATGCCAGGCTTCTCACATCACCGGGTGGCCATGGTTTTGACAGTGTGGTGCCCAATCCCATGAAAGCTTTTGGAAACAAATGTTCTTACAAAGTATCAACGCTCAGCATGGCAATGGAACGTTGAATATTTAATCACAGTAATCATCTCAGATCTTTGCAAACTTTTTCCTTCTTTCCTCTAAACAGGCACGCCCTTTTACTTCTGTTCTACATTGTGTATATATTTTACTATATATTTCCTAATGTCTCTTTTGTGGGGAAATGTGTGAGGCATAGATTAGAAGGTAAAATAACTGTCAGTGTGGATCAAATAATAAAGGATGGTTTCTAAGAGATTCAGAAACCGTAAATGCCAAGTTTTTGCTGCCACCCTCAGAAATATTCTAATGAAACATTCTCTTCAGATTACGTTTGGAAAGAACTGTAGCCCGTGCCTTGTGATTTAATAGCTTTCGTTTTGCCTTTTCAGATGGGTGTGTTTATCTCTTTTAACTCCTAGAGTAAGTTTCAGTAGTTCCTTTGCAGAGCATTCCAATAACCATCGCCGATTTATGCTGCGGTTATTGCCACGGCTGCAATCTATTTAAGGATGTTTAAGACTTGTACACTCTTCGATTAACGTCCAGAGTGAGGTAGATGTCAGGGTGTGAGAAGCTGGGTGAGCAGGTGGGGGAGAGGTGGCCCAGGCTGCTTCATTTGACTTTGTCATGGTCCAAACAGCAGACGAGCTGGAGTAAGAATTGTGACTCCTCGGTCAGAACTTACACTCCGACTCAGTTATAGCTGTTATAAGGTCCAAGAAAAACAGTGTTCACACATCTTTAGATTGTTCTTTACACTTGATCATTGCATAAAACTCATTATGAAAACGTTTAGTAAGTGATGATAAGCTTCTTTAAACTAAAAACATTAGCGAACAGAAAAATGCGTATCTGTGTAGATTTTATAACTCATTAAGTAATTCCAACATATAGTAACTAATTTTATTATTTAAACTTTTTTATTATTTAACTATTTTCTACATATAACGGGTGTACAGAGAAGTCATATACACACATCAATATGTGCAGTTCAATGATTTATTACAAAGTCCACAGCCATGTAGGTCAAGAAATAGACTGATTCTAGGACCCAGGAGCCTCCCTCCTACCCTTCATGCCAGGAAACCCTCCCTTTACTCTAAAGGCAGCCCCAGACCTGCTCTATATGGTAATCATTTCCTTGCTTTGGTTTGGTTTTACCACATAACCATGGATCTCTAAACATACAGTTTTGAAGATTTTCTAAATTGGAGCTACATAAAATCATGCATCAATCTTTTGTGTCTGGCTTCTGTTAGTTCCGTTTGTGAAATTCATGCACTTCGTTCATTTGTGTTGCCACGTAGCATTTAGTTATAGGAATAAACCACCATTTATACACATTCTACTGTGGAAAGATATGCAGGTTATTTCCAGTTTGGTGCTATTATGAATAATGCTCCTGTGAACACTTTTGTCCATTTTTTGTGCACGTATGTATGTTTTTATATTAGGTAGATATCAAATAATGGAGGTATTGTGTCTGTGAGTATAGTATGAGTTTATTCAATACTGGTAGATAATAAAAAATGATTTTCCAAAGGAACTGTATGAATTTATACTCCTTCCACAGTTGCAGGAGGTTGTCATTGGTCCATATCATCAGCAATACTTGCTATTGTTTTCTTATTTTTCGTCGTGCTGATGCATGTGAAGTTGTATCTCATTGTGCTTTTAATTTCCAATTCTCTCTTTTCTAGGGAGATTGAACACTTATGTTTACTGGCTAGCTATAGACCTCTTTTATATTTAAATATCAAGTCTATTTTACTGCAAGGTGGTTTGTCTTTTCCCTGTTGTTCTTTTTATATTCCAGCAGCAACACATCTTCCATCACTCCGTGGATCACCAGCTATATCACTTCAGGGCAAAATGTCTGCAAAGCTGAGATTGTGGGGACAGAATGTGGCAGATGGTTTGCTCTTACTCCTAAGATAAGCCTTGTTGCCAATGTTTAACTCCTGTGTTTCCACCGAAAGCCTCAGTGGGTTATTGTCAAGTTTCTTCTACCCCTGTTTGACTGGACCTCCAGCTTTGTCTCCAAGCGCAACAAGAATCCAAAAATTTCTGCTCTGCTCTTCAGCTGCTTAACCAGTTCTGTGTGTTTGGTCTCGTCCCACGTAGGCAAGTGTATGCTTGGTCAAATGCCTCAGAGGGAAAATGTGGGGCGTTTTTACTCACTCCAGGATCTTGGTTTAGCTGTTCTTCACTCTCACTTCCGCACCCTTCATTCAGTGAGGTTGCTGCGAGCCCTTTGCTGCTGAGTGTTGCTTGGCCTGTTCCTTACACCGGGAATCAGTGAGTGCGCGTCGTAGCCCTCTCAAATCCTGGCTCTTTGGGTTATTCTTTTAAGTCTTTAAATATTATTTTTTCCCTTTGTTTTCAGCTTTCAAATCTCTTCTCAGTTGAAGAGTCAGGGTAATATAGGCTTATCTGTCAAGACCAGAAGCTGAACCTTCTCACCTCTGATCTAGGTCTTATCATCTCCCCTACTCCAAGCACTTGACTCACTTGAATGATCCTTTCGTTTTCTATGCTTTTGACTCCTCCCCATTCTGTCTGTCCCTCTCATAAGTACTGAGGCCATTCCACAGTGCTCAGGTGTTAAACATAATACCTTCCCTAAATCCTCCAATATCAGCCACCACCCTTCTGACTCTCCTCTCTCCACTTCCTCACCTCCCATTCATTCCTCAGAGAAATCCATCTGGCTGGCAGTCCCCTCACTCGACTGAGCTTACTCTAGTTAATAGTGCCAACTGCCTCTACCACACTCACTGAATAGTTTTGATTTATTTTTCTTACCAGCTTTTGACAAGTAACAACTCCTTTATCTCAAAATATTGCCATTCTTTGGACATGACTTCCCCTAAGAGTTCTCCAACTCTTTGTCTTACTTCTCTGGTCACTCTTTTTCAATTGCTTTTGTAAGCTCTAACTCATCTTCCATTTCTTTTTTTGTTTTTGTTTAATTTTTAAATTTAATTAATTTATTTTTGTTACAGATGTTTCTCCTTTTCCTCCCAGTGACTCCCTCCTCCCATTCCCCCACCCCCCAGCATTGTTGTCTATGTCCATTGGTTATGCTTATATGCATAAATTCTTTGGTTTATCTCTTTCTTCCCCCTCCTCCCCCTCCTCCCCCTCCTCTGAAGTTTCTCAGTCTAAACCCTACTTCTTCTATGTCTCTGGGTCTATTTTGTTCATCACCTTATTTTGTTCACTATATTCCACAAATAAGTGAGATCATGTGATACTTGTCTTTCTCTGACTAGTTTATTTCTCTTAGCATAATGCTCTCCAGGTCCCTCCATGTCATCTCAAAGGATAAGAGATCTTTCTTTCTTACAGTTACATAGTATTCCATTGTGTATACGTACCACAGCTTTTTTATCCACTCGTCTATTGATGGCCACTTAGGCTGTTTCCAGATCTTAGCAATTGTAAATAGTGCTGCTATGAACATAGGGGTACATATATTCTTTCTGATTGGTGTTTCATGCTTCTTAGGATATAATCCTAGAAGTGAGATCACTGGGTCAAATGGCAGTTCAAATTTTAATTTTTTGAGGAAACACTATATTTTTTCCATAGTGGCTGTACCAGTCTGCGTTCCCACCAGCAGTGTACTAGAGTCCCCTTTTCTCCACACCCTCGCCAGCACTTGTTGTTTGAAGATTTGTTGATGGCAGCCATTCTGACAGGTCTGAGGTGATACCTCATAGTCATTTTAATTTGTATCTCTCTGATGATTAGCGATGTTGAGCATTTTTTCATATGTTTCTTGGCCATATTTATGTCCTGTTTGGAGAGGTGTCTATTTAGGTTCTCTGCCCATTTTTTAAGAAAGACAAAGAATCCAATCTTTTTTTTTTTTTTTTTAATTTATAACTTTCTTTCACAAAGAGGCAACTTTAGATTCTTGGTCTCATTCATTTTTTTTTTTTTGACATTTAAAAAATTTATTGGGGTGACATTGGTTAATAAAATTATACATGGGTTTCACGTGTACAAATCTATGATACATCGTCTATATTGTATTGTGTGCCCACCAATCAAAATGAAATTTCATTTTGTCACCATATATATGACCCCCTTTACCCTTTACCACCCCCCAGCCCCATTCCCTTTGGTAACCACCATACTGTTGTCTGTGTCCATAAGTTTTTGTTTGTTTGTTTATTCATTTGTTGTTTTCAGTTTTATATCCCACATATGAGTGAAATCATATGGTTTTTTACTTTTTCTGTCTGACTTATTCACTTAGCATATATTCTTAAGATGCATCCATGTTGTCGCAAATGGCAGTATTTTATCTTCTCCAAAGGCTAAGTAGTATTACATCATATATATGGATCACATTTTCTTTCAACGATCTTCTATCAAAGGGCACTTTGGTTATTTCCATGTCTTGGCCACCATGAATAATGCTGCAATGAACATAAGGGTGCATATATCTTTGAGAATACATGTTTCCAGTTTTGTTGGTGTATACCCAGAAGAGCAGTTGCTGGGTCATATGGTACCTCTATTCTTAACTTTTTGAGAAACTGCTCCCAAGAAGTCATACAAATGGCCACAGATATATGAAAAGATGCTGTTAGGGATATGCAAATCAAAACTATAATGAGATAGACCTCACACTTGTTAGAATGGCTACTATCAACAAGACAAGTGATAACAAGTGTTAGGGAGGTTATGGAGAAAAAGAAACCCTCATTCACAGCTGGTGGGAATATAAACTGGTACAGTCATTTTATTTATTTATTTTTTTACTTCATTTTTATTGTTGGCATTATTACAGATATCCTCACCACCCTCACTTTGCTCACCTCCACCGAGCCCTCCCTTCCCCCTGCCCTCTGACAGCTGTCAGTCTGTTCCATGTATCCATGCCTTTGTTTCTAAAATTTCCTTTTATTATTAAATTTTCCATCCATATAAAAGAATATGCTCTTCATTTGTATCTTTCTCTTTCCCAGTAAGGATATTGTCTGATTTTTGTGATTCTCACCCTTTTTCAAATTATAATTTTTCTATGTATGTGTGTGTCCCTACCAACATATTGCAAGTTTTGCATGCTTTCAATTTTGTATTGATGGCAGCTAACTGTTTGCATTCTTCTCCGTCTCCTTTCCCCACTCGATATACAGTGGAGCAAAAGTAGGTTTACAGTTGTTTGTATGGAAAATACAGTAATGAATAAATAACAATACAAGAGTAAACACTGTGTTTTGCATACTCTCAGCTGTGACCCTACTTTTGCCACACACTGTAATTTGAGATCCATTCATGTCGAAACCATAGTAATTTTCACTACTATATGTTATTGAAATTCTATACATTATTAATATTCTTATAGCTAAACCCTTGGATTTTCTTTTACAAACAATGCTGCTATGAGCATTTTGTGCATGTCACCTGATACACATGTATAAACATTTACTTAGGTATATATTTAAAACTACAATGGTGAAATCATATAATATGAATACTTTCAACTTTACACAAGAATTCTAAATTGCATGTTTAGATGCGCTGTACCTATTTTTTCTTCCACCGGCATTGTGTAAGAGTTCCTGTTATCCCATTGTTCAGCATCTGTATCAACACTCAGTATTCTCTGAATTTTTAATCTTTGTGAATCTATAGTTGCTCTTCCCATGTCTTAAAAGCTGGTCTTTTTCTAGTCACTTGGTAAAATCACCCTCACAGCATTCATAGGTGATAAAATCCTCTTCCGTTGCTACACTTATCACTTACATTTTTACGGCCTATAAATGCATATTTTCAGCTCAGACTTTTCTGCTCTAAGTTTTATATCCATTTCAAATTGTTTTCTTGAAACCTACACAGAGATGTTTCACAATCAATGGCATTTCATCATGTCCAGAAGTGAAGTCAGCTACCTCACCTGAACTATTCTTCCTCTGATCCCTAACTCAATAAATTAAACCCTCAAGCATCGAGACACTCAAGTCACAATTCTGCACAGCATCTTGAATCCCTTCTTTCCCTGTCCAATTGCACGCACTCAGTCACCACGTTCTGTTTGTTTTAGCTCCTACTGACTTCTCCAATCCACTTACTTCTCTATATCCCTGCTGAAAATGCTTTACTTCCAGACATAAACAACTTCTAGACATCAGACAATCATCATAAAGACAGTGCAGGGGGACATTCTGGTAGAGACAGGTGTCCTATTCACCTCCTAGTGGGGGGAAAAAAAGATTTTATCATTGTTACAAACATAAAAAAACTGGGAAAAAGTATAGACATGATCTATGTAAATAAACTTAAATATAGCTCTATTAATTCTATGACATTTAAAAATCACAGTAGATTCATGAAAATAACAAAGTTGGAGTAAAGGACAACCCCGCCTATCCTGGTGTCGCATACATGCAGATAGCACTTGAATTGCAGCGTCTCTACCCAGCTCGTTTCCTGCCTTCCTGCCCTTACTACTTTGCTTACGCTACAGATGCTTACACAGCTTTGCAAACCTCAGTTTATGTGTTCCTTACTCTACTTTGATAGTTCAACATTTTGGCTGTTTTTACTTTTTTGGCTCAGCAAAATATGAGTAATTACAATTTATTTCAAAACAAAAGTCTCTTCCCTTGAATCTTTCTGGCGTGGTCTCTGTAATTATGCCTCCCTAGCAGTCTGAAACCACTGGTTATCTATCTTCCTGTTCCTTTACTGCAGTTCTCTCTCTCATTCTTAACCCATAGACTCCAAAGAAATGTTTGAGTACAATTTATCTTCCCACATATGTCTATTTTCAGGGAGAAAATGCACTATCATACAAGAATATTCTTGTCTTCATATAAATGAATAATTTATAATGTGTTCTCTCAATACATTATTCACTGGTATTTGATTTATACATTAGTCTTGTTGAGCTGTTTTATATACAGATATGTATTTATATATAAAACAATATATATGAATATATATAAACAATATATGCAAATATATAACTATATAGGAATACACATACATACACAGAGTTCTGAGAGACAGACGGATCCATTCATCCATTCTTATAGTGCTAGCTATATTATTTAGGGCATATAACACTAGCTATTTTAACAAACAAATCCCAAAATATTAGTGATTTAGTCCAACTGAAGTTTATTTCTTGATTATGTCAAATTCCATGGCGTATTCAACCGACTTCCACTTGTATCAACTCAGTTCATTTGGAAGATAAGAGGTATGAGAGCATGCATCACTGCATGGGATGCCTTTGAGTTTCATGTATTATTGAATGGGTCAAGAATAGAAATGAGAGACATGAACTCCGCCATCATTTTGGCAAAAACTGCATGAGAAGCTGGCCAGTGTTATCTAGTGTGTATCAAGGAGGAAAGGGAAATGAGTTTGGGGGCCACAAGCCAGCCTCTGCCACAGTGGAAAAGCAGTGGCTGGACTCCTAATTGTATTAAATCGTCCATCCCATACATCCCATACATTCTTAGATCACGATTTCCATTGAAACCTCAACATATGTACACCCCTCCTGCATTTGGGTACTATCTTTATAAACCCAATATTTCCTTCTAAATTTTGAAGATTGCATTATGAACGGTATTGTTTTCTATGAGATATGTATTTAGAAAATATTTTTATATGTTGGCATTTGTATCCATATGGTGGTGTCTAGCTAGAAAAGCAGAAAAGGATTAATAATTCAAGCCTAAAAAAAGGACTAGGAAAACACTGTGGTAGAAGACTGAATTATTCAGCTCGGTTTCGACAATGAGCAGATTCACAGGATTTTGCTGCTTCATTTTTCATATAGTGACATTTTCTAACTCCCTCATCAATTTTGGCTCACCAAATGTTCACACATGTATAGAAAAAACACTTTATAGGTTATTAGAATGTAAGGTAATTGAGATAATTTGGGTTGATTATAATTATAATATCTACCCAGTGAATCTGTTCTGAGAGTAGTGCATGCTTTCAATAAATCATGAAACAAACCTCAATGTGGTGTAAATAAATCAATGGATTTTTTTAGTGTTTGGTAAAGTTTACTTTTTCTCTCTCCAAATTACTTTTTTAAGAAATACGCCTTCCAAAGTTTCTTCCATACTGCCACAAGAGAGATCTACCTAATATATAAATTAGTGGCTCCGTGTGATTACAAAATAATAGGAGACCTTTATCATCCTGCCTCCTGGTAGTCCGTACCTTGCATGTCATAGTCCGATAGTATTGAATTACTTAGAATCCAGAACAGGATATTATGTTGACTCTTTCTGCTATTATTTATGCTATTCTCTTTATTTAAAATTCCTTTTCCTCTTGACCGACTTTCCAACTCCTACCAAATATTGCACAGCATAGGTACCACCTTCCCAGTGAGGCTTTCTCTTAACCCCCTCCTCCTCATAGGCTGAATAATATTTTCCTTCATGTATGTTCCCTTTCTTTTGGATATTATTTTCTAATGTGTCTCACTGTCCTTCTGAATTATAACCTCTTAGAATATTATTAATGTATCATATTTTATCCATGGTGGTATTCCTAATATAGAATAGGTGTTCAGTTCATATTATTTATTTAATTGAACTGAACGAATAAAACCTAATATATGACAAGACATAGAAATACTGTCAAATATTATAAAGATTATTTAAATCTATATTTGATATATAAATAATGCAGAGATCCATATACCTATTGCTTAAAAGATACCTGTCGTCATAATTTGGATTCTGACTTCAATAATCAACAGCAGTTCTTAAGCAAAAATAATTGTTGTATCAGGTTCCCCTGGCAAAAAATTGCTCCAGGTTTGAAAGTATAATAGTTAAAATTCCTCTTCTCCAATCTGTAATATAAATAACACTATGAGTTGACCTAGTCTTTCATTTTAGAATGTCAGAAAGAAAATAAGATCTGTTACAGCCAAGACTCAGAGCATAAATAGGCAAAAAGGTAGATATCTGGCATTTCTTATTCACTGGGAAGAGGCATATAATGTTTGTATACATATGTACATAATAATACTTCGGTGATACATTGCTTCTAGAAGGTGTCAAGTCACCATCAACAAAATGAAAAGGGAACCTACTATATGAAAAAATATATTTGCCAATTGATACATCTGATATGGGGTTAACTTCCAAAATATACAAAGAACTCATACACCTCAACATCACGAAGACAAACAATCCAATTAAAAAATGGGCAAAGGACCTGGATAGACATTTCCCCAAAGAGGACACACAGAGGGCCAATAGACTTATTAAAAAATGCTCAATGTCACTAATCATCAGAGATACTAATTAAAACGACAATGGAGTATCATCTCAAACCTACCAGAATGGCTACCATCTAACAAATCATCAAACAACAAGTGCTGGCGAGGGTGTGGAGAAAAGGGAGCCCTAGTGCACTGTTGGTGGGAATGCAGACTGGTGTTTGCCTTCCCACCAACAATATGGTGTTTCCTCAAAAAATTAAAAATGGAATTGCCATTTGACCCCATGATTCTACTTCTAGGAATATATCCTAAGAAGCCTGAAACACCAGTCAGAAAGAATATTTGCACCCCTGTGTTCACAGCAGCACTATTTACAATAGCTAAGATCTGGAAACAGCCCAAGTACCCATTGGTAGATGAGTGGATAAAAAAAACTGTGGTATAATTTACACAATGGAACACTATGCAGCTGTAAAAAGGAAAGAGCTCTTACCCTTTGAGACAACATGGATCACCTGGAGACTATTATGCTAAGGGAAATAAGCCAGTTAAAAAAAGACAAATATCACATCATGTCACTTATATGTGGAATCTAATGAACAAAATAAACTGATGAACAAAATAGGTCCAATGGTATGGATGCATGGAACAGAATAACAGATCTCATGGGGGGTGGGTCGGTGGGAGGGGACAGGAAGAGATGAACCAGAGAACATATATGCATATATGCATAACCCATGGACACAGGCAATAGTATGGGGAAGGCCTGGGGTAGGGCAGGGGTTGGGTGGAGGGGAGCAAAAAGGAAGAAGAAAATGGGAGACATCTGTAATACTGTCAAAAACAAAATAATAATAATAAAAAAAAAAGTGTCAAGTTATTTAGCAATTGCTACTGCCATGATAGTCTAGGTTGTGTTGTGGTAACACAGTAACTCCCAGACATCAGTGACTTCACACAGAGAGTGAATTTCTTATTCATTCCAAGTGTCTGTCTCTCATTTGCCGAGTGCTTGATCCACACAGTCCCTCAGGGGCCCAGGCTGAGGTATATTTTACTGAGGCAGATGCTCTGACTGCTGAGCAGAGGAGGAAATCATACATGGAATTCTCATACTACTTTCCTATTCTTTGACACAAAATTGATCTACTCACAGCCATTGGCTGGGGCTAATGAGAGGGAGTTAGAGATTCTGGGTCAACCCACAAAACTGATTGGGCTCTTTTTTTAAAAAATATATTTTTATTGACTTTTTAATTTTTTTTTTTATCTAACTGATTTTATTTTTCTTTTTATTTTTTTTATAAATTTATTTTTGTTACCCCCCCCACCTCTGAGGGGTGTCAGTCAATACCCTACTTCCACATCTCTGGGTCTACCCTGTTCCTCAGACTGTTATGTTCATTATATTCCACAAATAAGTGAGATCATGTGATATTTGTCTTTCTCTGCTTGGCTTGTTTCGCTTAGGATAATACTCTCGAGGTCCCTCCATGTCGTCTCAAAGGATAAGAGATCTTTCTTTCTTACAGCTGCTTAGTACTCCATTGTGTATATGTACCACAGCTTTTTTATCCTTTCATCCACAGATGGACATTTGGGCTGTTTCCAGATCTTAGCTATTGTAAATAGTGCTCCTATGAACATGGGGGTACATGTATTCTTTCTGATTGGTGTTTCAGGCTTCTTAGGGTATATTCCTAGAAGTGGGATCACTGGGTCAAATGGCAATTCAATTTTTAATTTTTTGAGGTAACACCATAGTGTTTTCCACAGTGGCTGCACCAGTCTGCATTCCCATCAGCAATGTACTAGAGTCCCCTTTTCTCCACACCCTCGCCAACACTTGTTGTTTGATGATTTGTTGATGGCGGCCATTCTGACAGGTGTGAGGTGATACCTCATTGTTGTTTTAATTTGCATCTCTCTGATGATTAGTGATGTTGAGCATTTCTTCATGTCTCTTAGCCATTTGTATGTCCTGTTTGGAGAGGTGTCTATTTAGTTCCTCTGCCCATTTTTTAATTGGGTTCTTTGTCTTCCTTTTGTTGAGTTGTATGAGCACTCTATATATTTTGGAGATTAACCCCTTATCTGATGTATCATTGGCAATTATGCTCTCCCATACAGTGGGTTCCCTTTCTGTTTTGTTGGTTGTTTCTTTTGCTGTGCAGAAGCTTTTGAGTTTGATGTAGTCCCATGTGTTCATTTTTCCCTTTGTTTCTGTTGCCTTAGGTGATGTATCAGTGAAGATTCTGCTGCGTATGATGTCTGAAATTTTGTTGCCTACATTTTCTTCTAGGATTTTTATGGATTCACGAGTCACATTTAAGTCTTTTATCCATTTTGAGTTTATTCTTGTGTATGGTGTAAGTTGATGGTCTAGTTTCATTTTTTTGCATGTAGCTGTCCAATTTTCCCAACACCATTTATTAAAGAGGCTGTCTTTACTCCATTGTATGCTCTTGCCACCTTTGTCAAATATTAATTGAGCATAATGTCTTGTGTCAATTTCCGGATTCTCTGTTCTGTTCCACTGATCTATATGCCTGTTCTTGTGCCAGTACCAGGCTGTTTTGATTACAGTAGCTTTGTAGTATAATCTGAAATCTGGTATTGTGATCCCACCTACTTTGTCCTTCTTTTTCAAGATTGCTGTGGCTATTCGGGGTCTTTTTTGGTTCCATATGAACTTTTGAAGTATTTGTTCTAGTTCTGTGAAATATGTCATTGGTATTTTGATGGGGATTGCATTGAATCTATAGATTGCTTTGGGTAATATGGACATTTTAATGAGGTTAATTCTTCCAATCCATAAACAAGGTATGTGCTTTCACTTTTTTTTATCTTCCTCTATTTCTTTTTTCAAGGTCCTGTATTTTTCTGCAAATAGGTCCTTTACTTCTTTAATTAAGTTTATTCCTAGGTATCTTAATTTTTTTGTCGCGATGGTAAATGGAATTGTTTTTTTAGTTTCTCTTTCTGTGAGTTCATCATTGGTGTATAAGAATGCCGTTGATTTCTTGACATTAATTTTGTATCCTGCTACTTTGCCAAATTCATTTATTAAGTCTAGTAGATTTTTGATAGAGTCTTTAGGGTTTTCTATATATAATATCAGGTCATCTGCGAATAATGACAGTTTAACTTCCTCCTTTCCAATTTGGATTCCTTTTATTTGTTCTTCACGTCTGATTGCTGTGGCTAAGACTTCCAGTACTATGTTAAATAAGAATGGCGAAAGTGGGCATCCCTGTCTTGTTCCTGTTTTTAAGGGAAATGTTTTTAGTTTTTTCCCATTGAGTATGATGTTGGCTGTAGGTCTTTCATATATGGCCTTTATTATATCAAGATATGATCCCTCTATTCCCAAATTGCTAAGCGTTTTTATCAGAAATGGGTCCTGGATTTCGTCAAATGCTTTTTCAGCGTCTATTGATATGATCATGTGGTTTTTATCTTTCATTTTGTTTATGTGGTGTATCACATTTATTGATTTGCGAATATTGAACCAGCCTTGCATCCCTGGGATGAATCCCACTTGGTCATGGTGAATAATTTTTTTGATATATTGCTAGATCCGATTTGCTAGTATTTTGTTTAGGATTTTGGCATCTATGTTCATCAGGGATATTGGCCTGTAGTTTTCTTTCTTTGTAGTGTCTTTTTCTGGTTTTGGAATTAGGATTATGCTGGCCTCATAAAACGAGTTTGGAAGTCTTCCTTCTTCTTGAATTTTTAGAAATAGTTTGAGGAGAATGGGTGTTAGTTCTTCTTTGAATGTTCGGTAAAACTCGCCCGTGAAGCCATCCGGGCCTGGGCTTTTGTTTGCTGGGAGAGTCTTGATTACATCTTCAATTTCCTTAGCTGTTATTGGTCCGTTCAAGTTTTCTATCTCTTCCTGGTCCAGTTTTGGGAGACTATGTGTTTCTAGAAATTTGTCCATTTCACTTAGATTGTCGAATTTGTTGCCATATAAATATTTGTTCATAGTATTTGCTAATGATCCTTTGTATTTCTGTGGTGTCAGCTGTTACTTCTCTTTCATTTCTGATTTTGTGTATTTCGGTTCTCTCTCTTTGTTTCTTGGTGAGTCTAGCTAAGGGTCCATCAATCTTGTTTATCTTTTCAAAAAACCAGCTCTTTGTTTCATTGATCCTTTGAATTGTTTTTCTGGTCTCTATGTCATTTATTTCTGCTCTGATCTTTACTATTTCCTTCCCTCTACTTGCTCTGGGGTTTTCTTTTTGTTTGCTTTCTAGTTCTTTAAGTTGTGAGGTTAGATAGTCTATTAGAAATTTTTCTTGTTTCTTGAGGTAGGCCTGGAGTGCTATGAACTTCCCTCTCAGAACTGCTTTCACTGCATCCCATAGATTTTGTGTTGTTGTGTGTTCAATTTCATTGGTTTCCAGGAAGTTTTTAATTTCTTCCTTGATCTCCTCAGTAACCCATTTGTTGTTTAATAACATGCTATTTAGCCTCCAAGTGTTCAAATGTCTTTGCATGTTCTTGTTGCAATTGATTTCTAGTTTCATGCCACTGTGATCTGAGAAGATGCTTGATATGATTTCAATCTTCTTGAACTTGTAGAGAATTAGTTTGTGTCCTAGTGGTCTATCTTTGAGAATGTCCTGTGTGCACTTGAGAAATGTGAATTCTGTAATTTTGGGGTGTAATTCTCTGTAAATATCTATTAAATCCATTTGGTCTAGTGCTTCATTTAGAGTCTCTGTTTCCTTGTTAATTTTTGTCTAGAGGATCTATCCAGTGATGTCAGTGGGGTGTTGAAGTCCCCTGCTATGATTGTATTGCTGTCAATTTCTCCTTTGAAGTCCTCCAGAAGATTTTTAATATATTTTGGTGCTCCTACATTGGGTGCATATATGTTCACCAAGGTTATGTCTTCCTGTTGGATAGATCCTTTCAATATTATGTAGTGACCTTCTTTGTCTCTAGTTATGGCCTTCATTTTGAAATCTATTTTATCAGATATGAGTATTGCTACCCCAGCTTTTTTTTCCTTTCCGTTTGCTTGGAAGATTTTTTTCCATCCCTTCACTTTCAGCCTATGTGAGTCTTTTGTTGTGAGGTGGGTCTCTTGTAAACAACATATATATGGGTCATGCTTTCTTATCCAATCCGCTACTCTGTGTCTTTTTATCGGAGCATTCAATCCATTTACATTTAAGGTGATTACTGATATGTACTTATTTATTGCCATTTTTGTTTAGTGTGGTTCTATTTTCCTTCCTATTTCTTCTACTAATTACAGTAGTCCTTTTAACATTTCTTGCAGTGCTGGTTTGTTGCTAATGTATTCCCTTAGCCTTTTTTTGTCTGAGAAGCTCTTTATTTGACCTATTTTGAATGATAGCCTTGCTGGGTAGAGTAGTCTTGGATTCAGATCCTTGTTTTTCATGACCTTGATTACTTCATGCCATTCCCTTCTGTCCTGTAGTGTTTCTGTTGAGAAGTCAGATGATAGCCTTATGGGGGTTCCTTTGCAGGTAACCTGTTGCTTATTTCTTGCTGCCTTTAGGATTCTATCTTTGTCTTTAATTTTTGGCATTTTAATTACTATGTGTCTTGGTGTGGGCCTGTTTGGGTTCTTCTTACTTGGGACTCTCTGTGCTTATTGAAGTTGAATGCCTTCTTTCTTCACCAAATTAGGGAAGTTTTCTGTCACTATTTCTTCAAATATATTCTCTAACCCTTGCTCATTTTCTTCTTCTTCAGGGACTCCAATGATGCGAATATTATTACGTTTCCAGTTGTCCCACAGTTCTCTTAAGCTGTCTTCCTGTTTTTTCATTGTTTTTTCCTTTTGGTTTTCTGATTGGTTGATTTTTTCTACCCTGTCTTCTAATTCACTGATCCGGTCCTCAGCTTCCTCTACTCTGCTGTTTAGTCCTTCCAATGTGTTCTTCATTTCTGTGATGTCATTCTTCATTTCTTCTTGGTGCTTCTTAATTTCCACTTGGTTGGTTTTCAGTGTTTCTATGTCTTTGCTCACGGTGTTGATGTCTTTACTCATGGTGTTGATGTCCTTACTCATGCTGTTGAGCTTCCTCCAAATCATGGCTCTGAATTCTAGCTCTGTTAACTTGCTTAACTCCGTTTCATTTATCTCATCTTCAGTAGAGGTCTCTTGTTCTTTCATTTGGGATTTGTTTCTCTGTTTCACCATTTTGGTTATCTCAGTAGGTTTTGGAGCCTGCCAAATTTTCCCTGTGGATGTTGGTGTTCTGCTGTTTGTGGCTCCCTCTACTGGGTTTGGATGAGCGTGGGAGGACCCACGTTATACACCACTGTGGAGTCTTACTTTCCAGGGTATATTTGCAAGCCCAGCAAAGGTTAAGTTATCCTCTAGCTTTTTGCCTAGAGGCTATTAGTCATGATTGCTTGAAGAGCCTTGGGTTCTCAGTTGAATGAAACCCTCCCTCAGGTGTTCAGCGTGAGAGGATCTCCAGAGGGTAGGGCAGATGCTGTTAGTTAATGAGCCTCAGTTTGCATTTCAATGGCCCACCAGGGTGTGGCTGGATCTCCGAGGGAGGGGCTGCCACCTCTCCCCAGAGCCCTGGGATGGAGTAAGACCACCAGGCCACAGTCCTGCATGGCCGCAACTCAGCAAAAGCTCTGAGCGCCCTCCAAATCCCGAGTGTCCCCACACATTTCCAGTCCAGTCTGCCCTCCCTCTGCCGGAGCCCAGGTGAGTGGCCTTGGCTATTTTAGCACTCTGTCCTGGCCCTCTGCGCCGTGGAGCCAGCTTGGGCTTTAACCCCGAGGGCAGGCACTGCTCACGGCTAAGACCGCTGCTGTCCGTGGGCTCCCAGCCCCCCTCGCGCCTCCACAATCCTACCAGGATCTATTCAGTGTCCCTGGTTGTATGGTCCTCGCAAGCTGCTTTTCTGTTGCTTTTTCCCGACGATTTGTCTTTATTTTAGTTGTAATTCCAGTTTGGTCCTGGGAGATGGTCTGTGTAGCTTCCGTTCACTCCACCGCCATTTTTGCATCCTCTTATTGACTTTTTTTAGAAAGGGGAAAGGGAGAGAGAGAGAGAGAAACATCCATGAGAGAGATACATCCATCTTCTGCCTCCTGCATGCCCCCTACTGGGGATCGGGCCCACAACCTGGGCATGTACTCTGACCGGGAATCAAACCAGTGACATCTTGGTGCATGGGTTGACGCTCAACCAGTGAGCTGCACCAGCCGGGCGGTTATATTCCATTCTTATCAATCCAGTATAGATCTGTCTAGGGAGGTTGGGAATTTAAGAAACATTCACATGGAGAAACAGCACACAACTTTAATAGATTAAAAGAAACTACATCAACTTTTCTCCAAGAAAAATTACAGAGAAACTCAATATGTAAGACTGATGTCTACATACCTGCTTACATTGAACTGGGCTTGGAAGAGGAGTCCTTCCTAACTGGCCCATGAACACCTTGGTGCCTTTAGGTAATTCTGTGAGACAATTTGGACTCCAGGTTCTGAAAGTAGCTCAGTCAAAGACTTTGATTTATTACCTTAATGGCGATGTCTTTTTAATCAAATAAGAGTCATTGGAATACTTACATTCATTTTGTTCTAAAATTAAAAGCAGACATTCTTAATCTTAATCACTTGTTTTGATCATATAGTTGGACCTAGTTTGCAAGTTTCTTTTCTATTATTTTTTTAATATATTGTGTTTAAAAATATTTTTGCTTTCTACTTTCCTAATTAATTAAGTTTTCTTTATTTGGTGAATTATGCAATTACTACACAAAGTTTCCAGGTGTGAGTTCATTGTTTTTATTGCTTAGAATTTCGTGTCTTTCTTCCATCCAAGAACTCTTGTCTTTTTCAGTTAATGAAATTTCACAGACAGAATCTCTTCAAATAGCAAATCCTCTGACAAAAATATTTTCTCCTTTTTTTTTTTCTTATGAAACTCAATTCAAATTAGGTTGGATCATTCACTACCTTCCAAAAATTCTTCACTTCTTTTTCATGTTTGCATATCTTTCTCTTTGTTCTATTTTCTCCTATTATCCTCATTTTATCTGCTACTTCACTAGTTAAATCATCAACTCTGTTTAATCTGCCTATACATTTTCTTTTATTTCAATGATTATATTTTTATGTTTAGAAATGTATTGTGTATCTATAAAATCTTTCTACACATATTCTGTGATATCCTATTCTTCTGATTTGGTTTCTAGTCCTTCAAATTATACCTGTCAACGTTGTAAGCATACTTATGTAGTACTCTCAGATTATGTAGCTATTTTCAGTTCTTGTGCTATATTTGTTTACGTGTGGACTCTTTCTTGTAGTAGTTTATTTCCTCATGTGGTCTGTAATTATTTTGTGTGGGTGTGCTCCTCTTGGGTTTTATATTCTGTGTGGTGTGTGTACATCCTGAATTATCAAAGCATTTAGACAGAGTGGATTTTGTTTGGCTTCTATTAGGGATTCCAGGAATTTCCATGGCTCTATCAGATTCTGTTTATTTCTCATTCTGTGGTTCTTGTACCATGTAGGTGTTATAAATTAGGATTCCATACCTACACACATGAATGCTTGGGGTTTTATAGTTCTCATCCAAAGCCCCACAAAAAGAAAACCTTTTGTAACTTGTTCTTGCTGGGATATTGGATGAAATTTTTTTTTTAGATCATGGTGGTAGGGAGTAATTTGGGGCTCAAAGGTTTGTTCTAGTTTTCTGTCTAACTTGTTTTTACAGTTAGATCTTTAGAATCTCTTCATATTTCATAGATCCCTGTTTTTATCAGCCTTGCCTAGCATTCTGATTTTATTTATTTCAAGCACCTGGAGTATTGGTCTTTTTTTTTTTAATCTGAGTTGGCTGTGCATTTTATTTATTTATTTATTTTAAATATGTTTTGATTGATTTTTTTTTTTAGAAAGGGAGAGAGAGATAGGAACATTGATGTGATACAGAAACATGGATTGGCTACCTCCTGCATGCCCCCTACTGGGGATAGAGCCCGAAACCCGGGCATGTGCCCTGACTGGGAATTGAACTGGGACCTCTCAGTCCATGGGTACGACGCTCAATCCACTGAGCCACACAGGCTGTGCCGTGCATTTTAAATGTTATTAAGCATATTTTCTGTGAGTGGGTGAACCATTTGAGGGTCGTCTGCCACATTGCCTGACCTAAAAATGTGTTTTAGAGAAGTAATTGAGTCATGAGCAGTAATGAGTACATATGTAGAGTATATAAGTGTGGATGACAAAAAAACTATCCCTTTCTATTTCTAGACAAACAAACCAAAATATGCACCTTGTTTTTAAGTGGTTTATATATTTGTGCCATATGAAGACTTCTCTCCTTGGGTTGTACCTGGAGACATCGTTGTAATGTCTTACAGGAAGATCCGAAGCTGCTAGGAAGGGCGTTTTACATTATTACTCTGATCTTTGGAAAGCAGTTACATTTCTGGATGAAAAGTAGGCTTCATCTAAATAAATGCGTTTCTAAGTGAATTATTTCTCATTCTCATCTTGCTAGACTTTCAGCTGCTGTTGTAAGATAGTTTTCGAGCCTTAGAACTCCATCAGCGGACAAGCCCGCTGCAGGGAAAACCTAAACTTTCCTGAGTCTATGAGCACATGCCTACTTCGAAGGTCACTGTCTTCTCAGGTAAAAATGCATGAGGTAGGGCAAAGCGATTCGCTTGATTTTTAATAAACAGGCAATACTGTGTTTATTCCTGATGAATTTTTTCACCTTCATTGGATAATTGATTTATTTAGAGTTTCCTGCCTCTAATTAGTGCAGAACTCCAGTTATTGCCATTCCCTCGGACCTTTCTTCACGGTGTTGTCTGAGGCATCGAGATGATTTCAGTTATGAGGGTCCTCGGATTCTACAGCAACCCCAAAGGTAATGAACCTCCTCTCTTTCACTCCTTGGCCTCCCTACAGGCTCACTCCTACAGGCTCATTCTCTTTCATTTCATCCCCCCCCTTTCGGGTCCCATCAAGATCCCGGCTAGCTGACATCTTTTCATGACTGTGCCCCCTCGGTGTGCTTCTGTCCCTTCCTCTGCTCAGGGATTGGGCTGGGTACGCCTGTTTCTGTGGCCTGCAGCGATGCATTGCATTTTTTTGTTTTTCTCACAGATTTGTTTGTTGTTGTTCAATAGGAAAAATGATTTATTTTTTCCTTTCCTTTTTGTATTATACTAAAAAATGGAATGGCAGACCAGGGCTGCTCATTATCCGATGTCTTACACAGTCCTGAAAACGACTGTTAAATTGTAGTTTCTAGTTCTCCCGACTTCTGTATGACTCAAATGCTGTTGGTTGGGGATTGGGTCAAAAGAAGTCAAGTTTCCTTAGTTTTTCTTTCAAAAGGATTTCCGTCAGCTCAGTTCTGTGCCATAGCTTCGCATGCAATGACCACAGAATAGACTCAAGGGGGGACCTCTGTCTTTTATTCAAAAAACACTCTTTAAGGTGTGAGCTGGCCTTGGTCACTCACTTGTTACAAATAGAGTATAGGAAGGGAACATGATTCACTTTTCAGTGGAGAAACTTGGCAGATACTACTTTAACCAAGGCATCGATTTCAGCATCATTAGTCATGTTGACGCCAGACCCCCAGTAGGATGTGTTAAAGGGCACTTCCCCTCCCATAGTACACTTTTCCCGGAGCAATGCAACAGGTATGCTCCTGAGCAAGCATTACACATACTCAAAGTGAGGACCTCTTTACAAAATGACTGACCAGTCCTCATAAAATAATCAAGGTCATGAAAAACAGGAAGAGAAACTGTCACAGGCTGAGGAGACATGACGACAAAATGCAACATAGTATTCTAGATGAGATCCTGAATAGAAAAAGAGCATTGGTGAAAAAAAATAGTAAAAATCCAAATAAAATATTCTGTTTATATATTAGTATTGTATCAGCATTAAACATTTCTTAGTATCTCCCATCCAAGGACTAATCAGGCCTGTGAAGATGTCTTCGCCTCAATACATATAACACGGTTTTGTACGGTGTAAAGATTAAGGAAAGCTGTATGAAGGTTACTAATGCATTACATGGTCTTTACAACTCTCCCATAAACCTAAAATTATTTCAAATAAACTAGTTTTGTTCAAAAAAATTAAGTTCCTTCTATAATTTAGAAGTCTCCCGTGAACGCACACTCAGTAGGATCTCCTGGACTTGCTTTCGAGAACTGGACATCTCAGAGGGGATGCATTCTGATTGGAAGGATAATCCACTGTGTTCCGGATGGTTTCTCCTGAAGGGAATGACCTTTGGTTAAGTCAACCATCAAGAATTGTCATTTACTGGGAGCATCTTACCCCGTGCCTGGTGCCACACTCAGAAGTTGAACTTCACCAGTGACATGTTTGGATGGAGAAATTTCCTGAAGAAATGAGCATAGATAATCTGATTTGTCACTTTGCAAGGCTTTTAAATTCTAAATCAGATATTCACCAGAGGCTGGTTGTCTCGAATTATCTCATTCGAGATGTGAAACTGTCACTCCTTTTATAAAACAGAATAGTCAATGATGAATATTCAATTGGCAATATGAGGGGGAAAGTGCTCTCATAGGGCAGAAACATTGATCAATTCCTGTGACATACCCTGTAGCCCATTGTAATACAAATGAGGCCGACTGTCAAGCTTCTGTACGAAATCTGATAGCACCCACCAATGCCAACAGGACTCTGACTTTCAGCTTGTCCTGTCCTGGCTGTTAAAGTGCAAGGACTGTGATGATGTAGCATTTTCTGCCTCTGTTCCTTCTAAGAGTTGGAGCATCTTCAAAGCAATAGGTGTGTACATTGTGCTATTTCATTCCACTTCATTGGAAGAAAATGGGCTCTGGTTTTTCACTCCAGAGGTTTATTTACTGAAAGAATAAATGCTATATCCCTTTGACTTTATTTTCCTTTAAAATCAATCATTCTGTGTTTGGTCTCTGCTTCAAATTGCAGAAGCAGATTAATGCCGCAATTATCTTGCATTAGTTATTGAATGACTCTGATGGCAAACCTCAGAGACATATTGATTTCCCAACCTTTTGAAATAAATGCCCCCTTACCTGTCTCAGGTAAATTGCCACCTTCTGCTCTAGACACTTAATAACAAACGCCTCTTCGGCAAGAATGGAAAAAGGCCATCTGCGTATTAACTGATTCCTAACTTCCCTTGCTAAAATAATTGTTCCTGTGCCCTTCCTATATCCCTTCCACTATTTTTTCAGGTTATGCAAACCTCAGATTCTCTACCCCATCATGTTAGACCCATCAATGTGTTTTTTTTTTTTCTTTCATGCTTCCACTTCTCCATTCAGAGCAGGCCTACTCATACAAAGATGGAACTCATTCTTCCACACCGAGTTGTAAACATATCGAATAAGCAGGCTGACTATGTATCGCATAAATGAGGGGCCTTTTGGTATTAAATAGAGGCAGTGACTAATTGGGACCTGGGGACAAGAGGCACAAAGTGACATTGTCCAGGAAACTTGAACATATGGTCAGGCTACTGATAACCTAATGTGATGCTTTCCTCTAAAGAAAAAAAAATTTTTAGTAGGGCAAAAGCCTATATAAAAAATAATCATTTTTAGCCTGGCCGATGTGGCTCAGTAGTTGAGCGTCGACCCATGCACCAAGAGGTCGCCAGTTCCATTCCTGGTCAGGGCACATGCCCAGGCTGTGGGCCCGATCCCCGGTGGGGGACATGCAGGAGGCAGCCAGTCGATGTTCTCTCTCATCGTTGTTTCTGTCTCTCTCTCTCTCTCTCCTTTCCTCTCTGTCTAAAAATCAATAAAGAAAAAAAGATTTAAAATAAATAAATAATCATTTCTAATCATCGAATTTCAAATAGCAAGCGGTGTGTCTAGGATTTTGACAACCAAGGGAAGTCTTCCCTGAACTTATGAAAAGAAAAATGTGTCTATTTTTTATCTCCAGTCCTCCATCTTTGGAGACACACTAGAAATATAGTTAGTAACCGATACAATAAAAATCACTGCTATGTACACGGTGCTTTAAATGTTTACAGTCGTAGAATGGCTATTCCCTTACACTACACGAGCACTCTGCCCCACTTGTGCGGACGAATCTCTCTCCTTTTGTAGACGAGAGCACTGAGTCCAAACCCAAGCCTACGCTGTTATGTATTTCTCTTTCAGTCATTCAAAAAAAAAAAAAAAAAAAAAAAAAGCAAACTGAGTAACTCCATCCTGCTATCTGTCAGACTCGGTGCTGGATATGGGGATGAAGAGGATCCAGTCCCTTCTTTCGAGTTGCTGATTTTCTAACGCGAGAGGTGGACAGGTCTTACGGCCGCGACACCTTCCTCTCGCAGAACAACCCACTGCCACGCTCTTTCCACGTGACAGCTGCCCACCCTTCTCAGTGGCTTCATGTAAAGTTCTTGGAAACTTTGGACCCAGCTGTTGTTGTTAGCTCTTTTGTTGTTCCCTGAGAAATCGGGCAAGAGATCCTTTCTACGGACCAGAACACTAAAGGCAGTGCGTTTCGGAGTGTGTCCCTCTCTGGGGAGGTGTGGCGGCAGCGATTAGGGGCTGGTGGACAGGTGAACAGGGACTGATGTGATGTCTCAGGTGGGCGGTGGCTCATTTAAAAAAGTAATAAAGGCACAAGATGAATACACGTTTCACCCTGAGGTGCCTGTGAATAAATACAAGGTAAGTTAAATTAGGTCATAAGGAACAAAACCAGGTGGCTTAGGAATGGGCAAGAGTATTTTCCAGACAATTTCAGCAAAAGCATTTTTTTAAAAAATTAAATTGGTGCTAAATGTGTTATCTCTGTTTAAGGTCTTTCACAACTTCTTTATAGCAACAAATCACAAGAGTGTGTTTAGAATAATGCTGGTGTTTCCTACTCAAAATAAGAACCATGGCCAGCACCACTGGTGGCCTTGCCAGGGAGCTTGTTAGAAATGCAGGCTCTCAGGACCAACCCCAGGATTGCTGACTAGGAATCTGCCATTTAACAACACACCCTGGGGATTCCTATATACGTCAAACTTTGATTCAAAAAAAAATTTTTTTTCTTTATTGATTTTAGAGAGGAAGGGAGAGGGAGAGAGAGATAGAAACATCGATGTGAGAGAACATCAATTGGCCGCCTCCTGCATGCCCCCCACTGAGGATTGGGCCCACAACCTGGGCATGTGTCCTGACCGGGAATCGAACCAGTGACCTCGTGGTGCGCGGGTCGATGATCAGCCACTGAGCCACACCAGCCGGGCTACACACCAAACTTTGAGAAAGACTTCTGTGGTATGATAGTGTTTACAATCCTCAGACCATATTTTAAGAGTTCCAAGTTTTCCTAAGAGCTACACAATTAGATTCAGCCCAAGTCTGTATCACACAGCTGTTTGAATAGGAAGACGTTTGAATTTCCAGACACAAGAAAGCCATCCTCTGATGACTTACTTTGTCTCTGAGCACAATGGGCAATTGCCACAGTTTTGTTTCAATGGCTGCCAAGTCGGTCTGACCTAGTCGAGAATGCAGTCCCTCCTCCAAACATTCACGCCCCGGGGGAGGGGAGAGGGGGGTGGCTGATGAGATGATTTGCTGTTCCCTTTGGAGGGAGATTCCAGCTGTTTCCTGCTGTTCTGGTGGGTTCACCATGGACCACACGTTAACTAGGCCATGCTTTGGCAGCGCCATACTCTGAAACTTCCAATATAGGAGGTGATGGTGTGGGTGGGACCATTTGGTTTCAGTTTTGTTATTTGTTTGAGTGAAAAAGATATCCTTTGGGTAACTGGACAGCTACCAGTGTTTAAGAAAATCGGATAGAGGAAGGGATTTAAAGTCAGTTACTTCTTAGGAACCTGCGGCTTCAGGATTCTCTAAATGCAGCGTAGTATAAAGGGCAGGATATGAAATTAGGCAGTCTGTGATTTGCTTCTTGATTTTTACCCTCTGAGCTACGTGACTTCCTTCAAGCAAGTTACTTAACATCTCCCAGTTTCCGTTTTCTCATCTATAAGGTGGAAGTAATTATACTGACCTTGAAGGAGAGGTGTAAGATGTCACGAGATCATATATATAAAGGACCTAGCATAATGCCTGGCCCTGTTGAGCCCTTTGTAAACGTTAGACCTCTTCATTTACCGTCGTCCTACTTCTCTAAACTGATAAAAGTGCAGAGGAAAAGCCATTTGAGCTGTTTATTTTCTTATGATATCATCTTGGAAAGCACAAAGATCCAGGGAAAATAAATTGCATGAATAAATGAATATTACAAATTGCATGAATAAATGAATATTACCTTTTAAACATAATAATTCCATATATTCAAACAACAACATTAGTATCTTATTAAGCTGGCAGCCCATTATAATGTTATCCTGAAATTCAATGTTATGAAAACACCTAATATGCTATCTTCTGAGGTCTCACAACGGCCCCAGACACATTTCCAAAGCACACACTGTTTATTTCCCAGGTGGGTTCCGCAGACAGTGACCCTTCCTCCAGCAGGTGCCTGCGCCCTTGCCACTCTGCCATGTGCACATATCAGGCTCCAGATTTCCTTTTTCCTCATTTCGTTTCCTCTAGCAAAATGGTTTACCCTGTGCCCACACCTAACGGTGTTTTCATGTGTAATGACAATAAGCAGTAAAACGAAATAATTCCTATTAACAGTGCTAAATAAAGAACATCTTTACCTTTACCAGAGTAGGTATTGTGTACCCATTTCAGCAGAGATTTCTGGAGGTGCTATTTCGGTCCCCGGTGGAGTGACCTGAATGCTGTCCAAATAGGTACAGTGACAAGAGGTTAGAGATACGGCCTCAGGGGAGGGGACTGGAGGGAAGCTTCTGGCTTTCTTTTGATCACAACGTTTATGTGTTTATGTGCAGAGCTTGCCTATGTGATCCAAAAGTTATTGTAACATGTAAGTACTTTTGTTTCTGTAATAATTTTTCCTGAAAGCAAATTTTTCACAGTTATTTTAGATATGTGCTTTTATCAACATTTTTTCTCCATGAAAGTATTATTCTTTTTTTTTAAAAAAAACCTATTTTTAAATTGATTTCTAGAGAGAGAAAGAGGGAGAGAGACAGAGACAGAGAAACATCCATGTGAGAGCAAAGCATTGATTGGCTACCTGGGCACGCGCCCTGACCGGGAATTGAACCGGCAACCTTTTGGTGCACAGGACGACACCCAACCCACTGAGCCACACTGGCGGGGGTGAAAAATATTACTCTTAATGATTGTAGAGAATGAGATTGTTTAGTCTTCTCTTTTTAAGAGTTATAAAGAGTAGATAATAGGGTAAATGTTATGGCAGAGACAATGATTAGAATACACATATGCGTTTTGTTCACACTTAAAGAAAAACCCGAAGCTAGGACAGGATTAGACCTCAGAAGGACTCTAAAACCAGTTCTGCCCACACTGAACAGATAAACAAGATTGCTCCGCGGCCAGTTCGCAGCGGCAATGTAGGCCTGATTCCATAGAAAGGCACTCTGCTTTCATTGTCAGCCCTCATCACTGGTCAGGAGAGCATCTTCCAAAACTCCAAAGCGAGCTGTTGGTGGCCTTGGTTTTGAAACCGCTCTGGGATGAGACGTCCCTCTCACTATTTATAGAATTTGGACAAAGCCAATCCTAGGGAGGCAGCTGCAATCATAACTCAGCCCCGATCGTGTGAACAGTGGAGGGTTTGGCGTTAATACCATCCTCTAAGCAATGCCCTTCAAGCTTCTGAAACAGAGGTTCCTGTTGACGCCATCAGGGGGATTCAGGTATGGTCTGTGTCTGTACAGCCCGGAATCCCTGTCGGAACGCGTTTCTCGAGTTCGCCGAAGCCCTCGCCCTCCCTGTGTTGTTCAGCAGAGTGCCGTGCCCATCTCACTGTGCCACAAGGTGCGGGCACCGGCGGGCGGGCCTCGTGGCAACATCGCTGCCGCCTGCGCTTCAGGCGCCGAATCTGGGCATTCACCACGGATGCTGGGTTTTGAATAATACTGATCCCCTAAAAATCAGTTTTTAGAAATAATGTGAAATAATAAGTATAAATATCTGGTACATGGAAAACTACTTTAAAACAACAACAATAATAGTATCAACAGTCCTAATAGTGAGTAACCTTTATTGAGAGCTTAAGAAACGCCAGCCACTGATCTAAGCACGTTCCATGCATCATCTTTAGTCCATGCAAACACGCTCCCAGAAGGTAATCCTAGTATTTCTATTTTAATAAAACATAAAGGTTAGTTTATTTGTCCAAAGGAAAATCGAATAACAATAATGACTAACATAGGCTGTGTATTTATTAGGTGACTGTCTCTGTTTTAAGCCATTGAGAGTTAACTCATTTATTTCTCACTATAAGGTACAATCTATTATTTTTCTCATTTTATAAGGGTCATGAGCTGAACTGGGACCCTCTCAAAATTCATAGGCTCAAGCTCTAAACCCCAGTATCTTGGAATGTGACTGCATGTAGAGACAGGGCCTTGAAGGGGCGATTCAGTTACAATGTGGCCCTTAGGGTGGGCCCTCATCCCATCTGCCTGATGTCCTTAGAAGAGGAGGAAATTTAAACATACCAGGGGTGTGTTCACGCAAAGAAAAGCCCACGTGAGGACACAGTGAGAAGGAGGCCAGCTACAAGCCAAGGAGAGAGACGTCAGAGGATACCAAGCCTGATGAGACCGTGACCCTAGAGCTCCGACCTTCAGACCCGTGAGAACATTGATTTCTGCTCTTGAAGCCAGCCGCTGTCTGGCATCGTGCTGTGCCAGCCTAGTGGTACAGAGAACTGACACAGCTACCCAGGGTGTTTGCAGAGCGGCTGGGATTCAAACATGAGCACTCTCATGCCAGAATCCACACCTGTGTTCTCTTCACAATAAAGTCTCCTGTGACAGATGTGGAAACTGAGGTAGCAAGTGGTTAAACCACGTGCCCCAAGTTGGACATCCATTGAATGTTAGAGCCAGGATTCAAACCCAGGCCTGTCTGATTTCCTCCTACTTACTTAAAGGAACTGTTGTGATTCCTCGGGTAGCCAGTTCGGCTCAAAGCTTGCATTTCACTTTGTTTCAAATTTCCTGTACATGAGCACTGAAAAAAATGCCAACTTGGACCCATGCATACAGGCTGCTGAGTTCATTCCCGAGGACAACGGTTTGCCAAGGAGCTCTGTAGTCACTTAAAGCATTAGCGTCATATTCTTCATCAACTTCTACCTGGCCCTGGCCAGCCACCCATCATGCCATTTCTTATAACATCACTTTAAGCACAAATGTTGTTTGTGGTGCTGATGTTGAGAATCTTTCAGAGCTTTCACTAGCTACCGGGAGAACCGTTATAATAGGTGCCCTAAATTATTAGGGGTTTCTCAAGAGGCCGACTCTTGCCATCCTTTAGTTGACAGAAAGACTGCAAGTATCACTTTGGAGTGATTATCACTTATGTAATGACTTAAGTCAGAGCTGCTCCTTTTCGGGCGCAAAGCACTCCTTTCAAAATCTCTGACCTCATTCTAGGCCACACGTGGGAAATGTTCCACACATTCTAAGGGTTAGGAAAAAAGACACCTGGAAGTGTCTCCATTTCCAAGTTCTTCCCGTGATGTTGTGTAATACACCTCTCACGTTTTCGTGTAGCTCTCTTAATGCAATGAGCAATACTGAACATCATGAACTTAGCAGCAAATTCTCCCATGGAAGAATCTGGTGTTATTTACCGGAAATGCCACCAAGATTAAGCATTCTGACAAAGTACCATATTATAGATTCTTAGTAGTTTGCTTTATAGCTCCTCTAATATTTCAACATCTTTGCTTACATAGAGCAGCTTTTATTTTTATTTTATTATTAAAATTTTTTTCTTTATTGATTTTAGAGAGAGAGAGGAAGGGAGAGGGAGAGAGAGAGAGAAACATCGATTGGCTGCCTCCTACGTGCCCCCCACTGGGGATCAGGCCCACAACCTGGGCATGTGCCCTGACTGGGAATCGAACCGGTGACCTCTGGGTGCATGGGTCAATGCTCAACCACTGAGCCACATCGGCTGGACACAGAGCAGCTTTTAAAGGAACATAGTTAAAGCTGTTTTAAAAATGAGCAAGGTGAACAAAACTATGTTTATTTACTCTTTTTTTTTGGCGGGGGGGTACGTGCCCCTAGCGGGAGCTGAACCCGGGACTCTCTGGTCCGCAGGCCAACGCTCCAACTGCTGAGCCAAACCTGCCAGGGCTTGCTTACTCTTTGGCATCATATCTTTCTAAGTACCTTTTGAGATCCTAATTTAATTATTTACTATTTAATATCATTCAATACAAGTTTTTGTGTATTAACTGTGTGCCTGACACTAAGTATTATATGTGTAATATTTCATGTAATTCTTTTTTTTTAAAATATTTTTTCTTTATTGATTTTAGAGAGAGGAAGGGAGAGGGAAAGAGAAATAGAAACATCAATGAGAGAGAACATTGATTGGCCGCCTCCTGCATGCACCCCACTGGGGATTGGGCCCACAACCTGGTCATGTGCCCTGACCAGGAATCAACCGACGACCTCTTGGTGCATGGGTCAATGCTCAACCCGTGAGCCACACCAGCCAGGCTATTTCATGTAATTCTTATAGCAATCCTATATGTTAGAGAATATTATTGTCTCAGTTTTGAAAATAAATTTTAAAAAGTGCTATAATCACAGGAGAGAGCCAGGGCTTGTACTGAGTCCTAATTCCAGGGGACATGCATTTAATTTGCAATTGTTCAGTAGACAATATATCTGTCCACTCATGTATCTGTCCATGAACTCATTCACGTATTCCACAGTCATTTACTGAGTGCTGATTGTGTGCTAAGCACCATGTTAAAAACAGATGGGAGGGCCCTGGCCAGTCTGGCTCAGCGGTTAGAGCATTGGCCTGTGGTCTGGAGAGACCTGGGTTCGGTTCCCGCCAGGGGCATGTACCTGGGTTGCAGTTTGTCCCCGGCCCTGGTTGGTCATGTGGGTGGCAGCCACTCGATGTGGCCCTTTCATGTCGATGTTTCTCTCTCTCTCTTCCTCTCTCTCCCTCCTACTCTATCTGAAAAAAAAATGAAAGAATGTCCTCGAGTGAGGATAAAAAAAAACAAACAGATGGGAGGGAGACAAACCAGCTTGGTTCCTGCCTTAAAGGAGAACATCTACGGAGGAGACACATGGAATGATGATTACTGTAGTCCATATGATGTGATGCTGTTGTCTTGCATAATAACAATCATTTTCCACGGTGTGTTCTACAGACCATTCATTTTCAGTGTGCACCAAAAGTGAAACTGCTCACACATCACTTTCTTGGGGACTTCTATTTCGGATGTACCTATCATCGATTCATGAAAAGCACAAATGCATAGCTGATTCCCTCACTTGTCACGGGGTCCTCTGGATTTTCTGTAAATCCCATCAATATTCTATGGCATCGGTTTCTCATGAAACGATCTCAGAAAATCTCAGCTAGGAATACCTGTTGTTAGGTAATAGTTAAGATTGTGTCTACTGCCAAGATTTTGCTTGAGAGCAAAATTCTTTGGGCTAACAGACATGATGCATTTTCTCAGTGTTAAATGTATCATCTCTAATATCGCAGAGAGAGTCCAGCTCTCTGCGGACAGAGTCAAACTGGACTGTTAGTTAACGTGTTAGTTGTTTAGTGGAAGTAGCATCACTCTGGCCAGTTTCTAGCCTAGGACATTGGATCCACCTGTTCCCTTAGTCTACAATTCACCTTCCTGTTCTGCCCCTCCCCATTTCGCTGACTTGTCTCTAGACCAGGAGGAGGCAAGAAAAATGAAGAGTAGGAAACATACAAACAAGTTGGTTTTTTTGTTTGTTTGTTTTTACTGCTTCTAATGCGCTGTGTAAATATTCTGAAGGGAGAATTTACTTCCTATTACCTAAAATGCAATTAGTAGATTATTTATGAAATAGTTGTATCATCATTTTTTATTTTTATTTTTTAGCTTTGACCAGTGGGGGACTCTGATTGTTTTGGAGGGGGAAAAAAATGTTAAAAGACCTTAAGAATCAATACAAAAACAAGCGATTAGGACATGAATACCAAAGGCTGGTCCTGGAAGCTGGTACTCCCAACAGAGCTGAGGATCTGGTAGCACAGAAAGTGTGTAGCAGGTGGTGTATGATGCCAAAGGGCAGTCTACAAACTAGGAGTCCATGTTCTCCAGAAGCAAGTAACTCTGCATTTCCTAAGCTAATACTACATGCCAGTCACGTGGGAAACATATATTTTACTAACTAAACCCTCCCCAAATCTTAATGCTATAGTATAGAATCCCCTTCTACAGATGAGGAAAGTAAATTTTTGTGACATTATCAGAGTAGGAAATAATTAAAAAATAAACATTAAGAGGTTTCAGTTTCTGAGCTGGATGAGTGGGCTATAAAAAATAAAAATAACATTGCTGCCATCATAATTCTTTCTTTTTATTGAACTCAATTCCGTTTCCGTTTTCTTTCCCTGCCACCATAATTCTTAAACCTTGTTGAAAAAGTAGACCCATAAACATCATTTTAAAACAATATACTTTTTATTTGAGCTTAATCCCTTCACCTGTGTTACCCCCTCCCACACCCCCTCTCCTCTGACAGCAGTTAGTCTGTTCTCTGTGTCTAAAAACAAACAAAAAAAACCTCATAGACACAGACAACAGCACAGTGATGACCAGAGGGAAAGGGGGTGGGGTGGGGTAGAAGAGGGTGAAGGGTAATAAATGGCGAAGGAGACTAGACTTTGGGTGTTGAACACACAATACAATATACAGATGATGTATTATAGACTTGTACACCTGACACCTATATAACTTCATTGACCAATGTCACCCCCATCAACTCAAGAAAAATATAAAGAAAAACACTATGCTAAGTGAATGTCCTAAGGGGAGCACACTTAGGAATAAGAATATCAATGAAACTGTTCCTCTCTCCTTGTTCAAGCGAGGGCTTCACACAACCTCCTCAGACCCAAGTCCTTCTTTCCATTAAAAAAAAAATCTGTTTGCTGTCTTTCTGCCCACATACCTACCTATTGAAGTAGAGCAATAGTCCTCTTTTCTATTCTAAAATGTAATATATAATATGTAACTTTTAATTATATTTTACCACTAATCATAGATGTTAGAGATACAAAAATGTGTTTATGCCTTAATGATTTTATCATAAAACAATGGAGCACTTTATTACAATACATCATGATGCTAATAATTATGAAACTTCTTGGAAGTTGAGTGTCTTCAATCCACTCCAACTTCCACATGGGCATAAAACAATGATAATTTCCTCACACGCGCCAAGGAAAACATGTTATGGCAGAAGCTACTGACGAGTCCTACAGCAATGTCAGTTGAGCCCCAGATGTTTGGGTATTCATTTTGAGCTGTAGATTTCTTTAGAATTAAAGAGGAGAAAAAACTTGTTTATCCATCAAAACAACCACCCAGAATGGATTTTTCTTGCCTACGTCTTGCAACAGAGGTTGGTTCCCCCTTTGCTCTGTCAAATGTGATTAATGAGATGGGAAGCGTCTCCAGGGATTAAAAAATCTTAAATGACAAGGGAGTGCTAGCATGTATCCAGGCAATTAGAAGCCAGCAGTTGGTAGCTTCTCAGATCAGGGGACCAGAGTTCACTCCCTGAGGAGTCTTGAAGGAGTATTCACTAATTCTGCCTTGAGACGCTCTGCTTGAAGATGCCGGCTTTTACTTTACAGCTGCTGCTGTTTGAAATGGGAAATATTCTTGTGCCTTCCTAGAAATCTGAGCATTGATCAAGGGCTAGACAGGAAGGATGCTAATGATGCCGGCCATGGGAATGTGTTCGGTCTCGGACCTTGCCTGATAGGAAGACATGTTGATGGAGAAACTCCCCCTTATGCCTAGCCTGCAAAACCAGTCTAATTGTAGCAAAACCCTGACAGGTAGGTGATCATCCCAATTATGTGGAGATGGCAGGGCTAGAGGACATCTGATTTCCAGAGAGTTATTTTTTAGAAACATCAACTCACCCCAGTTATTGAAAGATGATTGCAGGCCATGTTGTAAGTAACGAGAACATTTCAGAGAAACGAGGAGGAGCGTGTTTGTGGAGTGAGGCGGGAGGAAACAGTGCACCTGTTGAATTGTTTATGAAGAGCAGTTGAAGAACTACAGATGGAAATGACCATTTCTCCTTCTGCTTTGCTGAATGGAAAACATATAAGGTTGGTAATTCATAGGTAGACCTTTCTTTGGGAGATAGACAAGCCACCTCGCACTCTATTAGAAACAATAACAAACCTCTAGGTTTTGTAAAACATTTTATAGTTTGCAAAGCAAAAGTGATTCTTCCTGGTCGTAATTCTCTCTGTGGCTCTGGAATGCCTATGGCTTTTACTGCACTGTATTTTAAGTTGGCTTCTTCCACCACTGGACTGTCAACTCTCCTACCTCAGCACTCCTTAGCAGGTCCTTAAACAACTTTGAATGAATGAATGAATCAGTCAATCAATCAATCAATCAATGAAGATCTTTCAAAACCACCATCTCGACTGACCTCATTGCAAAGACTTTTAGCTTAGCATTTAAAGAGGAAAAAATCAAACCTCCTGTTCAGATCAGAAATGCTATGATGCATGGGTTCAGTGACTTGTGAATTTTCCGTTGAGGAGCAAGAGCTAGAATACAACTGTTTTGATTCCAAATATTTCCCTCTTTCTGTTTTACTCTGAGGTTTTCTGGGACAACTGTTGAATGGGCTTCCTCAGTACACAGACAGGAGTGTAGTGAACCAATCGCCTGGTTATTTTAAGCAGCCTTGAATGCTCATTCTTTTTCCTAGGGGTACATTCTGCTTCCTCAAAGCCTTATACCCAACCAGCTTCCCAAGATGTTCAATGATTTTGTGACATCTATTTTAGAAGATGCCAATCACTAGGGACATTGATTTCAGCATTTAAATAACCTTAAAGCAAAAGAAAAGAATAAATGTATCTACAGAAAATATGTAGTGTAACCCAGAATCTTAACACATGCTGTCTGTGTAGTATCTCTTGCTTATTTTTATAACACACACACACACACACACACACAGAATAAAAATACTTCACAGTCTCACCATTATTTAAAATATTCACAAAATCTGAAGTATGAAGTAAGAACCTCTGCTCATGGTTCCTTCAATCCCACCTCACCCCTATTTCACTCTAGATTCTTCCAGACTTTTCCTAATGTCTTTCAGATAGAGCACACCCCATTAATCTCTGTCTCCGTGTCCATATAGTCAAATCTAAAACAAGATGGGAGAATGTTATACATACTCATCAACAACTTACTTTTTTCTCTTCCACTGAATTATACATCCCTCACATCCACATGAATTTAATCTTTAATACAGCCTTGGTGAGAATGTGTAATTATACTCATTTACACAAATGAGGACATTGAAGATCAGAACTTTCAAAAATTTTGCCCAAGGCCACAGAGTAAATAAGAGTCAGGGTCTATAGATCCAGCTACCCAGATTCCACAGCCCATAGTCTTGTGGAAGCATGGAATCTCCCTTGGAGAAGAGAGAAGAACATTGTCCATCCTCTTTACTGCGTTAGGCACAGTCTGCTGATTAATGTCAGATGTACTAAGCCTTTTTACTCCACCAAACTTTTGGGCTTGCCTAAATTCCACCTGCTACTGAGCTGACTCCAAAAGCAAGAGCTATGAATACTTAGAGAGCCCCAGCCGCAAGAGGCAGCTGCAGGACTAGATGGACTGGCACCATTTCCAAGGCTTAACGGCAGCCACAGTGATGCTGGGGAGATGCCTGTGGCTCCTGAGCCAATTCTCTGTTCCCTGTTGCTGGCATCAGGGTGATTCCAGACCTGGCCAAGTGCACCCACGCATTGTTCACTTGGAGCAAGGTCAACACTGTGGCATTAGCATCTGAACCGCACCATATGCTTCTCTTTTATGTAGAATCCTGCACGCTAGGGGTGGACTTTGCAGATTGACTCTTTCAGTCATTATTTAAAGACACTGAGATACATCCTAACCTCAGACTTGCCATCTAATTGGCATGCGAGCCCAGTGTTTAGTAACTAGCTCTCTGCTTGGCACACAGAAACCACTCAACCGATTTTGACTGCTAGACTGAATGAACAGAAGATTGGGTAGTACCACTGAATCCTAGATCCTGGCTGTTGAGGGTGGCTAAGGTCGAAACTTGAAGGCATTCCAGTCAAAACTACCTCATTAAAACTCCTGCATCTTAAAAGAAAGAGCTTTCAACTTGGAATAAGAAAATGGGGGTCCGTGTCTTAGAGTTATTTATGGCTATGTGACCATCGATGAATAACTTTCTCTCTGTCTCAGCTTTTTTATCTTCCAAGAAAGGGAGGACATACTAATGTAAAAGCTCTATCTCAGAGTTCCTCTGTGTGATGAATGAGAATATATGTCAATGTGGTCTTTTAACACACCATGTAAAATGAAACAAATAGAATGTTGGGTATATAGATTTTTAAAAAACCTAACAATTGGAAACTACAATAACAATCAGGCACAGTCTTTGTTGTCAAGATAGTTAAAACACAATTATGGCAGCAGGGTAGATGTGAAATCACTGGAAATGTAGATCTCACTACTGTGCAAGAAGCCCAGGGGAGCCGGAAGGAGCCTTGGAAGTTGAATTGAATGATCAAGGAAGCCTTGTCAAGCAGATGGAGTTGAGGGTCATAGTGCCCTTCAGACAACCTAAAAGATAACTCACTGCTCAAAGTCTTTTTCAGTTGCAAATAGCAAAATTGATATCTCTTAGGAATAACACTGTGGTGGACTCTGAAAACCATGTGCACTCTGTCTCCGAAATCTTTCCTTACACTAGTTCTTTAAATAAAACCCATCTGCCCACAGATCACAGGACAGATTTGGAAAAGTGAGTCAGTCATTGGCTACAGCCCATCCCAGCCCATCTCGTTCTCTGCCTTGTTCTCTGTTTCCAGTTCACCATCCTGGCATCTTTGGTTTCATTTATCTGTTTCTGACTCTTTGTCTTGGGACTTGGGACTCTGCCTAAGTGACCTGCCCAACCTCACCTAACCCAGCTGGACTCTCAGCTTCTTACATGCTGAGTTTGAGCTTTTCTGAATCTCTAGTTCAGGTACATTTTGCTGCTGGCCTTGACCTTGGCAAGAATTACAGCAGGAAGGCGAACCTCTCCACCTGCCTCTCACACTGACCCTATGCCTCCCCATTACAAGAGGGAGAGTAAAGTTATTTCTGATTTTCGCTGAGTGATTAGAGATGGAGCATGCAGGTGTGAAAATCAGTGTTTTTACCCCCTCTAAAGATCCCAATCTTTTCTTTTAAAAAAACATTTTTTTTCTTTATTGATGTTAGAGAAAGGAAGAGAGAAAGAGACGGAGAGGGAGATAGAAACATCAATGAGAGAGAACATCAATTGGCTGCCTCCTGCATGCCCCCCACTGGGGATCAGGGCCACAACCTGGGCATGTGCCCTGACCGGGAATCGAACCGGCAACCTCTTGGGGCATGGGTCGACGCTCAACCACTGAGCCACACCAGTTGGGCTAGATCCCAATCTTTTCTATTTCCATTGTTTTCTTCAACTACTAGGTTCTTAGGTGAGTAATTCAGACTTGACTTGTTTATTTATACAAGGTTATCTGAGATAACTTAGACATAAACATAAAAGTAGTAAGATGGGAAAACTTAAAAATAAAGAAAGAAATGATTAAAGCCCAAGTAGTCCAAATGGAGGGAGGAAAACGAAAAGGAATTAAGAAAACCAAGGCTGTGAAGAGTTATAACAATCGAATCCATCATTTATGTCATTTCCTGGCTTCTAAAGAAAAGAATGCATTTGATGTGTCATGAAGTTCCCATTCTCTTTCAGTAGGAAACAGGCAAGTTCATAAATTAGAAACAGGAGGCATTTTGGTTTGGGTTCCAAGGGGAAAAAAAAAATTCCTAGTAGATCTTTACATAGAGATTTCGAACAAAAATAACAGATAATGTTTATAATAGCTGTATACCTCCTTCTCCTCAAAAAAAAAAAAAAAAAAAAAAAAAACGCCCCTGCATTCCATATATGGCTATTTCTTATACTGAAACTATGTAAACTTGAGAAAATGCATTGTATCGTGTTTGTAAAGGTAATTTACACACGTCAGAGGAGGGCGTTATCCATGAAGCAAATGGCCAGGGTCAAGGGGAGTCCCTCACAGGCCTGGGGCGCTTTCAAGTCCCTGCACCAAATTCGCATTTGCAATTGGTTTTGTTTTTAAGGAGGGTTCCCTTAATTGTATATGTTTTTTATCCCCCAAACCATTATCTTCGCCAAACCAAATCTCATATAATCCAGGTGATACCTTTAATCTAAGGTAGGTGTAGAATTAAAGGTATGAGTAATAGACAGATGTTATTGACTAGGCTTCTGAAATATACAGTGTCTCCTTTGGGCTGTTAACATAATTTATATGGCAGGCAAATAGTAACTGAGGTCTCACACCAGTATTCAAAGAAAAGCTATTCATTATTGTTGATTGAACGTATCCACCAACCCTCGGTAATATGGTTTTATTTAAGGGCTATTTATTAAAAGCTCACAGTAGATTCGTCACTGTGTTAAATGCAGTTCAGTACTAAAATCAGGGGCATAGTTCCCATTTCTGAAGAACTTCTGGTCTCATATGAAATAAATATGCATTACGGTATAACATCATGAGGACTGTAATTGCAGTATATACAAGCAGAGAATTAAAGAGAAAATTATGCAAATTTCTCTTAAGTTCTCTGAGAGAGCTAGAGAAGAATTCACCCACTAATAGAATTAACCAATGTAATATTTTATTATGAAAAGTGATAATTACCTCAAATTTCCTAGTCATTTGGGGTATACTTATTAAATACGTGCTTTACTAGTAATCCTTCAGGGGAATAAAAAAAAAAGTGGGGAACCAAAAGAAAGGAGAAGTGAATTTAGATACATGGGGACCATTAGGGAAGATAAAGGAACCTGAGAGGATGCTGTTAGGGCTTTGACTGGGTAGGAAAAAGGGAGCTGACTTTGGGGTGCTCACTGGGCCCTGCCAGAGGGTCCTGTGTGCTCCTGCAGGGTTGTGCCGGTCTCTCTGGCTCACAGACGAAGAGGGTCATTTGAGTGATGTATTTTCTAGTCAACAAGGTACAGTCAAGGTTTTTCTAAATAAACTATCTAACTTACACTGCATCGCCAGAGCCATGACCGTGGAGTCAGTACATCTGTTGAATCTGTTCTGTGTTACTTGGCTATCCTGCCAATCAATCTGGACTCATACTCTCTGAAACCCAGGGTCTCAGCGACTCTCATCTTACGGTGGGTTTTCTGCAGAGCCCTTCAGTGCTAATGTTGTCCCCGATAAAATAAGACACCCAGTATTGACAGGGACACCAGGGCAGCCTGAAAAAACAAACAAACAAAAAAACCCCCTAACTCTCTTCTTTTGTATCTGCTGCAATGCACGTTGGGAAAACTTGTATCCTAAGTGCCAGTCCCTTGAAGGTGAGGCTCCGAGTCGCTCTGCAGCTGTCACGATGTCCTGGTTGCTCCAGAATGGTTGGAGCTGTGCCCTTCCCCCTGCCAGTGCCCAGCCCTGCTGTCACAGCTGAAACCTGCACACTGAAGCGTTGTCACTGCTCATCCCGGCTGCACCCACCAGACACAAACACGTAAGAGCCTCCTACTGTGTGTCTCCTGGAACTTGATCCTGTCCTCGTTCCCACTGCCCTTAGTTCAGGTCATTGTCTTACTGCTGAAGTTCCTCAAGCGGAAAGATAGGATGGCAACTTTCTTGGTTTCTATTCTGTTAAGCGTGGTTCATTCCAGAATGTTCTTCAGCATCACATTCCTTTATGTGCAGTCGGTTTCCTCCAGGGCACCTGGATGGCTGCCGCAGGAGCGGGTGCAGTGTCTGCTCCCATCCTCGTGTGGTACTCTCAAAGCATCTTTCTCCACCACCGCTGGCCTCATCCCAGGCATGTGGTACTATTCATCACAGAATTGCACTCAAGTCCATCCCAAAGACTTGCTGGTGGAACAGATAAGAGTTTTATCCTTTCTTTGCCTTGATTTCCTCATGACATTTATCCACCCCTTTCTCAGTAACCTTCCAGCTTGGCATATCAATCACTTATCTTTCAAAAGAAAATATATCTACCATCTCCCCACACAGCACAGAGACCCAGCTAGGCATTGGTTTATATTCTGAGGAAGAAACATCGCATCGACTTCAGGAAGACAGTGGTCCCCTGGGGAAAACAAAATCTGAATACCTAGTTTTAAAACCTCATTATGCGGTAGAGAAGTTCAGCCCATAACAAAACAATACTTTTTAAAGAAATGTATCTTTAATGTCGAAAGTATTACAGATGGCTCCCCTGTTTGCCCGGCTGGGTGGCTCCGAATTGGAGCGTCATCCCACGCACCAAAACAATACCTTTCAAGGCCCGTGGAAATAATACTCCTTGAAACACACCCAGCAAAGCACAGGCTTTGGTCACCTTTATTTCTTCTGGACCAACCACAACAGGTCCAGGGGGGAAAGCACGGAATATACAGTCAGGAAGTTCTAAGGCTTTCAGATCGGATCTGGAAATAACTTGCCCCCCCCCCATCTTTGCAGGTACTTCCAAATTGAAATTATGCACCTCCACAAATATGAGAACCATCATGGGTCTTCCTGTCTCAGCAACTTTTGCTGGGAAGTTGCCCAGACCTGAATAATATTAGATCCTGTATTTTCCTTTATAAGAAAAAAATATATGACTCAATAAAAACCTTCCCCGAAGAACTGAATTATTGTATTTCAGCGACAATTTGTTATTTTTGCTATTTTCTAAATGAGTTCATTAAAATTCAAGAGATCCCGCCCGGCCGGTGTGGCTCAGTGGACTGAATGTGGTCCCATGGACTCAGAGGTCCCCGTTCAATTCCCTGTCAGGGCACATGCCTGGGTTGTGGGCTTGATCCCCAGCAGGGGGCAAGCAGGAGGTGGCTGATCAATGTTTCTCTCTGACATGGATGTTTTTTATCTCTCTCTCCCTTCCTCTATCTCTAAAAATAATCAGTAGAAACAAATTTTTAAAAATTCAAGGGATCCTGAATTCTACACCCCCTTCAATTTAGCTCTCCTGTATTTACCATACAATTTGTGAGTTACCTAACCTGAAAAATAATTTGGCCTGAATCCCAATTATGGCCTTTGAATGATGAAAATACAGTAAGCTACTTAGAAATGATTTTAAATGTCAAAGCTTTAATTTTTTTTTAGCCTTTGAAGATCAATGTTCAAATTTTCCAATATATTTCAAAATAAAACAGAATACACACACACACACACACACACACACACACACACACATTATCATGGTTAAACATTTTCATTCTAAAGTAATTAAATTCATTAAATGTAAATGAAAGAAAGTAGACAGGAGAGGAGGAGGGGAGGTAGAGGAAAAGGATGCGCTCACTTATTCTCACACTATAGATGAGAAGGTTATGGCATAGAAAAGTAAGTGACTTCTCAGGGCCACCAAGCAAAAGCAAGAATTATGTTCATTTGAACCAACAGTGACTTCTGTTTCTAGTTCTAGTCTCTTTAGCCAGTTCTCATCAGGGCAGCAGTTACTATATCCAGCTACTCTTCCAAGCACTTTACACGTGTTAAGTCATTCTCTCCACATAACAGTCCTCTGAGGTCCTACAATCATAATTCCCACTTCACAGATGAAGGAACTGAGGGACAGAGCTTCTCCATGTGGCCGAGCTGGGATTCATTCGAGTCTGTGCAGCCTGGAGGCTGCAGCGGGCTCTCCCCCCACGCTGTTCTGCCTCTTCCCCCTGGAAGTGCTGGAGGTTTTCAATCACAGCGCTGATCTAGAATCACAGGGATGATTTTAAAAACATCTGGCCTCAATTCAAATCAATGAAGTGCGAATCTATGCAGATAAGGCCAGGGCTTGGGTATGTTCTCAAAGCTCCCCGGTGGATTCCCATGTGAAGCCAGGTTGGAAAACTCTGTGCCCCAGGCAGCTTCAGCAGAGCACAGTGGGCAAGACCAGCGACTGTGTAATCAGTTGATCTTGGGTTCGAATCTTAGTCCTTGGACCTACTAGGAATGTAAATATGAGGATATCACCTTGCTTGCTGTGTCTTGGTTTCCTCATCTATCAACTGGGAAAAATAGTAACAATACATCAGAGCTACTAGTGGGTTTGCTGTGGGGTTAATATGTAACTCTTTCAGCACATTTACTGGCACGTGATAAACATTTAATAGATGTTAGCTAAAAAGAACCTCTTACATTCTTGCCAAAGGGAAATTAATGGTGGTGGTGGTGGTGGGGGGGGATTTGGGCAGTGATAATTTGATGGCATGTTATTGATGATCTAGACTCTGCTTATTCTTTCTCTTATACTATTTTGTTTCAAGGCTTTGATCCCCACATAAGAATCAATCATTCCAGTAATAAATGTCAAACTCTCCCATCTTTAATTCTGTAAGCGAAGACACATTTGGGGTGGCTTGAGTTTATCAGATAATCTGATAGAGTATGTCTCTATGTGGCTGACTCATTTAGTCCTTATTAGTGACGCACAGCTTTTCCTAAAGGATCAGCTGTAAATAAGTTTCTTAACAGAGAAAAAGCATGGCTGGCCCATAAATGACTTGGATGAAACTTTCACGTTGGCATGGTTTTATTTATTTATTTTTTTTAATGATGGAAAACAGGAAAACCAATTTAATTTGAAGCCATGATCATCCACATTGGCTCCTGCTCAAAATCTAGGCTGGGTTATTCTCTGACCCCATAAAACAGAATGTGCTGATAGATTCAGAAAGACCCTGTGCATAAAATTAAATTAAAGATGGTTGTGACCACTCTCATTTGCAAATGCTTCTGTGCAAACGAAAAGAAACTCAGGAGACACACATTATATATAACTTTGCAAAGTATCTGACAGAGTAGTGAATGACTTTGTACTCTAAGAGATACACCTTCTAACCACCAGGGCTACGAAAGAGCCATTGCTGTATGAACACAGTCATGTTCAGAATGAAACTGCATGTATTTTTAATTTTTTATTGTGAAAACTTAAAATATATATATAAACTTTAGGGAACTATTATGCTGAACCCCCATTTACCCATCACTCATTTTTAACTCATGGTCAACCTTTTTCATATTTATTTCCATCTACTTCTGACCCAAGATATTTAAGGTAACCCCAGATATCAAGTCACTTCATCCATAAATATTTCTGTAGGTAGTTCCCAAACTTAAGGACTCCTGTTAGCACAGTCATAATTCTTGTTGTGGCTAACATAACCATAATAGTTTCTTAATGTCATCAAATATCCAGCCAGTATTAAAATTTCCCAAATTATCATCCACACACACGTACACATGCATACAAAGCACCCCCCCCACACACACACACACTTACACATGACCATTACTGTCGTTCAAAACGTGATTTGAAAGATTCATTTATTATGATTGGTTGAGATGTCTCTTGAGTATCTTTTAATTTATAGGTTTCTCTGTGTGTGTTTTGCCTTTCAGTTGATGTGTTGACAAAATTGGGTTTGTCCCAGTTTCCTACAAGCTGGATTGTGCTGATGGAATCCCTGGGGTGTCAATTAATGTTTTGTTTGTTTCCTACATTTCCTGCAAATTGGTAGTTAGATCTCGAGTTTCGACCAGATTTGGGGTTAATTTTCTTTCTTTTTTTTTTTTTTTTTTTGGTAAGAGTAAGAATACTTTTATCAGGAGGGACATAATGTTCTGACCATTGCCTAGCTCCTCTTTTTCATTAGAAGCTGAAAAATGATGTTTGTCCAATAGAATCATGCCTTCCTCATCTATTAGCTGAAATGGTTCTCTAAGGACATCTCCTCTGTTCAACAGTGTGGATTCCTGAGTTTATTTGTATAGGAAATCAAGGTAAATATTTGGTATTTACTTACATTTATTTATTAGATCTCAAAATAAGTTGTTTTCCTTGAATCCTCCAATGATATACCAATTAGTTTTTGCATTTATGTTATTATGAATGTAAGTATTTAAACACAGTTTATATGTTGAAATCTACCACAGTAATTATTGATCTTGATAATCTAACTTGGGCCAGTGGGAACTTGTATTTAGTTCCTGAATCCATTTAACTCCACCAAAATAGTATTTGAAATGTTCCCTGCTTGTCATTTATATGACAGGCTGTTCCATGTTCATCTTGTACATTTCCTACGTCAGACCTGAAATTACATGTTTGCCAGGTGCCCTAGTTCCCTTCAGTGGTAGGTAGATAATAGTTGTAGACAAATTATGGGTACTATGGATACTTTCTGCCACTGGGTCAGTCATTGGTTAGGAGACTTTTCAGTGGACAGAGCTAGAATTACATGTCTTATTTTCAGGAAATGCTTTATGAATTCATATTGATACTTCAATTCAAATTTTAGGTATCAATGTACTCACTTGATTTCTTCCATTTTCCACCTGTATTTTCCTTCTTCTGTGTCAAAAGTCAGTTCATAAAGGTGCCAAAAGAATCAACCATTTTCTTTATCCCACAAGATATACATTATTATCTCAAAATAAAACTAACACCATTCACAACAGTATGACTAAAAGTTTTAATATATTTTACTCTTATTTTTGTTCTTAGAACCTATACCACTTAGGATATACCCCTTTAGGGATACATAGTCAAATTACACTGTTTTAGTAACTCGAAATTATTCTTCACTTATTATCACATTAGTTTGATTTATAATTAGCTCATTTGTTTCATTTTGCTTCTGCTTTGGGGGATTTTTCAAAAGTTATTTCAATTTTAAAATTATGTAAAAATATACTAGATTCCAATGAAGACCAATATAACAATGTGTATATTGAAAGAAGATTAGTTTCTATGACTGTCCTGGTTTTACTCTTGTCTCCTTTTCTTAGTAGGTAAAGAGTTTGTTTTAACATTTTTTTTTCTATTTAGTATTGTTATTTGCAAATATCTATCTGCTTTCTCTCTCTTTACACACACACACAGACCAGAAATGGCAAAAATATCCAGTCCCTTCTATCTCACTTTTCGCTTAACCTTAAATGCTGAATATTATTCATTTTTAGTATAGATAGAGATGCCTCATTTTCCTTTTCCAGCTGTATTTTTCTCATAGCTGCATTGCATAGATATTTCATAATTTTTTCAATGGGCCCCCTTGTGATGGACATTTGGGCTGCTTTCAGTATTTTGTTATTACAAATACTGGTTCACTGAATAGTCTTTTCATGATTTTGCTCATGTGATTTTTGTATATATTGTCATTTCCCTCCTTTGAAGGAGTAACATTTTGCATTCCCACTAGCAATATCTGAGACTTTGTTTTCTCACATCTTTTCTAGAAAGTTCAATTTCAAACTTTTGATTTTTGCCAATTTGATAAGTGAGAAATGCTATCTCAGTGAAGTATTTATATGCATCTGTCTCATTATAAGTGAGATTTAACATCTTTAATATGTTTAAGTTCCATTTGCATTTTTTTCTGTGAGGGTCACGTTCTTATTTCTAGCACATTCTCTCTAAGGTAGTTGTTATTTTCTCTCTATTTTTTCAAAGTTTTTAAAGCATAAATAGTAACTTTATCATTTAAACTACATATATTTTCTGCAGATTGTCAGTTTGCTTATTTGCCTCTGATGTTTCTGCCAAGCAATTTTTTACTTTTATGCAATTAAATGTCTATAACTGTTTTACTTTGGCTTCTCAATTTTGAGTCGTAGTTAGGAATGTTTCTCCACCCCAAGGTTATAAAAAAAATTTACCCATGCACAAGACTGAATTTTATGAATAACTGACCACTTATTTTGTATCTTTAAGTTTTAATGGGAAGAACATAATGAGCATATTACATCTAGTTCTCATTTCTGGTTCTGCCACAAACTAGTCCTGTGAGCATGAATATACTACTAAAAGAAACTGACATTCAAATAGCTTGTCTAAAATTGGGTTGACTATTAACTGCCATAGGGATTAGTATAAGGATTAATTGAGAATACAAAATTCCATAAATGACTTCCACATCGTAGCAGGTTCTTCAAACATATTTGTTGATTGTGAATTTCTTTTATGTATGACTTTCTTATACAAAAGAAGTTATTTGGGCGAGATTCTTTCAAAGGTAAGATTTGTTTTTGGCTCAAAATGTTATCGCATTAAAATGATAGCTTATTCATTTATATCAATTAAATTTCCACTCTTTAGTTCTTCAGTAACGAAGAAGACTATATTTGTCCATCATTTTGGAAGGAAGGAATGAATGAGTTTTAAGTAAATATTAAAGCAATCATTTTCTTCGTAGTGTCTCAGAACCATGCTCAATTTCTCAAATTATTTTATGATATCCTTTGCAGCGTGACGAGGCTGCCCGGTGCCTAAATCTTCATCAATGTCTTCCCTTGCGCCTTCTGTGCCAGGCATTCAGGACTACTTGTGGTTCTTGGAAACCTTTCTCACCTCTAAGCCTTTTGTACTTCTAAACCTTCCCGAGTCCTTCTCTGTCCCAGGAAATCTTCTACACCCTGGAGTGCATTGCTGCCGTCATACTTTGCTCTTGGATGCTTCCTCTGTTGAAATGTGCAACGTTCTCACTCCTTTGCAAAACACTGTTCAGCAATTTACAGACAGCATCTGGCTGTTATCTCTATTCCTTCCACATATGTTCCATTGAATACAGCCCACTTTTAACACCAGGAATGTTTTGATATTAAGTTTTTATTGAGGTATAACATATCATAGAAAAGTGCATAAATCAGAAGTGCAGAGTCAAATGAACTTAGAATTAGCTAAGCTGTGTATCAAGCCCAAGATCAAGTCATGAACCATTACTAACACCACAGAATCTCTTTTCATGCTTATTCCAGGTGCATATACCACGCCCCACCCAATGGTAACCACTCTCCTGAACTAAAGTACGATAAATTGTTTTTGCTTCCTCCTTTTCAAAAAATTGATAGAAATTGAATCTTATAACGTGTGCTCCTTTTTTTTCTTCTGGATTATTTTCCAGGAACATACAATTGACTAATTTTTGCTTGTTGTTACTGATTTTTATAGATAGCACTGTATGAACATTCTTATATATCCCTTTGTTGAACATATGAATGCACTTCTATTGGGCAAACATCTAGGAGTGGAAACAAAAGATCATAGTGCATATATATATATATTATTTTTTTCTTCAATAGTTTTCCAGAGTCATAATTTGTATACATAGATTATAGATGTAACAATAGTTCTAGTCCTTTTACATCATTGTCGTCACTTGGTTATTTGTTAGTCGATTCCTTTCTCTCTCTCTCTTTTGTTCTTAGTTTTTACTGCTCAAGTATATATGTAGTGGTATCTTATTTTGGTTTGGGCACCTTCTTCATATGTTTATTGCAATATGGACATCTGGCTTCATGGGTGAATTCTACCAAACATTCAAAGTAAAATAGTAATCCTTCTCCAACTCTTCCAAAAATAACAGAAAAGGGAACACTTCCAAACTCTTTTATGAGGCCAGCATCATCCTGATACCAATACCAGTCCAAGATACTACAAGGAAAGAAAACCATAGGGGAATATCCTTGGTGAACATACATGAAAAAACCTTCAATAAAATACTAGCAAACTGGATTCTACAGCACATTGAAAGGATCATACGCCATGACCAAGTGAAGTTTACCCCTGGGATGCAAGGATAGTTCGTTCAACATAGGGAAATCAATCAAGGTGATCCACCACGTTAACAAAATGAAAGAAAAGAAACTGCATGACTATCTACATAGACACAGAAAGGGAGTTTGACAAAGTTTAACATCTATTCGTGACTAAAACTGTTAATAGAATAGGTATAGAAGGAACTTTTCTCAACATAATAAAGGCCAAGTATGAAAAGCACACAATTGACATCATGAGTAATGGGGGGAAACTGAAAGCTTTTTCTGTAAGATACGTAGAAGGCCAGGGTGCCCATTCTCACTTCTATTCAACATAGTGCTGAAAGTCCTAGTCAGAGGAATTAAACAAGATAAAGAAATAAAAGACATCTAAATAGGAAAAGAAGAAGTAAAATTATCTCTGCGGATGACAGGATCATATGTGTAGAAAACCCTAAAGACTCAACAGAAAAACTATTAGAACTATTCAACAAATTCAGTGAAGTTGCAAGATACCAAACAAACATAAAAAGTCAGTGCTTTTCTATATACAAATAATAATTTATCCCAAAAAGAAGTGGAAAAAAATCTCATTCTCACTAGCAAAACCAAGAATAAAATGCTTAGGAATAAATGTAACCTAAGAGATGAAAGTCTTGTACACTGAAAATTATAAAATAGTGATGAAGAAAATTAAAGAAGACACAGATACATGGAAATACGTCCCATATTCATGGTTTGGAAGAATTAAGTATTGTTGAAATGGTCATACTACTTAATGCAGCTTGCCTTTTTACTTTTTTTTTTTTTTACTTTAGGCATTTTATTTTTTTAATCTTTACTTTGAAAGTATTACAGACGTTCTCTTCTTTTCCCCCCATTGACTCCTCCTTCTTGCTCCCACCCCCCTCCTGCTTTCCCCAAACTATTGTCTGTGACCTTTTTACGTTTTTAATGTGTCAATCTTTTCCATTTAAATATTCTATATTTTCTTATTGAAACAACATTGTCTTACTTTTTACATTTAAAATGACAATCCATCTGGAATTGATTTTGTGGACGGTGTGAGGATTTCTAGAAGAAAGGAAGCTTATATAAAAAGGAAAATTATTTAATGGCACAATTTTCTACCTATCTTAGCCCTTCCACTCTAATGCCTGTCACTTCTCCCATTTGGCACCTAGATATAGAAAAACGAGCCTCTGAATTTATCTACACCTGGAGGACACTGCTTACATTATTGACAGCATTAATGACATCTGCTGTCCTATGACTCAGCAACTTTTTTGGATACTCACAGTTCTTAGCGTTAATAAAAATAAATGGCATTTGCTATACACTTACATGTGCTAGAAACAGATCCAAATGATTCACAGATATTAATTCATTCAATTGCTCTAACAATTCTATGATCTAGGTACTATTATACCCATTTTTTTCAGATGAGGCATGGAGTGAGTATGTCATTTTCAATAGTCACATCTGGTTAGTATGAGAACTCAGATGTGATTGTACGATGTAAACTTTTTACCAGTGGACAGAGATCCTTGTGCCCAGCTCGTGCTAGTAGCGGTGGATTTCTTGCAATATCTTGAGAAAAGGAATTTTCTGAGACTCACATAGGAGGATGTGATGTTGTAGAAAGCTTTCTTTCTGTGGAAGCAAACCCCACTGTAGTGCTGGTTATTATTGGTAATAGTTCCAGGTAGTCATATACTTATCTATGCCTGATTATAATGATTCACTTGGCTGCCCTCTTACTGTCCCTACCTCACACGTGCTCTCAACTAAAATCTTCTTTGAGGTCCATCACCTGATACCTGAACATGTAGCTCAGTGTGCGAGAAAGCAGGAACTCAGTAAAAAATCCGTAAAAGTGAATTCGATTCAATCCTTGAGAAACAGGAATGATGAGCAAAGGTTCCCCAAATATTTCAGCTTCCAGCTGTTTCAAATGTCCCCATTGGTATTTTACAGTGAAATTGTACCTAGGTCGGGCCTCGTGATGACAGGGACCCAGGGAAGATGGATTTATATTTATACAAACTGGAATATGCTAAGATTGAAAAACTTTATCAACTTCATGTAGGGTGATTTAAAAAATTCTGTGATAACAAGGCTTGCCAGTACTTCTGTATTTATTAACAAACAAGGTTATTAAGTTAAATTGAATTCTTTAAAGGCATTATTATATAGCAAACCTTTAAGAAGACAACTAATTTTAAATAGTAATTCTGGGTCATATCTCTTTACTGCTGTAAACACACACACACACACACACACACACACACACAAAATTGTTTCATTTTTCCTCTTGCTCTGGGAGAAGACCTTCCACAGGGCTTCTTGCGCAGAAACACATGTGGATGTTTCCATGATTCCTATATGTTCAGAAAGACGCAGCAGAACTTCTGATGTATTCCCCTTCCTTAATATAAAATGCCTTATCTATCAGTGAAAATGCACTTTGTTATTAAAAGCAACTGTTACTAATTTTAAATCAGCTTTTAAGTCTAAAAGTGGTGTAAGCTTGTGACACAGTGTCTAGAATTTATCAAGATTCAGATGAATTGAATCCTCAAATTGCCAAAAGTGTTTGCAGTTAATCCTGATGGTAAGAGATCAAATTCATCATAGCAGGACTCTGAGTTTCTTTCATTCATGTTCTTTTCCGTGGATCATAGAGTAGCTACACGATGCCGTGTTTCCCTCCTTCACTGTTAGCTGCTTACTCATTCCACCTGGAACAACTGGAACACAACATGTATTAGGCTTTCAGACAATCTCACCAACTATTGTATCTGCTAAAACAAATAATATTTAAATATGTCTTAGAGACAAAGTTGTGCCTCAGGGAATCACACATTAGCTCTTGTGTCTTTAAGCCGTAGGGCTATTTATCAGGTCTGTCCTCTCCCGCTGCAGGCAGCGGGACCTCTGCTTACCTCTCTGTCTATGGTTTTCATGATTGTTTCTTCAAAGCCTGGCTCTGAAGCAGACTGTGGTCTCCCTGGCGCCTCCTTTCTCCACGACTCCTGAAGACAAGCCTGAAGGTGTCTCTGGTGAAGGAGAGGGAAGGTGGGGAATAGACCTATGGAATAACAATGAAAATAACAAACCGAGGAAATCACAGTGCTTCCGGCATGTTATAAAACTTTGTATTATCACGAATCTCAGATCCAGAGGTCTTTCTGAGACAGGAGCTTGACGTGCAGAGATTTCATCTAGCCAGTTTTATCCCCCTGAGGACAAGATCCACCAACCTGCCTCCCTCCTTGGCACTTCCTTAGAAAAACCCACAGTAGTTTTACTCCCTATAATCCCACCACCACCACCAAATCGTGGACCATGGAGACGCCCCCCTCTGTGCTCACTTTCCAGGTATAAATCTATATCCCAGAATCTTAAATGGATGCTAAGGATTTAAGGCTTTATCCTAATCTAGGGAAAATGTTATCCTCTGAGTGAACACGTCCCTGAAGTACAAACATGAAGTCAAGTGAGTGAAGGGCAGTTTCAGAAGCAATGACACGAATAGTGGGAGGCTGTTTAAAAGCATGTGAGACGTTCTTTCTCCGTGACCTGGTGGATCATTATTAATCCATTTGAATATTATTAAAATCCCTGGAATCTTTTAAAAATATAGATATTGGTTTCATTGAGTTGGAATGGAAGCCGAGATTGTGCATTTCTTCCGAGATCCCAGTTGATGAACATGCTGATGGGTTTAGACCACGGCTGCAGTAGCAAGAATCCGCATGACGTGAGTGGCAGAAGGAGCTTGATGGGCCCCAGGACATGCACGAGTACCGGGAGAGCCAACCATGCCATGCTTATGTTTTCTGTGTCTTTAGTGAGAACCTCCCTGTCTGCTTTCCACATGACTGGGGGGTCTTTCTAGGAGTGGCTGATGGATGATCCTTTGTTGCGTATAAACTACAGGTGAGATAATGTTATCAAGATGCCATGGAGCATATTCATTTAATTGGAGGAGAGAAAAAAGCCTATTCTTCTCCCATACTATTTTAAAAAAATAACATAGCTACTCATGATTCAAAGGTTTTATACTAACGTTTTAAATAGACCTAAACAAGGTAGTAGCCTGAAATGAAGTTTCTTCCCCCTTAAATTAGCAAAAATTGATTTTGCCACAAATCTGACTTTGAACCAAAATGAGACTGTTTTGTTTTCTTTATGTCACTTAGTGTCAGTGTTCATACTGATTTTGGAGTGCTGCTCTAGCAAAACAGGGGCATTGTCTGAGAGTTTCTATGTACCTTTGTATATTTTAAAAATTATGAATTTTGAAAACCAGCTATACTCAAGGAGTTGCCATAAGAGAGTAAAACCTTTATCAATTGTATATAAAGATGAGATGCCCTAAATGCCTAGGGCATTAAGACCCTCACACTTGCCCTGGCCGGTTTGGCTCAGCGGTTAGAGCGTCGGCCCGCAGACCAGAGAGTCCCGGGTTCGGTTCCCGCTAAGGGCACGTACCTCCGTTGCAGTTTGTTCCTGGCCCCAGTTGGGGTCGTGTGGGTGGCAACCAGTCGATGTGTCTCTCTCACATCGATGTTTCTCTCTCTCTCCCCCCCTTCTCTCCCTCCTGTTCTACCTGAAGATAAATGAAAAAAAAAGAAGAAAAAAAAAGTCCTCAGGTGAGGATAAAATAAATAAATAAATAAATAAATACCCTCACATTTGATATGATTTATATCTAATGACATCTAAATAGTTGTCTGTTTATTTGTTTGTTTTGGCTAGAAGGAAAAAAAAAACTTAATGGAATTCTGGTCTGCCAAACAAATACATTTGGATAAAATGAGGTTTTACATTATAAAATTTAAAAAATGAGACTTGCAGTTATTTTGCTGAAAATAATACAGTATTAGTATACACTAAACCTATTCACAGTGAGTATCATTCACTACTGTCCTCTGCAGCAAGTATTGGTCTCCACTTTAGATCTGTCAAGATTTAGCCACTCATTTAATAGGGTTTGATATTTATCTTCACAGTCATCAATACATATCTAATATTTAAGAAGTGATCAAAAGAAGTAAAGTAGCACATTACAAAAGATGGTTTTGCTTCTCAAATATTCACCTGCCATGAAACTATTGGCATTTAATATATTTTGGCATGATTATTATTGAGTTTTAAATTTAATCCCATGATGTTTAAATCCTTGAATTATCCAAACCTCTTTTACTTTTTGAGATTTTTACCATCCTTCTCTTTATTGTAGGGAGTGGGATACAGAAGAATGCTGATACTCACCAAGGCAACAGCTTTGGTTGACCATAGTTTGTAAAATCCTGATTGAAAGGGTAATCTTGATGATGACCATTGTCATCGATGATGACCTATAACACAGGAGTCTTGAATTTATAAAAACGTGGTAGTTGTCAGTATAAACAAGATGTTGAATATATAATTGAAAGAGGATGGACTTTTACATATCTTTAACTCCACTTGTGTAAATTTACAGATTATTATTTATTTTATTTTATTTTTTATCCTCACCCGAGGACATTTTTGCATTTATCTTCAGATAAAGCAGGAGGGAGAGAAGGAGGAAGAGAGAGAGAGAAACATCTACGTGAGAGAGAGATACATTGACTAGTTGCCACCCACATGACCCCAACCAGGGCCGGGGACAAACTGCAACCAAGGTACGTGCCCCTAGCGAGAACTGAACCCGGGACTCTCTGGCCTGTGGGCCGACGCTCTAACCGCTGAGCCAAACCAGCCAGGGCCAGATTATTTATTTATATATAAACATACACATACTTTTGTCAATGTGTCTAAATTTTATTTTATTTTATTAATTTTTATTTTATTTTATTTATTTATTTTTTTGTACGTGCTCTTAACGGGAACTGAAGCTGGGACTCTCTGGTCTGCAGGCCGACACTCCAACCGATGAGCCAAATAGGCCAGGGTAATGTGTCTAAATTTTAGAGGTGTAAATTATGATTATTTTAAAGTAAAAGCGGTCAACGGAATAAAACCCCATTGAATAACTTAATCATTTCTTTTTTATTACTCAGACCTAATCCAGTAGCATTATCATCATCAAACTTTATATAGCAAGATTTCAACCTAGTCAATGTTATGGAATAAACATAACACCAAGAATTACTACTAAAAATCCAAGGAGTAGTAATAGCCACATTTTATTTATAAATACTTCATATTATCAGTTACCAAAATGATTCTCAGGCATTATTTAAAAATCAGAGTCATAGAATTCCATAGACAAAATCCGAAAGGTTATGTAGAACAACTGTCCTTTATTTTTCATAACTGGAAGAGTAGATGTTGTCACGGCATAGAGAGAGGGACATAACTTGAAGAAAGAAAATAAAACAAAATTCACTCAAAAAAACTCACCAGCTCATCAATAAAGTTTGGCAACATTGATTAAGTCCCATTAAGCCCTACAGTCATCAGATCACACCTGCAGCATTGAATACAATTATGTTCACTCAGCTTAAGAGGATTGAAAAAACTGGAGAACAATGGAGAGAAAACTCAAAATGCTTGCGTGGAGCTAAAAATGGTCATGGGTGCGAGGATTATATTTACAATATTGTTTCCAATCCACAAATCTTTAAAGTGACTGGGATCCAAGAATCATGAATTTTTTTTTTAATATTTTTTCTTTATTGATTTTAGAGAGAGGAAGGGAGAGGGAGAGAAAGATAGAAACATCAATGAGAGAGAACATTGATTGGTGGCCTCCTGCGTGCCCCCCACTGGGGATTGGGCCCACAACTGCACATGTGCCGTAACCAAGAATCGAACCGGTGACCTCTTGGTGTGTGGGTCCACGGTCAACCAGTGAGCAACGCCAGCCGGACAAATCATGGATTTCTTTAGCAGTCTTGGCAGTTGCTAGATCACAGGACTGATATTCTGCCATCCCGGTGATAACCACTCAACAATCCTTTTTCTAATATTATCATGTTGGTAATGACTATGTTTTTCTATTTTTACCATTTCTGCTGAATTGTTTGTTCTACATTTTTCTTTATCTGTCTTGGCTAGCTTTTGACAGTGCTGATCAAGAATCTTCAGAAAGGAATTTCCTACCACAGATTACATCTTTCCAAGCTTTCAAAATATGATCTTGTTCTTTCTATTTTCATTTTTCTCTTTTGAGGAAACCTCCCAAGAACATTGCAAGAACTCTACCAGATCTAGATGATTATCCTTATTGATTAAATCGGTACTCAGATGAATGCCTATGATGTTTAGGAGAGTATCTCTCTCTTTAATCGCCAAATGAATGAATGTAAAACACTCATCATTATCTTACTCCTAAAGGATTATTAGTTCTCTCTCAGGATACTCTCTTTAGCTCTAACTTTTGTTGTATTGTCCTTCCTGTCCTCCACCCTTTTTCTAAGTTGGCTTATTTGGATGTTTCTGGGCATAATCATTAGCTCATCTATTTCCATTTCTTCCCATGGGAATTAAAGTTTTCAGTGAAGAGTACATTTTTCATGCAGCCTTGTTTTGCATAGCTCTAATTTGGACATGCAGATTAGTTCACAAACCCTTTTGTTGAACACATAAAGAATGTTTAAGGAAAGGAAAGAGAGTCCAAACTGAAAAATAGACTCAGTAGGGATACGGTAATTGTTTTGGTTGGGTTTTTAAAGACACATCTTATGCAAGAATTAAACTGATTTTTTTTAAGGGTTTAGAAGTAGAGAATCAAGGCTGGTAACTTAGGAGAAAGTTTCAAGGGCATAGATTTCTGATCAATTTAATAAAGAAATTCCTAATGGTTAAAGCTCTCCAAAGATGATAGGGGAAATCCCCACAAGAAGAGCATAACGGTAACACATCTTCTATAAAATACCTTCATCAGACAGGAAAAAAGAAAACGTGAATGATATTTTCAACAAAATTAGATAAAAAAGAAATAGCCAGAAATCTCAGACGTGAATGAATTTGGCCAAAACATCCACCAAGCAACATGCCTGCGTGATATCAGCACCTATATAGTGGTAGTTTCAAAGATAAAAGGAAGTAAGGAAGACATGGTACTGTGAGCCCACAAATAGCCCCCCAGGAGAGAACCACATGCAGAGTGATAATCTGGGAAGACAAATTTGAGGAAAACTAGTAGAAAGCGCAAGTTACAGATTAAATGAAAAATGGCAAACGAGAAGAGCTGGACAAATACAGCACCATCTGAACATCATAGCAAAGATGGCAATTGATTCAAAAGGAAATATAAACAGCCAGGAGCTCAAAATGGCAGAGCTCCTCTCCCGATAAGGAATGATGGAGGGATAAAATGAGAGAGCACAAAGTGTCACTCATCAGATACCATTTGCAAGTTGCTGGGACAACAGACCCATGAGCCTGAAAATGTATAATTGGTGGGAATTAGCATTTTTTCTATTTCTCTGATATGTTTCTGGGTTACCAAATAGGTTCGGTGAATGAGGAATAATTTCTTATTAAGAAAGGATTCTAGGTAATAAATGCACAAGGAAATACAGAATTAGAAAATCACAGTTCTACAACCCTTAATTGAATACCATTATAGATGGTGTGTTGGCCTGTTATGTCAACACGGCTGAGGCCGAAAACTATGTGTCCTAGAATTCTCTTCTTTGTAAGAGGAAGTTGCCCAATATTTATTAGCCAGTGTAACGGAAACACTATACATTTCAGCGTTATTGTGATTAGACATGGTAACAGGCAGATGCAAGATGTAAACACATGTGTTCCCATCTCCTCTGCTGTATGTCCGTTTTCAGAGGGGCTGGCCTGGTGGTCAGCAGCAGCCCCCAGAGCTGTTGGGCTGCAGATCATGGATGGGAATGCTGCAGAGGATCATGGTTTCCAGAGGTTCCACCTGCCTCTCGTGAAGACCCTTTTTAATCCAACTTCACGGGCTGCCCTGATGTCCTGATCAGGTGGCTTCTCTGATATCCTTGCTACAGAATTTCAGACAGATTAGCTACTGACTGTTTTTCTGATCCTGACACTTCTCTTCCAGACTTTTGCCTTTTCAGCCCCTCCTTCATTTGTGCAGCTCAAATTCCTCCAGTAAACTTTCAGTACCACGGTAGAGTGGCTCAGTTTTTCGACTGAATCCTGATGGGTCCAGATAATAAAGTGAATAAATGTGGAGGTGATTCGGGAACTTACAAGGAGGGACCAGGCAGGCCACACTGGAAGACCGTGCTCACATTTACATCAAGAAAAGCGAGACGATACAGCATTGCAAACCCTGACGTGATGTGCTCTGAGTAAATAGACTAGCTATTCAGACTAAAGGAACATAATCAAATCTTTAGATTTAATTTCCTACATACAGGAAACAGAGGGTAGTAAAGCAAAGATCAGATGTGACTGCTACCACCAGGAAGAAATCAGCCAACTCTAGAATGGAGAACATTCTGTAAGGTAACTATTGCATTTTTTTTTCCAGCCAGTCAATGTCATAACCAAAAGAAAAGAGAGAGAATGAAAAGAAAGAGAGAGAGAGAGAAACAGAGACTTGACTTGGGGTGATAAACGCACAATGTAACATACAGATGATGTATTGCAGGATTGTATATCTGAAACCTGTATAATTTTATTAACCAATGTCACCCCAATACATTCAATTAAAAAATGGAAGAAAAAATAAATCAGTAAATTTACATAAAATATTAAATAAATAAAAGGAGCCTAATGATACTGAAAACACATAATAACAGACATAATAAGCAGAACTTGGTCGGGACATGATGTGCAGAGGACATTCACAGACAGCTCAGTTTGGACTAGCCACATGTCACATGCTCAATCAGCACATGTGCCTAGAGGCTAACATATTAGACAAGGCAGCCCCAGAGAGGAGCCTATTAACCCACATTGTTTAAACAAACAATTTGTAATGCATATAAATTGACAAAAATGTTAAAATGAGAATGTAATATCACCTTGTTTTATTGTGGGAAAATTTCAGTCATAAAATTGTATTCGATTGGGCCCTGGCCAGTTTGGCTCAGCGGTTAGAGGGTCGGCCCGCGGACCAGAGAGTCCTGGGTTCGGTTCCCGCTAAGGGCACGTACCTCGGTTGCAGTTTGTCCCCAGCCCGGTTGGGGTTGTGTGGGTGGCAACCAGTCGATGTGTCTCTCTCACATCAATGTTCCTCTCTCCCTCTCTTCCTCCCTCTCTCCCTCCCACTGTATCTGATGATAAGTGCAAAAATGTCCTCAAGTGAGGATAAAAAAGAAAAAAAAAATTGTGTTCAGTTGGAAAAAATATTTCCTTAGAGGTTTGATTTAGAACACACACACACAAAAAAAAACACACCCAGAAAACAACACTGAGAATCATTCATTTATTAAACGATTACTCTAATACAGCGATTTCGGCAGAGCAATTTCTGTTGCTTCTCCATTTTACAGTTAAGGGATCTGAGGTTTAATGAGGTTCTGTAATTTGCTGAGATTTGGCGGAGCTGGAATTCTCAACTTATATCTGATTTGAATTCCTGGAGAGCTTCTTCTGGGACTAGAGTGGGGGGAGGAAGTATCCTGTTTAGCTAGACTGAGACATGAAAAATGGGGAGAAAATAGTGGAAAGGGTATGACCACAGACGCTGAGATGATTGAGTATTGACGCAGAAGAGAAGATAAAGGACTAAAGGATTCTCCTGCATCGCTTTCAGGTCCCCATCTATTTTACAGGTATTTTTCACCTAAAAAGTCTCTTCAGTCCATGTTTCTGTGTGCAGAAGCATCTATAATTATGCAATTTACTCTATCTTAGTTAAACTTGGAATGGCTTAATGGATGGCTCTCTCTAAAGCCTATTACAGTATACCTAAGGTCATCACAATATTAATGGCTTCTTAAAAAGGAAACAGTCTAAGACTACTAATAAGCACCATGTTTTATGCATAGTTTATGCCAGTCATTGAAAATTTATAATGTATGTTGCTAAAACATTTATTCAATAATGATGGCTTATTTTATGCCAATTCTAGTTGGTGCTCTGAATATATTAAATGGCTAAAATGCATATACCCTTTCTATCAACATTAATTTAATGTTAATACTTTCTAAAACACTTATGGAATAGTAATAACCATCTCAAGTTCAAAATCATTTATAATTCCCCCTACAGTGAGCTGCTGATGCATCAAAGGCAATATGTTAATACATCAAAATTACCGTACAGCATATGCTGAGAAGAAAAGAAAAGGATAAGGTGATAGTCAGCTCCGTAAATTAAAATGATGACTTTTCAATTAGACATGGTTTCTCTCCTAGAGCGCCCTCTGGGTGAGCAGTCTCCAGTCACTCAGCAAACTGGCGTGTGCTATCTGAATCCTTGTATCTCCTTCCTGTCTATTCTTTTGATGACCACACCAATGCTACAAAGACAAATAAGCTCACAATCAGTTCCCCCCCCCTCCAAATGATAGATGTTTGGGTGAAAGCTAATATTGGAACAGAGATAAAATAAATGTTTTGGGTGTGTTTATTAAGTTATTAAAAATATTGTTGGAAGACAGATTGCAAGCAACCAAATGACTAGGTGTTTGGCGATAAAAGAGAATAAGATACGGTTGCAGTGTTGGGAGAGAGCACAATTATTAAGATATGGAATGAAGCAGTAGTTAGTGTCCTAGTTGTAAATATGTCAAGCATGTTATTACACAGAACTTTGGGAACGTAGAGAAGAAAGGGACTAAGCTTCTGTAAGGAAGTAAAGGGGATTCAGAGAAGAGATGCTCTTCGAGTTGGGTCTTAAAAACGAATTGATAGCCCGGCCAGTGTGGCTCAATGGTTGAGCATCGACCCATGCACCAAGAGGTCACCTGTTCGATTCCCAGTCAGGGCACATGCCCAGGTTGTGGGCCCAATCCCCAGTGGGGGGCATGCAGGAGGCGGCCAATTGATGCTCTCTCTCATCAATGTTTCTCTCTCTCTCTCCCTCTCCCTTCCTCTCTCTCTAAAATCAATAAAGAAAAAGAAACCTGAATTGATGAGCAATAACCTGGTTTGTTCAAGAATGGCAAGGCTTGAGGTTAGTTAAAACAGAGAAGATAGGAAAGCAAATTAACTGGAGATGGAACTGGAGAGTTAGGTTGGTGCCAGACAGCAAATCATTGTGTGTGCCCCCTGAGCATTTTATTCTATTGTCAAGGGCGTGAAATTCAGGGTTTTGGTCTGCATGACGAGCATGCTTGGAGCTCTGTGTTTATATTCAGGATAACTGGTAGCATGGAGAAGCACGTGTCGGAGGGAGGACAGCTCAAATGCAAAGTGGCGAGAAAGGGTAGGGTATAAATGAGCTGAATTCCACAGATGCAGGTGATGGCGACATATTTTGATCCCGTTATTACTCTCTTTAATAAGGAGCCATGAAAACATTACTTTGGAAATATAAGTAAAATCCATTTCTGTTGCTGGGTCAGGAAAAATAAGGTTTGGTTTGGTTTTGTCTGAACAGTTCTCGTTGCTCTTTATGACGTTGGTGACTGTAACGGAAATGAGAAAGATAAAGTACGTGGGATATTTGTGTTCCAGGACAGCCTAACTGTGCTGAGAGCAGTTAGCGCTCTATGTCAAAGATGTTGACTTTTGTTTTTTGGTCACAATCCTGCCCAAACACTAATCCAGTTTAGATTAATTGCTTCCAAAATGGTATTTTAAATGTTGAAGCTGTAGCGAAATAATTAACTATGTGACTATTTATCATATCACGGTTTAATGCCAAAGGGACAATATGAGCAATGAGTATTTATCGATGTTCTAATTGTAACTGATCATGGGTACCCCTGTTTATTAGCATTTTAAACAGCATTTTGACATCATCCACAACAATTTCCATGTTGATGATTTCTGCGTTGAGATCAGGCTGACATCGACAGCCCAAGGAATACTGAAAACAAAACACCTTTGTGATGAAGGGTGAGGGGGATATGGAACCCCAACCTGGCGTAAACACAGGACAGGTTTCCTCAATCCCAGTATATTACAATTCTGACATTGATCATTCCTCGCTGGAAGAGATGCCCTGTGCATTGTGGGATGCTTAGCAGCATCCCTGGCCTCTACTGCCTATAGGTCTGTGGCACTCACCTGAAATTGGTCTTGAGATATTGACAAGTATCGCCACCAGTGTACGGTAACATTAAGACATCCCTTTACCTGAACTTGAAAGGTGCATCAGTAAAATAACCTACCACGTGTTCTACCACTAATTATTAAACTTTCAAAGCAGACAGTTCAAACAAAATTATAGGCAATCCCCTAAAGTAACATTAGCCAGAACTAATTCATGAATATATGGGCATATATCTTGGCTTCCTGCCCATCCGTAAAGGAGTTCACTTAACCCTTATTTTTATCTATTCATTTGAGTCACTAGCGTGATTAGCTATCTTGCTCGAGGAGCTAACAATATCTGTCTTTATCCATAACTCATTTGTTAACTAAGAATATCTAGGCCTTCGTATGCAAATGGATTTCTGTAAAGACGACATCTAGATCCCCGTGCATCTCTCTCCTCGACCTCTCCCCCATGCACATGGGTGAACACGAACTTGGTTTCTCTTTCTTTGGCAGGGGAAGGGTAAAACCTGGGAACTTGGGCATGTCGAGACTCTGTTCTAAGAACTTCGTAATCTTCATTTAGAAAAAAAAGATTATAACATCTAAATGGCCTTCTTTGAAAGTGGAAAAATATAGATTATAGCTTGAAGAATAGAAATAATTCACCGGACTACAGAGAATCGGCGGAGTAAAAAGGAGAAGGGTGCTTCTCTGAATTTAACACTCAGTTGTCCTGTGTCCTCAGTCTACACCACTCTCACAGTAAACGACAGGAAGGGACAGAAACCTGAGAAGTAGAGGAAACACGGTGGGTCATGCGGCACAGAGGGAACAGCACGTTCTCCAGTCCTTAATCTACTGATTTCTAGCTGAGCCTCTGGCTAAATTACTCAGGCCTTCTGGGTCTTGCTTTCTTCTGTAGGGGATGCTGCATTCTATTTTCAACTTGATTTAGGGATTAAAATAATAATAATAATAGTTGACACTTCACAGTAACTGCCATATGCCACCTGTGTTCTCTCTCTCCTTTTAAATATGTTTTTATTGATTTTATAGAGAGAGAGATAAAAACATCGATGTGAGACAGAAACATCTATCGGCTGCCTCCTGCATGCCCCCTACTGAGGATCGAGCCTGAAACCTGGGCATGTGCCCTGACCAGGAATCGAACCGGGACCTCTCAGTCCATGGGACGACACTCAATCCAATGAGACACACTGGCCCGGCCCACCTATGTTCTCTTAATGAGCTATATGTATTATCTCAATTAGCAGTAATGCTAACCCAATGAGGTCGGTATTATTATTAGTGTTGATATTTTACAGAGAAAGGAATCGAAGCAAAAGAGATTACACATAAGTGATGAATCTGAGATTTAAATTTAGTCCATATGACTCTAATAAAGTAACTCTTGAAGTTATATTCTGCTTTCATAAAGGACCTATAAAATGTCTTACGCTTGGTTGGTTTGCAATATGCAATAGTTCTCTGATTTCAACTTACTATGTGAAGAAAGAGAAATGATAATCAACTTACCTAAGTATTAATATATGAAGAAACTCAGACGCAATGGCAGGGGAGGAGCCCAAGGCCTGCTAATAAACATGTAAACTAAATTCACCATCTCTCTCTCCCCACGTCAGCGCCACAATGGTGATGCTTCTCTTTTTGACCCTCTCCTGTGGGCACTGCCTTCGTTCAGTTCTTCATTAGAGTTTGTTCATCTCCAATCAAGCTTGCATATTGCTGCAGAGATTTCTAAAACAGAAATCTGATCACGAGGCTGCCTTGCTTAAATGTCCTTTTTGAGTCTCCTCCAGCTTCTTGGATAAGTCTCAAGGCCTCTTTTCACTTAGCAACATCTACTTAATCTGAAGATTCACATATACTCAGACCCAGTAATTCCACACTCGGATGTATATCCCAGATAAACTCTTGCATATATCTACAAGGGGACAGTTACAAAATGTTCAGCTAACATTGTTATAATGAAAAACGGTAAATAACCTAAATGACATCTTTCAGAGCAATGAATAGAAAAATGATGGCATGGTCAAATAATTGAGTACTATACAGCATTTAATTTAATTTAATTTATTTATTATTTTGTTAGTCCTCACTTCAGGATATTTTTCCATTGATTTTTAGACAGAGTGGAAGGGAGGAAGAGAGAAAGAGAGAAACGTTGATGTGAGAGAGACACATCAATTGCTTGCCTTTCACATGATCCCAACCGGGATCGAACCTGCAACCCAGGTACGTGCCCTTGACCAGGAATCAAACCTGAGACCCTTCGGTCCACGGGCCGATGCTCTAACCACTGAGCAAAGCTGACCAGGGCAACATTTTAAATAAATGTCTTGCATTTATAGAATAGTCTATTTTCCAAAAAATAAAGCAATAACAACAAACAATAAAAATACATATAACATAATATAATTGCATATCATCTATAAAGAGACAAAAATATTATATATTGTTTAGGCTTGCATAGTTATATAGCAAAATTGGGGATAATTGTTACCTGTAGTGATGAGGAAGAAGGAGATAACTGAAGAATTTTATACATAGGGGATTTTAAGTATATTTTAAATTGAATTTTTAAGCTGGGTAGAAGGTACATAGTGTTTATTGTATTTTTGATTATTTTGTATGCTCTAGTTAATAAAAATGTAAATTGCCTCCAGAAAAATATTAATAAATAAAGAAAAGTAAGCATGTCAAAGAAGGCTCGTTTTGAATGGATCCTTGCCTATCATTCCAGAATTCCTTAATGACAATCTGTTGATGCTCACGTCACGGTGCACTCTGTTGTTTCCCTAACAGACCCTTCTCTCTCTCTTCTGTATCACCTGCGCAAGGCCACCATCCTGACCGTTTACCTGACTGCTACTAACTCGCTGAAGTTCAACTCAGAGTTCTTATGCTCTAGGATCTTTTTCTTAAGGTCTTCATCTGGTCAATGACTCTGTTCTGATTTCTCATAGCACCGTTTCTATTTCTGTGTCTGATCTTAAAACAAGAGTCATTCATTCTTTGCCAGTGGAGGTTGGCAGGACGGCTCTGCTCATTGTAGGTACTGAGGAACCCAGGTGACAGAGGCAACAGCTGTACCTGTACCCTACAATCGCTCTGCCAGGAGGAAAGGGACATGGTAGATCATGGCCTGGCTTTCAGAACTTCTAGCCAGAATGACCAAAAGCACTTCCACTGTGTTTCACTGACTGCAGCTAGTCATGTGGCCTCTGCTCATTTGAGAGGGAAAGGGGAAGGACATCTGTTGCCCCAGTAAAGTGACCAGGATATGCCCGGCCGGTGTGGCTCACTGGTTGAGCATCAACCCATGCACCAAGAGGTCACCGGTTCGATTCCCGGTCAGGGCACATACCCAGGTTGTGGGCCCGATCCCCAGTGGGGAGTGTGCAGGAGGCAGCCAATCAATGTTTCTATCTCTCTCTTTCTCCCTTCTTCTCTCTCTAAAGTCAGTAAAGGAAAAAAAAAAATGAACAGGATAACACTAAATTGTGCCACTTCTAGATGACTTTCACACAGAAAGTAGTACTAGCGTGTGATCATTAGCATTTCATCATTGGCTCCTTTTCTGAACGTACCCTACTGGATGGACTGTGGTGTAGGGTTACCAATCTGCAAATGTTTAGAGCAGACCCACTGTACTTCAGTCTTCCCACAGAGGAAGCGGGCTCTCAGCACCTACGCACTTTCATGCTCCTGCCAGGTATTTTCTGGAACGTGATCAATCAGGTCAGTTTACAGGAGTGGTTTGTCGATGGGCTAGGGAGGAGAGACTTTTTCTTCAATTTTCTTGGCATAGACATTCACTTTAAAAATCCACCCTTCACAAGGTTTTCCTAAGGTGGTTGCTCATTCATCATCATAAGGGTCTATCCCTCCTTGAAGATGGTTTACCAATTTATCATAAAAAAGTAATGTTAATGGAAATCCAATTTTCCTAAGGCATTGTTTTATTTATTTATTTATTTATTTACTTATTTATTTATTTAATTTAAGGCACTGTTCTTTAAAATATGTTTTTCTTATTCATTTCACAAACGTTATTGTAGCATGCTGAGAGGTGGGAAGGAATGCGTCGTGTATTTCCTTTTGCATTTCACAATTTTAACATTCTAGGGAATTTCTGAAATTCGGGCTGAGCCTTCATCACCGATAACGGATCTGGTATGTCATAGCTTCTTAAAATAAATAATAAGCTTCTGTTTGTGTCTTCATATTGGTGGTTGAATGTGCCGCCCACACTTATGGAAGCACAACACGGTGGAACCCTAAACTCTTGCAGTACATACAGACGTTGAAGCGTGACCCTGTTTACGTAGCAGCAAATCCTGTTAGCTGTACCCGAAACATCACCATGGACTGAGGTTCACAGTCTTAAGAGCTCCCCCTTGTGGTTCAGGCCGTAGTCATTCCGACTATTTCAACAGTCTTTCAGGCTCTTCTCTCCATGGACTGTTGAATGGTCCTTGTGAAAGCAGCTCAGTAAGATTACAGTCACATCAATCCTGGGCTTTAAATTCTCCAGTGGCACCTCTCTCACACAGAATGAAAAATAGTCCTCAGCACAGCACTCAGGGTCCCACGTCATTTTGGTCCCGGCTCACCCCTACCTCCTGTCCCTCTCCCTGCCTCCATCTGCCTTCTTACATCCTTTAGTGTAACTTTTATGCTGTGGTCCTAGGGACTTTGTACCTATGTTTCCCCTACCTAGGGTACTGCTCCCTCCAGATATCAAATGATTAGTTCCCTCTCTTTCTATGTATCTGTGTTCAAAATTGACATTTTCAGAGGGGTCTCCTTGCCTAATTGTATCTGAAATGGAAATATCATAATAGTCCCTATCCCTTTATCCAGCTTTCTTTGTATTTTGAGCATTTATTATCATCTGATGTGATACTACACAATTGGTATGTGTATATATACATATGTATACATATGTCAATATAAAAACAAATAGAATTATTATTTGCCTGTCCTCACTAAAGTAAAGGTAATATAAGGCGGGGCCTTTGGCTGTGTTCACCACTACCTAGAAGACTGTCAAGGACATTGTAAGAGTTCAGAAAATATATGTTGGATGAATAAATGAATGGCTGAGAATAGACTATTAGAGAGTAGATGGGTCATGGCTTTATTTTCGAGCTCTTTTCCTAGCCCTTTGTACAGCTGTTTCTTGCACCTCTATGATAATTTATGTAAAGGACTGAAATTGACAGTGTACCAGGGATACAATTTCATCACCAGTCCTGCCTTACTAGAGTCCCATGTATGCACAGGAAATCAGTAGCCAGCCTGCCTTCCTTTCATCCTTCCTTCCTCTTTCCTCTCTCCCTCCCTCCCTGTTTCTCTCCCTCCTTCCCTCATGCCTGTCCTTTCTTCTTTTCTATTCCTGCATTACAGAATGAAAACTGCCGTGATTTTTCTGGTCAGTGTGGCTAAGGCTGCCTTCTTGGGGATGTTCCTTTGGACTGCAGTATAGTACGAAGACGGGTGGTAGCCTAGCATGCTGCTTCCCAGCACTGTCAGATGCTTCCGACCCCACACAGTTCATCAGTGCTTTGGAAACTGTGAAGGAAGCCAGTGGATTAAGCTTTGGTGTGTCTTCAAACCTTGATCAAGCAAACAGGAGAGAATTATCAGGCAGCGAACACATGAGGGGAACTTCACAGACACAAGCTGTTGCCTTCTAAGGTAACACATGGGAATTTAGCAAGATGGCATGTCACCGTTTTGGAAAAGACCACTGGATCTTGAGTTGTGAAGCTTTTCATCTGCCTGATTAGGAAAGTATGAGCTCTACCCATCAGCATAAAGTAGCTGGAATGCAAGTTTGCCCTTACAGCAGGCAAACTGCAGCCTCTGGCCCTCCGTTGGAGCACTGAGCCATTCCCTGGGTGATCGGGGTCGAGGGCATGCAGTGAGGGCTATAGGCTAGGGCCCCCAGCCATGGTCTGCCAGGAATGCGCGCTGTGAGCACGTAGCTGTGTCTGGTTTCCGCTGAGCAGGTCTCATTTCCTGAAATGTCCTGGTCTGCAGGAGGCCAACTCCTTCCCCTGGGAGACCAGGGAACTGGGTCAGTCTTGGGCAGCTGAGTCCTTATAACTCACTTTGCTTAGTCACTCTTCTTTCTTATTTTCCCTCATCAGTTTAATTAGCTGGGAGCAACTGGGAGGCTTACTTGGCTATCAATATTGAGAGAGTTTCCATCACGGCATCTCCTCAAAACCATGTATGGTGGAGCCTGTGCCTTGCAGTATGATAGTCTCTAAACACACTGAGATGGCCTCCATCCTGTTTTTACTTCTCTGATCTCTGGATCGCTATGTTTTCACTAGCACATGGAAGTATAGTTCACTCTGTGTCAGGCACTCCTTCTAGTGCCGTGTGGTTACTGACTCATTCATCTCTGATAACGCCGCTGTGGTCTAGGTTGGCATCATCATTTGGCCAAAGGGAACCCCAACCCGGAGAGCGATGCAACCTCCCAAGGTTCCACGACCGAAACGACCTTAAGCTGAGCCTCCCTACTCTTTCATTGGCATTTCATTAACTACTTCTCCACCTCAAAAATCATATATTTTTCATTGTAACTATTTTCCCCATTTTTTCAAGACAGATACATTTTCTGCAAATTCCGCCACAGATCATCATCATTTTTGTCCTACATAGCCCATTAAAATTTGTTTTTGTGAACTTACATGTGGATTTCCAGAGGCAGAAAAAAATATTTCATTTACCCAATAGGAAAAGATTGTGTTTCCCTTGGCTTAGTTTTGAGACATGTGACTGTAGAGAGATTATGAAGAGTCATTAGCTCCGACATGGGGATACCAGGGTGCATGAAGGGTAAACTACTAGAAAACATATGTGCATGAGATTTCTCCAAATTCATGATTTCCTTAACTTTCCAAAAGTTTACAAACTGTTTTGAAGGAAAGTAAATATTTTACTGGCAGAGTAATACCACACTAGCTTTAAAAAAAATCTTCAAAAATATGGTATGTAGTTAATAATATTTAGCAAAATGCCATTAAAATTATACATTTGGTATTGATATCTACTATTGTTCTGTAGAATTTTGCAAATATGAACTCCTAGCATTTATAAAAAGGTAGAATCGCATATATTGACATTTAACTTATTTTTAACTAATTTCTCTTCCTCGACTAAGTAAGCGCAGATGTGTTTTGATTGTCATTCGTATTTTCTTTTCAAAGATATTAATCCAGTCATTCAGTGTAGTATTTTAACAGCATTGATAAGAAATATTTAAGTGTTCACCTCTCATCGGTGATCTTTTCTTGACTGGAGTTTATTGAGTGTTTCTTTTACACTCAGATTTATAGCTCATATAAATTAACTTATAATAATCACATTGAAATATATGTGGATCTAAATTATAATTGTAATGCCTTTGATTTCTGAAAATGAAGATAAAAGACATTGCTTTAATAGGTAAATGTTTAGAATTAAAGTGTATTTCCTATTGAGTTGCAGGATTATAATAACTATTAGCCAAAATTTTATTTGACCCATTATTTTGTATTAATAAAAAAAAAGCTACTTTTTCTTTTTTAATCCTCACCTGAGGACATTTTTGCATTTATCTTTCAGATAGAGCTAGAGGGAGAGAGGGAGGAAGAGAGAAAGAGAAACATCGATGTGAGAGAGACACATTGACTGGCTGCCACCCACAGGACCCCAACCAGGGCTGGGGACAAACTGCAACCAAGGTACTCTTTTTGGTGCATGGGTCAATGCCCAACCACTGAGCCACACCAGCCGGGCAAAACAATACTGTTTTCATTGAAAGGCAGGGGCAGGGGGAAGGTAAAGAAACCACTGAAATTATAATTGAGGGAGTATTTGGAGGAACCAAACCCGGGTCTCTCTGGACCGCAGGCCAACGCTCTAACCGCTGAGCCAAACTGGCCAGGGCAAAGCTACATTTTTTTTAAAACAAAAAAGGTACCTCATTGAGGAATCAGGCTAGGCAGCTGAAAACATCACTTCACCCTTTCAGTTCCACACCATTCTGTGTATTAAACAGTAACATCATTCAATATCAGAATCTCATCTCTAACTTTTTATCAGGAAATAAAATCAAACATTTCCAAGGCCCTCTCACAAAAACTCTCTCTACAATCACCTCGATGGTTATTTTGAAAATTTCTAAAAGTCCTCAAAACAAAAATCATTTTAAACAACTTAAACATAAAATAACTTTAAAGGAAGCTTAAAATCAGGAAGAATGATATTAAAAACTGCACGAATGTGACCGAACAGAGAGATCTTCGTTCTTTACTCCTTCGGTAGGACGTGGCTGATTAGTCTGAGTGAGGCTGGGACCTCTATCTCATCTCTCAGTAAATTAGCTTTTTCTTCTCCCCCTCCAGAGTAGCTCAGTTTTCTTACTCAAGCACTACATTCTCCAAACACTCCCCCAATTATAGTTCCAGTGGTTTCTTTACCTCCCCCCCTTTCAATAAAAAGTGTTGTTTTGCCCGGCTGGTGTGGCTCAGTGTTTGAGCATTAACCCATGCACCCAAAACTGTGTTGTTTTTATCCCCGTGTTGACTTCAAACTAAAAAAAAAAAATCTCATTCGTTTTTTGATAAAATATTTTTAAAAATCCTAATATGTACCAGACATGAATTAGATGCTGAACCTCCTTTGAGAAAAAATACGCCTGGAATCGAAAAGCTGATTTTATCAAGTATCATGTATTTGACAGCTATCAACATACTTACCCCTATGTTTGATTCGGTTTCTTTATTAAAAAAATAAGAAAAAGGATTACTAACAGATTGTCAAGTTTCTTAACAGTGTGAACTTAAACAAAAGACAGTGAAGGTTTTATTGCAAGTCTTTATTTGTCCGGGGACTTCTACAGGACTGAAACCAGAATTTACTCAGCTAATTCTCCAGAATGAATGCCCAGATCTTGCATTTATTGGTGTCATCTTTAAATCGTTTTAAATAAAGTATAAAGCGAGTAACCAGAATTCTTCATCTGCTAGGTTAGCTAGCTAATTAATTGTATTACAACAAATGAAATATGTTATTCTTGAAATTGAGGTCAGTTGGGGCTATCATCAAATTTTGTACTTCTTTTTGTCATTCATTTTTTTTAAAATTTGTGCATCCATTCATTTAAAAAATATTTGATTTCTTACTGTGTGCTAGACATTGTTCTAAGCACAAGGGGTATGATGTAAATAAAAACTAGAAATACTAGTCATTTAGTATTAGTAAAAATAACTAATAAAAATAGAAATTTCTGACTTTATTATCTTACATTATAGTATATGATGTCATTATTTTTTATCAGAACTGTGAGGACTGCTTTTGGTTTAGGGTTTAAAAAATATATCTAAGCCCAGCTGGTGTGGCTCAGTGGTTGAGCGTTGACCCATGCACCAAGAGGTCACCAGTTCGATTCCTGGTCAGGGCACATGCACAGGTTGTGGGCCCGATCCCCAGTGGGGGGCATGCCAATCGATGTTTCTATCTTTCCCTCTCCCTTCCTCTCTCTCTAAAATATTTTTTAAAAAATAACATATTTAAGTCAACAGTCCTTACAATAAGAGTTTAAAATATGAGATAAACCAAAGAACTTATATGCATGTATGCATAACCAATGGACATAGACAACAATGCTTGGGGGGGGTGGGATTGGGAGGAGGGTGTCTGGTGGGAAAAAGGGGAAACATTTGTAACAAAAATAAATTAATTAATAATACAAAAATAATAAAATAAAATAAAATATATAATATCACTAAAAGTTGAATTACTCTCTTCAATTTAGCAATTTAGAAACACTGCTTGTTCCAATCATGACTTTGTATAAGTACTTATGTTGACTTCTACATAATCATTGCTTAACACCCCCCCACCCCCTGAGATGAGTATGTGTTCTTTATTAAGAGGGTAGTCTAGCCCAGCCGGTGTGGCTCAGTGGTTGAGCATTGACCCATGCACCAAGAGGTCGCTGTTTCGATTCCTGGTCAGGGCCCATGCCCAGGATGTAGGCCCGATCCCTAGTGGGGGGCATGCAGGAGGCGGCCAATTGATGTTCTCTCTTATCGATGTTTCTATCTCTCTCTCCCTCTCCCTTCCTCTCTCTCTAAAAAAATCAATAAAGAAAAAAATATTTTTTTAAAAAAGAGGTTAGTCTATAAGTCTCAAATACTTAGAGCATTCAGGAATTTCTTTTCTTCTTACTTTGTAAGAAAAATAAATAATAATTTTTTTGAAATTATAATCATCTTTCTTTCCTTTTTGGGATGCAGCACTTTGTTATTTTCAGGAGCAATGACTCTGAATAATTGCCCCCAAGAGAAGGGCATGCTAGATTTTAGAAATTGGCTGTGGACTTTCTAAAATCGTAACAGAAAAAAATAGGTAATCATCCAGGATATATAATTTTGCAGAAGAATGTTTCTATATTCTCAGAGGAAAGCCTTCAATGTGAGTTTCCATGGGAATCGAGTGCTTTTGTAGCTTTCTCTCAATGAGCCGATAAGGGTTGTTCTCCTTTCTCTCCTTCCTCTAGATTCCAGAAAGAGTATCATTGTTTTGTTTCAGGTTACTAAAGTAATTATTTTTTATTTAAAAAATATTTTGTCATTCCTCTAGTAAGACTGAGAAAAGCCTCTCCAGGAGCTTAGTACTTCTTTAACATGTTGTTCTTATCTATAATACAGAATTTACCAGATTTCGCTTTTCAAAGTCACGCTTTGAAGAAATGGTTAAAAACCAACCAGAACCCAAGTCCCCTTTTACCTGTTTTTTTTTTTGTATTACATTGTGTCGCCCACATAAGCAATTAATGCTCCCAAACTTCTTATGAAGTTTCTTTTGCCTATGTCAACCTTCTATGTTCTTATAGACTCATCAATCCAATGCCATCTTTTGCTATTTTTTTTAAAATGAACCCTTTACATGTTAACTTTCCTTTAGCATTAGACTATATGTAAAATTTTTTAACACTTTAATATACAAGTTCTATTTTTTGTTTTGTTTTTTGTTTGTTTTTTTCATTCAGGTCATCAGTAAACATGTTTTTTTTTATTATTCTTTTTCCTTTATTTATTATTTTATTTTTTAAATTATTATTATTACTTTTTCCTTTATTGATTAGAGAGAGAGAGGAAGGGAGAGGGAGAGAGATAGAAATATCGATGAGAAAGAACATCAATTGGCCGCCTCCTGCATGCCCCCCACTGGGGATTGGGCCCACAATGTGGGCATGTGTCCTGACTGGGAATCGAACTGGTTACCTCTTGGTGCATGGGTCAATGCTCAACCGCTCAGCCACACTGGCTGGACAGTAAACATGTTTTAATAAGAAAAGGTCAAGGACAACCTTGGAAACAGTTTTATGAAAATCCCTTCCTCTTGCCTTTAAACTTTGATTTTTCCACCAGGTGCACAGAACCTAACAGAACTATGAGTCACTCTTTCATATTTTATGTATAAGGATGTATACATTTTTTAATTTGAAAGATAGTTTGTATCTTTTATGCCTATTTGTCAATCAGCTCAATACGTTTTAAAGGGAAACAAAGGTATTGGAGCAGGGCACACATTTCATAAAACCACTCCTAGTGGTGTCTGATGGTCGCTATGTTGATACATTGTATTTGTAGTCTGATACAGGCTTTTGCCAGTATTTCAGTGCTCATTAAGGTTACTAAATGTTTGTTGTTTAAGTTTTGAAATCTCCCTTGTCCTTATGTCTCAACATTCTGCTAATCTTCATAATCAAATCACTCAAGTTTTAATTTGAATGACAGGTTCTGAAATCAACACCGTCCTTGATCAAAGGGCATTTAAAGACCATCAACTTAGTAACCCAACGAGTTACTTGACTTGGTAAGTTAAGTCAAATTTTGTCCTTGCTGCATTCCAACCCTCTAGGGTTAATAAAGCCTTATAATATGCCTTTTATAATGCATTTGCCTTAATTCTTTGGACAAATATCCATCTAGGTTCTATTTTGTTTGTGTGTGTGACCCCCTGTGTGCTCACCCGTGAGTATGTGTAATTCCTTAACATAGAACCTTCTTAGATGACTAGTTCCTCTTAGTTCATTATGATGCCTTCATCCTATGATTCCTTCGGGGACTGGAATGTCGTTTTACATTCTGGTGCCAAGAGCACCATTCCTGTGGAGCTTTTCTGACCCAGTTTAATTTCCAGCTGGCCTATTTCACTGAGTCTCTGCTTCTTATCTATCCCAGAACTTACATTATGCTCTCCGTACTTGCTATTATCCGTGCTGAAATTCCCAGACGTTTCCTGTCTGCCTCGACTGACACCTATCACTTATCATCCTAATTTCCAGACTGGGTGTTCTGGTTCACTGGCTGGGTGGGGGCGACCTGTCTCAGAAACTCAGACTCTTTTGTTGAGATGCTGTCACTTGCTTTGCTACTGCCTTGCTGCCTGGAATGTCAGCCTGTCACCTAAATCCGGACAGCCCCGATGCTTCTCTGCTTGCCAAGATGTCCTCACTGGCACCGATTGCCTGGATTGCCTGTGCACAGCTAGCTCCTCTGTCCCTGCGTTTGGTTCAGACCTCTGTCCTGATGAGTCTTTCTAATTTCTTCATACCAACACTTTGGTTAGTTCTAGGATTCTTGTTTCTAGACCCTACATTTTCTATCATCTCCTACATGGTGCTAATAATTAAGTAGAATATATATATGTGTGTGTATATATATATATATATATATATATATATATATATATATATACACACTCTGCTCTTCAAGATCCTTTTCAAAAGCCACCTTTGTGCAACCTCACCCTCTGTTACGATAGAGGAGTTGTTTATATATTTTTCATGGACCTTAGGGCGAGTCTGTGCTTTTATGTGTCTGTCTCTTCTATTGGGCTGTGTGTGATTCTGGGACAGCAGCCACACAGTTCTTCGTCCACATAAGCATTTATAAAACACTTGCCATGTACCGGGCACCATGTTTGATACAGAAAAAAATGCACAATTTTATGGTTTTAGTAAGCTCAGGGTTACAGGATTTTATTACTAGTGTAAGTAGTCTAGGTTTAAATATTCCACAAACATTTATTGGTGAATGAGTGAATGAATGCTTGCTGAATAATTCACCACAGATTTTAGCACCTGTTTTCTGAAAGAATGATGTACTATAGAGCACGCTCTCTAGGAAATGAATGGCACTGAGCAGAAACCAAACCTGAGACTAGCTGTTGAAGTTGTTTTAGAGGCTAGATTGGGGAAGAATATTTATCATACATAATATAAGATAGTAAGTCAGAGGCCAACAAACCTTTCCTGTCATAGGTCAGATCACAAACCTTTTGTGATCTGTGGTCCATACAGTCCCTCTCAGAGCTACTCAGCTCTGGTATTGGAGCTTGAAGATAGCCACACAACATGTGAACATATGGGCGTGGCTATGTTCGGGTAAAATGTTAGTAAAGGTACTGAAATTTGAGTATTATATAATATTTATGGGTCATAAAATAGTTTTATTTTGATTGTTTTTGCCAATCATTTAAAAAACACTCACGGCCCACGGGCCTTAGAGAGCCAGGTGGTAGGTGGAATTTGGCCACTGGGCCCTAGTTTAGGCTTTATCAAGACTTGAATTCCATGTCTCTCCAGAATCTTTGTATTAAGATTAAACTTGGGTTTCTTGATATAAATACTTTTGGAATTTTTGCAAATAAAAGTGGCTTAGACCCAATTTATATATTTAATTTATGAAAGGTGATGGAAAAGGAGTGTAGCAATGTGGAGTACTCCAATCAAAGCAGAAGGTCACAGCACAGGGTAATACTTACGACTCTCCATTCGATAGTGTACTTTCCAGACGACCTCCAGTCTTCAGATTCAGGATTCCTTTCATTGGTGTTTGAGTAGAGGTGACCTAATCCATTCCAATAAATTATCTTTTTGTGACTAGGTCTTGTCCCCTTGTGGTAATTGGCACGCTTCAAATGCCAGCAGGAACCCCCGATTTGGGGTGTGGTGAAGAAGGAAGCTTTATTTAGTGCAAACAGCTAGACTGTAATAGAGCGTCGCTGTGGAGACCGCACTGCTGTGCAGCAATGGACAGTGCTACAGTTCACGGGGACCCTCTTCAGCACGCTGTTGTCTCCGGGAGGTCTCGGGTGTTTCAGCTCCAGCTGAGGGAACAGTGTTCAGTCTTCGGTGAAAAGTGTGCTCTCAGCCAGAGGGGAACTGGACTATATAGACAGAAACCCCCATCCCTGATTGGTCAGAATAGAGCCAGCCACTCTGATTGGTCAGAATATAGCTGCTCTGATTGGTCAATTCTGTGCCGCTCGGAGTGGATGGGGAAAGCCTATTGGTTAAAATAGGACTCCAGGAACTCCTTTATAAGGGCTGGCTCAGCTGGCAGGAACGCAGGGCTGGCGGGCAGTTTGGAAGTGCAGAGGCTTCTCTGTGAAACACAGTTTGTGTGCAAGGCCCCTGCACAGAAATGGCGTGAGTCTCTGTTTCTTGGTTTTTTGGGGGGAGGAGAGGAGGGGAGGGGAGGGGAGGGCAGGGCGGGGCAGGGCAGGGCGGGCAGGTAGCCACCAGAAGCCCTTCTTTGTCCTCAGGGTTCACAGTTTGAAAAGCCTCTGGGTATTTTTTGCATATAAAGAAGGTACCTTTATTAGCATCCTAACTTAAGGTTCATGTTGGGGCAGGTATGTTGGATCTTGGGGGCCTGGATCAGCCTGTGTTTTAATTTAGTCCAATCTGTGGTAGTGTTGAAACAATGTTATTTCTCAGCCTGTGTCTGCTAGCTGAGTCCATTGAATCCACTGAAATGTGCTTGCATCTGAAGGTTCAACAGAATGACCCATGTTCTGACTCCCTGCCTAGGTCCATCCTCTTTTCAATAGCTCTCCCTGAAACAATCGTCACTTCCAGACAGATGGAAGGACATAGGTTTCCTGCAAATGATTTCAAAGGATGTATGATCTGAGGAGAGGATGATCACAAGGTCATTTATTTTCTTCCCTCTTTGTCCTTGAATATCTCTCCTTTTTTATCTATTGGTCATAAAGTCTTTTTCCCCCCAGCAAGTCCTAGATTTATCTCTCCCTCTTCCCAATGGAGGAGTGAAAAAGTGGCATTAAACAGAAGATTATGGTATTGAACCAAATCAGAGGCTCAGTAAACTCCTTTTCTGTAAAGGGATAGATAGTATATTTTAGGCTTTGTAGGCATATGGTCTCTTACAACAGCTCAACTGCGCTACAGCATGAAAGCAGCCGTGGGTAATGTGAACAGATGAGCGTGTCCGTGTTCCAATGTGTTCACGAAGCCAGGCAGCCCGCAGGACTCGACCCCAGGCCGCAGTTTGCTGACCTGAACTAAAGGTTATGTTGTGTGTGGATATATATAATTTATTTATTCCTCACTGGAGGAACTTTTTTTTTTTTTTTTTTTGATTTGAGAGAGAGGAAGGGAGAGAGAGCAAGAGAGAGAGAGAAACATCGATCTATTGCATTGATACATGCCCTGGCAGGGCACAGAACCCACCACCCTTTGGTGTACGGGACGATGACACTCCAACACACTGTGAGCCTCACCGGCTGGGGCATGTCTATTGAATATTTTGATATTCTTTATTTTAAAAATTGAAATATGATATTACTTTTCTTAAAACAAAACAGAACATATCAAATTAAGTTTTAATTATGTATGACTTGTAATGGGACAAAAGCCTATATATATATGTGTGTGTGTGTGTGTGTGTGTGTGTGTGTGTGGTATGTTTATATATATATAATGTTTATTGAATCACTGATTTGGTTCAAGACTATATGTGTGTGTGTATGTATACATACACACACATATATACATATATATGCATATATATATATATATATATATATAGAGAGAGAGAGAGAGAGAGAGAGAGAGAGAGAGAGAAAATCCTGAAATGAGGAGATATCCCTTTAAGCACACACACCAGCATCTCGAACTTGGTTCACAGAGCCTGCATGGGCAACAGACATTTTTAAAAAAATATTTTTTCTTTATTGATTTTAGAGCAAGAGATAGAAACAGGGAGAGGGAGAGAGAGATGGAAACATCAACCAGCTGCCTCCTGCATGCCCCCCACTGGGGATCAGGCCCACAACCTGGGCATGTGCCCTGACTGGGAATCGAACCAGCGACCTCTTGGTGCACGGGTCGATGCTCAACCACTGAGCCACACCAGCCAGGCGGCAGCAGACATTTTTGTACGTTTGTTTGTAGAAGCGCTTGGAATAAACTGTAACTTGAACCATTTGCATGCGCAGAAGACAGGATGGATCACAGTATAATGTGACAGCCGTTTCATTTCCAATATTCACAGACGTGTTTGTTGTTTTCCTTTGGTACCGTAGCGTTTATGCCTTATCGTGCGCGAGCTGCCTGCGCTGCGTCTTCCCTTTCCCAGACTCTAGATGTAAGTAGATAAAGTCTGAAGATCGCTGGCAGATTTACACATGCTGTTTGTCCACCTGGTGCTTATTCAAAACTGCTTCTCTCAAAGTGGACACTTGACAGCGAATGCGTTTATTCATTTTATTCTAGACAGATCCCCAGATGCTATCTTTCTAATGTCTGAAAATAATTCTTTGGTCTAACAGCAGTGGAAGCCTAAGGCATTTCCATGTCACCATTAGCTCCTTTGCAGTCCAGAGAAGTTCTGTACTAGAGTCGATCATGGGTACTTAGCAAGGCCTAAGATGGAAGCAGGTACAGATACTGGCTGAGTCTCTATCATACGCCAGTTCCTATATTTAGGTTTTATATTTATTATAAACTCTTTAGTCATCCTAAACAACCTTGTGAGATAGGTAATGTTCATTCTAGACTACAACAGAGAGAATAGAGTTACGAGGATATGATGAAGTTTCCCAAGGCTTCATGTGTAAGAAATGGGCAACGCTATAAAAGAGTATAAAAAGCACCAGAATTCTAGTTAGTTGCACTCTTACTAGCTGCTGTGGCATCTGCAAGGGATTTTACCTCTCAAAGCCCAGTTGTCCATGAGAAAAGTATAGGGCTATTGTTGTTTAAACCAGATAATAAAATGTTACAGGGAAAGTGCTTCGCGAAGCCTCTCGCTCCAGAGAATGGGCTCAAAAAACGTTAGTGGCTATTATTAAAGTCATAGATTCAGTATGTAAATCCCCTTTCTCGTGCCTCCCTAACCTTTGATCTTTTACTATGCAAACCTTAGTGCTGTTTTATCTTGACTATTGCATTTCTGTGACATTCATAACATCTGCAAATCACAAGTGGACGCAACTAAGCTGTACTTAAGTTCAGGGTTCCATTGCAAAGGCCTGCAGAGCCAGTAGGGTGACATGTGGACTCAAGTGAGCTGGTGCCGGTACACTGCACATCCCCTGCGTGGTGGGTGCTGGAGCACACACTCTATCTAAAACATGGGTGGGAGCAGCTAATCCATTCCAACAAATGTTTGCCAAGTAAGAATGTAGGTCCACGTTTTTCAGATGACTCCATTCAGGACCAGGCAGCAATCTACACTTTCTCGTGAACTGTGCTGGGTTTAAGGTGGTGGCTCTCAAAACGTTAAGAACACGGTGGGCAGACAAAACACATCTTGCAACTGACTTGGGGCCTGGGCCATCAGCACGAGGATTTGGCTAGACCAACCCTGGTATTTGACCAAGAAGAAAGCTAAAATTGAGAGGGGCAGATGAGTTGGTGATGCCACGTTGGGCATTGGGTGGTGTCCCAGGGTCACACACTGAGAAACATGGCAGAGTCTGTACTGAGAGCAAGGCCCCTTTACCACCACACCCCAGCATTTTTTTTTTTAATGTGGGCATTTTTAATTGGGTAATTCCTCCCTACATCGGTGAAGAAGCTAATAAAGTCAAAGATATTCCTTTCTTGTTTTGGTATCAAGGGTTATTCTTGAAGAAGTGACTTCTCGTTTTCCCTTGTTTCATTGTTTTTGGCCTAGAATGTGCACATCAAATGTAACAAACATCGTGATAATTTTAATATTTTTCTCCCTAACTTGAGAAAATGTCTACATTTACAAAATCAATACCATGCTGTTTTCTTATTGGAAATAAACTTTCAAGAGAACTAATGAGGATCCGACTTTACAACTTTGCTCTGACATTGCAGCTCTCCGAAATGGTCCTTGAAACTATGCCCAGGTTGTTTCGAACACTTTTTTGAGAAAATAAGAGAGACGGGAGAAAGAGGCAAGTGTGGGGCTCACAGCACAACCCCAGCCCGTCCACTGCTAAACACTGTCTAAGCTCTTTCAGGTTTTAGTTTCTTACGAGACCCCTGAAGGCAAATGAGGGGAGATGGACAAGGACCCAGGGGTGCAGTCAAAGCACATGACAAAGATTCCACAGCCAGTAGGTGCTGGAGCCAGAAGTAAAACCCAAGTGTATTGGTTATTAAGCCCTGAAGCCATACATTGGTATGGCAACTGGGGACCTAGAGATGGGTTCCTATTTCAGTGAAGGGAAAGAGAGCAGGGTACAGCTGTAAAATAAGACCACAGACTGCTGTCTCTTTCCTTCAGTTCTTGATTCTCAACCCACCTTGTCTTCTTGGATTTTGGCTCTTTGAAAACATTGCTGATTTCCCTGGCCCCTGCTTTTGTAGCTAGAATTCCCTATTCAAAGACGTTGCTGCATATTCACCCTTCTCTTGCACATACATGTCATATATATCAGACTTCTCTAGATTACCTCGGCTCACGCCCTTATCTCCTCCAGCTTCTTTTATTGTGGTGTCTCCCAACGCCTCCCACGGATTCTGTTTCCTCTGATGGCATGCCACCAATCTCTGTTTGCCTCTGACAGTCACCACTACCCTGGAAATGATCTGCCTCATTCCTGAATAAGGGAAGGTACAAAGAAAGAAGTGTGGAGAAAATAACTCCTCTGGGTCTGTGTACTGGTATTTGCTCCTCCTCCCTCTCCTTCACCACCGTTTCCTGCCATATCCTGCGGCAGATATAGAGCGTGACGTTGATTCAGAGACTCGCAGGAGCATGACCTCTATTCTCAGTGGCCCGTCGCTCTAGAATACCGGGGCCGATTCAGCACGATCTCCTGTCTCTGGAGGAAGCCACATCGTGATAGAAGCTCCAGAAAATGAGCTTAACTCCTTTCTTAGCACATTTGCCAAGTACATCCCTGCCTTGTACTTGGGTACTAGCTTTTCCCTCTGTCTGGAAAGCTGTCTGGCGGGCACTTTAACTGGCTGACAATGTATCATTATAGCAATTCCTCAACAAGATACTTTCTCAGCCCATTACTTAAAGGCAGAGAACACAATCTATTTTTTATCCTATTACCCTGTTTTATTCTTTCATGGTATTTATCATTATCTGGATATATAATATATTATTTTGTTTATATATTTGTGTCTATCCATCCATCTATCTATTATCTATCTATCTATCTATCTATCTATCTATCTATCTATCTATCTATCTATCTGATTTCACCTAGGCCTAAACTCTGGGAGAACAAGAACGTCTCTGTCTTGTCCACCACTGTGTTTAAGTCTAGAAGGGTGCATGACACATAATAGGCCCTCAGTAAAATTGTTAAATAGATGAGTGGATTAGCTATGTGTCACCTTTTAATTATTCAGTAGTTTTAGACAGAGATGCAGTGATCTGTTTGAAAACATGGGCTACCAAATGCACAGAGGGTATTGCATGATGTGCAATATAAAAATAGAAGTTCTCATCTCAATAAATCCACAGACACGAGTGTTGGCGAGGATGTGGAGAAAAGGGAACCCTTGTGCATTGCTGCTAGGAATGCAGATGGGTGTAGCCACTGTAGAAAACACCTATGGAGTTTCCTCAAAAAATTAAAAACAGAACTGCCTTAGGACCCAGGGACTTCACTTTTGGGGATTTATCAGAAGCAACCCAAAACACTGATTTGAAAGAATATATGCACCTCTGTGTTCACTGCAGCGTCATTCACAGTAGCCAAGCTATGGAAGCAACCCAGGTGCCCATCAATAGATGCGTGGATACAAAAGCATTGGTACGTATATACAATGGAATATTACTGGACCTTAAAAAGAATGAAATTTTACCATTTGTAACAACATGGATGGACCTAGAAGATATTATTCTCAGTGAAATAAGGCAGTCAGAGAAAGACAAATACCATATGATTTCACTCATATGTGGAATCTAAAGAACAAAACAAGCAAACAGAGAAAATCGAAACAGACCCATGGATACAGAGCGAGAACTGGTGACTGCCAGAGGGGCACTGTGTAAGGGCGAAAGGGCTAAGGAGCTTAAATTGGTAGTTATAGAATCGTCACAGGGAAGTAAGTAAGGCACAGAAAATATAGTCAGTAATAGTATAACTATGTATGGTGCCAGGGGGTCCTGGAAATATTGACGGGAACACTGTGCAAAGTATATGATTGTCTAACCACTAAGCTATACACCCAAAACCAATACAAAATAGATGAGTAAAAATAACGTTAATATAATTAAAAATAAATAAATAAAAATAGATCTCCTGTAAATAGGTAAACCTTTATTAGATCCTGGATTATAAAACATAACAAAGCAAGCAAACAAATGAACCCAAAAGCGATTTTAAAAGACATTTTGGGGACAAGTCAGAATATTTAATATGTACTGGATATTATATGATAATATTAAATTAGTTTTCTTACTGTGATAATGGTATTGTGGTTGTACAGGAGAATGTCTTAATTTGAGGCTATAAATGATAAATTATCCAAGAGTGAACACACACACACACACACACACACACACACACACACACCTGGGGGGAGAGAACATGCAAATGAGATAAAACATTAATAGTGAGTGAATATAGTGTAGACAAGTTACAGTGTTCATTGTACAATTCTTTCAACCTTTCCACTTGTTTGAATATTTCAAAGCTAAAAATTTGAGAAGACATGTTTTTGAAATTTCGGATATAAAAATAAGTAAATTTTTGCCTGAAGTTTATTTTTTAATTTTTACATTTATCATATCTGTTTGTTGACATGAACATGCTTGAAAAGGATTAAGACTATTTTCCTTTATGTAATAACATCTGTGTGCCCAACATTAAAATGGGAAGGTGAAAAGACACCTATGAAAAGCTGCCCATGACTCTCACTCACTAACTTATCTCCATGTTAGCCCCACTCTTTACATTTTATAGCTATACTTGAATTGTGAGAAGTTATCTCACTTAGCCCTGGCCGGCTTGGCTCAGTGGTTAGAGCATCAACCTGAGGACCAAAGGGTTCAATTCCTGGTCAAGGGCGCATCCCTGGGTTGCATGTTCCATCCCTGGCCCTGGTCGGGGTCATGTGGGTGGCAACCAATCGATGTCTCTCTGACATTGATGTTTCTCTTTCTCTCGCTTCCCTTCCTTTCCACTCTATCTAAAAATCAATGGAAAAATGTCCTCGGATGAGGATTAAAAAAAAGAATCTCACTCACTTAGTCTAAAGGACATGAGATTTGATCAAGCTTATGAAAACTCTTTGCTTTGAGTTATCGTCACACATAAATGAAGAGTGTCATCACCAAGGACAGTTACTCACAAGAAGCTAAACTAAATGTTTAATCTCCAAATTTGTACACTTTCTGTACTCTCCAATAATTCAATTCCATGGACTTGGAAACTGTGGTAGACGGATATGAAATAACTAAGAACAATAAAATGAAAATGCATCTCACCTTTCTTGTGTTTTTATGAGCATCTTTCAACAATAAAGATAATACAATATTTGCCTCTAGGTCTTAATGTTCAAGTACATAGAAGTAATTCTGAAGATTGCTAGCAATGTATGCAGGTAGCTAATTATTGATTAGTAAGCTGTGCTCATTATAACAAAACCAATTATAGTGGCTTAAGACAATTAAGTAAAGGGACAGTTAATAATGTGCAGTCATGCATTTCACACAAAAAGTTTATAGTTGGAACTGGGAAAAAGTACACACTGTTATTTCACTAGTTAGTCATTTTTAACCAAGAAACAATTGCACTGACATGTATTTTTATAACCAAGGTGGTTTCACTTGATTTATTCTGTGAAAGATCAAAGATTGAAAATCGTAGGTTCCTACCATACTAATGTTTACAACATATGGGACTTTGTGTGATAGTTTGTGAAGGGGATTTAGAGAGTTTTGACTAATTCTGGTATAAAAATTATCATAATGCTGCCTGTAAATTCATTCAAGTCAATAGTAAGAAGAGAGATGTTGTTGAAAATACCTTACTAAGACCGAACTTAGTGAGACCTTCAAGGAATTTAAGGAGACCTCCGAGGAACATCAACAACATAAAAAAGGGCCAGTCAGAACTTAAGGATGCACTAACTGAAATAAAGAATAATTTACAGGGATCAGTAGTAGAGTAGGTAAAGCCAAGAAGCAAACCATCGATTTGGAATATAAGGAATCAGAAAACACCCAACCAGAACAGCAAAAAGAAAAAAAGAATCCAAAACAGTGAGGATAGTGTAAGGAGCCTCTGGGACAACTTCAAGTGTGACAACATTCACATCTTGGGGTGCCAGAAGGAGAAGAGAGAGAGCAAGGAATTGAAAAACTATTTGAAACAATAATGACAGAAAACTTCCCTAACTTGGTGAAGGAAACAGACATACAAGTCTAGGAAGCACAGAGAGTCCCAAACAAGTTGAACCCAAAGAGGTCCACACCAAGACACATCATCATCAAAATGCCAAAGGTTAAAGACAAAGAGAGAATCTTAAAAGCAGCGAGAGAAAAGCAGTCCATTACCTACAAAGGAGCTCCCATAAGACTGTCAGCTGATTTCTCAAAGAAACTTTGCAGGCCAGAAGGGAGTGGCAAGAGATATTCAAGGTGATGAAAAGCAATGACCTACAACCAAGACTACTTTATCCTGCAAAGCTGTCATTTAGAATCGATGGACATATCAAGAGTTTCCCAGACAAGAAAAAGCTAAAGGAATTCATCACCACCAAACCAGTATTATATGAAATGTTGAAGGGTCTTCTTGAAGGTGAAGAAGAACAAAATATGAACAATAAAATAGCAATTAATACATATCTATCAACAATTGAAGCTACAAACAAAATGAGCAAGCAGAACAGAAACAGACTCATAGATACAGAGAACTTTTTGTTGCTTGGTAGATGGGTGGAGGCTGGGGGGATGGGTGAAAAAGGTGAAGGAATTAAGAAGTACAAATTGGTTGTTAGACTGATGAACCTCAAAGGGAAAGGGGGGAGGGAGTGTGGGATGAGATAAGCCAAATAACTTGTATGCATATATTCATAACCAATGGACACCGACAATAGTGTGGGGAGGGCAGGAGGGGGTGGAAATGGGGAAAAAAGAGAGAAACATCTGTAATACATTCAACAATAAAGATGAGTTTTAAAAAAATCAATAAAGAAAAATTAATAAATAAAAAAACAAGAAAATACCTTTCTAATAGTTATGCCTCAGTGACTGAGCTTACACCTTCTCTTTATTGTTTTCAGTCTCCTTTCATTATGTTTTTTACTTCTCAAACATGTTTTCATCTCCAACCAATTATAAACCAACACTATTGTAAATTTTTTAAAAAAGAAAACCTCGCCCTGGCTGGTTTGGCTCAGTGGTAGAGCGTCAGCCTGCGGACCAATGAGTTGCGGGTTCAATTTCAGTCAAGGGCATGTACCTCTGTTGCAGTTCGTCCCTGACCCTGGTCGGGTCATGTAGGAGGCAGCCAATCGATGTGTCCCTCTCACATCGATATTTATCTCTCTCTCCCTTTCTCTCCCTCTCTCTCCCTCCCACTCTATCTGAAGATAAATAGAAAAATATCCTCGGGTGAGGATTAAAAAACAAAAAGAAAGAAAATCCCAAGAAAAATGATCACCTGTTTAACCATCACAGCAGTGTCAGATTGCTGTACAGGCTTCTACATGCTACCTTAGTTTCTGTACTTTGCCTGTCCCAGACAGTAACAGTTCGTGGGCCGGTGACATTCCAGGGGCCACACTCTGAGAAGTACAGGTTGGTTTGGTGCCTTTACCCATTTACTCTGCTATAATTCAATATATGGACATAATCTTTGTATATTTTACTCCAGTTTTAGAGGTAAAATTCAACTGAGTTTTGTTTAATTTTTTCAAAAAATCTCATAGTTTTAAAATCCTTTGCAAGCTGCCGTTTAAGTGGCTCATAGTATCTCTGAATTCGTTGTTTTTTTCTAAGAATGTCAGCTGTGTGGGCCTGAATCTCACTACTTCTTCTCCAGTGCTCACAAGCTCACCAATCACCATCTCGAGGGTAGAGCCTTGTTCGTCAGTGTTTATAAGTTCCACAGAGCATCAAAATATTATGAATCCATCCTTCCCCAAACAGGGGTCAACAGTAGGTTGCACCAGTGTGTACAGATGGAGAAATCCCTCTGAGAATGATGCGATAAACTAAAATGTTCTGAGCTGTTCACGCTTCTTGTGCTTATTTATCCACTGTCTGACTCTTCAGAAATTTTTGGAAATGAATAAATTGCATATCCCAAAGATTGCACATTGTGCAGGATTTCCAATAAATCTGCTTTTATTTGTATGTGATGTCTTTATGCCAATACTGGAGTTTTTCCTATGCTTGGTCCTTATCCAAACAATCCCAGTATCTGCAGAAATTTCATGTTACTAATGAGGATTTTACACCTATTTTTTGACAAATAAATAGAAATGTAAGAGTAAAATAATGCTGATCGTTAACATATACATAGCATTTTTCTATCGGCCTGAAACTAGTCTAAAAGCTTTATGTGTATTAATGCATGTTGCTACCTCACATCCCTATGAAGTGTGTACTATTATTATCCCCATTTCCCACTGCACTGTTATTCTCTCTTTAACTGTTCTGTTAGGGTGTCTGAAGATGAGGACAGAGTCTTCTCCTGTGGGTCCTATTCCGCTTGTTAAATCATTGCAATTGGAACCTACCAGAAATAGTAAAGAAACTTGAGAAGCTGTGGTACATTAGACCGAGCAAATGGTTCCGCCACGTTCCTGAGGCAGGCTGAACATTTCCATCATTCCAGCTCACCAAGTAGAGCATTTAGAGGTAGCAGGCCAAGGTGTCTTTTTCCTTGTCACATCTCTCCCATGCTGTTAGCTCTATTCAAAAGTGATGGTTGTTTGACATTAAAAAAAAAAAAAATTCACTGTTACCCAGATGTTGGCAGATTCTCAGTGTTTAAAACATTTTTTTTTTTTATCCTCACCCGAGGACATTTTTCCATTTTTTGTTCAGTTAGAGTGGGAGGGAGAGAGAGGAAGAGAGAGAGAGAGAGAAACATTGATGCGAGAGAGACACATCGACTGATTGCCACCCGCACGACCCAACCGGGGCCGGGGACAAACTGCAACCGAGGTACGTGCCCTTAGCGGGAACCGAACCCAGGACTCTCTGGACCGCAGGCCGACGCTCTAACTGCTGACCCAAACCGGCCAGGGCTCAGTGTTTAAAACATTTAAACAGCATCTAGATGGCTGTCTCTTCACTTGAAACCCACTGGTACTCCCCTGAAAACTCTTGCTTTTATTTTCCAAACGGCAGTGCTCATCGTTGCCCCTTTCCCGCGTGGGGTGTGCTAGCAGCCCGCTATCATGTCAGTGGGTTACGCGATGAAGACGACCAGCACGCGGTGCCATGGAGGAGTACGCCGTGATGATGCCTTATACGAGCTATCGCTGCTTCATTGCAACATTTTCCCAAAGCCTCCTTCATTTCGCTGCCGTTCCTGATCACCGTAACAACCCGCCACCTGAAATATGTTATGTGATGGTGGCATTATCAGGCGTGAAAGCTGGAAATGAGAATTCTGCTCCCGCTTCAGTTTTTTATTATCATTATTTGATTCTGCATTATTGTTTAGATCCTATTTTTTGCAGGCTTCGCTGGCGATGGAGTTCATTCTTAGAGAAATCCAAATCATTTTAAGCTTCTATACAGAGTCACAGGCACAAAAAATCCTAATAGTAAAACGAAGATCAGAAATGGTCCTGGGTGCTCCCGTCTATCCTTTTATTCTTTACAGCTCTGCAACACAGTGATGTGGATTATTACTCAGCTGGTGGCTCCCAAATCACCTAATCATTTTAGGTAATGGTGACAATATTGATTCTTTAAGAATATGTAATATTGCTGGACACAGAAAGAGGCCTGGCCATGTCTACAAGCATGACATGCATTTATATCTATGGTCCTTTGGAGAATCTTACCATTCTCCACCCCTTTTTATTTTACTCTATATGGAATGATTTCTGAAGAAGAGAATAAACTAGACCCCATTGCCTGACACAAAACCGTATTTTTATTCACTCGAACATCACAAAAGAAAAATCCGAGTGTACCTGTCATGAACGGTGCCCAAACTACACTGTCTCGTACACATTACACTTTTTGCTGCTCCTTTTTGAAGTCCGGATTTTTCTAAATTCTTTACATTAAAAGGACCTAGTAAGTGCCATTTCTGCAACTTTGCTAGATGAAGTCAATGGAGCATCCAACCCCAAAGAGTAAAAATTTATATTTAACTATATGGACATAAGCAAGGTTTCCTAGCTTTGAACTCTGATTGTGATACCACCAACTTTAACTCATCTGCACCTACATTTTCTCACACATAAAACAGGGCTGATGGTGGTGCCTACCTTTTTGGGTCATAGTAAGAATGAAATAAATTAGTATATGTAATGTGATCAGGCAGTACCTGACATACAGCATTGGTTCCCGAAGTGATAACTATTATTGCTATCGGGTAGACATTCATTCACAGGACATTGGGATCTAAGATAAAAAGGCGTCAAACTAGATTAGCTGCCTACATGGGAAAAAATGGAAATTTAAGGATGAACAAGTACCAAGATAAATCTCTTCACTCAAGCAAAAGGAGTAATAAGATTTGTAATTTCTGATTCACTTATTCATTCCTTTACTACTTTAGAAACTGGAGTTAGGGTCGTATGATGTGAGAGACTATGGTTGGTGCTGTATTGCAGTGGTAGGAAATACAGAGAAAGAAAAATGCATTTGATTGTGATAAATAAATGAAGTGTTAGGTTGATAAGAGAGAGAGTAACTGAAATGGAAGGAATTTAGGAGCAGCCTCTTGGAAATGGGCATTTGAGCTGAAAACGGAAGGTAAATGGGTAAGCCATGCTAAGAGCTGGACGAAGGGAACTCCACACGGATAGACCTTGGACCTTTTATAGGACTTGGAAAGGTCGTTTGGCTGAAGCACGGTAACCCAGGAGGAGAATGATGGAGATGGGATTGGAGAGGGAGGCAGAGGCTAGGTCAGGCGGGACATCCTGTGCCACAATAGGACCTAGGACTATTTTCTGAGTGCATCGAGAAGCAATCGCAAGGTTTTATATAGAAAATAATATCCCTTGACTTACATACATTACAACCTTGCTGGCCGTTGTGAGGACAATGAATTGGGATGGGTACCGGGCAAGAGTGAACCGGTTAGACCGATGGAGAAGCAGTTGCAGAAGCCAAGGGCAGAGGATCGAGCCACGGTGGAAGTGCAGCCGGGCAGAGTGGGCAGCTGGCAGTGATTCAGTAAAATTGGACCAGCTGGCAGATTTGATGTAGGTGAACACGAAAGATGGTCCCAGTAACTACATAGGTGGCCTAATGCATAATTTAGACTATGAAACTTTATGGGACAGTATCTGGCCGTTACTTGGTCAATTCCTCACTTCTCAGTCCCATCTGTTGACAGAGACCCCTTTCACCTTTGGCCTTAGCCTGTCCTTCTGTGTCCATCTCCTTACCGCCAAGCTGAAGGGGGCTGGCACTGACCTCAGACAGACTCCTGTTCAGTGTGCCTCGTGTGAATTCTGCCTTCCGTCTGCTCACCAAAAAGCATGTCCCTTGACTTCTACCAGATGTACCTGGTTTATGGTACTAACTTCTACTTTTGCTCATAGAAGAGTAGTCAGATCTCTTTTCTGCCATCACCAAGGTTCAAATTCAACCCAATTATGATTCTTTAAAAAGAAAAATGTTTTTAAGTTTATTCTTATTGTTGACAGCATTACAGATGTCCCCTATTTTCTCCCCACCTACCCCACCCCCACCAGCACCCACCCCACCCCAGCCCTTCACCTGTCTATTGTCTGTGTCCATGGGCTATGCACACATGCTTATATGTTCTTTGGTTAATCTCTTCCCATCCCCCACACCCACCTCCCCTCTGAGATCCCTCACCCTGTTCTATGCATCCATTGCCTCTGGACCAATTTTATTCATCAGTTTATTTTGTTCATTAGATTCCACTTATAAGTTAGATCATGTGATATTTGTCTTCCTCTGACAATTATGATTCTGTAAACCAAACAGCCTATCCTAAATAACATTCCCTTGGGTGACATTCTACACCTTGAACGATTTTGTTTTGGTCCCCCCTACACCTGCTTTTATCATCTGCTCAGAATCCTCTTACCATTGTATTTGTCACTTCACCAGGAGCCCTGCCTTCTCCTCTCGCATGACTGGCCCTGGCCCGCCTCCTCATCTTGGACACAAACATATCCTCAGAGTACACTTGCTATCAATAGTTTTGTGTAAAGAGCACACCTGAGCCTGAGACTATGTCTGCAAAAGAACGCAAATGTCAGTTCTCCCACTGCTTGTTCCCAGACTTGTGGGCGGGTATGGAAACACGAGGCCCTCCCTTGATTCCTGACCTATTTCGATAAAGCCTTGGAAAGGAAAATCTGCCTCGCTCTTGCCAGTGTCTTCTCACTGGGTGCTGGGCTTCTATCTTTCTTTCTTTTTTTAAATTTATTTATTTTTCCTTTATTGATTTTTAGAGAGAGAGGAAGGGAGAAGGAGAAAGAGATAGAAAGAAACATCGATGAGAGAGAACATTGATTGGCCACCTCCTGCATGCCCCCACTGGGGATCGGGCCCACAACCTGGGCATGTGCCCTGACCGGGAATCGAACCGGCGACCTCTTGGTGCATGGGTCGATACTCAACCACTGAGCCACACCAGCCGGGCTTCTGTCTTTCTCATAACTCATTTGTTTGCTAGGCTATGAACCCGAGGTGAGCTGGAGGAGACAACAGAACCACAGTGTTGCCATTGTTCTTGTATCTCCAGCGCCATTCCCCTGGACAATAAAAGTCCTTCCTGCCCACAGAAGGAAATGCCAATACTGGATAAGGATGAACTGGTTCGCCCTCTGGACACTTTGATTTGCGTAATTACATTTTCCCTTCCAGAGCAAGGATGATGGCCAGTTTTTTGTTCTGATTCTTTTCTTCTTCCTTACTAGCCTACTCCGTAAGGGTCTGGCACACCTTTTGGTTCACCTAGTCTCAAGTGAGAGAGCCTCCCTGTTCACCTTAAGACCTTATGGATATTAAAATAGCTTTATTGGCAATACGGCAGACCCAAGATCTTCCATCATGTGACACCAGAAGGCCAGGGAAATCTTGTTTAGGCCCAAGGATAGGTTCTCACTACCCAGAGCACTGGCCCGCACCCTGCTTCTTCGAAGTGCAAATGTGCAAAATCATTTTAATGTTGCAGCATTGCAGTTTATATGTTACCAAGTTGAAACCACAAAGACTAGAGTAAGGAGAGAAGATGACTGTAATAACACTCATCATGACAAGCTAATGTGGCATAAGTGGAAAGATCAATAATGTAATAGATATAGAAATCTTAGCTGCATTCAAAAGGCCAAGCTGGTGTGGTTTTGATCTGCACCCGCTAAGGCTCTGAATTAGGTTCTTCACAGGTTATGTTTTTACTCAACATTTCAAAACTCGTATTGGATCAGTTAACGGACTCTGCCTCTTCCCTCTTAGCGTGAAAATAAGGACTTCTAAGAAAGTACCTTGAATCTAGGAGAGAAAAACATACACTTGCTTGGGTAACTGAAATAAATTCCAAAGGATTGACCCTCTGAATTGGCAAAGGATAGTTACATTTTTCTAAGGAAACTTTTTTTCATTTTTATTTTTCAATTACCATTGACATTCAAATTATTTCGTATTAGCTTCAGGGGTACAACCTAGTGGTTAGATAACCATATACTCTACCAAGTGTTGCCCCCTGCTATTTCCAGTACCCACCTGGCACCATACACAGCTATTACAATGTTGTTGACTATATTCTCTATGTGTACTTTACATCTCCGTGACTATTCTGTAACTACCCATTTGTACTTCTCAATCCCTTCACCTTTTTCACCCAGCCCTCTAAGACCCTTCTGGCAACACTCAGTCTAAGGAACCCTCACTTTCAAGAGACTCTCTCCTCTGCGGCACTGAAGTTAACCGTGCAGATTATCCCCTTTCAGCCAAGAGAACCAACCTACCCCGTGTCTCTCTAGGAGACTAATCAATCTCTCCCTCCACCACCACTGCCATTTTTTTAAAAAGATGTTCATTATCAGGGCAGTACTGGTGTTGACTTTTGACGTTTCTCTTTTGAGTTATTTGCCCAAATAAAATTTGGATTTCAGCCAATGATTTCTAAGTGTCTCAGAGAAGGCTTGCACCTAGTTCTGTTGAAATATCTCGGGGCATCTGGGCAGTAAGCTCAGACTTACCTGGCTTAGGAGTGGATATTCAGGAATGTAACTTACCTGTTGTCAGACAGGCAAGTGGCCAGTTACCAAGTACAGGTAGAAGGGCTGACGGGCTATTGCATCTCACTGCAAATGGCAACGGGAATAGTCCTCAGACTTGGGAGAAGTCGACTCTGGTTTATTGAGCTGAGGAAGGCCTTAGGTGATCAGGAAGCTGAAATGACTGCTAAGAGTTTATCTTCTAATATGAGTGATTATTTGAGTATAAAACAAAGACAAAGAGGCCTGGCCGGTGTGGCTCAGTGGTTGATCATCGACCCGTACACCACGAGGTCGCCAGTTTGATTCCCGGTCAGGGCACATGTCCAGGTTGTGGGCCCGATCCCCAGTGGGGGGCATGCAGGAGGCGGCCAGTGGATGTTCTCTCTCATGGATGTTTCTATCTCTCTCCCCCTCTCCCTTCCTCTCTCTCTAAAATCAATAAAGAAAAAAAATTTAAATAAAAATAAAAAATCAAGACAAAGAGGCAAACAACACCAAAAGCAGCAACAAAATCTCATATCCTGCAATGTAACGGTTACATTTTCCCAATAATAATTGCCATTTTGTGAACCCAGACACACTTGTAGTCATCCTATCAAAATGTTCACATAGACAATAGGCCTAATGTCAATTTCACAATATTTCTAACTCTACATTCTGTACATATCAAAGCATCCTGAGTATTACAGAATATCTACATGTCAGATTCCTAGATCTTGACATTGATATTCCCATTAACTTGGCTCCTTCTGGGTCAGGTTAGGGTTGGGAAACAGATGACGGTGAGTGAGTAAAAATTAGGACATGTTTCTTCTCGAGTTCTTGGCTGCACTATAACTTGACTGCTGAAATGCCTGACATTTCATAAGCTACCTATTAGAGTCAAATACCTTTCACACAGAATGTTTTTTCTCCTTTTGAAGCTGTTACCTTTACTAAGGTTGTGTCAATGTGTTCTGTAGCGACTTATCGCAGAAAAGCTTTCTTCTGTTCATTTGACTTTCCACAGCCTGCAAAGCCTACGAGCTGTGATCTCTTGGAAGCTCCATGACCTAAGGAAAAGGGGTTTGGCTCAGTGGCCTTTTGAGTTCCCCTCCAGCCCTGCCTTCTATCACAAAGCTAGCGTAATTGGAGACTCATGAGCACTCCCCATACAGAAATTCCACCAAGCAGCCAAAGGATGGCTTCACTTAGCTCGTTACATGTCTATCCAATATACTTTTTGTCTTCACAATACACTTCCCTTTTTGTCATTCAAAGTTTCTTTTACAGTAAAAAAAAAAAAAAAAAAAAAGGAAATATTAAGTGACTTTTCCAAAGCTACCACAATGAGCTCCAAACAGAGTTGGCATCAGACAGAAATTTAGGTCTCTTTTCCTTGGGTGGTCTTTGACCTAATAGATGGTGTTTCATCAAAAACACGTGACCTGTGCCCAGGCAAGGGGAAGTACCCAAACTGGATTTCATACAATGTATTATAATATGATAATATCTCTTGCACGAACTGCAATATATTCTTCTTAAACAAAAGATGCTTCTGAAAACATCTTAAGTGTCTTGGCTCATGTGTCCAATGTTTTTATTTGGGATGGAAAACAATATCAACATAGCAGGTTGTAGTCATTTGTGCTCCTAAGCCAACTTTTTTACAATGGTCCAGAGTTTTAGATTAACCAGTGGTGCAGCAGTATATAATAATTTTGCTCCTAAATAAGTATACTTAGGAATGAGGCAGAAGTAATTCATGTTATTAAAGTTATATTAAATGAAAACCTGTAAGACATTCACAGTTTGAGCCCTGAGCTTATGGTATAAAAGTTAAATTGGTTGCACATGAAGTAAATTCTCTTCAAAGTTGCTCAATTCCCCACCGGAATCTACTTTGACTATAAAAATCCAAGGACCCTTCCCCACACAGACACACAGATTGGGTGTTTCTAAGCTATATTTGATTATATTCATATATTATATACTTTACTGAATTTATGGTATATAAATAATTTATATGTGCATATTATGAAATGCAAATATCTGTGTATAAAATGCTAGCTAGAGGAAAAACAAACATCCAAACTCAAATTAACATATCCAAAACACAGCAAAAAATAAAAATATATTAATTATAGCTCATGTTATGCTTCTAAAACCAAAACTAACCTTTGCTCCAGAGAGAAATGTTACCTTGAATAAAACTCAAAGTTTATTAACAAACAAAACTCCTCTTACATTCCTTTGCATCTCCAATGTTACCGAAAAGGTTCAAGGCTGAGTGAAACTTTTCCTCCATTAGCCCCTGTAATAAAGTCACAGTAGCTCACTTATTCCCACAAATAAATGTCATGATACATGAGAAATAAAAAAGCTACTTTGTACATCATTTTCTTTAGTGCAGTTGTTTATTTTGATCATAACTGAGGTTCCCCACTCTCAGACTCTGAGGTGAGGATTCATAAGCAAGTGCTTATAGAAACACTTCCATGAAAAATGAGAAGGGAAATGGAGAAAACAGGGCAAGAATCAGAGTGAGATGTCCAAGTCCCATCTCAACCCGTCGCCAAGGGGAGCTCTGGAGTGCGCATTGTACCTCAGTGTGGTCCTACTGAAAGCGAGAGAGATGGATTTTTGCTCTTTTGCATCTGCATGCAAGGATGGAGTTAACTCCCAGGCGCTTTGCAGAAAAAGTAGTTCCATTAGCCAGAGGAAAGTATCATGAAGAAGGGGCGCAGGGCAGACCTTTAAAAGCAAATTTCCGTGGAAGCTGGAGGAGGGACCCAAAGAAATAGGAAGAGGGATGTAAGCGCCCCTGGGCAGAGGACCAACAGTAGCCCCACACATTTTGCACAGTTATATTCTTTCCAAAATTATAAAGCCATACACATTCAGATCACATGTAATTGCCCCCAGAATCTCCAGGAAAATACAAAAAAGAAAACTAGAAAATATTCCAACAGAATAATCTTTATCGATCAAATCAGCAATCGGATTTGATTTTCAATAAGTCCTCCTTAACAGCTGTCTACACCAGGGACCCGTGGGCATGCCAGCCCTGAACTGTGAGTGCCAGTGTGTGAAGAGAGAAAAAGCAGTGGAGAGTGAGCACTGGGAAACAACAGCCACTCTTCGTAGAATCATTTTATGTATCAGTTGAATCAAATCACAATGAAAATAGGGCCTATATTCTGTATGTGTTCAGGCCTTTATTTCCTTTTGGCTGTAATTTATTTTATAAAACTACTGTGCTGTAATACATCAGAAAATAAAAAAGCTATCCTTCAGCACAGATAGTTTACAAGGCAATTTGAGAGACGCTGTATACCATCCACCTCTAACCACTCCCCTCCCATTCTTTCTTAAACCCATCCGTGTGCTTCTTTCCTCCTACATTCATTTTCCAGGGCTGCCATAACCAAGTACCCATACCCTGGATGGCTTAAAACAACAGGAATTTTCCTTGCACAGTTTTTGAGACTAGAATCCTGAAATGGAGTCGTCAGTAGGGCCACGCTATTTCTCTGGGCTCGAGGGGAGAACCCTCCCTTGTCTCTCGAGCTTCTGCTGGCACCAGGCATTACTTGACTTGTAGCAACAAAACGCCAACCTCTGCCTCCCTCTTCACACGACCACCTTCTCTCTGTGTGTCTTTTTAATTAGATTGAAGGCCCACGCTAATGCAGTGTGATTTCATCTTGATCCTTAACTAATTATATTTGCCAACACCCTTTTTCCAAATAAAGTCACATTCTGAGTTTCCAAGTGGACATGAATTGGTGGTGCGGGGCCGGGGGGCAGTGCAGAATTCAATCCACTGCACTTCCCCAACGGGCCACATTGCGTTTATCTTTATTTCTACAGCAGTCTTCACATTGCTACATCTCATGGTCAATTCTCGGTCCTCACGTTACTTGACGTATGTATATTATGACCTTGTAGTCGTGGTTTCCCAAGTCAGATCTGTTTTAAAACTGCTTCCCCAAGTGGGGATAATGTTGACACTCAATGTTTTACTGTAGATAACACATTATACAGTAACACTAACTTTCAGCAGAATCTTGTATAGCGTATCGCTTTCTTCTCCATGTATGTTATTACCTTGGCTTCCAGGACAACACAATACTTTGATTTTTTTCCTCCCTGCATCATTAGTTTAACATTTTTAGTTTCCTCTGTTGGCTTTTCTCTCTACTCCTTACCTTTGTGATGTTGGTTTGCCAAAGTGTTCAGTTCTTGGTCTTCTTTTCTCAATGGACACACAGGCTCTCTAAGTAACATCAGGATTCCAAAGATGGAAATAGGCCCGTAGATCCTCAACTCCAGGATATGCATATCTTATCGACTTCTTTGGAACTGCAGATTTGTAAATACAGCTGATTATTCGCTATCCCCACTCGTTAACGAACAGAAAAGTCAGTTATGTTAAACAACGAAAGATCTGACTTTTCCACAAATTCCGTTGAACTTATGGCTTCCTCCATTTTACTAGAGAAGAGTTAATTTCTCTACAAAAAAGGTGATCAAATAGACCTTATTGAGCTTCTATTTGAACAAAGACTTGAAGAATGTGAGGGAGTTACAGCTGGAAAGAGTTCCAGACAAGACAGCAACTCCTACTAACTAACATAGCCTGCGTGAGCTTGGAACAGCAGCGAGGTCATTATGGGGAGAAAAGAATGGATACAGCGAGGGATGTAGCAAAGGGAGACAAATCAGATCATGTCCAGCCATTTAGCATGTTATAAGGATTTTGACTTTCACTCAGAGACATTGCAGCATTTAAAAAAAATGTTTTCCCCTTGGGGAAGCTATATACTTTTTATTAAAATATAATAAAAGGTATATATTTTTATTATATATTTATATAAAAATATAAATATATTTATATATTTAATTGAAAATGTCATAATCATAATAATCAATAAATTTGCATATAGTGAATATATCTGAGTACCAGCACCCATATCAAAACAGAATATCATTGCCAACACCCCATAAGCTCTACTCAGGTGCCATTTCAATCATCAGGCTCCCTTCATGTCCCCAAGAGTAAAATCCATTGTGATTTCTAACATAACAGAGACATAGAAAACTACGAACAAAGGTAATCTAGACATATTATATCTATATATCATATGGAGAATATAGATCAATGCAGTCATATAGTGTATACTTTTGAGGGTCTGACTTTTGGCTCATTTTAGCCAGACTTCATGGGAATTAAGAAGGCCTCTCGGTAAAACTTGTAGAGCAGTTAATTAAACAAGAAACCTTTCTGGGGGATGATGGAAATAGTCTCTATCCTGACTGTGGTGGTGGTGAAGTTATAGTATACACCTGTAACATTCATAGAACTGTACATCTAAAAAGCGTGACTGTTTCCACATGTGCATGTACCTTAACCAAGCTAACTTTAAAAATTACATGTTAGTCCTGGGAGACCTTAAGCTTTAGGAATCCAGTAACAGGATTGGTTTTTACACTTCTGTATTGTGGATCAATCATTTTCCTTTTGACAACCATCTTCTACATCTTTTGGCAATTACAGATGTCCCCCGTTTTCTCCCCCTCTCCCCCTCTGCCCCATCTTCTACGTCTCGAAGCGTATTGCAGGTTAACTCTCAGTGGTTTTCATTTTGGACCCCTGATTGGTTCAGTTTATAACTATTTTTTCCCTATACATTTAGAGCATTTTGCTCCATGATAGTGTATACATAAGTTGCCCCGGCCCAACCAACTGTGCCTTAACGGGATCACAAACACAGAGCATGGTTGGCATGGTTGTCCAACACTGCTGCTTTTTTTTTAATCCTCACCCAAGAATAATTTTACATTTATCATCAGGTGGGAGGGAGGGAGGGAGGGAGGGAGGGAGAGAGGGAAAGAAAGAAACATCAATGTGAGAGACACATCAACTGGTTGCCTCCCGCATGACTCGACCAGGGCTGGGGACAAACCACAACCGAGGTACATGCCCTTGACTGGACTCGAACCCGTGACTCTTTGGTTGATGCTCTAACCGCTGAGCCAAACCAGCCAGGGCCAACACTGCTTCTTAATGAGGACTGTGAGCAAAACCATTTTACCTAGAAACAGCTCTGGTCATGGCAGGCTCTGAAACGAACATGTTCAATACACTAACTGATGTTCAAATTGCACAATTTCCTTTAAAAAAAATAAAAACAAAGCTGAAGACTTAGTTAACCCCTTGCCATTTTGTAAAATCTTCAGGCTTTTTGCATTGTCATTCTTCCTCACGAATTGCAGTACCATACCACGGATTTCGACGACAGAAGTTTGGTTGACAAAGCTTTTGGGTTTCTTCAGAAACAATAGAGTATTGAGTGATTGGTTAAGATGCTGAAAATTTGAACCTAGGTGACTGAAGTATTACAGAGAAATAAAAACCAGCTTAGTTACGGATACGATCTATTAATAGATAATTTTAAATTTAATTCAAATTCATTAAAGAAGTGCTACACATTTAATTACCACTAGAAATCAGAAATAGCTATCACTGGTAACTTTGATTAATTTTGATTAATGGATCATTAAGAAAGAGTGTATTTTTGAGACCTTTGTTCTTCACTTTAATTTGTGTTGGGGACATAAAGGCTTATTTCCTTTATCTCTAAGCCTCTATAGCAATGGGTTAAAAAGTGAAAAAAAGCTATAATTGCCAACTGCTGTCTTATCTGCATGGCAAGACAAAAAATAAGTTTAAATGACGTTTTTCATTTATTGAACAAGCATGATTTAAAGTGCTGCTCTATACGAGATGCTGGGCTGGCAGAGGTGGGCACAGCCTCCGCCCGCCCCCAGGAGGCATCTGGTGGGAGCGACTGATAGGTAAATCACTCTACAAATTGCAAGTCAATATGTTGTGGGAGTGCAATTGATGGAGAAATCGATTCTGACTTAGGGGATGGAGGGACACTTTTGAATTCAACCTTAAAAAAAAAACAAGTGGGATCTCAAATGGGGAAGAGAGGAAAAGCATACCAGATGCTGGCAAAATTCAAACATGGACAAGAAAGAATGAGATGTTTTCAGGGGAAGGGAAATCATATTAAGTGACTCATACATGTAGCATGTAGAGCTGTAAGAAGAAAGCTGTATCTGTAGAGAATTTAGGCTCTATAATGGAAGACATTATGATCACTTGTGCTCACCTGTCCCATGTCTGCCTTCTCCATTAGATTCTATCTTAATGAGGAAAGGACCAGTTTGTATCTTTTTAAAAAGCTAATCACCAGAACTCAGCACAGAACCTTTCACATATTAGGCAATTAATTAATGAATACTTATGAAGTGAATGTGTTAAAGTCACGTCAAGGATTTTCAAGGTTACTCTACATTGTGTATACAATGTCCAAATACACACAAAGAAATAAACGCTTTTGAGGAAAGACATGAGATAACTCAAACCATGCTTCAAAAATATCATGTAAGGCTTATAAAATGGATTTTGTAGCAGTCAGGAGAAACCGGAGGTGGGAGATCAGACAGACGACATTGCAACATTCAACTGACAAATTCTGGGTGGGTGAGATGAAAATCAGAAAGACCACATGAATTACAAGGTTCTAAGAGAAATAGAATGAATAAGATTGGGGATGTAATTAGATGTGTGAAACTAAGAAAAAAAGACACCTACTAAGAAGGTTTCCTGGTGGCTAACATGGTTCAAATAATAAAAAATAATAAAATGTATATAAAAAACACCACCACCAGAGCCTAGCAGCCATTTCTGCACAGGGGCCTCTCACACCAAGTGCGCTTCACAGAGACGCCTTTGCACCGCACTGCCTGCCTGCACTGTGTTTCTGCCACTGAGCCAGCCCTTATAAAGGTTTCCTGAAATCCTGTTTCAACCAATAGGACTGAGGCTTTCCACATCCAATCCGGCTGAGCAGCACTGGCCAATCAGAGTGGCTCTGTTCTGACCAATCAGGACTGTTTTTTGGACCATTCACACTAGGAGGATTTGGAGTCATCATTTGCATAAGGACAGACCAATCAGGGACCAGGGTGGGGACTTCTGTCTATATAAGCAGGTTCCCTTGTGGCTAGTGGAGTGCACTTTCCCTTTCCTACACAGAGTGAAGACTGCATCCTGGAGAAATCTCATCAGAGCAGAGTGAAGCAGACCAAAGGAGTGGACCAGAGCAAAGCACAACATCACAGAGCAGACTGGACTCTCTGAGAGGGGCCTGGCCTCAGGGCAGGTTACGGCCCTGCTGTTTTCACAGCCCTTTTGGGTCAAATTGAGCTGTTTTACAGCTGTGCTGTATCACAATTCAACTGTTTTGCATTGAATAAAGTTTTCTTCTTCACTGCACCCCAAATTGGGGATTCCTGTTGGTGTTGAATTGGTGCCAATGACCATCAGTTGACAGATGTGAGGAGTTACACATCAACAATGACACAAAAAATAACATTAATTTAGGATAGAAACTACAAGAAATCAACAGGATTTTGATAATGAGAGAAAATTGTACCTTTATAATATAGGTCTTCTCTAAGCATTTCTCTTTCAGTATCATAGCCCTGGAAAGCAAGAGAGGAAGAAGGGCACCTCTCTGAATATTGCCACAAACTGATCTCTCTTTCTGTCAGTGGTTCTTGAAGTATAATCCTTGGGCCAGTAGCATCAAGATCCCCTCAGAAGTGATCAGAAATGCAAATATCAGGCACCAGGTTAGATTTATTAAGTTCGAAACCTTGTGAGTGAGGCCCAGCAATCTGTGTTTTATCAACCCCAACAGATGATTCTGATATTCAAGTCTGAAAAACACTGCTCCATATCCTTCTACTTACCACTCTTCTGAAATTTTGGAAAGAGTTTAGAGCGTGACATCAGGTTCTTATAATCTAGGTGCCTAGGAACCATTAACATAATTTGTGAAAATTATACATGTTGGATTTGCTATGTTGGACACGAAGCATTGAAATCTGCACGTGATTCTAAGATGCTCTCAGAAGCTGTTCAGCTTGATAGTGTTAACCTTTATTTATTTAAAGGTAATGTCGTATGTAAACATATGTGGAATTGTTCTATATTGTTCAAATAATAAAAAAATTATTCTATATTGTTCTATATTGTTAATGACTCTAAATTCCTAAAATTACCTTTTAGCCATAAAGACTATTTTGCCATAATTAACATTGCTACACTAGACTTTTTGTTGTTGAGGTTAATACTTATACACTGTATCTTTTTCAGATCTCTTACTTTTAATTTTTCTCCATCATTACAGTTCAGGTATATCTTCAAGGACCTGTATTTTTTTTTTCCTATATGAGAGTCTATTTTCTAACGTGAATTTAAACCATTTATATTTACTGAGATTACTAATACAATTGTATGCATTTTGAATATTGTTTTACTTTTTATTTACAGTGCTTGTTATATTCTTCCTTTTGATATCATATCAAATTTCAGCTGGATTGGATATTATCATCCCTGGTATCTTCTGAGCTTCCCAGATCTGTGTTTTTGGTAACTGACATTAATATGGAGGAATTTCTCACTCATATTATTATGCCAAATATGTCTTCTGTTCTTTGCTCTCTCTCTTCTTCTGGTAGTCCCATTGTCTGGTATTCATGTTTATTTTCCCTTCTAATGTTTTCCAGTTACCTTTGTTTTTAAAGAGCTTTGCTGAGTTGTATTTCACATAGAGGAGTGGGGAGGGTCAGTGTTCTCTAGTTGAATGATGAGGTCTCACTCTCTCAGTGAGCCTGTGTCCCTGGAGAGTGACCTTCGCAAGTGTTTTTCCAGTTTCTTCTCCCCCCACCCCTTAGATGGGAGGTGGGAGAGGATGGATAGAATGGGCCAGAGCTGGGTCCTTTTCTTCTCCCACAGGAAAGACTAGATTCAGCTGGAGTTGAGTGTTTGCCTTCCCTGCGTCGGTGAGGCTCTGCTAATACTCGCACAGGTTCATATCATCACAGTGATAGCACAGTGTGGTCACCTGGCTCCCTGGGAGCTCAGTCCCTGCCGAGAACAGAGCGCTCTGGAGTGTTTCAGAATGGTTGCTTTCCCTAGGTCCTTGCTGAAGGCACAAGGCGGTTTTACCCTGTTGACTGTGGCACTTGGTCAAGGTTTTGGAGGTACATCTCACAGTATTGTGGGGCCCCCTTCCATGACTGGGTCCCTCTCAGACTTACCCATGCTGCGCCTGCAGTGGTTTGTCAGTTAGGGCAAACATTTCCCTACCCCACACTGCTTCCGGAGGAGGATTTTGCTCAGGCGGATGCTCTGCTCTGGTAAGCTGTAACTCCCTTTTCATTCTGTTGGGCTCACCGAACGGTTGTCAATTTCGTTCTCCTTAGTTCGTTAGGTTTATACCTAAGTGTTCCATTTTCGTTACTATTATAAATGGTACATTTTAACTTCAAGTCTCATTGTTTATTTCTGGGTTATAAGATAGCAATGGGCTTTTGAGTATTGAACTTGTATCCTTTGATTTTGTTATACTTGAATATCCTAGGAGTTTTTTTTAAATTACAAATTTGTTCGAGTTCTCTACCTAAACAATGAACTCATCTGCGAATAACAAAAGTTTTGTTCCTTTCTTTTAAAACTAGATACCTTTATTTCTTTTTCCTGGCGTACTGTCATAATTTGGATTTGCAGTATGAAGTTGAATAGTAACGAGGAAGGATATCCTTTCATTATTCTGACTCTTAAAAGTGTCCAATTTTTCACCATTAAATATAATGTTAACTGTTGTTTTTTGTGTATGTTCTTGAACAACTTGAATCATCTCCCTCTTTTCCTAGTTTGCTAAGAACTGTTGTCATGAAGAGTTCTGGCTTTTGTCCACCGCTTATTGTAAGTGAACTGAATGATCATATAATTTCTAAAAAATATTAACCTGTATTAATCCTATAATAGTAGTTTACCTCAATTGATTTTAAATGTTAAACAAGTCTTGTCTACTAGAATAAACCCTACTTGTTCATGGTAAGTAATTCTCTTTAACAATCATTGGGTTGGATTTGTTAATAGTTTGTGGGGAATTTTATATGTATATTCGTGAAAGATGTTGCTTTGTAGATTTCCTTTCTGATTCTGCATCTCTGGTCTGGGACCATTGCGATGGCTTCTTTAGTGACATACAGGCATACCTCAAAGCTACTGTGGGGTCAGTTCCAGACCACCGCGATAAAGTGGGTATCTCAATAAAGTGAGTTGTCACCTTTTTGCTGGATCTTGCCTTCAATTTGTAAAAACAAACAAACAAACATTTGAATCCTTGGCCGCTGTTTACTGTGGGGTTTTTGTTTGTTTATTTTCTATGAGACAGAAAATCTAGAGGAGACTAAAAGAAGGAGAATTTCTTTCCTCTTAGCTGGGCTAAAGTTCTGGCAAAGTCTTTCCCCCCTGAAGAGTAGCCCTTACTTAGGGGAAGGCTCTAGGTGTAATTCAACGTGACGCTCATTCCTCTTTCTGCCAGAGCAATTAGGGAATCTGAGGACCTGGTGGAGTTCCTAGAAATAAAATGGCAGCTTCCAAGCCGTTTTTCACTATCAGGCTAATCCATGCATTGCATTAAAATTGCCATTTAAACCTTCCTACTAGTTACGACTCCAGGACTTCTGTCCAGTTCGCAGTATTCAGCTGTGTTTGTGGATAAACCTGTCTCCATATTTTGGTGTGGCAATTTGCCCTGCGTCCTCAGGTCTCTGATACATCCAACAAAAGCCATTGATTTTCACTTTGCCCAGCTTTCTCTTGTTGTAAAGAAGGGAATGACAGCTTCGAAACTCTTTATGTGTCTGAGCTGAAACTGGAATTCTCTCTCCAGTGTATTTTTCATGTCAAACGTAGTTTTCATCTTTCAAAGTTCAATTTCAGTGTCTTCTATATAACCCATGTCTCTATTTAACTTTTTGAAATATGGACTTCAGGGTAGAACATACCGAACATGTAGAATACAGCTATAACCGTTGCATGCCATTGTCAGTCTACCTCCTTAAGAGCGATGACATTTCTGGGTTGGTCCTGATGGACTGGTTTTTCTTCTCTTTATGAGCCACATTCTCCTGCCTCGTTATTCTGTTTGATTCTTTTTGATCGGATGGGAGATAGCATGAATTTTACTTTGTTCCATAATAAGCATTTTCGTATCCTATCTATATTCTTCGGCATTTTTCTAGATGCATTTTAGTTACTTGGGAACAGTTGAATGCGTTTGGATTTGGGTGTTACGGTTTCCAGGAGGGAGCAGAGCACAGCATGGTCTGGGGGACGTGATTCCAGTCTTGTGAGGATGCAGGGCACTGTTATAGCAAACGTTTCAGGTATGTCCTGGCAAACATTCCTGCCCGCACGTCCTGGCCAACGCTCGGCTGAGCTCCAAAGCAGGACCCTGCGCGGGTCTCTGGGGTTCTCTCTGCATAACAGTCTTTTCTGTGGCACTTGACCTTTCAGACGGTCGTTCCGTGTCCTCAACCAAGCAATCCCAGCAGACATTGCTGCATTCCTGTTCCTGCATGCAGCTCGGTGTGGTAACCTGAGGCAGTCCTGGGACTCCCCTTGTTTCTCATCTCTCAGGGAGCACTCTCCTTACTTAATACACATACACTAATATTTTTGTTATAGTGTATATATGGCATCTTTTCTCTCTCATGATAATTATAATATAAATAATTTGTCTATAGCAAATAATGACTTAATTTCCTATGGGATATCTGTTAAGAGGATGCACTTAAATTTTAGAGGTGAAGAGTGTGTGTGTGTGTGTGTGTGTGTGTGTGTGTGCGCAACAGAAATGTCCCCTCCTTCTGTGTCTTGAAACACAGGAAAAAGGGAACTTACCTTATTTGATAATAGGTTCATTAAAATACCATGTATCAGCCCGGCTGGTGTGGCTCAGTGGTTGAGGGTTGACCTGTGCACCAAGAGGTCGCCAATTCGATTCCCGGTCAGGGCACATGCCCAGGTTGTGGGCCTGATCCCCAGTGGGGGGCATGCAGGAGGCGGCCAATCGATGTTCTCTCTCGTTGATGTTTCCATCTCTCCCTACTTCTCCCTTCCTCTCTCTCTAAAATCAATAAAGAAAAAAAATTTTTTTTAATGCCATATGTCCTTGGGGTTCACTCAGCAGCATTCTGAAAGCACAGAGAGAGACCTCTTACTTAGGTGAGAAAAATCCTGAAGTCTAGACCTGAATGAGTTGTCTCTCCCCCCCTCCTTTCTGCTACTGCCCAGACATTGGTAAAACCAGACATTGGTAAAATATTTATTCACAATGTATTTTCTGATGTCCTCAGCCTAGGTTTCATTTAGGTTTTCCCTTTCATTTTGATCTCTGAAATCGAACCTACCGGCCTTATCATTTCTAGGACAAAAAATATATATATGTGATGGCCCAGAGGATTATATTCAGAGGGCTATAGATCCCTTAACACTAAAGATGAATTGCATTGTTAATTTGTCATTCCTGGTCAATAGAGCTTCTATCTTTCAGGAGGACCCTGGTAAATGACTCAAGAGGCTTTTTAAACTCATCTTACTTTCCCCAAATATTTTTCTTTTCTAAAGAGTTTTAATACCCTAAAAGTGGATTAGGTAACTTCTAGTTACGTCTCTGATCATATAGAAAAATGAGAGGTTTAAGTCATTAATTAGGAATTCTTCTATACTTGTGGCTCAAGCCAAGTTGAGATTTATCTGAGTACTTAATATCAGATGGAGAGGATTTTTAAAAGAATAGCTATTTTCCATTTAAAGGTAAACATAAATCAAATTTTGACCAAAATATTGTGAGAAAATTGGGTAAGAAGCTCAGCATTGTATCAAATATTGGTCACTTAGTCCCATTTGACTCACAAGAGTTGGGGTGCAAATCACAGCCAAAGGAGTTGCTCCATGGATGAGACTCTCACCATGGCCACAGAAAGGAGGGGGGAAAATTCTTTTCCATTATCTGCAGACCATATTACTTCTTCAATACACTAATTATTTTGTGATATCTCTTTAGGGCAGAGGTTCTCGACTATATAAACCCATACCATCTCCTTTATATAACACATATTTTGGGAAATTGTGTTTGACATCCTTAAATAAAATCCACTTTTGCAAATCAATATAATTCCTTAATTGTAATAGAAAGATGTAAGAGAAACATACTTTATACTACATGAATATATATTTAATATCTCAATACGCAGGTACAAATACACTGTAGCACATGATGACATATTTAGATGCTAAACTTATACATAGGGTCGCTGTGAACATAATAGTTTATATTCAAATGTAACACGGACTTCGGTTCGAGATACACCTAATTATAATGAGGTATATCACTTACATGACTGTCCATAGGGACATTTGAAATTTATGTAGGATACAAGGCAACTGTTCATTGTTAACGTCTGTCTCTGGCATTTCAGTATGTCTTACATTCCCAGCACCTACCCACTATCGGCAAATTATACCTCTTAATCGTTGTGGTAATAAATGTGTCTCTACAAATTTCAAAACAATGCACAGTCTGCTCTGAGAAATACTGCCCTTAGAGAATGCAACTACAAGGACACCTGGAGAAACATCAGTGTTTCCACAGTGGAGCCCGCAGCCCGGGTGCTTTCCGACTATGGACATCACCTGGAGAAGATGGAGCAGAGGAGCGAGACATGAGGCCTTGAGAGACCATTACAAAGACTTCCAGAACATTGAGGCAAAAGGTTGATGGCCATTTCCAGTGGGCCCAAGAGTAGCTATTCTGATTTCATCTAAACTCACAGGGTGGGAAGGCTAGATACTCTCCTATTACATTGATACAGACCAGCGATTCTCAACCGGTGTGCCGCAGAATTTTTAAAACATTCGATACCTGACTATTTGGTCAGGGGCCCTGACCTCTCTTCCCTTAGACTGTCAAATAAAAATGACAACAGCCAACACAACAGTAGCCGTCTGGTGTGAATGAATCAAAATTATATCTATTGTTGTCAGATCATAAAGAAATATATTTTTTGGTGTGCCGCAGAATTGTAGTCATTAGTTTATGTGTGCCATGCGATGAAACGGGTTAAAAAAATCACTGGTATAGACAATTACCTATTATTTATATATTGCTTTCTTTGAAGAAGAATTGTTTATTTATGTTAATACATGTATAAATGTGAAGACATAAATGTATAGACCTAATTTAATTCAACAACCATTTATTGAGAGCTTGTCCTGTGTCAGTTATAATTGTATATTAATGGCACCAAATAAAGCCCCATTCTCAAACCCTGTTGTACACACACACACACACACACACACACACACACACACACCAAACATGCTGCAAAATTAGTTCCCTTTAGTAGAAGTAACATGTGATCGGAATCTCCTTTGAACATCTTTTTTAAAATAAACCAGGAAAGGAACTTGTTATCTGCAACAGAATTGTTTTAATGTCTATTAGTGTTTTTTCATATTGTCATTATATTAAGAAGCATGGGTGATATATTGGTTTTCAGATAAAATGTAACTCTAAAGAACTGAACAGATCCAGTATTAGAATGGCTATTTATTCAATATATGCTTTTCTATTCAGGTAATTGTTAGAATTCAGTACTCTAAAGAAATCAGACATTTGTAGTTGTCTTATATCTCACAGAGTTCCGGAGAAGCGAGTCTATTTCCTGTTGGCTCTGCTCCATAAATCAGAGCGCATCAGAGACCATCCCACTTGGAGTGACGTAGGTAACGGCCAATGTGCTATGGCTTTAAGAAGTGTTCCCAACCATAATCTCAGAAATTCATGCAGATTGTTCATAAGGTCCTACCACTCCAATTAAAATTACACCTTTCTTGACGGTGATAATAAGTAGATACATAGTGATTTTTTCGTAAACTGATCTATCAGACTTAGTTCATTGTCTGACATAATCCAGAGAAAACAGCGGTCAGACAACATTTACTGATGACAGAGAGGACAGGAGTGAATCAAATCCTTTGTAGGAGTAGCGAAGTGAAAGGGTAAATCATTCATATATTAATCAGCAAGTGCTATTCAGCACCTGTTATTTCCCAGGTACGTTTTTGTGGAGTTATAGCAGTGAAAAGGAAACCCAATCTTGTGTTTTCGAAGCTGAAGATAAATCGAGGACAGAAGTTGTGATATGAAGAGGTGGAGTGGAAATTTTAGCTAGGTAGAGGATGGCCAGCAAAGGACTCACCGAGAAGGGAACTTCTGAGTCGGGCTGTAAATAAAGTGAGGGTCCTTAGCTAAGCGGATGTCTGGGGAGGGTGCCCGCTAAGCAAAGGAAAGAGCGGGTTCAGTGGTTCTGGGCCAGGGGTTTGGCTGACATGTTGAAGTGACGACAAGGAGTGCCAAATGACTGGGTAAGAAATGATGAGAAAGAAACAGTAGGAGATGAAGTTAGTGGGTTAGAGGAGCCTGATCCCGAACGACCTTATGTTCAAAATAAGCGCTTTAACTTGGATTCTGAGGTGGATAGCTACTGGAGTCTTTTTTGCATAAGTTTTGTTTTGGAAGGCAATTTATGCTCAGAGACGGAGGCTGTTTTTGCCAATAGTTTATTTAACACAGGTTCACTGTGGGAATTATAATAATTTCACAAGCCAGTAGCATACAAGATAATGCCTCTTAACAAGCCAATAAAGAAATAACATACTCTGAAGCAATGGTTGATTAATTTAATTGAAGTGTACCTTGAACCGGTTGGTACTTGGGAGAGACTGCTTGGCCAACTGAGAACTGATGTACAGCTGCCAGCACAAAAGTAAATCCTTTGTTGCCAGAGCATGTTGCTAGGGAACAACACCACCAGTGTTGATAGGCAAGGTGCCTGTAAAAGAGTCGTCTTTATTGGGACAGGAGCTAATGCCCCACAGGTCTTTGGAGAGCTATTTAGATCAGCAAAGGATAGCCTTGACCAGACCCAACACTCTCTGGTGGCCCTCACAAGCTCTGGGCGTTCATAGTCTAAATGTCCCCTTGCCATAGTGTTTCTTCATATGTTCTTACTGATAAGCCCGAGTGGTGCCCCTCAGCAGCTGAGCTATTGAGTGCTTGTCAAGGGCAACAGCTGAGATGATGACATCTTGACACAGCTGACCTCACTCATATCAAAACAACTTAAAAACTTTATTCTTAGATCAAAACTAATTCACTCTTAAAAAAACAACTTCGATTTTTGTCATAAACAAGTAGATTTGAAATCATATCAAAAGGACACACAATACGAGTGCCATAATCTCATATTAAAAGAATCACTCTGTTGTTTTAAGAATAGATTGCAAGGACCAAAGATATTGAAGGGACAATATTTATCAAGCTAATAACATAATCCATGCTAGATCAGATGTTAGATAGGTTATTAACAAGTGGTCAGCCTCTGAGCATATTTTTAAGGTAGATCTAACATGGTTGTGGAAGGGCTATGAATGCACTGTGAGGGACCAGTCAAGTACGACATCAAATAAAATACAGCAACTGAAAGAAAGGAGTTATCACTAAATGGTATGAGGAAAACTTCCGCTAGATTGTTTGTGCAGGAATATCCCGAGTTTAGTTTTGGACAAGTTGAGCTTGAGTCACCTACTTGATGTCCAAATAGACATGTCCAGTGAGCATTGGCACATACAGGGGTAACCTTCAAGGCAGCAATCCAGCCTGGAAATACAAATGCACCATATAAACAATGTAAAACCACCAAAAGAATTGGCTCACTTTATAGATGGAAATACCATGGATCACCAATATAGAAAAGAAAAGAAGTTCAACGTTAGAAGCTGGGGAGATGGAAATTCAGCAAAAAAAGCCAGAGGAATTACTGGAAAGATGGCTAAGAAGCAGGCCAGGGGGTCCTGAAGCCAAAGGAAGGTGATATTTCCAGGCAGAAAGAGGGATGCACTGTGTCAGGTGCCTTGCTAGGGCGGTGGAGACCACGTGCGAAGAGAGTGGAGGCAGCCGAAGAACATGACATACGTGAAGCTCCTGGACAAGACAGAAGGGAGAATGACAGAGGGGATGGGGGGCCTCATCTCTTGCACAGTGTTCCCTAGGGTTGCCGAGGGAGACCTAGAATGCTTCTTTGACTTCTGTCTTTCCTTTTCATTTCCAAATAATTTCCATGTCCTGTTAATTCCTCTTTTTTTGTTTGTTTTTTTGTTTTGTTTTGTTTTTAGTATCTTTATTGTTGAAAGTTTCACAGACATCCTCCTGAACATTAGATTTTAACTCTTCCCTTGGCCCCATTTACTTTAATTAGTCATTTGTCACCGTTCTGAACCATCCCTTTATCTTCTAACTACACAGTCCCCTAAATGGTGTGGGTTTTCTTGTGGACCAGAAAGGACTGGTTCATCTAGTAAGCACAGTACTTAGGGCTCGTGATACTTTCACGTTCCCATGAACATGTTTACATTTCTTTTAAAATCAGAAGAAAACAAATGAACTATTAGGTCTAAGAAAATGTTTTTAGCCCGGCGGGTGTGGCTCAGTGGTTGAGCGTTGACCCATGCACCAAGAGGTCGCTGGCTTGATTCCTGGTCAGGGCACATGCCCAGGTTGTGGGCCCGATCCCCAGTGGGGGGCATGCAGGAGGCTGCTAATCAATGTTCTCTCTCACTGATGTTTCTATCTCTCTCTCCCTCTCCCTTCCTCTCTACCTAAAATCAATAAAGAAAAAAAAAATTTTTTTTTAAAGAAAATGTTTTTATATGTAAGTGAAGGTACCAGGAAGAAGAAAGTGCCCGGGGCCCTGATGCGCCCCTGGAGCCAGACATGTTTTGCCCTGCAGCAAGGCAGTGTTGAAGCAGAGCTGCATTCAAAGCGTTTCCCTCCTCCAAATCCTTCCATGGAGATATGCCTCACACGGAGTCGATTCAAACGCTTCGCCTCCAAATGACCTTCCTAAATCTTTCATCACACTGGCATGCAACACTTGCTGACATTACATCCTGCTCTTTCTTCCACAGTCTCTGTGCCCTAATGACACTGCTTGGTTTACCCAGTGCCAGTCCTGCACTTTCCTCCTCCCCATTTCCAGTCCCCGGCCTGAACTGGCCTTTTCCCTAGTGTGACTGTAGTTAACAATAACGCGTGGTAGGTTTGAAATTTCAACACAGATTTTCTTTTGAAAAAAGGAAAATGGTAACTATGTAAGCTCATAAATATGTCACTTAGTTTGATTGTGGTGACCGTTTCACATGGCGTACATATGTCAAATCATCCAGTGGAAAACCTTAAATATATATACTTTTTAATTGTCAGTTATACCTCAATAAAGCTGGAAAACATCGAAATTTGACATTTTAAAAACCCATGTATTTTAAGTATCCTTTCAACCTTTTTTTTTAGTGAAGGCATGAGAAATGCATTTGCTATGAACAAAATCATATATTTCTTTGTGTTCAATATAAGGATTTACTACATATTAAAAAAAGACAGTAATCTTTCCCAACACCTAATATATGTATGTGTGTGTGTGTGTGTGTGTGTGTGTGTGTGTGTGTGTTGTAAACCTCAGTTGTTCCTGTATAAAAAGGAAAGTAACTAAACTGTTCTTCCCATTTTGATGTAACCTAGTCCTAGAGGCTGGTGGCCCAGCAAGTGTCCTCACCATACCTGCCTCTAGGCATACTGAGTGCTGGCCGGGTAAGAAACCCTCTTTCGTTACAGCATTGTGAGAAAAAGATCATTTTGTAAACGACTTATTTACCTTTTGTGTTTTCTATACACTTGCTGATTTATTCTTAAATCAATTAAATGACTCCCCCATCCCTCCCATTTATAAAATGAGTTGTGAAAAGGTAAGATTTATCTGAGGTTAACGAACGAAAAAGGAGACCATGAATTTTAAGAAACGGTCCCGCTTGATACATTATCCTAAAATATTTGAAGGCTGGTTTAAATAAATAGTCACTGGAGTTGAATATCACTTCAGTTCACTGCATTATTCCTATCTCAATAATCTTTATGGTTCCTCTACCAGGACTGCATAGATTTCATATGCAAAATAATTCATTAATGAGAAAGTGGTTATTTTTTGTTTGTTTGTTTTCAATGATGTAAAGAGACTGTCTCAAATTACTTCCTCAGAAGGTTGTGGGGTTTTTTTTGATATTTTTTCTTTATTGATTTTAGAAAGAGGAAAGGAGAGAGAGAGAAACATCGATGAGAGAGAACATCAATTGGCTGCCTCCTGCATGCCCCCCACTGGGGATTGGGCCCACAACCTGGGCATGTGCCCTGACCTGGAATCGAACCCGCGACCTCTTGGTGCATGGGTCAACGCTCAACCACTGAGCCCCAGTGGAAATATTCAATGTCATTGCATCTATTACTGGAATTCTAATAAAATAAATATTAATTTATGGCTTCAACCTGCTACATTTGAAGTTGGAAGAGAAAACATCCAAACTAGGGGAAACAAACAGGAAAACATAGCCATAATAAACTATAATAAACCGGAAATATGTATAGTGCAGAATAGTACTTGGTTTTAGGAAACCAAGGGGATTATAGACAAACAGAATTAAACAACATAGCTGAATTTGCATTGTTCTCCTTGCCTTCACTTTGATGGATGGTAAAGAACGTTGAGATTATTGTCCTATATGTCAGAGCCTTGGTAGAACACAATTTCCCTTTTTTCCATTGTCATAATTTAGATGGCATGTTTTCAAGTAACGGAGACTAAGCTAGGTAAACAAAAGGATTTTTTTTTTTTTTTATCCTCACCCGAGGACATTTTTTCATTTTTTGTTCAGATAGAGTGGGAGGGAGAGAGAGAGAGAAACATCGACGTGAAAGGGACACATTGAGTGGCTGCCACCCGCACGACCAACCAGGGCCTGGGACAAACTGCAACCGAAGTACATGCCCTTAGCGGGAACCGAACCCGGGTCTCTCTGGACCGCAGGCCGACGCTCTAACCGCTGAGCCAAACCGGCCAGGGCAAACAAAAGGATTTTTATTTTAAGAATACATGAGTATCTCTTGAGATCCAAGGAGGTGTATATATGTGTGTGCGGCTAGTCACTCAAAAGTCTTTAGGATCCCCAATTTTGTTTCCCTCTAAGAATGTATATTAGTTGCTATTGTTGCTATAGTTCTTTGAAGATTGTCTCTCTTGCTATTTGCTCTATATTGTGAAGTATAGCTGCCTCACAGGAATTGAGTTTATAGTTCTCGTCACATGCAGACATTTGAGAGCTTTAAAATTCCGTCCAGATGCGTGGGAGAGAGAATCTTGTTGGCTGGGCTTGGGTCTGTATCAGTTTCCCTGTGTTCAGTGGGAACTGATGACATAGGACTCTTGCTTACACAAAGGAGTCTATCTTTTTGGATTGGGAATTCATGAAAAGGATTTAACAAAACTGGTCAAACTCTTCCCTCCTCCCCCGTTAAGAACAGAATCTTTAGAAGAAACCCAGTCTACTGAGTAACTATCACCCACACCCCAAGCACATAGAATAAACACATGGCTCCTTCTGCAACAAAGAGAATGTATTTTCCCATCCTAGAAGGTGTATGCTTTTCTAGCAAAGTTCTTGAAAGCCTACATGTGCAAGGTCAGAAACATAACATAGTTGAAAAGCTATTTGAAGAATGCCTGTTGTAAAAGCAATGGGGAACGGGGAAGAGGGGACGGATGGGCAGGCATGAGAGCCCACAGGGGCCTGCCAGGGGGAGACGGTCTGTCTGCCCTGAGCTTCAGCCAATCATTGCCTTCTGGGAATGCAGACCGGAGCCAGATCTTCTCATTTTTCTGGGGGTCCTTGAAATCCACATCGTGAAGTGAAAATTTTCTAGTTGAAGATTTGGGGTACTCCTTTAATTAAAAATTAATAGGTGAACAATACTATGTTTGGGGACTAAATGCAAGTCATTGGCCACTAGTTTGTGAACTCTGTCATCCGTGTTTATTAAATGAGTGGTTGAATACATGGATGGATGACACTCCTTTGGTAACATTGACTGCAGACATGTTTACCAAGTCCTCCTGAAATGTTCATGCCTTAGACAGGGTGAACTTTCGAGATGTGACTAAAGTCTCAGCAGTTTGTAAAGAAAGTAAGTTCATTTGCCAGGGTAAGCTTATCTCTTGCATGAACACATTCTTCTAAGATTTGCCTGGCCACTTTGAACGATTCGCCATAGGTGAACCTATTCATTGTAAGCCAACCAATGCAAATCCATTGCTCATCATAACGCTTGGAGAGAGAGCACTGTAGCAGAGGAAAACAAGACTTAGCTAAGGAATATAAATGGAACAGAGCTGGAGCAAAACGCTTAGCAAATTGCCACTTAGGCCATCAGAGCATGAATAGCTTCTGTGACTGTTCCAATAGGTGTCAGCCAAGTGCCACCTGAGCTGTTCTGACAAAACTAAAATAGCGTGTCACAGCTTCCTGGGTCACATACAAACTGGAGCAGTGCTATTTCAGACCGAGAAAGCATCCACCTATTACATAACAGCCAGGCGATATATCTACTTTGGGAAGTGGAGGACAGTTGATGTTTTAAAGGGTGGCAAACTTAGGATACAGCCGAATAAAATAGCATGGGCGACTTCCTTGGAAGATTTCTGCTCTTGCATAACCAAGAGGTTGACATAGTGTACAAAACTTCCATTTTAATTATCAGCCAGATCTCTGAGCACATGAGCATTTAAACCATGAACAGCATACCTCTCGAAAAGCTTTCCCCTTTGGGATTACATCTTGCAATCCCCAGATGACATCTTCCCTGTTCTCTACCGTAAGGGGGAATGACATTTCTAATGAGCATACTTGTATCATATCTTGTAGGGTCTGACTCCCAACTATCTGTCTCCTCACACAGGCCTCAGTCCAAGAATTCAAATGTGCTAGGTGGCTCTGGGAAGATGTACTATTTCAGGAATCATTAATTTTTTTTCAGTGTCCTTTTTTTTTGGCTTTGAGATTAAGAAATATCCATCACAAAGAAATCATGCTGAGACCAGTTAACGCCAATAAAGTCTCCCTGTTATCAGTTACCTCATCTCCATCTTGACCTGGTACTCTTGTCCACACTTATCAACTGACTCAGTTTCTCAGTCCTCCCACCCCAAAGACTCTGGGCAGTTGTTCCTCATATTTTCATGGTTACAATATCTTCTTTCCTCAACCCAATCCAGTTTCAATGTGACAAATATTTTGAATGCATTTTCAATAAAATTTGAATATCTATTACCCTCTGCTAATTAATTGCAGATCTTCCATTCACAGTTTCATTCAAGTCTTATTTCTTCCATGAGGTTTCTTTACTTGGAGCTTCATTATTTTGCAAGTATTGCCTCAGTAATTCTCTCCCCACTGATTCGGAAGCCAACTGCTCTGCGTTCTTCCCCTTTTCTTTTGTCTTATTCTATTTAGGCTGTATGGCCTGAATTAATGAATCCATTCTCCATTCAACATTTTCTGATTCTACTTCCACTTGATTTCTTTTATCTTCTCTTATATTATTAAGACACCTATTAACTCATCAACTATATCTGCATCTTGCTATTTCCTTGAGAATAGATATATCTCATAGCCCTTGACCCTTTAGAGCCCAAAAGAAGGTACACAAGACATACCAACTAATCTTCTGAAGAAGAGTAAAAGAAAAGAGAGGAAAAAAGATAAGAGAAAAGAGACCTAATTTGGGGGACCTCAGAAATAAAGAACAATCATATCAGATGCAACCTTCTTTAATTCTCAGTATTATTTCTGTCACTTCAAACTTATATATAAGAGGAAATAAAGGTAGTGTTACAGGATTATTAGACAAAGCCTAAGTTAAGTGTGTGTTAAAAATGTGTTCAGAGTCACTAAGATCTTAAATTTCCAAATCTATTTGAGAGGTCGCGTGTTTCCAATACGCATGTCATTCCATGGATGGATTCTTGTTTTCCAGTGCAGGTGGGCTGGTTTGCAAGCATCACTTAAAATACTTGGATGGGATATGAAATGGGATTTATGATCCTGTTTTCTGGGTCGAGAGCATTAATATTTTTATTTAATTTTGCTTCTGTCACCAAGGAGCTCTCAGAAAATGAAACATTTTTTAAAATTTAAGTTCATTGCACCGACATTTATCTCATTTCACAGGAATGTTACAGGTCAGCAAATTACATTTCAGGTGTGCTTTCCTGGTGTCATTATGTTATATTCAATAATCAATCATTATATTTTAAAATGGATGCATAACTTTTTTTTTTTTTATTTGAGGAGGTAAAGAAATATTTCAAATGTGTGGGAGAAACAATTAGTTAAACTGACATTTATTCGGCTCTTAGTTTATGCAAACATGGTAGTTGTCAGTTTTACAAAACAAAAAGAAATGAAAATTGGGTATATTTGAGATTGCTCAGAGTGCATTATTAATAATCTCTTCTCTTTGCTTGCTTTTAAACATTGTTTTGCTCAAAAAGCTGGAAAAGGCAAATGTTCTGATGATAGGTTTATAGAGGGTTGGTAATTGTGTGGAACTTCATTCCTATGTGGCATTTTCTTTAGGTTAATGCTTTACCGTCTCCTACGGAGATAATACAGTCGTTCATCTATTATAGATCGCAGTATGTTTGAAGAGCCTAGTTAGGTCCAGATTCTGAGTCTTGAATATTATATGAAATGAAATTGGGTTCTGGTTCCTTACATTACTTACAAATTGGTGAATGTTTTAAGTCCATGTTCCAGGCTACATTTATGGTCTTGTACCAGTTTTCTTTTTCATGGTTGGATATTACACAAAGAAATATATTCATTACATTCTATGGTGAGCATATAGGAGGTTGATTATATGCAGTTGCTTCTCAAACTCAAGGTTAATGTCTTACCTTTAAACTAGAATAATTCCAGAAAGAAATGGAATTGCATATCTACTTGGGATTTGGGAAAGGGTCAACATTAAATTATAAAAGAGCAAGATCCAAAAATTGGATAATTCTAGAAATTTCTTGTTGTGTAAAAATACCACCCCAAAACGTAGTCGCTTAAAACAATAATATTTACTTTGCTTGGGAGTAAGGACAGCCCCTTGGCAGACACAGCTTATTTCTGGTTCACTTGGTATTAGCTGTGGAAGCTTGAAATCTAGAAACTGGAATCAAGCATCTGGTGCCTTGGTTGGGACTACTTCAACAGGTGGAGGTGAGGGAGCTGGACTTCTGGGATTTCTCTTTGTATCTCCATGTGGTCTCTCCGAATGGTCTCTCCAGCATAGGGGCATCAAGATGGTAAGATTTCTTATGTGCAGGCACAGGGCATCCAAGGCACATACACAAGAGAGAAAGAACCAGGCACAAGTCGTACCACTTTTTATGACCTAGGCACTCCTGTTCATTCTCTTTATCAAAACACAAGCCACCAAAGATACCCATATTCAGTGGGAGAAGGATTAAACTCTACCTGTTGGTGAGAGTATTTCAAGGGACATGAGACATACTTAAAATCACACCAATATCTGAGAACTCTGCCAGAGATATTAATATAACTAAAGCAAATATAGCAAGGTGTTGTCTTCTAATGTTTTTCTGGGCTCTCCAAAACAATTTTCACAAAGTTAACACACTTCTTCACAGAATTTATCACGTTGTTCTAAATCCCCACAATGCTTACCTTTTAAATGTTTAACATGTTCTAGTCCACTGATTCATGTATTAGATAAACACAATTAGCCCAGCCGGTGTGGCTCAGTGGTTGAGCGTTGACCCATGCACCAAGAGGTCATCGGTTCAATTCCTGGTCAGGGCATATGCCCAGGTTGTGGGTCTAATCCCCAGTGGGGGACATGCAAGAGGCGTTCTCCCTCATCGATGTTTCCATCTCTCTCTCTCCCTCTAAAAATCAATAAAGAAAAAAATTTTTTAAATAGATAAACATGAGAGTTTGGTCAAGATGGCGGCGTAGGTAAACGCAGTATCGCCTCCTCCCACAACCACATCAAAATTACAACAAAACTACAACACAATCATCATTGAGAACCGTCTGAAATCGAGCTGAATGGAAGTCCCACAACTACGAAATTAAAGAAGCAGCCACAGGGAGACTGGTAGGAGGGCGGAGGCGCAGACAGGCTGGTCCCACACCCACGTGTGGCGGATAGAAATCAGGAGAGACCTCGGTTGGGAATGTCCTCCCTGAGGAGTGAGGGGTCCCCGCCCCACACCAGGCACCCAGCTCAGGGTTCCAGTGCCAGGAAGAGAAGTCCCCATAACTTCTGGCTGCAAAACCAGCGGGAACTGAGGCTGAGGGAGGCTGAGGCTGCGGGAGCCCTAGGCAGCTCATCTTAAAGGGCCCGCGCACGGACTTACTCAGACTTGCTCCCTGTAAGCTTGGAGGGGAGGCAGCTAGAGGGGCACCACATACAGGGAAGAACTGAGCTGTTTGGCCTCCGGACGAGGGCTGGAGGGGCAGCTTTCTCCTGGACAGACATGCTGTTGGAGGCCATTGTTCCTTTGATGAGCCCTTCCCCCACAGGGCAGGCAGACAGCCACCAAATCTGGGATTCCAGCAGCCTGGCTCACACTATTTACCCCTCCCTGGTGATGCCCTGAGGCCCCGCCCCACCCAAGCTGTTTCCAAAGCCTTTACCATAGGATTGGCCTGTCTTTGATCCTGCTTCAGAGTTTCCTAAAATCTCTCAAAAAAGCAGCATCTGGTCTCAGAGAGCCCCATACCTCTTGTTAAGTGGCCCCAGGCCTGGCACTAGAAGCAGCCAGCCTTGGTTCACAACCTGGCTTTTCCTGGACACCTCCAAGCCCAGCACAAGAAGAAGCCATCTGCAGTTCACTTTGTAGCTTATGCCGGGTGGCCCTGGATAGAGCACAGGCAGTGGCTGACCTTGCCCCAGAGCCAGCACACCTGGTGGACAGCTTTAGACCGCATCAAAACACCACCACCCAACCACCTCCACAAGCAACACACTCAATGAGTGGACTCAGTGGGTACCAGAGCCCTGCTGAAGTAAGTCTTGCTGTGTGTGGTGGGCCCCTACACAGCTGATCCTCCAAGGTAGTCAGAGGCCAGTGGCTAGTGGGCACAGCCAGTCCTTGCAGCTGATCAGCCTGAGTAAACCCCTCCCATTGATGTGCCAACAGCAATCAAGACTCAATTACAACAGAAAGGTATACAGTCCACACTAGGGGTGCACCGTGAGGGCCCAGCTGGGGTGATCAAGGAGACTGTGCCACTGGACTCTACAGGACACCTACAACAGTAGGCCATCCTACAAAGCCTAGGAGGCATAGCAACTCTGCCTAATACATAGAAACAATCACAGGGAAGCAGCCAAAATGAGGAGACAAAGAAATATGTCCCAAATGAAAGAAAACAAAACTCCAGGAAAAGAACTAAATAAAATGGAGATAAGCAATCTAACAGATGCAACCAAAACACAGGTTATAAGGTTGCTCAGGGAACTTGGTGAGACATCCAAGGGACTTAGTGAGAACTTCAAGGAACTTAGTGAGACCTTCAAAGAACTTAAGGAGAACTCTGAGGAACTTAGTGAGAACATCAACAACATAAAAAAGGGCCAGTCAGAAATGAAGGATGCACTAACTGAAATAAAGAATAATTTACAGGGAAACAATAGTAGAGTAGGTAAAGCCAAGAAGCAGACCATCGATTTAGAATATAAGGAAACAGAAAACACCCAACCAGAACAGCAAAAAGAAAAAAGAGTCCAAAAAATGAGGATAGTGTAAGGAGCCTCTGGGACAACTTCAAGCATGCCAACATTCGCATCATAGGGGTGCCTGAAAGAGAAGAGGCTGAGCAAGAAATTGAAAAACTATTTGAAACAAAAATGACAGAAAACTTCCCTAACTTGGTAAAGGAAACAGACATACAAGTCCAGGAAGCACAGAGAGTCCCAAACAAGTTGAACCCAAAGAGGTCCACACCAAGACACATCATCATCAAAATGCCAAAGGTTAAAGACAAAGAGAGAATCTTAAAAGCAGCGAGAGAAAATCAGTCCGTTACCTACAAAGGAGCTGCCATAAGACTGTCAGCTGATTTCTCAAAGAAACTTTGCAGGCCAGAAAGGAGTGGCAAGAGATATTCAAGGTGATGAAAAGCAATGACCTACAACCAAGACTACTCTATCCTGCAAAGCTGTCATTTAGAATCGATGGACATATAAAGAATTTCCCAGACAAGAAAAAGCTAAAGGAATTCATCACCACCAAACCAGTATTATATGAAATGTTGAAGGGTCTTCTTGAAGGCAAAGAAGAACAAAAATATGAACAATAAAATGGCAATTAATACATATCTATCAACAATTGAATCTACAAACAAAATGAGCAAGCAGAACAGAAAGACTCATAGATACAGAGAACTTTTTGTTGCTTGCCAGATGGGTGGGGGCTGGGGGGATGGGTGAAAAAGATGAAGGAATTAAGAAGAACAAATTGGTTGTTAAACTGATGAACCTCAAAGGGAAGGGGGGAGGGAGGGTGGGATGAGATAAACCAAAGAACTTCTATGCATATATTCATAACCAATGGACACCGACAATAGTGTGGGAAGGCAGGAGGGGGCAGGAATGGTGAAAAAAGGGAGAGACATCTGTAATACATTCAACAATAAAGATGAGTTTTAAAAAATAAAAATAAATAAATAAAATAAATAAATAAATAGATAAACACAATTATTTTAAAGAGAATTTGTGTTGGGTTGTGTCCTCTGAGAAGTAGACATCAGAAGAGGATTAGTTGTGCAGAGACTTATGGGAAATCTTCTAGAAGTTTAAAGTGGAGGGAGGCAGAGAATGCTAAGAGATCCTTAGATGGTGAAGCAGATCTCTGGTACCTATGAGAGGAGAAGAGGAAGGAGGACCAATTAGACAGGAAGTGTCTCACAGTGTACCAGTTCCAAGGAAAGTTTTACCAGACCATTTGGGAGTAGCAGTTTCTTAAAGCAAACCTAACCAAACCCAAGCATGCATCTATCATAGGATGCAGCAGTTTCACTCCTGGTTATTTATCCCAGAGAAATAAAGACTTATGTTCATACAAAAGCCTGTACACAAATGCTTATGCAGCTTTATTCATAATAGCCCCAAATTGGGATCACACTAGATGTTCTTCGGCAGGTGAATTGTTGAACAATCTGTGATGCAGCCATACTGTGGAAATAAACAATTCATATGTTTTATGGTGTTTTGTTTTAAATATGTTTTATTGATTTTTTAGAGTGAGAGAGATAGAAACATCGATGTGAGGGAGAACATTGATTGGCTGCCTCCTGCATGCCCCCCACTGGGGATCGGGCCCACAACCTGGGCATATGCCTTGACCAGGAATCGAACCAGCAACCTCTTGGTGCATGGGTCAATGCTCAACCACTGAGCCACCCCGGCCGGGCTGCTTCCAAGTATTTTGATAGTTGTTTATGTGGAAAAACGAAATGATTATTTGTATTTTTTCTAATTATACATGTGAGTCCATAAATTTATAATCCAATGGTCTATCTGGTATAAATTGCCTTTTATGTTTCCTATTGTTTGGTAAAACTTCGTTCCTTGGTAATTAAGAAGTAAGCAAACTTCTCATTGGAAGCACTATATCAACTAATGCATATATCTATGTATTGGAATGATTTTTAACTCTTTGTCTGGCTACATGAAAGTCCCTGTTTATTTTTGTGCCACTCCCAGATAATTTTAATTTATATTGTTTTATGGTAATTGTGACACTTGGCAACCTAGCGTATGATATTTCTAATTTTTAACTTTTTTTCTCATTGCACTGTATGCTTGTTTTTTTTTATAGTACCTTGACTTTCATGTCTTGTCATCATCAGGGTAATTTGTACTATTTTACTTTCCTTATGAATGAAGCATATTGGTTTCAATGGCATTTGTTTCCTCCCAGAACAAAGCTATAGCCCCAGACTGGGATTGGGAGAGAGAGAGAACCCTTGTCTCCTTAGCTGTACTTTCCTGGAGCAGATCCTCCCAGAACAGAGCCTCAGAACGCACACCTGTAGCTCAGGGCGAACGCATGAGTCATGGCTGAAATGCACAGTCTCACTGTTATTACTGAGATTTAGTAGATTTTCTTGAATGAGTGTATCTCCATTTATTGTCTGATCTTAGGAGATTTTCCAGAGATTTTTTAAATGAATATGTTTTGAAATTTAAAAAAAAATGTTTTTTCTGAGAAAAGGTTCTGTCTGCCCTTTTGCATGTAGATTTCTGACTTAATGTTCTCACCAACCTTTCCCCACTTCCCACTCATGAATTTCCATGCTTTCTCCCAACTTCATTACTTGACACCTGTTTTCTATTTTTTTCTGGTTTAATGGTTTTGATATTTTTGAATTCTGCTTTAAAATTTGGTGCAGAGTACTACATTATCTATTGATTACATCCATGGTTTATTTAAGCTCCTTCAGCAAAGAGCAAAGATATGTTCAGATTACCTCAGGTGTTCGGATATTGTTGCTTTGGATCAGAATTTCCATTATTATTAGTGGAAGTTTTATGCGTGACATCATTATTAAATATAGTTTTACCAAGAAAGAAAGATATTCTGATTCATTTTCTTTCTACCAATTGATATGCAAGCCTTGGAAAGCACACATAATGCAATAATGGAAGACTGCTCTATGCCAAAGCTCTGGGGATCGAGTTTCATTTTTCATTTGGAGAGGAAAATTCTTAGCTACCTTTCAGAAATTATGTTTACATCAAATAAATTTTATACTTGTCTGGTGATGGCAATTTGAATAATGGATGTCCTCTCTGTTGTTCAAATTTCAAATTGGTTTCTCATCCAGCCCTTAGATTTTACAGCTGTTTGCTCATTATGTTTTCTGAAAAGAAGCATAGTTTGATCTCATTTTTCACACTATTTTCCAACACAGAGAGCGATTGTTCCACTATTGTAGGAAGTTGAACTTCCTAATTTGGGAAACTGCATTCCTTTCCCACTTCTCAAAACAAACAAGCAAGCCAACAAACAAAACAAAATACTCAAGGCATCGTTTTCTAATGACAAAAACCTGTCATTTATTCATAAGGCTACTGAATGCATCATCTTTATTGCAAAGTGTCCGTGTAAAGCAAGCTATGGAATAGTTAATATCTAGGAACATAAGTGTCCACAGTGATGAGTCATCTTTTAAGTTCAGCTAGTTTTAATTCCACTGGTGGCTGTAAAGTTACAATGTAACAAAATCCTGTGGCAATGATTCAGCTTAGCTTCATTTGAATCTGTGAACCAGGGTAAGGAGGCCATGTTTCTGTGTCTATGTGACTGCAAGGCTGCTCTAATATAGTTGTTTCCAATTTATCATAAGATATCATAATATCACATAAAAATAGTCTAGGACCCTGGCTGGTATGGCTCAGTTGGTTGAGTGTCATCCCACGCACTGGGAGGTTGCTGGATCAATAACTGATCAGGACATGTGCCTGGGTGTGGGTCCCATCCCCAATGAGGGGCTTTCGAGGGGCCGCTGATCAGTGTTTCTCTCTCATTGATGTGTCTATCTCTCGCTCCCTCTCCCTTTCTCTCTGAAATCAATAAAAACATTTAAAAAAATAATCCAAGGAACTGAATTAATACCATTGCCAATATTTAAGACAAATTAAATAATCACCAAGAGAGATGGGACACAAATGTATCATTACTTGTGATGTTCAGTGTTTGAATTTTATTAAAAATTGTCTTTATTCTTGAAGTAATGCTAAAAACATTGATTTCAGGAGCTGCTTATGGTACAAAGCAGTTTTTTTTGTTTTTGTTTTTACCAAAAGGCTATCCTTATAGTATAGCAACAAGTGATAAAGAGACATGATATTGCCTGGCTGGTGTGGCTCAGTGGACTGAGCATAGTCCCATGGACTGAGAGGTCTGGGTTAGATTCCTGGTCAGGGCATGTGCCCGGGTTGTGGGCTCGATCCCCAGTAGGGGCGTGCAGGAGGCAGCAGATCAATGTTTCTCTCTCACGTTGATGATTCTATCTCTCTCTAAAAAATCAATAAAAACATTAAAAAAAAGAGAGACATAGTATTTTTTATTTTAACAAGAAGGAACCTGGTGTCTGAAATGTGGGAAGGGCATTCTTGAGGACTAAACCCATAGCCCTTAACATCTGAACCTGATCTTCTCTCTGGGTAGATAGTATCAGAATGGGTTCGAATTATAGGACACACACACACACACACACACACACACACACACACACACACATTGGAATTGAGTCCAGGAACCTAATTTGGTATTCCTCTCTTTACCATTTATCACTTTAACTGTAGGTTCTTGGTATTCTATTCTAAGTCACATTTATATTTCTGCAAATGTTTGGAAGGGACAGAAACTATTGGTTTTCTAACAAGTTTTATTTGAACCAAGAAAATAAATTAACAATGTGTGCTTATATTCTTCCACTAATGGTTTGCACTTCTAAGTGCTTATTTGATGGGTTAAGAACATCCAGGGAAAACTGTTAAATGCAATATTAGGTATATTGACAGCAAAAGAGCCTGCATGTGCAAAATATGCTAATGTGATTCTTGCTAATGGTTATCCATGATTTATACAATATTACATCAATTCTCTTCCAATCAGCAAGAGAATATGCACATAACTGAGCTTCTATAGAACTATATGTCACTAACTTTATTTGGTCCTCAGTTTCCCTGACATTAGGTGAGGATAATCAACTAAATTAAATATCTTGAATTTCTGCCTGGCCAGTGTGGCTCAGTGGTTGAGCATCGACCCATGCACCAAGAGGTTGCCAGTTTGATTCCCAATCAGGGCACATGCCCAGGTTGTGGGCCCAATCCCCAGTGGGGGGCATGCAGGAGGCGGCCAGTTGATGTTCTCTCTCATTGATGTTTCTATCTCTTATCTCCCTCTCCCTTCCTCTCTCTCCAAAATCAATAAAGAAAAAAATTATTTTTTTAATCTTGAATTTTTAAGTGGAGTCCTCCTAGGATGAGCACAATATATTTATTTTCGTATATTACGATGTATCAAATAACCCAAAACTTAGTTGCTTCAAACAATCCATGTTTGTTTTCTCAGAGTTTTTGTGGGCTGGGTGTTTGGAAGCAACTTAGCTGAGCTGTCCTGGCTCTGTCTGTTTCCTGAGGTTAGTGAAGGTGTTAACCAGAGCTGCAGCTGTCCAAAGGTTTGCCTGGGGCTGGAGGACCTCTCTAACCCAGTGCGTAGGTCCCAGTTCAAACGAGACCACACTCAACATTTTCATCGTCTTGGAACTGAGTTTCTTCTGTTCACAGTACCAAATGATCCTCTAACCTCAATCAGGTCAATCAGCCAAAAAAAGGGTCAGTATAGTACTAGATATAGCATTTTTGTCAGCTGTGGGAAAAACACATTGTCTTTACTCCCTGCACTCATTAGAACCACCACCAATATCAACACTAAAAGAAGGAGATCTCGCTGCAATTATCTATGTTGCCATTTGTTTTCAAAGTTACAGCACAGTCTATAGCTAATGGATAAGACATGACCCCACTACACCAACAAGCTAGACTTCTAACAGACACTGAACTAGCTGGTGATCCTTAGAACACAGGCCTGAGAATAATGAACTGATGATACATATTTCACTTTCTTGCACAATGTCTTCCTCCAGCAAAGCATTCTGAATTGTTTAGCGTTTAGAAGAATATTTGTGGAGAGTATTTTTGATCTCCTGTGGAAATATATTCTTCCCATAGTGTTTTCTCTGAAAAGAGACCACTCTACTGATTTCAGACATTTTTATTTTGGGGGGTCAGCATGGAGGCTCTTTATGCTAATTTACACTCTTAAGGTTAATAAAGACATGATCAGAATGACAGGAAATATTTCAGAACGATTATGATTATATTTCAGAATAATTATTTTTACTTCTAAAACTGGGGTTTGAACTGTACTTTAGACTGAGATTTCAAACTATTTTTAAGTCTTGTAGACTTTTATGAAAATATGTGTTGCAATGAATGTCACTCTTAGAAAAATACACAAAATTAAAGAAATGAGGGAGCGTCCTGGCCAGGTAGTTCAGTTGGTTAGAGTGTCATCCTGATACACCAAGATTGTAGGTTCAATCCCTGGTCAGGGCACATACAAGAATCAACCAATGAATGCATAAATGAGAAAACAAATTGATCTCTCTCTCTCTTTCTCTCTCTCTCTCTCTTTCTTTCTCTCTCTTTCTCCCTTCCCCTCTCTTTCTTTATCAAATCAATAAACAATTAAAAAAATGAAATGAGGTACCTTTTATCTGAAAATATGTATTGTTTGACACAAAAAATCTATGTGAAGAACTTTCAAATAGACTTAAATGTGGGATTTAAAAACATTTTTATTTTTATTGTAATGCTAAAATTTTAACTATTTTATTGTATCTAAGACAATTTCTGCTGATGGTGAAAGTGAAGGACACATTTTTTTGTTTATGTATCTCTTGTTTTTCCTCTGGTCTTTTATAAAGGAAAATTAATTCCATGGCTTTCAAACTATATTCATTACTGTAGTTTCTTTTAGTGTTCATACTGAGATTCACCTTTGCCAATTTCCACTAGTTTTCATTCACCAATGAACTATATTTGTTCAGACTGCATGTTCTTTATTATTTATTGCTGGGTTTGATTTTATAATAGTTCACTTTGGATTTTTGCATTTATATTCATAAGTGAGACCAGTCTGTGATTACCTTTTATTGCTGAATTTCTGGTAAAATATCATGTTCTTTGCAAGATGTTCTGTAAGACTGGGATTATATCTTCCTTGAGTGATGGTGACAACAGACTGATAAGCACCCTGCATGGGATTTTCTTAGAGGAAAAATGTTTCCACTGCTCATTGGTTTTGTTTAGTAGTTAAAGGATTATTCAAGTTGTTTATTCTGTCTTGAATGAATTTTGATAAGCTGTATTTTTCTAAGAACTTACCCATTTCATTTATGTTTTCATAAGTTGTTCATACAGTCTTCATTAGTTTTAATGTCTGTATCATTTGTTCTGATGTTCCCTTTTTCATCCCTGCCATTGTCTGTTTGTGCAGTCTCATTTTATTTTCATAGAACCAAATTTCCTGAGTATTTCTTATTTTACATGTGTTGTTACTTAATTGATTTTAGCTCTATTCATTATCATTCTTTTTCATCTATCTCTCTATTAGTTTCCTATCATTGCTGCAACAAATCACCCTACGTTTAGTGGCTTAAAACAGCACAAGCATTATTTTGCAGTTCTGGAGGCCAGAGCTCTGACAGGTCTCACTGGACCACAGTCAAGGTGTCCACGGGCTGTGACACTTCCTGAAAGCTAAAGGGGAAGATCTGTTTCCCTGACGTGTGGCACCCTCCCTCTATCTTCAAAATCAATAATGATGGGTCATATCTTCGCACTGCATTATTCTGGCCTCAGTTTCTCCTCCCTCTTTCACTTTAAGAACCCAGGTGGATATATTTGGCCTACTCAGATAATACAGGATAATCTGTCTCATTTAAAATAAGGTGGCTGGTCCAGCCGGTGTGGCTCAGTGGTTGAGAGTCGACCCATGCACCAAGAGGTCGCTGGTTCAATTCCTGGTCAGGACACACGCCCAGGTTGTGGGCCCGATCCCCAGTGGGGGGCATGCAGGAGGCGGCCAATCAATGTTCTCTCTCATCAATGTTTCTATCTCACCTACTTTTTTAGATGTACTTTTCTTTTGCTGTCTTTTTGAGATAAAGGTTTAACTCATTAACTTTCAGCCTTCTACATAATCTAATCTATGCCTTTAAAGTTATAATTTAAAGCCCCACCCCCACCTAAGAAACATCATGGCTAATACATAATGAAAGAAGAAGGGAATTGCTCATAAATTTAAAGTGAAATCATTCACTATTATTTCAACTCAATCTTTTACTATAATTTGTCATGTTTCTGCTTCCTACTAATGTCTATCCATTTTTTTACATTATTTATTTTGAGGTTATATTATTAAGTGCATACTACTTAAAAATTGTTGTTTCTTTTTCATGACTTTTACTTTATAAATTATGAAATGATACCATATATCTCTAGCAATAGAGGTCTTTTATCTGATAGATTTATCCAATAGACAGGTAGAGAGAGGTTACTCAGCCCATTGTGATCACAAGAATAGAGTTACCATATGAACCAGTAGCCCTTCTCCTGGGTATCTACCTGACAAACTTTAAAACATGTATTCATAAAGAAATATGCACCCCTATGTTCACTGCAGGAGTATTCATGGTGGCCAAGCCATGGAAACAGCTGAACTGCCCTTCGATGGATGACTGGATAAAGGAGGATGGTACAGATAGACAATGGAATGCTACTCCGCCATGAGCTGTGACAACATAGATGGATCTTGAGATTTTCATGCTAAGCAAAATAAGTCAGATGGGAAAAGTCAAGAACCTTATGGTTTCACTCATATGTGAGATATAAACTGAAAGAAACCAATGAACAAACAAGGAAAATGAACAAAAACTCATAGACACAGACATCAGTACTGTGATTACCAGAGGGAAAGGGGGCAGGGGTTGTGAAGGAGGTAATAAAGCATAAAGGGGGTCGAGTATGTGGTGGGGGAAGAGCTCACTTTAGGGGGTGAACTCACAATGCGATAGAGAGATGATGCTTACGTTTTCAACTATAATAGTAGGTCCATTTGTTTCTCCTTGCTGCCCTATTCGTTTTTGATGCTTATAGTTCAGTGTTCTGTTGTTAGATACATACACTTTGAGGATTATGTTTTCTTAAAGAATTGACCCCTTTATTATTATGCAATGCCTTTTTTTTTTTTTTTTTTTTTATCCCTCGTAACTTTCGTTGGTTTGAATCTGTTCTGTCTGGAATTAATTTAGTCACTTCTGTTTTCTTTTAATTAATGTTAGCATGACAAGGTTTTTGTCCATCCATTTATTTTTAATCTATGTCTTTATATTTAGAGTTTCTTGTAGACCATGTAGAGTTGACCTTGCTTTTTGATCCATTTGACAGTTGCTCTCTTTCAACTGGTGCATTTAAGACCATTGACGTTCAAAGTGATTCTTGATATAGTTGGATTAATATCTACCATATTTGTTAATACTTCTATTTGCTGCCCTTGTTCTTTGTAACAACTTTTGTCTTTAACTTTATTTGCCTTTTGTTGTTCTAATAGAGCATTTTATACAATTCTATGATTTCTTCTTTCTTAACATATCAGTTATACTGCCCCACCCCCCTTAGTGGTTGTTCTGGAGTTTGCAATATAATTTATAACTAACCCAAGTCCAAAGTCTACTTTTAAAGAACAATATATCATTTCATGGATAGTGTATCTTTTAATAACAAAAATAATACTAATTCCAGCCATATATATATATACTTATAATCTCTGTCATCTATTTACTTACATAAAAGCACCCATCTGTGGGTTGACATTCAACGATAATTGGGGAAGATTTTTAGTCATTACTGTTTCAAATATTTAATCTGTTCCTTTCTTTCTTCTCCTGCTGGTATTCCCATTGTATCATGTATGTTATAACTTTTGTAGTTGTGCCACAGCCTTTGGATATTCTATTCTTTTTCTTCTTTTTTTCTGGTTTTGTACTCTGCTTTTCGGTTTTGGAGATTTCTGTTGAAATTTCCTCTGACTCAGAGATTCTTTCCTCAGCCCTGTCTGGTCCACTAAGAGGTCCGTCATAGGCTTTCTCCACTTCTGGTACAGTGTTTTTGAACTCCACCGTTTCTTTTTCACTCTTTTTGAGGATTTCCATCTCTCTGCTTACATTGTCCTGTTCTTGCATGCTGTCTATGTCATTCATCAGAACTCTTAGCATGGTACTCATAGTTATTTAAATTCCTGATCTGATAATTCCAACATTCCTAGTGTATCGGGTCCCGATGTGTGTTCTCTCTTCAGATTGTTTTGTACCTTTATGATGACTTGTAATTTTTTTCTCATAGCCAGACATGATGTACAGGGTAAAAGGAACTGCTGTAATAAGCCTTTAGAAATGTGACGGCAAGGTGTCAGGGAGGGGAAGCATTCTCTTGTCCTATAATTAGGCATCCGTCTTTTGATGAGATCTTCATAAGTGTTTCTAAGTTTTTCCTTCCCCCCTTAGGTGGGACAGGATGGCTAGAGTAGGCAGAACTGAATATTTCTCTTCTCCCACATGGGAGGCTAGAGCTGAGTGGAGTTGGGTTTTCCTCTTCCCCCAAGTGGTTAGGCTTTGATAAAACCCCACCAAGTTAGGCTCTGGTCAACTAGTTTCATCTGAGAGTAGCCCTTGTTAAGACCGCAGAGCTCCAGAGTATTTCAGAATGGCTCCTTTTCTGCTCCCCCTACCAAAACGAAGAGAGGATTTCCCTCTATTTAATGTTAGATCCTGGTTGAGCTCCTGGATGTAAGTCTCACAAAATTTGGCAGCCTCCTTATCTCTGGGACCATCTGTAGTGTGTGTTTGTTTTTTTACCTCTTAGAGGCTCCATACTGAGTCTCCATCAAATTCATCAATCACAGTTCAGGTTTTTCTGTGCTGGCCCTGGTTCCCAGGACAGCGTCTGCTTGTGACTCTCTGTCTGATAACCTGTGACATCCTGTATGCACCCATCTGCCTCCAATCTTGGAAACAACGGTTTGCTCCGTGTCCTACCCTGTCTTATCGATCCAAGAAAGTGACTGATTTTTCTATCTGGTCAGTTTTTTCTTGTTGTTAGGACAGAGTGGGAGCTCCCAAGCTGACTACATGCAGAAATCAAGGTTAACTCTTTTTATAGAAGAATATCATCCCAGTGACATTCATATCAGGCCTACTCCGTGCTTCATATCAGGAGACGTGTGACGTCAATTTGTCTCATTTTCAATACCGTTAACTTTTAAAGTGATGTCTTCCAGATTACTCCATTGTAAAGTTACTACTTTTCCCCTTTGTAATTAATAAGTGATATTGTGGCAAGATACTTGGAGATAATGTAAATATCCTGTCCTTCATCATACTTTTGCCCATTGATTTTAGCATCCATTGATAGAAAAAGTTATTACTGTGGGTTTGCCAAAGGGTGATTTTCTATTTCAGTCCTTCCTTCCACATTGAATTGGAATATTCTGTACGAAAGAATTATCCATTCACTTTATTTGGCTATTTCTTTTATTCTATGGGTTATAATCCATTCCTATCATTATTATTATTTTTGCCTAATTATCCCATATTTGGGCACTGGGAGCCCCCTCAAGATGGCCTGTAGTACATAGCCTCTTCCTCAGCAGTCATCGAGAAGAGAGAGAAAACAAGAGAGAGCTCCCAGGCAAGCTGGGGGTGGAGGGTGCAAAAGACCGTTGTGGAAAAGCAGGGACAGCCAGAGAGAGAGGCCACTTCCCTGGGACCTCCCCGTGCATGGACAGTGAGCTGCACATGGTACTCACGTCAAAGAAAAGGGCTTGATCTGGGGAAGAATGATACATCTTTATGTTCTTGATGATTCTTGAGTACCTACCAGTTGACTAATAGGAACGGTCTTTGTAGGAACAAACACAAATACGCTAATCTCAATGAATCCTGCGATCATTACCAAGCCAGGTTACGTGAAACTGTGTGTATTCACGATCATTTTATTCTTAGCCCTATCGTGACCTTACAATCCAAAAATGAAAGTCTAGAATGGAAAAATGTTAATCCAGCTCGTTTCCCACTTTCACACCAACTCCAAGGTATAATTTGTGGGAGAACTAACCAATAGGACTAACCCTTCCTTGGTTTGCTTTATAGGCTCATCTCATAAAGTTTCTGACCACAGTGGGTGCTTCTGCTATCTACTTTGTTAAAAGGATTTTATTTCCCCTCAAATCTTATTCTTTTATTCCCAGTGCATGATCAGATTTCTTTTTATAAGTGGTGCGAGAGGTTTATTTATTTATTTTTTTAAGTCAAATAACACAGACTTCTCTTCAAATAGATGTTTCTTTCTGTTCACCAATTAGTCCACTGCAGGGTCAACTTTTCGTGATATGATCTCACTTTTCCTTAAAAAACATAACCACGAGTGTATCTGCATTGTTGCCGGTTTACAATGCTGAGAGAATTAATTTTTTAAAAAAGATAGATTCTGGAGCTCTATCTTGATAATGATACTTCAACTTCACTTCAAACATGTTATGAATGTAGAGAAGGCTGTGCAAATAATTCTGAACTTAGAATCAGGACATTAGGATATCAGTTTAATATTTGCTACTCTAGAATTCCGTCATCCAACCAAATAAAAGTTTTGAATATATTAAGACCTCAGTTTTATAATTTCTAAAGAAAATGGGGAGAGATTAGATAACCTCTAAGACCCCTTTTAGCCTGAGAAATATTTGATAAATAGAAAATATTATAGATTGAGTGAAAATATTACTGTAACAATGTTCTAAATAAAACTATACAATTTGACTTCTCTTAATGACTGAGGCTTAGCTAAGTTTTAAATTTTCCTAATGGATTAGATTTTTTAGAAACCTTTATGTGGTGCATCAAATAAAATATCAAAAAATGTAGAAACATTTTAGGAAAAAAAGCAGAGAGAGAGGCCACTTTCCTGAGACATTCCTGTGCATGGAAAATTAGTTGTATATGGTACCGCTAAATCTAAATCTAAGTTCTCTTGGCCCCAGGGAAGCGACTCAGTTAATGGACTCTAGCAGATGAAACACCTCACATTTCTTCTCCTATTACTCTAGGTTAGTACTGAGGGTGGCATTTGGGGGAGCACTAGAGCTTATGACATCCCATGTTCCTATTTGCAGTCACCAACTAAATGAGATTAATCCATCAATTCTTTCCAAAACATCCAAGCTAATTAAAACTTAAATGTCACTATTTTCTTTAAGTTTAACTTAAAGAAAACTTAACTTCCACAATAGAAAAGTGCCATGATATTGCGTAGAGTTTGAGGTCTGTAGGCATAATCACATTTTTTAATGGTTTGATAGCTGAAGGGAGACATTCTGCCACATGGGTAGCTTTCGCTTCATGGACATGGGCTCTGTGGATGGGGTTACACTGAAGATTCCCAGATACAGACTCCTAAGTGATGTCAACATCAACATCAGCCCGCTTCTCTCTATCTGCTGGTTTGCTGCCACGACGTCAGGATATTTGGGTCAGATCTTTTGTGTGCGGTGGGGTATGTGTTGACATTTATTTATCAGTTAGTATGATTATTGTTTTATAGAACATTACCATTTTCATGCAAGGCACTGTGCCAGGATCACAGGATTATATGTACCCCTATGTTCATAGCAGCACTATTTACAATCCCTAAGATCTGGAAATAGCCCAAGTGTCCATCAGTAGATGAGTGGATAAAAAAGCTGTGGTACATATACACAGTGGAATACTATGCAGCTGTAAGAAAGAAAGATCTCTTATCCTTTGAGATGACATGGAGGACCTGGAGAGTGTTATGCTAAGTGAAATAAGCCAATCAGAGAAAGACAGATACCACATGATCTCACTTATTTGTGGAATATAATAAACAACAAAAAAAATCTAATGAACAAAACAGACCCAGAGACATAGAAAGGAGTATGGTTCAGACTGACAACCTGGGGGGGGTGGGGAGCGGATGAGATAAACCAAAGAACTTATATGCATGGATGCGTAACCAATGGACATAGAAAACAATGCTTGAGGGTGGGGGGCGGGATAGGGAGGAGGGTGTCTGGGGGGAAAAAGGAGAAACATCTGTAACAAAAATAAATTAATTAATAAAAAAAAAAAACCTTAGAAACAATCTCTACCTTGTAATAAAAATACTAATCATAGCAGAGAAGGTTAATTACTAAACCCAGGAATCAAACCAGTTTTCACTTCATTTGCTCCCTTGGTTACCATGTGTGCTCACACTCCAACACATTTTCAGGAGGTCTTTGTTTTCTAATTAAACTTTTAAAATTTTAAGATAATTGTAGATATTATATATGATAGCTACTTCGTATACAGTTAGGAGAAATAATACAGAAAGATCCCATATATCTATGACCCAGTTTTACCATCTTTCAAAACTGTAAATAGAATATCACAACAAGGATACTGTCTTGGATATAGTCAAATGTGGAACATTTGCATCACTACATGATTCCCGAATGTTGCCCTTTTGTAACCCATTGCTTCGTTCTCGCCCACTCCATCCTTAACTCCTGACAACCAGTGATCTGTTATTCATTTCTACAATTTTGGTATTTCAGGGATGCCACCTACATGAAATCATATAGTATGTAAACTTTTGGAATTGAATTTTTCACTCAGCACAGTTCTCGGAGTTTCGTTTAGTTCATTGCGTGTATCAACAGTTCATTCCTTTTCATTGATGACTAGTGTTTCATGATATGGATGCATCACAGATTTTAGCAGCATGTAAGTATATAATACAATATAGTTATCATGCTACACATTAAATACCCAGGACTGACTTCTCTTATAACGGGCAGTTTATAACCTGTGGCCAACATCTCATCTCACTCACCCCCATCCCCTGCCAACCACCATTCTACTCTTTGATCCCATTGGTTCAGCTTATGCTTTTCCATATACAAATAAAATCGTACAGTGTTTGTCTCTGTCTGACCTATCTCACTTAGCATAGTGCCCTCAAGTCCATTTAGGTTGTTTCCAGGTTTTGGCTTCATGAACAATGCTGCAGAGAACATGGGAGTGCAGATATCTCTATGAGATTCTTATTTTCTTTCCTTTGGAAGAATACCTAGAAATGGGACTGGTAGCTCATATAGTATTTCTTTGTTTAGCTTCTTGAAGAAACTCTATACTGTTTTTTACAATGTCTTTATCAATGTCCATTCCCACTAACAGTGCATAGTGTTTATCCTCTTATCTTTGTTTTAATTCTTACTGAGGATATGTTTACTGATTTTTAGAGAGATTGGAAGGGGGAAAGAGAGAGAGAAACATCGATGTGACAGAGAAACATTGATCACTGGCCTCTTGTACATGCCCTGACTGGGGATCAAACCTGCAACCTAGGCATGTGCCCTAACTGGGAGTGGAACCTGCAACATTTTGGCGCATGGGATGACACTCCAACCAACTGAGCACCTATTAGCTTTTTGATAATAACCATTCTAACAGGTGTGAGGTGATATCTCAATGTTGTTTCAATTTGCATTCCCTTGGTGATTAGTAATGGTAAGCAGTTTTCATTAATTATTGATAATTTGCATGTATTCTTTGGGAAAATGGTTATTGCACATAACTAATGATGTTGATGCTGAACATCATTTCACGTGCTTATTTGCATATAGATATCCTCTTCTATGAAATGTCTCTTCACGTGTTTTTTTTTCTCATTTTCTAATTGGATTTTTTGTTTTTATTGTTGAGGTTTTAATGTTTATCTCCTACCTGTTAGTGTTTTCTTGAATATGTCGTAGCTTTGAAATATTACTTCCCAGCAAGTAGTTAGGCTTTTTGAACTCTTGCTGGGGTATGTTGCAGAATAAAATATTTTAATTTTGATGAAGTCCAATTTATAAATTATTTCTTTTATGGATTGTGAATTTGGTGTCAAAAGTAAGAAATATTTGCTTAGTTGTAGAACCCAAATATTGCCAATGATTATTATTTAGTTTTTTTTTTAGTTTGACAGTTTTAAGTGATACATTTAAGTTGTGATCCACATTGAGTTAATTGAGTTAATATCATGAAATGTGTAGTCTTAGGTCAAAGTGGTGTTTTCCCCCTATAACTGTCCAATTAATTTGTCAACAATCAGACATATTTGTATGGGCCTATTTCTTAGTTCTCTCTTTAGTTCTATTGATTTGTGTGCCTATCCTTACTCCAATACACAGTCTTGATTTCTGTAGCTATATAGTAAATTTTTAAATATTGTAAAATGATTCTTCTTACATTGTTTTATTTTCAAAGTTTATTTTAACTATTTTATTTCCCTTGCTTTTCCATATGTCTTAGAGTAGTCTTGTCTATCTGTGTCTACAAAAAATTGTGGAAAATTTGAGATTAATTGCATTAAACCTGTATATTCTTCTTTATCATACTGAGTCTTCAGATTCATAAACATGATATGTATCTTGACTTATGTAGATCTTTTTTCTTTATCTTTATCAAGGTTGGGTAGTTTCAGTTTCCATATATTATATATATCTTGTTAGATTTACATTATTTTATTTTTTTGGCAGTTGTAAATGGCATTCTATTTTTAATTTTGGTATCTATGCGTTCACTGACTGCATGTAGAAATTCAAATGATTTTTGTATGTTTATCTCATATCCTGCTGCCTTGCTATACTAACTTTATAGTTCTCGATTTTTTTTTGTAACTAGCTTGAGATTTTCTATGTAGACAATCATGTCAACTGCAAAAACTAAGAGTTTTCTTTCTTTCTATCTGATCTGCATGCACTTTATTTTATTTTCTTGACTTACCATACTGTCCACAACTTCTAGCACTATGCTAAATAAGAGTGATTTGAGTACAAACATATTTTATTCCTGATCTTATTGAGAAAGCATTTAGTCCTAGATCATTAAGAATAATATTAGCTATAGATGTTTGGCATGTTCTGCTCGTTGTTTTCTAGATGCTTTGTATCAAATTGAGGAAATTTTCTTTATTACTATATGTCTGAGAGTTATTATCATGAATGGATGTTAATATGGTAGATTACTTTTATTGATATTGGGGTGAGCTGTGTAGTTTGTGTGTGTGTTTATGTGTGTGTGTCTATTGATTTTAGAGAGAGAAGGAGGGAGAGTGAGAGAGAGATAGAAACATGGATGAGAGAGAACATCAATTGGCCGCCTCCTGCATGCCCCCCACTGGGGATCGGGCCCACAACCTGGGCATGTGTCCTGACTGGGAATCGAACCAGTGACCTCTTGGTGCATGGGTCAATGCTCAACCACTGAGCCACACCGGTTGGGCAGTTTTTTAATGAATTGTAGAAATCAACAACTTTACTATAAGTTATTAAATCTATATGTGTAGATTTGCTTCTACTGTTCTCTATTTTTAATGTCTATGGGGATTGTACAGTCGTCCCTCACCACTTCGCGCTTCGACTTTTGTGACTTCACTCTATCACGGTTTTTTCAAATATATTCATTAAAGAGTTGATCAAGACAGTGAAAATGATACAGGGCGCGCTCGGTTGTCTGAGTCAATTATACACCCCTGTATTACAATTAAAATTAAAATTACTGTACATATGGATTCAAGCCTATGTGTTCAAGCACCCCTGCAAATCCTTCAACACCGGGTTCGACCACTCCTTGTGTGTGGGCAACAACTTCTTTCCAAAAAATCGGGTGTGGTGAAACCCAGCCAATCAGAGCGTGCTGTTCACTGATTGGCTATCCTATCCTCTTCCTATCCTGGCCACTGATTGGCTCAGCCTCATGCAAGGTAGTTTCTCTCACACGCGCTTCTACGTCACTGTGCATCGGAAGCATCTTTGCTCTTGTAAGTGTTTGCGATTTCTGAGAAGTTTTATCTAAGCCCACAATGGCTCCTAAACGTGCCGCTTCTTCTAAGCCTTCTGACGATGAAACTAAGCACCAGAGGAAGATGCTTACCATCCAGGAGAAGGTGACACTCTTGGATATGATCAAAGATGGCAAGAAAATCGTGGAAGTTGCCCGCCATTACGACTTGAATGAGTCTACCGTTCACTCCATCTGTAAAGATGAAAAGAACATCCGTGCAATGGCTACTGTCCCTTTCAACAAGGAAGCAAAGCGTGTCGTGACAAGTCGTAATAAGTTCATAGTGAAAACAGAGTCTTCCCTAGCTGTTTGGATGAGTGACAGTCGCAAGAAAAACATTCCGTTGGATTCACTGGTCATCAGGGAGAAGGCGAGGCAGCTCTATCAGCGCTTTACGGCAGACGAACCTCAACCAGGACCCTCTTCTGCAACGTTCATGGATTTCACGGTGAGCAAGGGTTGGTTCAAGAAGTTCCAGAAGAGGTATCATCTGAAGAGTGTCAATACTGCATCACCTGAAGACTCTCCTCCTGAGGCCGTGCCTTCAGAGGAGCAGTAGCCTTGCTCTTCTTTGCTGTGCAGTACATCTCTTCATCTTCATCGCTTCATCATCGAACAAGTTGCACTATTTTCTTAGATTAGTGGTTGTGTGTAAGAACTGTGTGTGTATAATTAAATGTACAATAATAATAATATGATATTTGTTATGTCTAATGTCTTATTTTCTCTTATTTTGTCTAATATTATTGGGTAATATGAGTGTAATGGTGACTAAAGGGTGTTATTTCATGTCTAGAGGGCTCTAATAATGTTAAAATACGTATTTAGAAGGTCATAAACAGATTTTCTATGGTCTAACTGCAAAAATATTCAATTTATAAATAAAGAATCCTACTTCACGGAAATTCATTTATCATGGTAGAGTCTGGAACTGATTAACTGCAATAAACGAGGGCCGACTGTATTGGGATTCCTTGTTTCATTCTGATGTTGGTAAATTTCTTCTTTTTTTTTTATTCTCAGAGAACCATATTTTTGTTTCATTAGTTTTTTTCTGTAGTTTTCTGTCTTAATTTTATTGATTTCTATTCTTCTCTTTATTGTTTTTTTTCCTTCTGCTTGATTTGGGTATATTTTGATCTTTTTAAAAAATCCTCACCCAAGGATATTTTTCCATTTATCTTCAGATAGAGTGGGGGGGAGGAGAGAGAGAGAAACATCGATGTGAGAGAGACACATTGATTGGTTGCCTCCCACACAACCCCAACCAGGGCCAGGCACCAAACCAAAACCCGGGTACTTGCCCTTGACCGGAATCAAACCCTCAAGTCTTTGGCTCATGGGCCCACGCTCTAACCACTGAGTCAAACTGGCCAGGGCTATTTTGCTCTTTAAATACAATTTTGATTATTGCTTTAGGTGTTGTATAATAACTTTGACAACCCAGTGAGTTGATCACTTACATGTTTGAATGTAGTTTAGAAACCTTATCTCTATTTACATTCCTTTAACATCCCCTATTTAAACATTAGTGCCTTAAACATTTCCTCTATATCCTTTTAGATCCATACTAGACGTTCTTTCACTGTTTCCTTCAAACTCAAACATAAAACTCTCAGGGGGAGAAGGAAAGTCTGCTGTACTGATCCATATTTCTGCTGGCTTCGCTTTTTCTTTCTTTCTGATGTTCCCAATGCTTTCAGTGTTGTTGAGCATAATCACCTCGCTGCATATACAAGAATATTCAAAAAGAGGCAGAGGTTCTTATATAAACAAGTCACTCTTCCAGGAAGAACCTAAAGAAAAACATAATTCAAAATTTCCAATTGTTTCTGTAGGTAGAAATAGTAGTTGGCATTCTGAATTGGGCTTGAACAATCAAACATTCAACAAAGTTTATGTTTGGAATTAGATTCATGGGTTCATTCGATTTATATCATTCTATCAGTGAAGTAGCATATGCTCTTAATACAGTAAAATTCCAGGGTAACTCTTGTTTGAAGAGGGAAAAAAAGTGTCTTAAAGTTATGTTGAGTGAAGTGGATTAATTCAGACCTATAGCATTTCCTTTTCCAAGCCTAATACTCCCAAGAGAACTTGTTAAACTTTATTTCCAGAATATAAAGTATGCATTTTAAAATATGCCATTTCAGTACACAGTGAGGGATCTTTATGCCCACACTTCTCCCTCTGTAAAATCTTAAATTGTTGATTTACTTAGGAATTTGCAGACATTTTTCTTTTTAATTTAGGATGCTTAATTGGATGTCAGTCTCTCAAATTTCTTGAATCTTTAGTTTTGCAATAAAAAAAGGTACAATAAAATTTGGTAAAAATATGTGCAAACCATCCTACTTATTAACAACTGGGTAGATATCAAGGAAATTAATTGATAATATATGCATGCTAATTACACTATTTATATTCTCAGTCAATTTAAAGTCTTTTATAAAGCAGGTTTTTAAATTATTGGGATATGTACATCCAATAATGTAATTTATTAACATGCTATTTATTGGTGGAAAATTTCACCCTTTAAAACATAAAGATAAATGATCTGTAATTAGAAGCATATATATTTTACTTTCAATTTTTATTATGTTATTTCAGACTTATGGAAAAATATCAGAAATAGTACAAGGACCTCTCATATATAGTCTTTACCTAGCTTCACTATTAGTTTGCATTTTTTCTCATTTGCTTTATCATTTTTCCTATAACTATGTATGTGGAATATTTTGTGAGCCATTTGAGGGTAGGTTGGAGATATAGTTTCTCTTTACTCCAAATTTACTATATAACTACACTACAGTTAATAAGATGTGGATTTTTTTTTTTTTATCCTCACCCGAGGACATTTTTTCCATTTTTCGTTCAGATAGAATGGGAGGGAGAGAGAGCAAGAGAGAGAGAGAAACATCGACGTGAAAGAGACACATCGAGTGGCTGCCTCCCGCAGGGCCAACCAGGGCCGGGGACAAATCGCAACCAAGGTACATGCCCTTAGCAGAAACCGAACCCAGGTCTCTCTGGACCGCAGGCCAATGCTCTAACCGCTGAGCCAAACCGGCCAGGGCAAGATGTGGATATTTTAACTGGCTATAATACTAGTAAATCTATATCCCAAATTCAAAGTTTTTCAGTTGTATCAATAATTGTTTTATCAGTGTTGTTCTTCCTGAGCCAGAATCTAATACAGCTTCATTCATTTTATTTGTCTTTTTAGTCTTCTTTAAATTGGACACTTTCTTAGCTTTTGTCTTTTTTCACTTTGACATGTTGTTCAGTAAGTACAGACCAGGTGTTTTATATAATGTCTCTAATTTGGATTCGTGTAATGCTTCCTCATGATTAGGTCGAGGTAATTGGTTTTATCAAGAATACTAACAAGTGGTGGTATATATTTCTAAGTGCTTCACATAGGGAGGCAATTGATATTGGTTTATCAAAATTGGTGATGTCAGTGTTGATCATTTGGTTACGGTAGTGTCTACCAGTTTTATTTGACATAAAGTTACTATTTCCCCTTTGTAATTAATATATAATTCATAGGCCCATACTATGAAACTGTAAATTTTGTCCCTTATCAAACTTTCACTAAGTATTAGTAGTGCACATTGATCATTTTCTAAATTCCTTATCACTTCTCTATCTATAGTTGGCATTGTACTATAAGAAAAAAAACTAGCCTTTTTCCAAAAATTTACTGATTTATTTATAGCAGTATGGATTTATTAATTCTTACTTTATTCAATGAGTTACAACTTTTTACTATCTTCATTAATTTTGAAGCTCAAATTGTCCCCGAGTTGTGCAGTTGGGGCCCTTCTGAGCTGGTGAGTATGTTCTTCAATATGATTCTTTCATTCTTTGAGCTTTTCTTTACTTTCTAATGCAATGATATATTCCAGGATCAACCTAATCTTTTTAATCATATCCCTGAAATAGGTTTTTAGGGCCTTTTTTTTTTTTCCTTTTTCTTTTCGGTGCCACAGACATTTCAGGATAAGGTCATAGGGCAGCAGCCTTGTTTAGGAAATAAAATTTGGATGTTATATGAACTCATTTCTACTTCTGTATCCAGAACTCTAGGCCTCTCAGCAGAACTAGGATTAGATATAAATCTATCTATCTATCTATCTATCTATCTATCTATCTATCTATCTATCTATCATCTAAAAATATAATACCATGGCACAGGAGACAATCTATCTGAAGCTTATTTTTAATTTCTCTAACGGGCTCTCAGTAGCCTCAATCCTCTAATCACAAGTCTAGAATGTCCAGAAATTAGTTTTAGAATTGCCAACACACACCACTGTGGGAAGCACAATAAATATGAATTCAATATTTGTTACAGATTTTTTTAAGCTTGAGCTAAAATTTGCACAGTGAGCTGCACAAATCTTAAACGTGCAATTAGATGAGTTAATACCCTTGTAACTCACACCCCTGTTGAATTATAGAGCGCATTTCACCACTACACAGTTTTCTTTTCTGCTTTCCTGTCCATCCACACTCCTCTCTCTAGGAGAGCCATTAGTATGAAAAGTTTTCAGCATGAATGAGCGTGGCCTATTTTAGAACTTTATGTACCTGAAGTCATACATTATGTAATTTTGTTTTTGTTTCTGGCCCCTCACTCTACATGTGAGATTCATCGGTGTTGGCACATTTTATATACAGATATATGCCACGTCGTAGTCTCTGGAATGAATGTTAATATATGCGTATGCCTCTTCTTCGGACATGAGTATAGTTCCAAGTTCAGGATTACTCTGAATATTGCTGCTATGATATTCGTATACAAGTCTCTATAGACATCTGTTTTTATTTATCTTAAAAAACAATTTTTTTCCTTTATTGATTTTAGAGACAGAGGAAATGAGAAGGAGAGAGAGACAGACACATTGATGAGAGAGAACATCGATTGGCCGCCCCCTGCATGCCCCCTACTGGGGATCGGGCCCACAACCTGGGCATGTGCCCTGACCGGGAATCGAACCCGCGACCTCCTGGTGCATGGGTGGATGCTCAACCACTGAGCCAAACCGGCCAGACTGTTTTTATTTATCTTGAGTAAAATCATAGGTTATAATGAAAGAATCATAGAATTTGTGTATATTTAATTTTATAAGAAACTTCTAAAGGTTTAAAGTGGTTCACTTTACATTCCACCAGAAGTATCTGAAAGTTCTGGCTGAGCGCAGATTTGCCACAATTTGGTGGTGTCAAACCTTTAGATTAAAATTGTTTTTGTTTTGTCTTCTTTTAATGTTTTTTATTTTAGGCATTCTGGCAGGTTATAAATATAATTCATAAATATAAATATAGTGATAAATATAAGTATAATTTGCATTCATTTTGCATTTAGCAGATCATCTCAAGTACGTACTGACTATATGAAAATCTTCTTTTGGAAAGTGTATTTCAGAGTTTTTAGACCATTAAGATTACTATGTTATTTTATTGAGCTGTAAGATTTCCTTAAACTACCTATACATCCTTTAAAGTATTTCCTTTCAATCTACAATTTGCCTATTTATTTTCTGAATACTTTTTGTTGTTGTTAATCCTCACCAGAGGATATTGTTCCATTGATTTTTAAAGAGAGTGAAACGGTGGGAGGGAGGGGGAGAGAGAAAGGGAGAGAGACACATCGATTGGTTGCCTCTCACACATGCCCCAACCAGGGTGGGAATTGAACCTGCAACCCAGGTATGTACCCTTGACTGGGAATTGAACCCGAGACCCTTCAGTACACGGGCCACCGCTAAGCCACATCTGCCAGGGCCTGAATAATTTTTTGATGCAAAAAGTTATTAATATTGATGAAGACTAATTTATCTTTCTTTTCATTTCTTCTTGGGTTATTGCTTTCTACATGTTTTCAAAAACCTTTGCCATCTATAAATCATAAATATATGTACTTATGCTCTCTTATAGAAACCTATCACTATTAATTTTTACATTTATGTCTGTGATCTGTTTTTGAATCAATATTTGTGTATGGGGTAAGGTAGGGCATAATAATTATTTCTATTTTCTACATATGGATATTTAGTTGGGCCAGCACATTTATTATAAATATTTCGCTCTTTAGATTACCTTGACAATTTGTCAAATGTTAATTAGTATGACAATGACAATTCTGTCTTTGTTGTTTTTGCCTGTTTGTTTCTTCTTTGTCTTACTTCCCTGTGAATAGTCTGTCCTGAAATGTTGAATAGAGTGGCGAGTAAACATATTTGTCATGTTCTGCATCCTCGGCTGTGAAAGGTTCCATGCTTCACCATGAAGTATGTTAGGTCTAGGCTGTTCAAAGACACCTTTATCAGATTGAGGAAGCTCGATTCTATACCTAGTTTACTGAGATTTTGTATTTTAAAATATTGTTTAAATTTTGTCAAGGGCTTTTTCTGCATTAGATGAAATAATCATATTTTCCAATAACTTTATTAATATGGTAAGTTACATTGACTGCTTTTTCAAATGTAGAATAAACGTATTCACGATGTATTTTCCGTTTTATAAAAGTTAGAATTAATTTGTAGCTGTCTTCCATTTCTTTTTCTGATAAACCAGTCATTGTTTATATCATTATGCTCCGTATATAATTTATCCTTGTCTAATAATCACTTTTGAGGTTTTTCTTTCATCTTTTGTATTCAGCAGTTTGACGACGATGTACTTAGGTGTGCATTTCTATACCTATTTCTCTTAAAATTTAGAGATTTTGGGGCCTAAATGCTTATTTTTAAAATAAATTTGTAAATTTTATATTATTTCCTCAAATATTTTTCTGTTCCATTCCTTTCCCTTCTAGAGGTCCAAGCCATGTCACTTAGGTTTTGTTACTTTTAATTTTAAACAATTTTTTCTCTTTGTTCTTTAGATTAGATCATTTCTATTGATAGATATTCAAGTTTACTGATTTTTTCTCTACCATTCCCAATCTGCTGTAATTAAATTTTTATCTAAGATATTGTACTTTTTAATTCTAGAATTTTCATGAAAACATTGAGACTTCTATTTTACCTCTGATGTTCCCACAGGTTATTTCATTGTGATTATGGTTTTAAGTCCATGAACACATTTCAAATAACTCTGCCTGAAAAACCTGGGTGCAGATCCATTATCTAAAGTCTGACTATTTTTCTCTTCCCTGTGGATCACATTTGTCTATCTCTTCTTTTTTTAATTTTTTTTCTTCATTGATTTTAGAGAGAGAGGAAGGGAGAGGGAGAGAGAGATAGAAACATCCATGAGAGAGAACATCACCTGGCCGCCTCCTGCATGCCCCGCACTGGGGATTTGGCCCACAACCTGGGCATGTGCCCTGACGGGGAATCCAACCGGCGACCTCTTGGTGCATGGGTGTATGCTCAGCCACTGAGCCACACCAGCCAGGCTGTCTGTCTCTTTAAAGGTCTAATTATGCGTGTTTATTTGTTGGACATTGTAGATAAAAGATTAATAGAGTAGGGATTATGTTGTCCTTAAATTACTCACATCATTTTGGCTCTGGGAAAACTGATTCAGTTCCCTGTTTGGGTAGATCTCTCTAAGCTGTGAAATCGTTCTAGGGCCCACTCGTGATCCCACTGTCTGGTTCTCATGCAAAGCCGTGGACGTTTCTGCCGTCTTAACTGAGTGACCGATGTGTTCGGCATGGTCTCCGCACTTGGGCTGAGCTGGAACTCCAATGTATTCCGTGTCACCTAAATCACAGACATCACTTTTCCGCTGTCAGTCCTCCGGCGGGCGCTGTCTGCTAAGCCTCGTGCAATCTCACGGGCGGTGAATGCCCACGCAGGTTGGCGGGTCCTCGTTCTGCACTCACCCCACATTTACTGATGCGCTGTCGCAGCTTCGAGCTGCTTCTCTCCCGTGTCCCGAACTCTTGCTTCTACCCTCCTTAGAACCTCGGCTTCACCTCGGATGCCCTGTGGCTCTGCTCTAGGAATATGCTCAAAGCAGAAAGCCAGGGCAGCTTTGATACCATCGATCAGCTCCCTGCGCTTGTGTTCATTTTTTTTTTTTTCCCCCAAGATCATCTTGTGCTACCTGTCGTTCAAGGCGGATGGCTCCTGTTTCTTCCTGTATTTCCTTCAATTTTATGGTTTTAAGTAGGATGCCGGCAGTAGTACCAATGATTCTGTATTGGCCAAGACTTAAGGTCAGCAGCATCTATTTTCATGTAAAAATCATTATATTACTTCATAAAACTTTCTTTTTCTTCCCAGTATAATTGGGATCTACTTGACATATAGCTGTGAGTAAGCTAAAGTGTACAGCGTAATGATTTGACTTCCTATTATGAAATAATTACTACATCAAGTTTAGTTATCACTCATGATTTCATAAGGATACAAAAGAAAAAGTTACTTTTTTGAGTAGATTAAAGCAACTTTGGGCTGTATGCTTTTATGTGTGCGTGTCTTATTTAAAATGTCTAGATATCATGTCTACTAATCTCAGCTCTATCTTCTCAGGTAGTCTTTTATTTTCCATTTTGTAAAATGGTCTAATTACCACCAACTTTCTAAAGCTGTTTAAGAAATAAAGGAGGTAATCTTCCTGAAAGTTCTTTGTGAAGCGATAAAGTGCTAGAAAATGAAAGGTGTTATTATGGGACAGAAGTAAAGTATATTTCAGACTTTGATCACAAATTCCAACACAGAGAAGTGGAAATTAGTAGATCTTAATGGTATTTATTCCCTTAAAATTTTATGATAGCATTAAATTGGAGAAATTGAAATTCTATTTTACTATTACTCAGCAAAGATGATCTAACTGTTCTAAGTTTTAAAGGATTAGATTAATGATCGGAATTTTCCTGAAGTGTATCTTAATTTTATCAATGGATATAGCTAGAAAACGAACAAGTAGTTCCATAAAATAATATTGAATAATTCATTTTTATAAAATAATATATAATAATGATTTTAGAAAATGTTCTGGTACCTTCAAATATCGGCCTTTGCCTTGCCGGTGAATTTCCTAACTCTATTCTTTACCTATCATGTGAGCAAATTTATCTCAGAGAGGCTGATGATGGTGGTCACCAACAGACTCTTGATAACGCTACTGATTTTCTCCCCTTTCTAATTTAAATTAAATGCTTCTTTTTGTGTGTGTCAGTTATGGGTTATTTTATTTAAAAGTGTAATGCAGTGGCATTGTTTTTTATTTGCCATGAGAATTTAAGAAATAAATTATTTTAGTCACCAAAATATTTTCCCAAGGTTCTCCTTCATGAGAAAGTGTGTTTCTTGAAAAAAACAAGCCAAGTATGTTAGTCATCACTTTATGGTTGTATAAAAGGAACAGTGACACAGGAATGCTTGGCATGGAACACAGAATCCGATTAGCGGGGAACATCTGTGAACGTCTGAGAGTGGAGCACCCCAGGGGAGTCTATTACGGGGCTAATGATGCTCCCGAGTTGTTTCTGGGCATCTAGAGGAGAAATTCTGTTGTCTCAGATAGGGAAATCTACTTCTTCCTAATTTAGCAAAATTAATTTAAATTGGCTGGCAGCTTATCACACCATCAGCAAGGGGTGTTCCAAAGGAGGACGGAGACCAAAAGCATCCAGGCACCGTTTAGAAGAGGTTAGCAGGGGCTTTAAGTCTGATGTAGGCTGAAGCGGGAGGCATGGTAGTCATCAAGCAATGGACGGTTATTCTTTTATTCCCAGAGGCTAAAGGGATCTCCACTTTCCCCTACTTATTACCATTAGGTAAAGTGATCTGACTTTTGATTTGCTAATGCTCGGTTTAGCAGAGATGTCTTGCGAGTCCTGTGGCCCAGGTTGCAGAATTAGGACAAAGAGGATGCGTTTCTCCTCTGGAGTCCACTGGTACATGTAGTACCACCTGGGCTTGGGGAAGTTCCTGTGATCTGTCAAGGAGCACCAAGTAAAGTCTGTTGGCAGAGTTACACTGATCCATCGTGAATCTTTTCGGGGGAGGAGGGGAGAAAGTGCAAGGACTGCCAGTGCTGTCTTGTTACATGAAGTACGAAGAGTCAAAAGAATGATGTCACGATAGAACAAAGGGTCCCAAGAAAGAAATGGAAGGAGTAGACAGAAAAATAATATAAATTCACGATTAAATATTTCTTTCTATTCCCTTTATACTTGGCAAACCCAGTATGCGTGTGTAGAGAAAACAGACACAGTCCTTTCCAAAGAGTGATTTTTATTATGAAAACAGTACCCAAGCATAATCAACTCCCAGTTAATTGGTCACGACTGACCAACCACGGGAAGTAACCAAACAGAAAACCCAGTGCATCTATTTAATGCATCAAGCAAAAGCTTTTATGGAAGAAATGTTAAAAAAAAAAAAAAAAAAAAAAAAAAAAAAAAAAAAACCCAGCTTGGAAAATGTGTTTCTGGTTATTTTTTTCTCTAGCAAGAGTTCGGAAGAAGTCCCTGCCCTGACTGAACCGATGAGAGCGCAGGCAATGTGGACGTATTCTGAAGCTGGGACCGCCAGTGTGTACACATGTGGATGGGGACTTGAATCCCTCTCCTCCCCACCCCTCTGCTTTTCGGACACTTTAAGATATTTACTCTTTTTTTTTTTTTTTTTTTTTGAAATCTTCCTAAATGTATTGGCACTGAAATAGAATGTGTGTTGAGCATAAAACCCTCCAAAATTTTTTTTTTAAAAAAAACACACACACACACACACATAAACAAACCTGAATACAAAATCTAACCTATCTACTCAACCTCCCTGGAATGGGGTAGTGCCCTGACCGCAGCTGGACTGCCCCACAGCTCCAGGTTTGAACTGAGACAATACTGCCTATCACCCAGAGCGTGTCAATGTAAGTTCAGAGCAAAGCTAGACCTATTGAGAGTCATTTACAATTGTCCAACATCTGCTAGAGAACATTTCTCAAGACAGAAGGCAATACACAGGTGGTCAGAGGAAAATATATTGCTCAGTTTTTTCACCAATACCATGTGTGCCATTTTGGGTATATTTTGGACTAAGTTATATTCAGTGGAATGATCTGAGAATATAAGCGGTTTTCTTCTTCCTTTTCTCCTTCTCTCCCTTACTTCTTCTTCCCTTCCTTTTACCTCTTCCCCTCCCTTCCTCCCTCTTTCCCCTCCTTCCTTTTTTCCTTCCTTCCTAACACTACAGAATTCATTTACAAAAGAACTTTGGAATAAAGTTTATTTACAATTACGCATTATTTATTTCCCTAGCATTTCTCTTAATGTTGACACTGCATTCTACCTGTGCCCAGAGTTATCACAGGGCGTTTAGTGTGAAGAGGAGGCAAAGGTATTACAGATTTTAAAAAGCAGGGTACTCAACCTGGCCAGTGTGGCTCAGTGGTTGAGTATTGACCCATGCACCAAGAGGTGGCCGGTTTGATTCCCGGTCAGGGCACATGCCCAGGTTGTGGGCCCGATCCCCACTTGGGGGCATGTGGGAGGCGGCCAATCGATGTTCTCTCTAATTGATGTTTCTATCTCTCTCTCCCTCTCCCTTCCTCTCTCTGTAAAATCAATAAAGAAAAAAAAATTAAATTTAAAAAGCAGGGTACTCAGATGAAGCTGTCAGAGATTCAGAGATTGTTTTTGTTTTTTAATATGAAGCCCTTTTGAACTGTCAACATTATAGTGTTGAACTTGTGGTTGTCTGGTTATTAGATTAAATACTTGTGGTTGGAAAGGACTGTGTTTCTAAATATAAATAACATTAGAATTTATCCCAAATTATTTTTTATACACATCACATGGGAGAGAAGCATCTCTCAAATGTGTTTTTTGCTTCGTAAACTTTTGTTGCATAAATGGCCATATTCTGAATTGATTAATATACCTCACTTTTTAAATCCGTCAGCAATCAGTATTGTAATTGTCTGTTTGGTGCCCAATACCTGGATAGATACTGGAGAACTCCTCCAGCTCACCCACCTATCACGTTTTATGGATTGCTCAGAAACCAACCTTGGAATCAATGGTTTGATGGTTGGATATATTTGTTGCTGTGTTAAATGAGCCTTCAAAATTGTTTACAATTTCATCTTCAGGTTGTACTCTGTATGGCACTGATAATTTAGCTTCTGGCTTTCTGAAAGAATAAGTTATAAGCCATCTAGCCGTCGCGTAGAGGACACTATTATGGTTAGGATTTTCAGTAGTTTCCCTGGAAAACAGGATTGATGCCTCCATTCTGACACCATGCCATAAATTCGGCTCTTTACTGCGGACTGCTCTGCTCTCTCTGCCTTATTCTTCGTCTGTCTGGGCACATTGTCCAGGGCTAGACAATCAGCGGGGTCCGAGGGCCCGTGGTTCTGAGCGTGCTGCAGGGCTTCCTCTCAGGGTGTAAACACTTCATTCACTGGTGTGTCCACGGACCAGCCCGGTGTAATTGCAGCCAGAGCAATTTGTTTCTTTCCCTTCTGTGAGTGAAAATACCCGGCATGCTTAGAAACCCACCTCAGGGAATGCCTTGACTGAGGCAGTTCCAGAGCGAGGGCATGGGGATGCCTCGTTTCAGAAAAATCTATCATGGAGAGCAGTAGCTTCCCCAGCCTTGTTTGTTTACATTGTGAGCTGTGCGGGGGTCACATCTATGGGGGGAAACAAACAAACAAACGAACAAGGGTTACTACCATCATAGTAACGAGATGAGTTTCTAACTTTCTTTGTGAATGTTATTTTGGTCAATCTGTTTCCTTTTTCACCGGGTTGAAATACTTGAAAGAAATAGGTTTATGTGTTTGTGTTGATGGAGAAAAATTATGGTAGACTCCACGAAAGATAGCATTTTTATCACTCAGCAGTCTTTGTGTGCGCGTGTGTATGTTGGGGCGTAGGGAGAAGCCCCAAGGAATAGGTTGCCGAGGACAGAATCAATCACAACCTTACTAATGTAAAGCATAGTCAAGACAGTGGTGTGTACGTTCTACCAGCACTCACACTTAATGAAAAAGACAACCATCATCAATCAGAAGGGCCTTGGAGCTACTCAGTTTAGGGACCTGGGTGATTACCCCCTACCCACTGTTTGTAAATGTCTTTATTGACTGGGTTTTTTTTGTGATCTGTGTTTTCATCCTAGGGTGAGTCTAAAATATATTTTTTCCCTGCCTTGACTTTTCCCCCCTTTATAAACTGCTGCTTTCAGATTTTGAATCTCTTTCTACCTGGACTATGGTTTCTATTTTACGTGCAGTGAATAGTTATCATTTTTATAACTAGAATGACATTAAACCTGTCTTCTAATTTTTTCCTGATTTTTTTAAATTTTACTTTTCTTTATTGATTTTAGAGAGAGAGGAAGGGAGAGAGAGATAGAAACATTGATGAGAGGAGAGAACATTGATTGGCCGCCTCCTGCACGCCCCCTACTGGGCATGTGCCCTGACCAGGAATCGAACTGGCAACCTCTTGGTGCATGGGTTGATGCTCAACCACTGAGCCACACCAGCTGGGCAAATTTTTTATTGATTTTTATTTTGAACTCAAATCAGTATCAATCGGCTACCTCCTGCACGCCCCCTACTGGGGATCGAGCCTGCAACCCAGGCATGTGCCCTGACCGGCAATCAAACCGGGACCTCTCAGTCCACGGGAAGTCACCCAATCCGAAGAGCCACACTGACTGGGTATGATGGCATTTTTTTTTTTTCATTAGGTCCAGTGACCTCAAAATCAATAGGGTTGAAGATCATACGATGGAGGGGAGTAAAGATGCTTCATGAACCGACTGTACTCAGATGGTGTGTTTTTATGATAAGAATGTTGTTCAATTTCCTCTTTAAATAAATTTTAAAAAAGATTGCTTTTCCTTCTCCTCCCCTTCCTCATCTCCTTTATTCTCCTATATAGAATCAGAATACCCGGAGTGTACCATGCTGTTAATCATGGGAAACGAAGAAGGGATATTATCGACTACTTAATCCAATTAGTCTTTATTGAGCCCTTACTACATACCAGGCACTGTGCTACAATGTGTCTCAGAAACATCTTGCTTTTGGTGATGAGACTACAGCTGGCTTAGGGTTGACACGGCCCGTGAGGGTGGTATTTCAAATGTGCTGATTCTGAAAGAGAGGAAGGGTTACGGGGAGGGGCAATGAGCTGGGGTTCTTCTATGCATTATTCTCCTGGAATAATATCACATTAAAAATGCATTGAATAGTATAATATACATTTATTTTTGGAAACACTCCAATTCTTTTTTTAATGCAAATTTTAGAGTGTAAAATTTTCACTGGGGTGATAGAAATGTGAAAGACTGAAGAACTTTGCGTTAGTAGTGCGCTTTGTATGTGTTCCCCTCACCCTTCCCAAGTTTTAAAAAACTGAATATACCTTCAAGAGAATAAAAGCAAAACCAGCTTGAAATTCAAATCTGTGACCGCGGCCAGGACAGCACTGGCCAAACTCCAATCTGTTTTCAATCCGCAGTCCCACAGCCCCGCCAAAACGCGCCCCGTCAACCTCAGTGGGTCTCTGGATTCTGGATGTCTTCCTGCTGCCCTTCTCACCGTACAGTTGCCATTTTATCCTCCCAAGACCCCTGATCCTCCACTCTTCCCGATGGCGGAGTTACTGCTGATCTCTCCGTCACGAATGCTTCGGCTAGAGCCTCTGGTGAGACTCAGAGGCCCTTTCCAAAGCAGGCACGTGCCAAAGAGCACAGCAGCGCCCTCACAGGCAGTGTCTGCCCTCTCACCAGGAGACGTCAGTACCACCGCCATGCATTCCGCAGCTCGCATCTCTGGGAGGCAGGTACCATGCCCCGTACCAGGTCACCCATTAGTCCAGCGTGAAGACTAGTCAACATTTGTCGTAATTAATGGGGTTTCTGGTGGTGTTGTTGTTCCAAAGGACAAAAATATACAAGCTGAAGTCAAAACAAGGGTCATTAAAGAATACGAGGAATGTGCCTGGATGGTGTGGCTCAGTGGTTCATCTCCACTCATGCACCAAGAGGTCGCCAGTTCGATTCCCGGTCAGGGCACATGCCCAGGTTGTGGGCCCGATCCCCAGTGGGGGGCATGCAGGAGGCGGCCAATCGATGTTCTCTCTCATCGATGTTTCTATCTCTCTCTCCCTCTCCCTTCCTCTCTCTCTAAAATCAATAAAGAAAAAAGAATACGAGGAATGTTACAGATTACTTTGCAAGAACTACAACAAGGCATCATCCTAATAAGACAGTTGTTAGTAGCCTCTCTCCCTGTCTCCTGCTCCTCCTCTTAACCTCTGTCTCTCTCTCTCAGCAGTGTCTCACCCGTGCTTCCCTCTGCTGACTTGCTATATTCACCCCTCTGTACACTGGCTTTCTCTGCAACAATTTCCATCTCTGTACCTTTCACCTGCAGCTTTCCCTTAGCTCTTCATCGATGCTTGCTCTAAATCCAGCACCCGAAAGCCTAACATTCTACATTTACATTTTAGAGGTAAACTCTGATCACATCAGCCCAACCTCATCTCTGAGCTCAGAAGTTGTGGTCAGTGTGTGGGTTGGTGACACAGAACAGAAGCTGGTCCAGCGAGGCCCGTCTTGTCCCGCTGGGCTGCTGGCAGGGTACTGCCTTAAAGAAGGGGAAGTGGAGGGGGGGCGTCCCAACCACAGCGACAGGATCAGGCCAGCTGTTGTGATTTCAGCCCCGTGCTCTTCCCATGGTCCAACCTGAGGGACTGACTTTGGATTCCCACAACACTCTATAAAACACCCAGGAACTGCAGATGCTGACACACTGTTGCTTGATGTGATGACCTTGAAGTGATTAGAATAGCACTAGCCGGTCATGCACATACCCTAACCTTTACATTCGAAAGCCATCTTTCGGTTGCGTGTCATCTAAGACCTGCCTGAGCCACGCCCCTAGACGGGGACAGAGGAAACAGAGAGGGAGAGAAGGAAGATTTGATAAGATACTTGATTAGGTTCCATGCACAGCATTGTGACCTTGAAAGACAGGAAGAGAACAGAGAAATGCAAACCCATTCTGCCGTATGGTTATTTGTCATTCTTACGCGGTTGCCAAAGAAATCAGTAAAAATAAAATTAAAAATGAATTTAAGGCCGAGGCTGTACCAGGGGAGAAGAGATTCAAATTCAGAGGCAGGACTGTCTGTCCTTTCTCTAAGGCTAAATGGACATGGCACAGGTTTGGAGACTGCTTCTACCTCAGAGCCCCTGAGGCCTGGGACAAGCGAGTTAGAGATTGGATATGAATCTGCAGAAATCATCAGTCAGCTTTAGCTCTTCGGCTCTGTGTCATCTATTTTTCATTCGTGTCTCTAGAATATATTCTTTCCTTAAATCCTCTTTTGCAATGTTTGCTTATTATAATTCAGGGACTAGAAAAGCAAACTTACAGAGGTGTTAGTTTTCCCTTTGCGTTCAGGTCTTCCTTTCCCCTCCTTCACACCCTGGGGACTCCCGAGAGAGATTCAGCGGGCTTGCCAGTCTGATTCCCGCTGCAATCCGTGCTGGCAAACACCACAGCATTGTAAGCACCGTGTCATTTTTTTTCCTCCTTTGCACCATTCCCTCTTCTATTTACTTATCATCTTAAATGTTTACCATTCTGTAAGAGGTCATATACATTTATTAAACCTCTCTGTTTGTTTTGGTTTTTTTTTCCTTTTAAAAAGATGTTATTTTAAGTTATCCATTCAATTTCCTCTGATGTTCTGAGTGGTTCCTCGGGGCTGTCATTATTTGGATCTCCCAGTGACTTAATCTTCTTTACAGCAGAGTGTTTAGAATGTCTTTGGCTTAAACTGTCACTTAATCACTTCCCTAAGCCTTCAAGGGTTCAGGGTAGAGCCTCTTTCACTGCAGCTGCTGCCTACGTTGCTGCCACAGCAGCAAGGCAACCACATCTGGTCACCTCTGTTGCAAGCAATCTGCCCCCTACCAGTGGTTGTTCTTTGAGGTCACAGCAGAGCGAGCCCTGTGGGAGCTGAGGGATATTCCCAGCAAGTGGACCAGCAGGAGTGTGGACTCCATCCAAGGTGGAGACATCTTTGTGATCGCTTCTAACTCCAGACCGTGGCCAGGAAGAGACATGTCAGAGCCCATACGATGTCCCGCCCCCCAACACACACCCCTCTGTCTAATGCTGATCTTGAGTCTCTTGTGAATCAGCTGGAAAGCCTGCAGATTAATTTCTTGTCCATATGCCTTTCTTGGATTGTTTTTCTCATGGCATTATTAATTTCCACCCCACTGTTTTCTGACCTCCTAGCCATTCTTTTCTTGCCTCTTTCTTGTGCATAGTTGTGAACTTGGAACCCTCACTCATACTAACTGGGTTTTTCCTTAGTAATAGAACAGAGGCTTTTCTATTCTTCAGGGCTGAGCTTATTTCTGGCAACATCTTCCCAGAGTATGAAAGAAACTTCTGGATGTACCAAACTACTTGCAGTGTGTCTCTTTTGTAAGCTTTGCTAATTTCAACTTTGGAGACAGGGTTTCTGTTAGGTTCATGATGAATTTCCCACAGTTCCCAGAACAACATCTTGCATATATTATGCATCTATTTATTATTATTTATTTATTATTATTTATTATTACTCTTTTATACCTTTCTTGGTAACTTTGTGTTAGACATTCATTTAAACCCTATGTACACGAAACTAATAAGGTAGCATGTCCTCAACAACATTTTCTATGTCTGATTTCATTTGTTTAGACTGCCAGGGCAATTAATCTGAATAATTGTCTCTCTTACATGTTTCACCGAGATTCAAGCCCGTCTTTGGGAGTTCTGTGGTTCGTTGGGAATATCGATTATGATACATCCCCCAGTGAGCCCCATATCCACTCACTGAGAGGAAAACATTCCTTGAATTTGAGGGCAGTCTACCATGCCTGGTTAGAAAAATAAAAAAGACAGCCTATGGGTGCTGAGTCATTCTTTATTCTGCAAAGGTGAAAAAGTAATAGGAAACAGAAAATAAACTCCTTTTGCATCCTATTTGATAAATGGAGGCACAAAATGACATATTTAATAAAGACTCCATGAAACTATTCTCTTAACCAACAAGCATTGGTAATCATTATATCTCCAGCACAAGCTACAGTGTATAGCACACCGAAAAAAGGAAATATAAGAATCTCTTATTCTCAAGAAATCAAGTATCTAAGTGGAATAGCGACACACATTGGATAACTAATCATGTTTTTATTTCTGATTTACTATTGCATTTACCACTCTCACTCAGGGCCGTGGTGCTTCTTTCTACCTCACCACAATGAGAAGCCCTGGATGGAGCCCTGATAATGCACCTTCTAATTTAGGGCATGCAGAAAGCATTGGCCATATTAGAATTCTTGTTTGGTACAAATTGTCTGGTTCTGTATCTTTTGGGAAAGGAGTCAGGAGTATGAGTGGATGGTCCACTGTGGCAGGGACCGGAAGGAGCCCAGCTGTGACAGGGAGCATGTCTCCACACGGAGCTGGGTCTTATTCAGTGCTTGTGCATGAGGTTATTTTTACCGCAAACATTGGCTGTTCGAAGTGGATACAACACAGCTATACATCAAGAAAAATGAGACAATTGCATTCAAATTCTGAATGCAACATATTAAATCTTTCTCTTCAGAGAGGAGAGGGTTGGGTACAGCACATGGGCTTGGTATTTACCTGTGCTGAGCTTACTTTTTTGGGCCTTTATAATATCTCATTTAATCCTCATAACAGCACCATGGAATAGGTTTGATTGGGCTCACTTTAGAAATGAGAAAATGGTTTGGGAAAGGTTAACAAAGTGTCTAAGGCCATGCACTTGGAAGACGTCAGGGTAGAGGTATATTATCGATTCAGGTCTCCATGGCTCGAATCAGAAGGTGGTGTCTAAATCACATAATAAGAAAGCAAACCCTTTGCTGAACCATGTTCAGAATGACAATGAAATAGAATGAGACCAAGGATAAGAAACAGCCTTTCAACTATTGGGAACTTATTTGAAACGGACTAATCCTTAAATACCCTCCCACTGCTTGCTCTTTTACTGGGACAAAACTCTCAGATGAAGACACTTAGCTAATTTATCAATTATATCAATGGCACATGTTTTTACATTTCATTCTAAGGTAACACTAAAAGTCCATATGTTTTCATTAGATCACCTTATCCTTAAGGTGCTTTCACTTTGGCCAATGGGGATTTAGATTGCAGTTTAAAATATTTTCTGGACCATATTGTTTTTCCCACCCATCCCTTTGTGGTAGACACACAGATGGGCCTTCTCGATCCCCCTTCAGAGAAGGACTTGCTGCTCATCTGTGTGGAGTGAAGTCAGCAGGTGGTCTACGGGAGTTACATGTGAAAGTTTGAGGCATTATTATCGTTCTCCCTTCACTTCAAGGGGACTATCCCTATCCAATCAAACATCAGAGAAGGGTAAGATGGTTCTCGTGGAAAAGCTAAGAGACATAATCAATGAGATTTTGAGTTTTAAGACTCAACATGATAATTTTGGGAGTGAGGTAAGGCTTTTGTGGGCTGGATCTGGGCTTCACCAATAGGTATGGAAGAAGATCTACCAGAAGGTTTTCTTCTAAAGGTGTTTGGGCCCAAAGACAGGAGAGTGAAACATATGCTCAACATGGTACCCCAGGAGGAGAGTAGCATCATCTACATTAGGAATCTTTTAGAAGTGCCAAGAGCCTGTCCCATGGTTGGAGATCCGCAGACTGTTCTCTCGCCCCAGGGAGAGAAGGAAACTTGCCAGGGGAAGGAGTTAGCACTCTAAAAGGTGTAGACTTGATAGAATGCCTGGCTATCGATGTCAGTGTGGCACCTGTGGGCTGGAGGCCAGAGGAAGTTGGCTCAGAGGACATCATCATAGTGAATTTCCAGTCATCTCCACAGACACCAGTGATGACAGAAGCAGACTGTCAAAGCCAAATGTCATCACCAGAAAGACAGAGCTCGGGTACACTCCCTGATACTATGATTTTGCATAAGACTTCTTGAAACTGTAAGAGCATATTAAGGAGAATCAGGGGGGAAAAAAGAAAAGAAAACCTTGAATTTACTCAGTTTAAATCCAAATAGATGAAGATACTATAACATTGAACTATTTCTCAGGTAGTGACAAGGTTATGTTCCTGTTATGTGAAATGAGGACTCGGTTTAGAAATAAAGCTTGATTTTTTTCTCTCTAGATAAACTAATAAATATACATATTTATAAAATATAAATATATAAAATACATAGAACGCATTTTTATACTTTGGATTTGAGTCTTATGAAAATTATACCCACTGCATTTGATTTTCTACCGTCTTCTTTGTTTTTTTTGTTTTAGGAGAAATAAAGATAAATTCTAGATGGTGAAAGAGATAAAAAAACATGTGCTGAAGAAGGGGTGGGAGAGAAGTTATAAAAGACACTAAAGATGAGAAGATGAGGTAAACATGATGGTAGAAAGTATTCTTTCCTCCCAAAGAGACTTACTTTAAAGGGGAGATACAGATCAACTCCCATTTTAGTCAGAGGGCAGTTTCCCCAGATGAGCTGCGTGACATGCTGGTGTTGAGTGACAGCCTGCGTTCGTTATCATCTGTCCTCTAAGGGTCTTGCTGTTCTCTTAAGCTATTTCACATCTGTTGCTCTAGGGTCCTTCGTCATGTATAAGTTACATGATTTGAGGGACTGGCTACCAGATTAACTGAAGAGATATCACGAAGGAGAAAATGGAGAAGGAGGAGGAGAAAATGAGGAAAGGGGAGCTAAGGAGAGAGGGAGGGAGGGAAGGAGGACATTTAAAAGATGGAAGGAAGGAAGGATTTAGAAAAAAAAGGACATAGAAAAAAAGGATATAGAGGGAAGGAAGACAGGAAGAAAGAAACAGGGAAAAATGACAACTTCCTAGGGCTGCTAATTTAGAAGCTATTCCTGAAAGAGTAAACACATTAACCAATATGCTTGTATAAATACTCTGATTTTCCTTACCAGATCCTCTTTCTGCATCTCCTTCCCACCGGGTCCAAGGGAAGGAGTTAGCACCGTGTCTGTGAAGCGCACCTGAGACATAGTTCGGTCAAATCAATACAGCGCAGTCGATCCTATTTCAAGTCATTGAAGAGCACGTGCGCTCCCTGTGTTAGAGGACGTTATCCTCTTCTGAATGAGATGAGTGAGGCTGGAGTCTTGGGAGGACACACGAAGCCCTAATGCACTGCAGCGTTTACACAAATCAATGCGCCACTCTACCTGGAGAGCCACCACACACACATCTGATACCCAGCAGGCCCAGCACTTAGAGCAGCTCTAGGCGGCCACCAGGCCGGCCATTCATTTCCATTCCTTCATACCTTGGGAACATCATTAGCAACAGGGAAGCATTAAGATGACAAGCGAGCCCGATGCACATCTGTCTAGGAAACTGTGAGCACGAATCTGTTTGGAATACCAGGGAGCTGCTTAGGCTTCCCCTTGAGCTGATGGCATTGCCTTGGCCAGACCGACTGGAAACAGTATTGCCAGAGGGGTTGCTTCAGCTTTTGCCTGTCTCCATGAGAAAATTTTATTGTTTTATTTTTCCCTAAAGAGTACTAACAGGGATTGACTTTGCATTCCAAATTCAGTCCATGATGTTTAAAGTCATTTATTCTTCTCTTGAGAAATGGTATGCCACCCTGGCTGGTGTGGCTCAGTTGGTTGGGCATCGTCCTGTGCATGGGGGGTGAGGGTGTGGGTGTGGGGATGTGGGCAGTGTTGCCAGTTCGATGATTCCTGGTCAGGGCACATGCCCTAGTTGCCCCTTGATCCCCGGTAGGGTCATGTAGGAAGCAGCCTATTGATGTTTCCCTCTTGGATAGGTGTCTCTCTCTATCTCCCTCTCCTTTCTTCTCTTTCTAGAGATCAATGAAAAAGTCTTTTTAAAAAATGGCATGCCACTAAAACAAACCTTATGAGACAAACCACAAAGTGACAGGCGAAATAGTGTTTAATGCCTTCTCTACATGCACTTAAATGGTTTTTTTCTTTTGCTTCCCCCAAATATAAATGCTTTTGGTAAAAAATCAGCCACGGTCTCTATTTTCTCTTTTGCTTCCAGAGTGTGTTGTCAAGCCTGGTAAAAATTTTAGCAGCTGTCAGAGTAAATTTATTACCAAAGATGTCTACATTCTTATGTAATCCAGAAGGGGAGGTCCTGCTGATGGGCTTTATTTCAAGTTTTGAAGACCAAATGTCTAGCATGATTAGGATGCAAAAATAGAGCTGACAATATGAAATCTCCAACTGTCATCTATTATGCAGTAATGAACAAAAGCAGATTGTCCTAAATCGACCCAGTTGCAATGTCCCTTCAGTCACATAGCCAGACGCTACAGACGGAGAGAAACTAGCTTGTCTGAAATTACATATACATGTTTTTGAAGATTAAACATGCAGTGGATTTATTCTAGGGGGAAAATAAGGCAATTGTTTGTCTGTTGCTATAGTGCACATTAAATATATATATATTAAATATATATATATATAAAATATGTATATATATTAAAAAAAATATATATATATATATACAAACAAACAAAAAAAAAAGCACAGTTCCTAAAGTTCAATGAAAAACAGACATACAACAGAGAAAAGAAAAAAAATGAAATAAAGAGAATACTAATATCTGCTCCTGTTGGATTCTGGGGAGGACTCCCTGGTCATTACTGAGGGTAACAGTGTAGGACGTACTCAAAATATGGAAGATGGATTGCACAGTAAAATGTTTCATGACTCAGATGGCTTGGGGCTAAAACTATGTTATGCATATAAATGATCTATAACATGGGGCATGTATATACACAGTCATAGATTTATAGATAGGCATTGAGTTTCTGTTTGTAACTGCTACAAAGCTATATCACAAATAGATCAATAAATTCCCTATGGACATATCTGGTCTGGATGTGTTAAAAATGATACAGATTTATTAAGGGAAAACATTGAAAGCAACACCGACATTTATACACTCAGAGAAAAAGGATTCATAGAACATATAAAATAATTTTAGGGAAAAAAAACTCATCCAAAGGAACATTAACCTTAAGTTAATGGACTGATAGTGTAATAAATAGTTGTGTCAAATAACCTTCCTGAAATTTATGTTAATATGTATAACATAGTCATTTAGATCAGGAGTCAGCAAGTGATGCTCTGTGGACCAAATCCTGCCCACCACCTGTTTGGTAAACTTCATCAGAACCCAGTCACACCTGTTCTTTTACATTTTGTCTATGGATGCTTCCTTGATACAAAAGCAGAGTTGAGTAGTTGCCACAGAGATAGTATAGCCGACAAAGCAGCAAATATTTACAACATTGCTTGGTACATTAAAAGTTTGCTAATCAATGGTTTAGATAGGCTTGGGAGACACTTTGCATGGATTAAAATCCTAGCTCAGATTGGTGACCTAAACCATGTTATTTAGTTTGTTAGTGCCTCAGTTTCATCATCTTTAAAATGGGGATAGCAATGGTATCAACCAGATAGACTTACCGTAAGAATTAAATGAACTAATATACATAAAGCATAAGAATAATCGCCTGTACAGAGTAAGATGTAAATGATATGATCAAGTAGGGGCATGCTGTTACAGGAGTCACTACTGCTACCAGAAGAGTTCCAAAGAGTCTATGTTTTCAAGTATGATTCCTTTCCTGAATTTCAAAGTGTGTGTGTGTGTGTGTGTACATATATATATGCACACACACACATACATATATATATGACTACTGCTCAGCCATAGAAAAGATATAATTCTGCCATTTACAAGAACATGGATGGATCTTGAGAATATCATGCTAAGCAAAATAAGTCAGAAAATGTCAAGAACTATATCATTTCATTCATATGTGGGATATAAAACTGAAAGCAACAGATGAACAAACAAAACAAACAAGCAAATACTGCTGCTTAAGTTGCCAATGGGAGTTTGCATATCACATTAAGAACTCCATATCTGGTTTTCTATTTTTTTTTTCCAGTTTCATTTCTATAACTGCCACCTTGCATTTCAGGTTATAGAAACACTCACCTTCTCCTACTTTCCCGTGCATACCATGCTTCTGGGCTCGTGGGGTACCTTCTTCCTGGAATGACGTCTTTCCCTTTCTTTGGGTAGGTTGCCTAACTAGTCTTCACATCGCAATCTTCCGTTTCGGTTTCCCCTAAAGAACCTCTCTACTCTTACCTGCCGAGCTAAGCATCTCTTCTCTATATTCTTATGATGTTATGTGCATATTTCAGTCTTGTCATTGCACACGTCATTGTATGTTTATTTTTATGAATGCCACCCGCACGGCAACGAGGTCATCAAGAGTAAAACCTATTTTATTCACATTTAGATTTCAGACCAGATAGCACAATGTCTGATACATAGTGTGTATTTATCAAACACTTGCTGAACGAGCAAAGACATGAAGGCCTTTTAGTGTTTGCAATCAAAGTTCTGAAATGAGTATGAGTTTGCATGACATTCCCAAGAAGATGCTGAGTGCCCTGTTGAAAATAGATCTACCATTCAGTACAGCCCAAAAGATGTCATAAAGGGGAGAGAGAGAGCGTGCACATGAGTTAGAAAGCACACCTTTGCCGGAAGTTTCTGCTGTACTGTTCATAATCACTAAAGAAAGAAAGGTCTTGGGAGTTAATGCATACATTTATGCACCATTTAGGCTGTTGATGATAATGGTTTTCTAATTAACTTCCTTCTCTCTCTCTCTTTTTTTTTTCTTATGGGAATACCTGGGCTATAATTCTTTAAACAACTTTGCTTTAGTTCACTTATTTAGAATGCTAGAAATGATATGCTCTGTAAAGCTGTAAATCTTGGAGCGAGTGATACCCTAATTGACCAGGGTAATTCCAACTAGCTTCCTATGCTGTAGCTGCTCCCACACCAGCCAACAAAGAATATTTTATTAACATTTTCATGGGACTTACTTTTTTGTTTGTTTAAAAAATATATATGGCCAAAGAGAAGTTTTTCTGCTGAGGTGACCATAGGGTAGAATAGAATGGGGGAAGTCAATTTTAGTAATTACTTACCTGTGCCAGGAACTGTGATTGATGCATTTATATGTATTATTGCATTTAACCCTTGCAACATGTCTTTGAGAAAAATATTACCATGTCTGTTGAAAAGATGGGAAAGCTGAGACTAATACATTTGAAGTAGTTTGACCTAGTATATTGCTGCACAATTTACCTTCACAAAAGTTAGTGGCTTAAAACAGTCACCATTTCCCCCCTCGTGATTGTGTGGGCCATCACTCTGGCCTTGGCTCTGTACCCGGCCTCCCCTTGGTCACTCATGTAGCTGTAGGTTTCTTAACAATTGTCATGGAAAATAAAATTCAGTTTCATGCAGTCCTTGGAATATGTCAGTTTCCTTTTGACTTCTCATACTTACTTTAAACATGTGAATAATAAAACTCTAATTTTTTTACAGATTAAAATACTGTTAAGGATCCTCTTTAGATGATGTCACCATGATGCAAAGAGATAGTGAGTTTATAATAAAAAAATGCACCAAAAATTCAGCTAGGGTATATATAAGAAATGATTTTCCAGTATGATTGTTTTAAGATACTTGGAAGTTGAAAGCTGTATGTAATTTGTAGAAAAGGCTGACATAACGTACACCTGTTTTTCTACCACTTACATTTATGTAATTTTCTATAAATTTTAAAGACTAGAGTCAAAAGGAGAGCAAAGCAATAAAAAGCATATTTTAGTATTTCAAAGTAGTAAATAATATAGCTTTTCTATTCAGCGCTTCCTGAGGGTGTCATGAGAGAGAGAAAAAGAGAGATTTGGGGACTTTGAAATTTTCAAGAGTTACATACGTTGTTATTCAAGGTTCTTGGACTAACATGGACTAACAGCGTTGATGTCTGCTGGGAGATATTTGAGATGCAGGATCCCAGCAAGTCCCCTAACTTCAACTACTGGATCAGAATCTGTAGTTTTGCGAGATTATCAGGGGATTTATACCAAGGTTAATGACTGAGATGCACGGTGGTCAACCAGTTGTCCCTGTGCTCAGAATGTGAGAAATTCATCTCATTTAACTGTTTTGCAAGCTTCAGTGATCACAAAGAAATACAAACCAGACCTCAGTCCTCCATTCTACATGACAGGTGATTTGTCTTCTTTTCTATAGATTCAAGAACGGCCAAATGCAGACGTTACTGTGACTAGTGCGTTTACAATTCATTTCACCCTGAAGCAACTGGCTTCCCGCACCCCAGCCTCACTTTGAAGCTCTGCATTTGCACTTTGATGAATTAACCATGTCACTTACAGCTTTACATCCCGAGCCCTCCCCAGATACGACTTCAAATGCCTATTAATTTCATTTTGATCCCAAATCCGAAGTGCTAACGTATATTCACCACAGCTATCCCAGGTCAGCCTTTTCTTCTTTTCCACCCTCTGGTGTGATGTGGCATGCTATTAAGCTTTTTATTAACTTCCCTTGTTTTGATCTCTGGCCTCATTATTTCACCCTAAACTGCTAAAGCAGGGACTTTATGTCTAGCTCATTCCATACCACATTACTTCTCAAGATATTGTTATTTGCTCTCTATCCTTGACACGTCTCACCTTTGTTTAGCCTTCTCAGCAATTTTTGCTACTTTATGGTATGTTCCTTCTTCTAGGTCATTAACATATAAAGTGGAAAAAATTGGCCCTAATATTGACCCTTGCGGTTCTCTATTCCCCAGCCTTCTGACTCCTAAATGGTTTCCACACCCAAATGCTCTTTCTATAACAAATAATCCAGCTCTCTCTGTACTTAAGTATGCTAAAAGAAGGGGTTGAACTCTACGGTTTGTAACGATAAAAACATGATTTAGCCAGGCTTTTTGAGTTTAATGAAGTGTAACCCATAAAAGACTGTCCTTGGCCATTGTACTGGCGAAGCAGGAGGCCTAGCCGACACTGCTGGGAGAGGACCAGGAAAGGATCAAAAGCCCTGAATTCCCTTGGCTTGACTGCCAGTTCCGAGAAGCTTACATAAAACAGATGAAAACATTCTAAAATGACTAGGGTAAAGCACTACTGAGGAAGTCAGAAAGAGAGATTGGGTTCCTCTTTTCCAAAAAAATAATTTCCATGCTACTTTCCAAACCAATTACAAAGCTCCAATTAGTCGATCAAAGATTCATTGGATGCCTTTTGCTCTGTAGCAAATGGCACGTATACAACCAGTGCAAGAGAGGAATGACACCTATGACTATGTCACCAGGGTAAGGATATAAAAGTGCCTGAGGAAACCCCCAAGCTAGGAGAGGACAAGGTAGAAATCAGGTGCCAATCTGAGGTCAGCGATTGAAGCCAGAAGGGCCTAGGTTTAAAGATGGATTCCATAGTTTCTCAGCAATTGCCTACTCTACTAATGAACTCTAACAGAATGAAATATCCCAATCATACCTCATTTTATTTCCTTTTGTGTTTCTTCTTTCAAGGATTAGATACTTATAAATGTATAAATATATACATATTAAAAATTACAACCTATGTTTTTACGTACATAGTGTATACATTTTGTGGATTTATCTATTCTCTTATGGACCAAGATACATGGGGGCGACTGCTGTAGTTTGCTGCCTTGGACAATCCATAGGCAAATTCCATAGTATATATTCAAGACAACAAAAATATACATTCATTTCAAGGAAGAAAACATTTAATAACTGATTTCCTCATACAGGAGCTCTGGTACTCACTGTTGATGGAGATATAAAAAATATGGTGTATGATTTCACATAATGGCTCATTAGGTAGATAGACACGGTTTTTGTGGTTTTTGATTTCAGGTCAGCCATTAGAACAGTCCTCTGGCCTTGGGAAAGTGACAGTGTTTTGAGCCTCAGTTTCCTCCTCTAAAAAGGGAGTGATAGTCATATTTGAAGAAAAGTGTCATTTGTAGGTTAAAACTGAATGGATGTGAAAAAAATAGCACATGTCGGTCTCTAATAGAAATGAGTAATTGGCAATAGCGTTGGTTTTCACTTTGAATATATTATAATTTTCACTATACAGAAGCACATTTAGAACAGGAAAGAACTTTATAAAACATGTCATATAAATCCCTGATTTTAAGAGGTGAACACTGAGGTTGGGTATTCAGTTCTCCAAATGACATTGTTCTGGTTCATAACATTACCTCCAGCACATGTGACAGGCATGTTGTCATGGCTCCATGGTTCTGAGCATGAGAAACTAGGAAACCAGTATTCATGGTGTCAGTCTATCTGGGGTCAAATCCCAGCTCCATCTCTTACTAGTTGTGGTTCTGGGAGCAAGTTATTTAAACTCTTTGTGCTTCTTATATCACATCTCTGAAATGGGAATTATAACCTAAATTAACTCAAAATCTTGTGAGGACTGAATAACTCCATTCATAGCAAACATTTGGAGCAATATTTCCCATGTAATAAATATTCAAAAATGTTTTAACCATTATTTCTCTTAAAATCCATTGCTTAACAAGAGATATTTTAATCCATTTTTTTTCTTGATTTCTCAATACTATCTACCGAGTCTCAACTCTTTGTACATTCCTATGTTTGATAAGAAAATTCACACAAAAGAACTGAAAATAGCCTCAATTTTCTACTAAAGATTTTGTAATCAAGTTGGAGAAGCGACTTGACAAAAATGACTTAGGGTCATTATAAAACAATGAGCACTTGCCTTCAGGACTGATAGTTTGCAAATTGACATGCTTCCAATTCAGAGTAAAGCTAATGTTCAGTAAACAGGTGGAAGAGTATGCCTATTCTCTAAAGAGAAAAGGTGAGTTTCAGTAAAGAATTCGAAAGAGATCCCGGGCATGGATGAACAGACACCACTGCAGATGAGGATATGACAGCTTCGGAAACATATGGAGAGGAAGACTCCGTGTGAGGTTTCTGATCTCTTTGCTGAGTTTTGCTATTATATGCTTTATTGATAATTGTTCCAATGTAGCCCAGGCAAATCAATTATGAAATAACTGGCCATATGCCAACACGATACCAGGCATGAAACTACACTGAGAATTAGATATACAGTACTCACTTTTTTTCCTCATGGCAAGAATAATTCACCATTCTGAAATAGATGTTCAGTGACATGAAAATGGCTTTATACTTTTTAAATAGCCTAAGGCAACTGAAGGATATGTTTTCAGGTACCAATTAGTCAGATTCATTAGCATTAGAATTTTACTAAAAGAAACAAACAAAAAAAGGTCTATATTCACTAGAACACATAGTAAAACATGACCTTAGAACTGGGTGGATAAATGAGAGGATATTACATAAACTTTAAAAAGATTCTGTGAATTAAAACCTATAGATACTTATTTCATTATTTTATTGAAGTAAGAATACTTAATATGAGATCTCTGCACTTAATAAATTTTAAGCCCTGGCTGGTTTGGCTCAGGGGTAGAGCGTCGGCCTGCAGACCTAAGAGTCGCAGGTTCAAGTCCAACCAAGAGCATGTACCTCGGTTGAGGTTTGTCCCCAGCCCTGGTTGAGGTTGTACGGGAGGCAACCAGTCGATGTGTCTCTCTCACGTCGATGTTTCTCTCTCTCTCCCTCCTACTCTATCTGAAGATAAATAGAAAAGTATCCTCAGGTGAGGATTAAAAAAAAAAGAAGAAAGAAAAATGAAAGAAATTTTAAGTGTACAATACATTGTTGTTGACTATAGGTACAATGTACAATAGGTCTCTCGAGCTTATTGATCTTGCTTACCTGGAACGTTATGCCCTTGATTAGTAAATCCCCACCCTGGTGCCTCCCCCCAACCACCAATTCACTCTTTGATTCTATGAATTTGACTATTTTAGATGCCTCATTTAAGTGGAATAATGCTGTAATAGTCTTTCTGTGAATAGATTATTTCACTTAGCGTAATGCCCTCAAGGCTCATCCACTTTATTTCATATTGCTTTCTAAATGCTGAATAGTATTCCATTGTATGCATGTATACCACAGTTTCTTTATCCATTCATCTGATGATGGACATTTAGATTGTTTCCACATCTTGGCCACTGTGAATTGTGCTGCAATGCACGCAGCAGTGCTAATGTCACTTTGGTATTCTTATTTCAAATCTGTTGAATAAATACCCAGAAGTGAAATTGCTAGATCATATGGTACCTCTATTTGTGAAGGAACTTTTATCCTAATTTCCATGGCAGATGCACCATTCTACATTCGCACCAATGGTATACACGTGTTCTTTTCCCCCACACTGTCACCCACACTTGTGTATATACATACCTTAGCCATCCTAACTGGTGTGAGGTAATATCTTACTGGTATTGATTTCAGTTTCACTGATGATTAGCGACACTGAAGACTGTTTCATATACCTATTGGCCATTTGTATGTCTTCTTTTGAGAAATGTCTAATCAAATCCTTAGCCCGTTTTTTAAAATATTATTTTATTTTATTTTATTATTTTAGAGGGAGAGGAAAGGAGAGGGAAAGAGATAGAAACATCGATGAGAGTACATCCATCAGCTGCCTCCTGCATGCTCCCTAGTGGGGGTCGAGTCCACAACCCAGACGTGTGCCCTGACCTGCAATCAAATTGGTGACCTCTTGGTGCATGGGATGATGCTCAATCCACTGAGCCATACCGGCCAGGCCTTAGCCCATTTTTAAAATTGGATTTTTCTTTTGACTATTGGGATGTAGGTGTTCCATATATAGTTTGGATATAAACCCTTAACAGATATGAATCAAAAATACTTTTTTCCCATTCCACAGGTTGTTTTTCACTCTGTTGATTGTTTTCTTTGCTGTGCAGAAGTTTTTGTTAGATGTCGTCCCACTTGTTTATTTTCTGGTTGTCACCTGTCCTTTCCAGTGTCAATCCATGAAGTCATCACCAAGACCAAAGTTATGAAGTGTGTCCATACATGTGTTTCTAGGAGTTTCACAGTTTTAGCTCTTACTTTTAAGTCCTTAATACATTTTGAATTGATGTCTGTGCATGGTGTGAGATAAAGGTTCACTTTCATTCTTTTACATGTGGATATCCAGTTTCCAAACATCAGTGTTGAAGAGGCTGGGTACTTAGTGTCCTTTTGGGTGTTCTTGGCACCCTTGTTGAAGATCAGTTAACTATGTCTGCCTGGATTTTCTTCTGGCTCCCTTACTCTGTTCCATTGGGCTGTATGTCCGTCTTGATGCCAGTATGATACTGTATTGATTATTATATCACTAATATATTTTGAAAATAAGAAGTATGATGCCCCCAGCTTTGTTCTTCTTTCTCAGGATTGATTTAGCCTTTTTCAGTCTTTTGTACTATATGAATTATAGAATTCTTTCTCTAATTCTGTAAAAATGCTCTTGGGATTTTGATGAGATTGTATCAAATCTCTAGATCACATTGGGGGGTATGGGCATTTTAACTATATTAAGTCTTCTGATCCATGAACACAGTATGTTTTTCGAATTTTTTAGTGTCTTTTAAGATCTTTTATCATTATTTTGTGGTATTTGTATACAAGTATTTTACTTCCTCAGTTAAGTTTATTCCTCCATATTTTATACTTTTTTTGTGCAATTGGAGAGGAGTTGTTTTTATAATTTTATTGTCAGATAGTTTGTTGTTAGTGTATAGAAATGAAATTGATTTTTGTATTTTGATTTTGTATCCTGCAATGTTACTGAATTCATTTATTCATTCTAATGTTGTTATTTTTGTTATTGTTGTTGTTAATTAATCCTTTGAGGTTTTACATATGTCAAATCATGTCATCTTCAGATATGGATAATTTTACTTCTTTTCCAATTTAAATGCTTTTTGTTTTATTCTTTCTTGCCTTAGAAACTTTTCTAGAAGATCTAGTACCATGTTGAACAGAAATAGTGAGATTAGGCATCCTTGCCTTATACCTGGTGATCCTAGATGAAAAGATTTCAGTTTTTCACCATTGAGTGCAATGTTAGCTGTGGGCTTTCCATGTGTGTTAACTGGGCTTTTCACATGGCCTCTATTATGTTGAGATACTTTGCTTCTATTCCTGGTGTGTTGAGAGCTCTTATTATGAAAAAGCATGGGATTTTTATTAAACAATTTTTCACATCTCTTGATATTTTCATATAATTTTTTGTCCTTTATTCTGTTAACATGGTGCATCACATTAGTTGATTTTTGTCTGTTGAATCATTTTTGCATTTCTTGCATTGCATGGATAGTTCCCACGTGGTCATGGTATAAGATCCTTTTAATGTGCTATTGGATTTAATTTGCTGGCATTTTAATTAAGGTTTTTGCATCTATATTCATCAGGGATCTGTAGTTTTTGTCTACTTGCTCTCTGCTGAGCCAGGGTGGAGTTGGGTAGAGTAAAATTCTATGGTGTCCATTAGCCCAAACCATCATCTCCCTTCCTTCTAAAGAGGCTAGATGACACAGACCCATCAGGGCTCTAAGACTGGCAAGTCATCTGCCAGGTCTTTGGGGAATTAGATGGATGGATTAACTCTTTCCTTTCCCAGGGGGAAACTGAGAGCTGAGATTTTTCATTTGCTTGCTCTGTGCTGGTCAAGGGAGGGGGATTATGATATTAACCAGCCCAAACCAACTTCTCTTTCCGATCACAGGCAGCTGGACTGTGCTTCAGGACTGGTAAAAACGATGCTCATTATTTGGGCAGGCACGGAGAAGTGCGATGTTGGATGCACAGACCAACTCTCCCTCTTCAACAAGAATCTGTGAGCTGGAATTTCTCATCTGCTCTCTCTGTGCTGAGTAGGGGGAGGATCTACAGCTTGCACCAGCCCGAGCCACCATCTCTGTTCCCCTCCGGGTGGCTAGACTCTGCCAGACTTGTCAGAGCTTCCAGGACTGGTGAGTCAGATGCTAGTTCTTCATCAGCCCCAGAGACACTGGGGCATGGGCTGCACAGATCAATTCTTTTCTTCCACGGGGGGAATCTGAAGACTGGGATTTTTCATCTGCTTGCTCTGTCCTGAGCAGAAGTGGGGCTCTGTAGCACTTACCAGCCTTGGTCCCTATCTCTCCATTTTCCCCCGGGAGACGAGACTCCGACAGATCTGTCGGAGCTTCTGAAGAAGCCTCTTCAGAAAAGCTGGGACACTGCCCCACAAACCAGTTCCCTTCCTTCCCTAGGGGAAGCTAAGAGTGAAGGGGTCTCTTCTTGATTATATGGTGCTGTGCTGGAGGCCAGAACTCTGGCAAGAGAATGCCCTGAATCTCCCTGCCAGCTTCGGTGAACCTGGTTTTACACTCTCCTGGGGTGCAGGTGCCTTTCAAGTAGTGTCTGGATTTCTTAATAGGGAATCTGTCCATAAAGTGTGGCTTATTTGGTGTGTTTGTGAGAGAGAGGACAGTTCAGGGCCTCCTACTCTGCTGTCTTGCTGATACCACTCTCCTATCGATATTCTGGCAACCTAAAAACATGTTTGGATTGAAATTTCCTAGTTGTTAACTTTCTTCCTCAGTGTATGTAAGTGTGCATGTACTTGTGGGTATGTGCATGTGTGTATGTGTTTTTCTTTTAATTTTTTTTTTCTTTATTGATTTTTAGAGAGAGAGGAAGGGAGAGGGAGAGAGAGATAGAAACGTTGATGAGAGAGAACATCGATTGGCTGTGTCCTGCATGCCCCCACTGGAGATTGGGCCCACAACCTGGGCATGTGCCCTGATTGAGAATCGGACCAATGACCTCTTGGTGCATGGGTCAACGCTCAACCACTGAGCCACACTGGCTGGGCTGCATGTGTGTGTTTTACAGTAACTTTTGCCATGCAGTTTCTATGATTTACAATCTTGTCACTTTCTCAGGAGTGACTCCAAGATATTCCCTTTGCAACCTGATTTGTTTTTCTACTTCAACACCATTTTGAAGAATATATCCTACCTCCTCCAAATCCACACTCGATTTAGATTATGTTCACATCAACATTTTACACACAGTCAAATATTCAAGCAGAGATTCAGCCTGAGAATGTTATGCCTCGCAGTCAATTGGGAATAAATTACCCATGCAGTTTGTGCATATCACGTTGCATTAAACAAGGAAGAAATGTATGGTGAAAAGGTAGCAACTCTGTGTGCCTTAATGCTAAGTATATTGGATAGTATAAGGCGATGCTTGATTTTATTGGCCAGTAGACAGTGCATATATTCTAGGAGAATCTTCAATCAGAATTTTAATATTGCACATTCTACAAATGTCACTTCATAAAGTCAAACATTTATATCTTGATCCTAGAAGGCCTGGTATTTAGAGCTTATGCCATCAAACAGAGGACTGGAGTTCCACATGTTTTTTGCTTTCTTTTTATAATGTTGTAAGCAAAACAATATGTATGAAATAGGTATTGATGAAAGCACATGGCACGTACCTAAAGCTTATTGACTGCCCATTTTAATGTGTTCTTCTATAACTTCATGTTTTAGCAGGCTCATAAACCTCAGCTACGTCGCTACCAATGTGAGCACATCACTAAAATGAAACATATCAGTAAACTAAATATATTTACTCGTGTCCCTTATTAGACAGTAGTTTAGTAACTGGAAAGTGTTAATGCTTTTCTAATTATAAAATACATGCACCTTATACAATTTTCAAGAGGTAAAGAAATATGATGTAAAATTTAAGCTTTTCCCCAGCCGGTATGGCTCAGTGGTTGAGCATCGACCCATGCACCAAGAGGTCACTGGTTCGATTCCCGGTCAGGGCACATGCCCAGGTTGTGGGCCCGATCCCCAGTTGGGGGCATGCAGGAGGCGGCCAATTGAAGTTCTCTTTCATCGATGTTTCTATCTCCCTCCCTCTCCCTTCCTCTCTCTCTAAAAATCAATAAAGAAAAAACTATTTAAAATTTAAGCTTTGCATCCATTCTCTTTTGAAATAGGGATTTCAGTCTATGTGTGGAGGATTTGACAGAATACTGGTGGTCTTCATGGGAAGAGTAGAGGTGGCGGGTGCCACAGTTGCCATTGGTACTTGTCGAAGCAGCGACTATCCCTTCTCAGCTCTGCTCCTGCTGGAGAAGAAAGCGTGTTTTATTCTCTGCCGTTAGGACAGTTATCTGGGCCAGAACAGTTACCTGGGAGTAAATATTTATTCCTACCACAACTAAATATTTTGTTAATTTCTACTTTATTAATAGTTTGTACTCCTGGGCTGTCCTCCGGAAATGTAGACGTTCTCACTGATATTTATCATATTTCCATGACCTAATACTTTGGTCAAACTGAATGTGCTGTTATGATGATATCATCAATAAGCTGGTCCTATAGCCCAACACGTATCTCCATGACTTTTACACCCATTCAGAGGAAGTTGCTGTCGTCTGAATGGGTAAGGGAAGAAACATACCAACCATTTTCCTGAGTGGAGAGCTAATAATAAATGATCAAATGAGTCTAAATCATTTAGTATAGTTTCTAGAATATAGAAGGGACCCAATAAATATCAGTTCCCCCTCCCTTCTCCTGTTTTCTTCCTGTCACACTTGAAGATCTAGTCTTCAGCATCCACAGTTTATGGTGCTCACTTGGAGAGAGGTCAACAGCTCATAAGGAAATAATGATGCCCGCAGAAATTCAACCTCGTTGCCCGGGTGGTCATTTTCAGCCCTGTCTTCCACGGGTGCCCTCAGGGCAAAAAGGTGGTCAGACTAGATGAAAGCCTGCCTTTGCCCCCTGCTCCTTCGCCAAGATTGTGTCAGAATCAAGGAAAATATGTTTATTGGGTCATAAATTACAGTGCTGTTGAATGGGGCTCTCAACACGATGAGGGCACACTGACATCCCAGGCTACTAGGAAATTAGGATTTTTCTCCTTTGGATCATTGTTCTCTACATTTTCCCATTACTGTTATGGAAAGTCTGAGATCATTTCCCATGGAAAAGAAGCCCTGCCCTGGAATGGGGGGCCCTGCTCTAGGCTTTAGGGATAAGCCTCTTTTCTCCCTTCCATTCATTTGCCCTACACTGTTCTCACTCATGGAGTAGAAAATTCAAGGAGGAAAAGATTAGGGTGTGAGCTTAATGGGAAGAGGCTGAGGAGCCAACGAATTGTATCTATTTATTTTTAAATGCATTGAACTACAAAAGTTAGCCTTGTTTCTAGGCTAGGCAAAATGATTCCTTATAATTCTGTATTATCTGATCCCGTTCATCAGATTTTGCTAAGGCCATGCCTTTGCACGGTAATGCTGTCTGTATAATTTCCGATTACATGGTGCCAAGCATGGGTCCCAGGTGAAGTCATGGGCTTGGGGATTTTTTTCCAGGCTTTGGCAACAGTAAATATAATAAGCACAAATACCGTTCTTTGGAACAAAGACTTTCCATGTGGGCTGTTCCAGGCTCTTGCTTCCCAGTTTGCAGATCAGTAGGGGAGGGGGCACTGGTTGGAACCGGTGCTGCTCCTATGGCTGTTTCTTCTGTGCCTGGAGTTCAGAGCTCAGTCTGGAGTGAATCCTCCTGCCCGTCCTCAGTTCCCCAGGCCTTGACGGACTCTGTCCCCTGTTGAGCAGATCGAAAGAACACATTCCTTTTAAATAATTTTAAAAAGCATTTATTTTGGATTTTTTTTATTGTTGAAAGTATTACAGATGTCCTGTTTTTTTCCCCATTGACCCCCTTCTCCCTGCTCCCACCCATCTCCTCCTTTCCCTAACCTAATGTCCGTGTCGATTGGTTGTGCATATATGCATAGAAGTTCTTTGGTTTATCTCTTCCCACCCCTCCCATCTCCCATCCCTCTGAGGTTTGTTAGTCTGTTCCCTACTTCCATGACTCTGGATCTATTTTGGTTGACAGCTTATTTTGTTCATGATGTTCCCTAAATAAGTGAGATCATGATACTTGTCTTTCTCTGACTGGCTTATTTCGCTCAGCATAATACTCTCCAGGTCTCTCCATGTTGTCTCAGTAGGTAAGAGATCTCTCTTTCTTACAGCTGCATAGTATTCCACCGTGTAGATGTGCCACAGCTTTTTTATCCACTCATTTACTGATGGGCACTTGGGCTGTTTCTGGATCTTAGCTATTGTACATAGGGGTACATATATTCTTTCTGATTGGTGTTTCAGGCTTCTTAGGATACATTCCTAGAAGTGGAATCACTGGGTCAAATGGCAGTTCCATTTTATTTTTTGAGGGAGCACTATATTGTTTTCCACAGTGGCTGCACCAGTCTGCATTCCCACCAGCAGTGCACTAGAGTCCCCTTTTCTCCACACCCTCGCCAGCACTTGTTGTTTGATGATTTATTGATGGCTGCCATTCTGGCAGGTGTGAGGTGATGTCTCATAGTCATTTTAATTTGCATCTCTCTGATGATTAGAGATATTGAGCATTTTTTCATATGTCTCCTGGCCATTTGTATGTCCTATTGTATATTATAAAGTTTTTATGTCTCAAGAAAAAGTTCTGGCTGGGAAAAAACTGCCCCTCCTGGGGATACCCAATTCTTAGACTTAATAAAGGGCCCAGTCAGAAGCATGTCTTTGATATACCAGCTAAACAGTCCAGAGTAGCATTTCATCGCATGCATTCATGACACTTTGTACATCCATTTATGTGTCAGTGGGTATTCAGGTTGTTTCCAGCATGGGACTGTTATAAACAGAGCTGCTACGAATATTCAAGAGTGCACCTTTTTCTGTGTATGTATAATCTTTTTACTAGATTATATGGTAGATCCTTTTATATATTTGTAATAGTTATTATAAAGTATCCATCTGATCATTGAAATATCTGGACTATTTTTAAATTTGGTTCTGTTGACTATTTCCTCTCTTGGTTCTGGATCACATTTGCTTACTTTTCCCTCATATTTCATAAGTTTTGATCCAATGCTAGCTATTGTATATAAAAAAGAAGTGGAAGCTATGGTAAATAATATTTATATCCCCCTGAAGATGATGCCTCTTCTTCTGTCAAGCAATCAATGTAGGGAGTTGTTTGGAGTTTGTCTATGATTGAAATTTGCGTGGAACGTATTGATGCTGAGGTTCCATATTCACTAAGAGGGGCAATGGCATCTCTTTAACAGGGCTTAGACTTGGATCACCAGAGTAGAGTATGTCAGGTGGCCTGGACTGTTCTCAGCCATCAGCCTACCCCACTTCCCAGTGCCTCACGGGGGTCTCTTTGGGTTTCCTGCTCAGTCTCCAGCCACAGACCGCTGTTGCCGGGCCCTCACTGTAAGCTCTAAGTACTTGTGGGGTTTCTCTTATTCCCTTGTCCTGCCCACAGGTGTCATCGTGCCCTTGGCATGTGCGTCTCTGGGTCTCTCCATCAGGTTTTCTGCCCATCTTCAAGTGGTAGACAGCCATAGTCTGGTCCTCAGTGGGGTGTTGGAGTAGGTGCTGGGTTTATCTGTTCCCTGCCTCTCCGCCTTCCACGGACCCGACTTCCCTGCTCCCGAGAATAGCTAACAGTTAGTATCTTTTCATGTGTTATTTCATTTTATTTTTGAAGCATTTCCTTTGTTTCTTTGACATCAAAATCTTTTCTCTCATTAAATATTAACATTTGACAATTTGACTGAGGAACACTTTTTTTTTCTATATTGATTAGTAGCATCATTTAAAAACTAAATGAAATCATGAAAGAAATACTATATATTTGGTGACTATAAATATAACTAAATGGAACTATATAGAGCTTCAGATAAATGGCGAACATTATAAACAAAACTAGACTTGGCTTTTCATTCATAAACATGCTGAAAATACAAAACAAAACAAAAAAGCTGCGTTAAACAGACGGTGTGATGTTAAGGAGGTGGGGACAGAAATGATGTCGCTCCCAGTTTGCTTCAGACTTTTCTGTGAAGGAAAAGAACTGCCTTACTTGGAGGGTAAAATAGAGGTTTGGGATGAAGGGACTTCAGCTCAAGTTAAAAGCTGAGAGTCCCTTGTTTCGTGAAAAGACTTTGTCCCCTGTTCTGGGTCTGCTAAATGACAGGGGACCAAAAAATAAGAAGTGAATTACTAAAATGTGAGAGTTACTTGAAGAACAGAATGGGAATAATTCGAACATGTTAAAAAGTAGAAGAGCTCAAACGTGTAAAAGATAGGGAAAAGGCAGAGCTGATGAATATGAAAAAATAAACTGGAAATTCCTATGCAACAGAATGTTAAAATATATAATTATGGCTGGTTATTAGAATTTAAATTTTAGAGAAAAGCAGTAATTCACTAAGAATAACAACTTTCTAAAATTTTACACATTTGGTCTAAAAAGAATGGCATAGCTCACTTCATTAGGAGAGATATGGTCTTGGAGTGATTAATGTTGCTTCATTTAAATTTAATAAATTTAAAATATAAGGGTCCATTTAACCCCAACAGAATTAAACAACTAAGGTTGGTACACCACAACGTACCAGTTGTGGGTGTACCACCTTTTATTTATTTAAAACATTTTTTTGTTGTTGTTGTTTTTTTCTTTATTGATTTTAGAGAGAGAGGAAGGGAGAGGGAGAGAGAGATAGAAACATCGATGAGAGAGAACATCGACTGGCCACCTCCTGCATGCCCCCCACTGGAGATCAGGCCCACAACCCGGGCATGTGCCCTGACTGGGAATCGAACTGATGACCTCTTGGTGCATGAGTCAACGCTCAACCACTGAGCCACACCAGCCAGGAGATGTACCACTTTTAAAAATGTAAAATAAAATAGAAAACAAATGACTATACTTTATTGACTATCCTCAGACCTAAGTATTAGAGATGGTAAAACATTGAATAATAATTGTGAAAATGAAAATATCATTTCCCTGATAAGAAGCTTGATAGGCTAAGAAATTCTCTAAAATTGGAATGATTTGTGAAGTGCACTCTTTATATTATACCTAATATCACTTTGCATTTGAGATTAATAAAAGCCTTCAAGTTGAGCCTATGACTTCACTTAAATATTCCATTAGAAAGATGATTTCGATATCAAGATTGTAGGTGATTATATACAATTTTAATATATATTTTTGAGATATTACTTAGAGATAAATATATGAGGAAAAGACCTACCAGGAACAATCACTTTAACAATTACCTTTACTCCTTTATTAGAATACTAGAATGAAATTAGATTATTCATACCTACAACATTCTACAGAAAATTGCACTGTTGTGATCTGCTAATCATAGTAATCAGATTTCATTAACATTCACACTTGAGCCCAGCCTATGTGGCTCAGTGGTTGAGTGTCGACCCATGCACCAAGAGGTCGCTAGTTTGATTCCTCGTCAGGGCACATGCCCAGGTTGTGGACCCGATCCCCAGTGAGGGGCATGCAGGAGGCAGCCAATCGATGTTCTCTCTCATCAATGTTTCTATGTCTCTCCCTCTCCCTTCCTCTCTCTCTCAAATCAATAAAGAAAAAAGAAAATATATATATATATATAAAAAATTCAATCCAAAACACTTGACTGTGAGTGAATCTTTTTTTTTTCTTTCTTTTTTTCTCGTTCAGATATTCTCAGCTTCTTTACCCCTTTCTTTACTCCTGTCAAATGTCTAAGATACCTAATCTGCAGGCAAAAGGCACTACCATTATATTCTCTATAAGGCTTTTCTGGAACCTGCAAGGGGCAGGCAAATCCCAGACACATTCAGGTGCCTCTTTCTCTGAATTCCTTTTGCTCCAAATACACTCTATCCAAGGAGTGACCACATTCAACTTTGTAGTTACTTGTCTCATGACTAGAATAAAAACCATTTGAGAGTAATGATACTATCATTTCACCTCCGTCGTCCTATGGTCTAACACAGGCTCTGACACATAATAGCTCATCATTTATTCATTCAGTGCGTATTTATTGAGTGTCATTATGCATCAGCAGCATTCTAGGAGCATAAGAAATATCAATGGATCACAACCACCAAGTTTGCTTTCTCTGTGAATATATAATTAGCAGGAAAACATCAATAAATATCTTTTGAATGAATGAATGCATCGGTATTCGCACGTGTCAACATTTTCCAAACTGTTTACTCAAGGCTTTCTAAATTATATTTATGCACCTGCATCGTCCATCCTGATCTACGAAGGTCTGACCACAATAATATACTTTCTTTTCCAGTACAATTTTCACATTTTTGTAAGGCCTTTGGTTCTTTTATAAAAATCAAACAAACTAATGGTGGCAAACTTCAGCCCCATAGGCAAGCTGGTGAATGAGATGCCAACGACATGTGTCAAATCATATCATATAGGTGTTTTAAAATCATCTCTGCTTACAAAATATTTTACAAAGTCGTATATGTGTTGATACTGTTTGCAAGACATTTCTACAGTCAATGCTTATAACAAATGCAGAGGGAAGAAGAGAAGGCATCATTCTTTTCTAAATGCATTTTCTCATTCTTTCTTATTCTGACATCGAATAATATATGTCGAAAATTTGAAGCTCAGTAAATACTAGTGTAAAGAAACAATAATATATCACAAATAACTGAATCCCAGACAAAACGCTGGCATATCTCCTTTCAATTTTTAGGTGCTTTTTTTCTTTACAAATAGGAGATTACATTACCCATACCAATTTGTTTAACTTAAAAAATTGCCATTTCCCATTTTAGTTCCCAGATGATAAGCTGTCATATTTATTTGACAAGGTTTATTCAGTAATTCTCCTATCTTTGAACTGTTACATGATTTCCAATGCTTTTCTATCTCTATAATGATAGAAACAAGCATCGTGTAATATAATGATGCAATAAGCATTGTTGTGCATAAATGTTGTTGTACTTTTTGAATATTTTCTTAAGACAGGTTCCAGAAGGTGACCCAGTACGTGAATTTGTATGAATATTTTATGTAGTTTTCTGGAGCAACTGGAAAGAAGTAATACCCCTACCAGCTTAATGAAAGTCTTCTTTTTATCCACATGCAATCAATCTCCATGATTTCATTTGGTTGTTCTTTGCTATTATAACAGTTGAAACTGAATCTTATTATGTAATTTACATGTCTTTAATTATTAATGAAGCAGAGCATATTTTCATTTGTTTTCAACAATTTGTATTTTTTTTTTTTTGGTGTGTTTTTTCTTTACCCATTTGACAACTGGGGAGTGGAGTTTTCGAATAGATCAGTACATCTTTCCACATCAAGAGGACTAACCTTTATTTTGTTTCATTTCTTGAAAAAAATGCCCTATCACGTAAATATTGTCTAATAATTTCCTCTTGGTTTCTTGGCAGAGAAGAGGAAATCTAAAGAAAATCGTGAAGTAATCAAGTGTAGATTCCTAGATCTTTAAAGTGCTCCCCTTAATATATTAGATGTGTCTTGTTCAAAAACTCGTGTTGACCTGTTCAGCTTGTCCAAATCATTGTATTTAATTTTATGTGCACAGTAGCTCTCCTTTGCACTCAGATTTCATTTCATTGGTAATAAACTTACATACACCGACTTAAGAATAAATACCGCCAATTCCCGATAAACGCACGACCTCTGTGATGAACAGGACATTTGAGTTCTCAGTACTATTCTGTCACAGGAAGTGACAGGGCTTCAAAAGCAGAGACTGTAAGATGCTGCACTGCTGGCTTTGAAGATCGGGGGGCGCGTCTGTGGGCAAAGGAGCTCAGGTGGCCTCTGGAAGCTACAAAAGGCAAATCCAGTGTCTCCCTTAGAACCTGCTGACCCACTTAAGATCTTCTGTCCTCTAGAACTGGAAAATAATACATGTGTGTTGTTTTAAGCTACTCACGTTGTGACACTTGGTTACGGCAGCAGTAGAAGCTCAAGCACTGTTAAATGTCATTTCAGGGCGGGGATCCTGAGTTCTCTATAGAGGGCGTTCCCTACCTCCCCACCCAGGGCTTTCCATCTGCTTTACGTCCGGTGTTATTTTCCTCCAGAGCACCGGCTCCCACCACATATTCTATGAGTAAGTATTGCTTATTTTTTGTCTCACCTTGAAGGCAGAACTTTTTAAATTAAATGTATTGGGGTGACATTGGTTAATAAGAGTATACAGGTTTCAAGTGTACATTTCTGTGCTACATCAACTGTCTATTGCATTGTGTGGCCACCACCCAAAGTCAAATCTTCTTCCATCACCATACCCTCCACTATCCCCAGCCCCCTTCCCTCTGGTAACTACCATGCTATTGTCTGTGTCTATGAGTTTTTGTTTGTTTTTCTTGTTGGTTCATTAGTTACTTTCAGTTTTATATCCCACATATGAGTGAAATCCCATGATTCTTAACTTTTTATGTCTGACTTACTTTGCAAATAATTTTCGATAAAGGAGCCAAAAATATACAGTGGAGAAAAGAAAGACTCTTCAATGAATGATGCTGGGAAAATCGGCAAGCCAGATGCAACAGAATGAAACTAGACTGCTGTTTGTCCCCATGCAAAACATAACTCAAAATGGACCAAAGACCTAAATATAAGATCTGAAACAATAAATTACGTAGAAGAAAGCATAGCTGCGAAAATTATGGACCTTGGTCTTAGAGAAGATTTTGTGAATGTGACCCCTAATGGCAAGGGAAATAAAGGCAAAATTAAATGAATGGGACTATATCAAACTAAAAAGCTTCTGCGCAGCAAAAGAAACCGCCAATAAAACAAAAAGGCAACCAACTGAACAGGAGAAGATATTTAAATATTTTTTTTCTTTCTTTGATTTATTCTCAGCATCAGCACTGAGTCTGGTTGATAAAAGACATTCAATAAGTCATGAATACATTCCATTTCCAGAGCAGTTTTGCAGATAAATCAACTGGGTTCAGAGAGTTCTATGACCTCAGACAAATGACATATGCAAACTGGTGGTGTTGGTCTTCCTATGTGAGGTTTGGTTTTCTCTTTCTTTACTACATAAATAGCTACCTCGTCCAGAAATCCATGGCTAGTAAAGTCTGAGCAGCCATATCAAAAGTGGTATACTCCTATAGGAAACCATCTCAGAAAATATACTTTATCTAGCCACTGTCCCATTAGGCTAAAGTTTATCTTTCTTCAGGTGCCAGGAAGGATGTGAAGGGAAGAAAAAGGAAGTCATCTGCAACCCTGTACTGTGTGAGTGACGATGGGTGTTCTGATCAAATACCTCCACGGCCTTTATGGGCAATTAACTGAAATGGAGAATCTCTGCTCGATATAGGATAGGGACATGTACAGGCGATTAGATGGCTGTGTCTGCAGTGTGTTCTGACACATCTTGGTGGAATTATTACAGGAGCAGCCCTGGGTAATCAAAGGAAGGTCACAGCCCATCGGCCTGGATATTCTTCATGACACCCTCTCATCAGTCATCAGTGAGTGCTCTCCCATCCAGGAGAAGCCTAACTCCCATCCCACTTAAATTAGATTCATACTAGTGTGTACTGGATGGAGGGAAAGAAGGATCAGCAACAGAGAGCTAGAAATGAGGCAAGAAGAGGCATGGTGGAAAAAATTGTCAGAGAACACTGTGATATGAAAAAGGCAGTTTGTGAAGGTGTTGCTAGTAAAGAGGTGGCAAGATCATAACTATTAAAAGTCTCTGAAAGATGAAAGTGGAATGGAGAAAACTTGCCTGGTGTGGGGAACAAAAAATATTAGGCTTATCTATAAACTGGGCTTGGGGTAACGGACTAAAGGCCAACCCCACCAGTGATGCTCAGAAGACTGTAAACGCAGCTGTATGCTTACAATATTGCATCTATTCCTAAGTACACAGGTGCCAGATTTACATAATAAGCAGTTAATGTAAAAGAAAGCTTCATGGCATAAAACGGAGTTAAAACTGAGCCTTTTATGGTGCCTTACAATGGGATCCAAGTTTTCTTGCCTCTATAATAGATATATTATTACATACTCTAAAGTGCTCCTAAAATAATTAAACGAGATACAATACGTCTAAATATCTGGCACAGTGTCCCATGTATAGAAGACTGTCATTGTCGGTTGTATCATTGCGATCACCATCAAGAAACAGAATGCACTCAGTCAGGGACTGGAGAGCAGTCAGTAAAAGGGCAGTAATGACATGTGTGCAGGGGGAAGGGATGCAGAAGCATCCAGAGATGAGCAGCCGTTGGAAGCCGTCGCCACGCCTAGATCCTGGAAAGGGCTGGAGGTTTACGAAAGCCCCTACTCGCCAGAACTGGGCCTTAGGTGAAGGGACACGACTGTCAACTCAGCACAACAGGAAAATAAATGCCCTGGTCTCTCCTTTGTCCTTTGGTCTTCTGCCAGACCTCCCATTAGTCTAACCCAAACAAGCCGTAAATGAGAAGGAGCCCAGGCCACAGAGGTATAAGCCGTGGAGCATAGATCCGGTTGTAAAAGCGAGAAGATCTAGAGAGGCAACGGAGAATATCCAGCCCATGTGTCTATTCACTCTGTCCTAAAAGAGACATTTGGTGACAGGTGCACCTAAGAAAGATACAAGCTAATGATAAGACTGGGTAATACTTGGAATACTGTTAAAGTTAAGTATATATTCAGGCAAGCATTACGGTTATAGAAACTTAATATTAAATGTATAAATTATATGAGAATCAACTGCATAACTTGGAAACAAAAAAATAAAACAGGTTTTTAAAACCACATTTACAATGGTTACAATAAGAACAAAGTCGGGATTGAATAACATGAAACAAACAATTGAGGAGCATATTAATCCGCTGAATAATCAAACCAAAGCTAAGAATGAGGCACACGCTGTCTAAACAGTGTTATGTAAGGAGGGGAAAGTCCAGAGGGAAAGTTGAGAGAACATATCGTTCAGTATCTGATAGGATTTTTAAAAGAAGGGGCCATAAGATAATGTGGTAAGTAATAATCAAATATTTAATAAACCACTACTCATCACTGAAGAGATACAGGAGTATCCATAATGTAACCACAGATGAATTTAAAATGTGAAAGAATACTCCTAAACATCTATATAGATATAATAGCATTTCATTTATGCCAACATAAAAGACATTCAAAAAATATCAGAATGGAAAATAACCTGTTATTTATAAGGAAATGAGAAACAAAATAACAGTATCAAGTGCTGAAAAACTGTAGAAAAATCTTTTCTAAGATCTGAGGGAAAATACCTTAAAAAATAAAATTCTACACTGCACAATACCAGTAAAAGAGGAGAAAAAAACAAAACAAAAACATTTACACGTGGAAAGACTCAGAAATGTTATGACCAGGGACACATCTGGATGAATTATTTGAAATGCAAAAATAAACTGTGATTTCAGAGAAAGAGAGAAGATGAAGGCATGAGATATATTTGGGAACAAGAAAATCAATAAAACATGTTGAGATACTTTTTCATGTAGAATGCATGTATTTTTTTAAAAGGATTGCTCTGAAGCTCCATTGAAAGTTTTAATTTTTCAAATAAACCCCAAATGAGCAAAAGAAAAATGAAATAAATAGGCAATTTACAGAAGAAAATATATATGAAATAAGATGTATAAATAATCAGTGGACCAAAAAGGGGATTAATGAAAAGAATAATGATTTCCGATGATCTACCTTTCAGTTGGGTCAAATGTGTGTGACTGATGATAGTTAACCTTAGAGAAGCTGGGGAGGAACTGACACACTCTTCCATGATTTTTACAAAGGAAAAGTGCAAGTTCTTGTCGACAGAATATAAAACTATCTACTCAAATGCAAAACTACATATCTTTTAATCCACAAATTCATTGCTATTAATCTATTCTTAAGAAATGCTTGCACATGGGAGTAAATAGACTCATGATATATGTTCCTGATTTACATTCAAGAATATCAAATACAGCTTCATTTGATGGAGAAATCCCCTGGATGCTAACCAATGGAGGAATATTTCAACTTAGGCTATATATTAGATTGTGTAATTAAGAATACTACACTAGACTTAGATGTACTGATATACATTAGTCTCTAAGACTTACAGACATCTTAACTGAAAAAGGCAAATTCCAGAACAAAATGCAGAGATCGGTCCAGTTTGTTGAAAACATTTAGAAAGGTGTGTGTGTGTATGTGTGTGTGTGTGTGTGTGTGTGTGTGTGTGTGTGTGTGCGTGCATTTATGTATTCATAGAATATTTCTAGAGAAATGCTCAAGAAATCCTATTTGCAGTCATTAATTCTGGGAAAGAGTGGAGGTAGGGAGGATTTAAGATGAGTTTTCTCCATTTTGGCCTTTAGTTTGGCTCAGGTAACAAGGAAATATTTAGAGGTGGACTGTAGAAAAATGGAGACCAAAAACACTCCTTATGTCTGTTCACATCTTTGCTTTCGCTTTTTCAGCTTGCTTCTGTCCTGGCTGAATTCTCCCAGCCATCTTGAATGGCAGAATCAGTCAGCTGTCCATTCTCACAGTTTTGCCTCTGTTTTACTGTTTTCCTTTGGTCTTGCTGGTCAGAATTCAAACATCTCTTCAGGGAAGTCTCCCCTGACCATCCCTTTCGAATTGCCTCCCATTCTCCATCACATTAAAAGTCCCTTTGTTTTTCAAGACATCGATCTCTATGTGAAATTATACTTCACATGTATTTATTTCCCTATGTACTGCATGAAAGCTCCATGTGGACCGATTGATGTTTTATTCCTATTGTCCTAGCCCTACTGGCAGCGCTTGGCAAATATTAAGCACTTAATAAATATTTATTCGATGGATGAATGAATGAATATAGGTTTCAGTTTCCTCATCTATAAGGTCAAGACCTGTCTGACATTAGATTTAGGGCAATACCAAGAAGCTAAGCAGGATGTTGGATTACTTATCTCCTCTAATACCGACATGGTGATAATCTAGTTCTGAAAAGCCAGGAAGATCATTATGTGTTATTGACTTTGGCCTCTAAGACCAGTATGAAAGCAGAGTTCTGTAATGTTGTCATTCGAATTGTTTTTGTTGTTTACTTTAAACTACATTGTGGAGGAGAAATAATGTTAGGTTCTTTCCAAATGAAAATAATAAAGCCCTCGGATCTCGGCTATTCTTGGGAACATATGTCTTTTCATATGTGAACAAGTGCAAATGAAAGCTGGAAATACTTCAGTTCAATTAGGTGTAGAACCCCTGGGAGGCGACGCTCTCCTACATCTGTCCAGATATATGTTCCTGAGGACACAGTGATGCATTTTTTAATGGCAGCAACATACAATTGTGGTAACTAGATGAAATAGTAATCCTAGTTTCTCTAATTTACTTCCGTAGATATATTGAAATGTCCTAAAGCCAGATGTTCAAGCTGCCAAACGGAACAGTGAAACTGCCTAATCTTTGACTTATAAGCTAAGAAAAACAAGCCAGCTTTGCTTTTATAAGTTTCAAAAAAATAAAAAAATAAAAGAAGTGCATATTTCCAGGTTCCCTAATGCTTCTTTATTCCAGGGTTTTCTTAAGCCTGTGATAGATGGTTTAAGTAAAGCATGCAGAAAAATATAAAGATAAAATGAAGGTTATTTCTTAAAAAAAAAAAAAAGAAGAAAGAAAGAAAGAAAGCAAACATTTTCTGTTAATGGTCATATCTTAGCCAGGAGAAGCAGAGGGCCCCAGTCAGGGAGCGCTGTAGAGGAAGCACCCAGAAGTGGTTATCTCAAGTCATACATAGAACAACCTTGTAATGAACAACATAAATACTCACAGGTTTTATGCCATTCTTCTGGCTGCAGTGATATCTAAGAACTTTATTCTGTCATGTATTGAAAAGCACATAAATCTTAGCTGGCTGGAATAAAATGGTTTAAAATACATGTTAATTTGTTGAATAGCATAACACCGTATATGTATAATTATGTTATTACCAAATTCGACATCATCTCCATCTTTTTATTCTCATCTGTTTCACCCCAGGACATTGATAGGAAAATCAATAACATTCCACTCCACCCATACCCACCCCCAAATAGCTCCAGGGAAAAGAGAGTTTTTTTGGGGGGGGAGGGGAAGCATTTCAAATACTAATGCTAAAAATGACTGTTATAATGATTACATTAAAAAGTTCTATTCTTATAAATTGCAGGTTCCTAGCATCCACAGTTTGGTAGTTTAATATTTTTTTCTGGATAGTTTGATGTATGGAGCTTTTTATCACAACCTGCATGCTTCTGGGTATATTTCTAATAATTTCTTGATTAATGGCCTAACATCCTTTATTTTTAAATTGAACAGAATAATATGTAGTTCTTCTTCTAGCCTCATGCAAGAGGCGTTTCCTCTCTGTGCCCTGGTCTTCGGAGGGTCTCACGGTGGCCTTCCTCTGCCTGTGCCCCTTCTCAGGAGTAAACAGTCCTGTGCCAAGTGGAGTATCTAATACGAGGACACTCTTCCTTTCTAGATGAAGCTCTGGGTACTTGGAACCCAAAGCTCTGTGTCCCAAATGGCTCATGGACCTCGTCCCTAGATCTAGGTAGACCAAGCGGCCAGTGTGCACCCAGGTTTAAGGGTTGACCGAAGTGGCTCTCTGTTGGATGGGAGGTACACAAGGGAGCCAAATCAGGGAGAAAATCAAAAACAGCAACGGTCAGGCTGGAGGGCCTGCTCTTCCTACATGCCATGGTCTAGCACAAAACACGGAGGAATTAGACATTTCTAAAGGTGATCTGACTTTTTAGGCCATTGTGAATATGTGTGCGTCGAGATAGGATGCTAGAGGAAGTTTCATTCAGCAGCTTAACAGTCATATGTCTGCAGGCTTCAACTTGGACGTTTCTCTGGGCTTTGCGAACGGTAGCAGAGGTCTGATAAAATTGAAATGCCATCAACTTTGCAGTGAGAGAGCATTCTGTCCAAAACTCAGTTCTACTGCTGCCTAACTGACTGCCTTTAGGTAAGTTATCAACCTTCTTTGAGTCTATAATTTATCATCAATAAAGGGGAAAATTCCATGTTTTTATTACAGAGATATTTATGAATGAAATGATACACACAATGCAAGTGAAGATCCATTCATTAAAAAGAAAAAGAAAAAAATTGAAAATAAGAACTACCATGGCTTAGGAAATATGCTAGATAGTTGTGAAAGACAGGTGAAAAGGCTATAACCCTGGCCTTTAAAGATTCAAGGTAAATAAAAATGAGCAATGAAGTTTCGGGGGCCATGACAGAGATATGTATGGGAGAAGTAGAAAATGTTTATCTGAGTTGAATACAGAGAATATCATATAGAGTGGCTCTCAAGCTGGGTTTTTAAAAATACTGTTGGCAGGGGAACAAGGTGAATGAAGGCAAAGAGAAAACGAGTCTTTGCAAGGCTGTACAAAAGACAGGGGATTGCTAAGTGAGGGTCCCATATGACAGCGATCCGGTACTTTATCTTATGGGTAACAGGAGCATGACTCCAGAGAGGAATATATTTTATTAATGTACTAAATAAAGCTGGGGATAGCCAAAGTACTCAAAAGCACCACCCTTTGTGCTGGTAAAGAAAAACTAGAGAAAATGTCCTGCGATGGAAGACTTGCCTGTAATTGGCCTTGATACTGTACTGGATGGAGGCAAAAAATTAAGTAGGACGAAGAGATCTCCTCTTAAGCCTGGCCGGTGTGGCTCAGTGGGCTGAGCGTTGTCCCATGGACTCAGAGGTCTCAGTTCGATTCCTGGTCAGGGCACATGCCCGGGTTGTGGGCTCGATCCCCAGTAGGGGGCGTGCAGGAGGCAGCCGATCCATGTTTCTCTCTCACATCAACGTTTCTCTCTCCCCCTTCCTCTCTCTAAAAACAATATAAATGAAATCTCTTAAGATTTCTCATGTGCCCTCATTGGCTTTACAGCCAGAATTCACTAAGGCTACATGGCCCCCAAAGCTAGGAGCCCCCAACCACCTGGCCAAAGCAATGGAAGTGGAGGAATATGCATTCAAGCTGAGCCAAAAATATCCTGCCTAGACAAAATTCCACGGGATTTGAGCTTACTGTCCAATAATCACAGAGCACACCAGGAAACTCGCCAACATACTTGAGTCATCAAACACAGTGGCAGAATATGAGCTGCTGAGAGCAGATTATGGGGAGAGGACTTAGCTGCGGATAGTAGACTGCATGGCTGAGCTAGGAGAAGGTTTGGGGCAGAGGATTAAGACGGTATTACGGAGGATGCCACTGTGGGCAGCAGTGTCTTGCTTTTTCTGAGATTTCCTGAGAAACCTATGAAGCGCCTCCTGCATTTATCTTCCTGAGGGATGGAGGGATGGAGGGATAGAGTTGCATCCACCGCCCGAGGTGAGAGTTGCTGTCAGGGGCACTCACTCTGCTGCACCCGCTGGCCGTGCCTGGGCTCCAGCCCAGCCACATAGCAGGAAACATGGAGAAGTACAGACTAGCAGTTACAACGCAGTCACGGGGATGTAGGGTGCAGCATAGGAAATCTAGTCGATGATATTGTAATAACTATGTCCGGTGACAGGTGGGGACTGGAGCTGTCAGGGGGAAGGAACACTTTGTAAAGTATGTGATTGTCTAACCACTAGGCTGTACACCTGAAACCAATGTAAAAGGATATGGAAGTTAAACTGTAATTTTTTAAAAAAGAAAAAAGAAGCCTAGAGATACACAGTCATGTACCATGAAAATATCTGGGGGAGTAGTTTTCCAGGAAGATGATATGGTGTGAGGAAAATTCCTGGGACAGAAACATTCTCAGTCTGTTAAAGAGCAGCAAAACCCTTAATGTACCTGGAGCCCAGCTGAGCATGGCTGGGGAGAGGCATACATAGAGGTCAGGTCACTCAGGTCATCGTGATCCAGAATAAGTACTTTCGTTTTTGCTCCAAAGCAATTGGAGACTTGCATAGGCTGAGATCACTGATAGCATTATAGATTTTTCTTACAAATTGTTTAAGCTAGAATAATGACAGCTTTAACGAGTAGGCCCCCAACAGAACAGTTTTTTTTTTTTTCTTTCCTTTCCTCTCTCCTATATAAAGATCAAGGTATTTCTGTATTGGTAAGACTTAAGGAGATTCTGTCATCATCAAAACTTTTTTTTTTTTTTCAAAATTGCTTTCAGGTACCATCATTCAGCTGAAAGAAGGACTGAGAGACTAGAAGATCCAATTTGGAATTTTTTAAAGAAACTTTTCACAACCCTCTATATCTTTATTATATTTTCCAAAATGCAAAAATGGTGATTGTGATATTGTCCCTCATTTCAGCTGAGGTAGCTAAAAATAGAATACACTGGCCCAAACAATCTCTTCAGTGAACTTTGCTGTAATACCTCCATCTCCACCAATGAAAGGCACATTTCTGCCAGTGACTATTGTCTTTATTTATTTATTTATTTATTTATTTCCTTTATTGATTTTTAGAGAGAGTGGAAGTGAGAGGGAGAGAGAGATAGAAACATCGATGAGAGAGAACATCAATTGGCCACCTCCTGCATGCCCCCCACTGGGGATCGGGCCCACAACCTGGGCATGTACCCTGACTGGGAATCGAACCGGTGACCTCCTGGTGCATGGGTTGACGCTCAACCACTGATCCACACTGGCCAGACTATCTTTTTTTTTTTTAAATCATTTTTATTTTCCAACTATAGTTGACACACATTATTATATTAGTTTCAGGTGTGCACCCCAGTGATTAGACATCACACAACCTACCAAGTGATCATTCCTATAGACCTCACACCCACTTGGCACCACGCAGAGCTATGGGAACACTGTTGGCAATATTCCCCACGCTGCACTCCGTGTTCCCAGGACCCTTCTGCAACAATTTGTACTTCTCACCCATCCCACACAACTCCCCTCCCATCAGGCAACTGTCAGGGAATATTGATGAATCAGGCATAAAAACATCACACACACTGCACTGCGTAACCCACTGGCTACAACCCAATTACACTGCCACGCCTAACTACAAGAGAAGGTAGGAGATATGTTCAGCTATTTGCCCAAGAAAAATGGAACAATAATTATTTTAACCTTTCTACACATTTCTGAATATTAATAAATCCAATAGCTTCTTGGATTTACAGCATGTGTGACTCTCTCACATTGGCCCAAGCAACCTCGAATATATAGCTTGTGAAGTTTCACAGAACAATATTTGCTCTCACTGCTGTCAGAACCTGATAATTTGTATTTTATTTCACTCTATTTTTTTGTTTTTCCCATGTTACTTAACTGTTGACCTACTATGTTGATTTTATTATCCACGTAAAGATGACTACATGGAGATCCAAAGTCAACGGGATACACTGATTATTAGCTGCAAAACAAGCCCTGCATTGAGAGCTGAATGGTTGAGTTAAAATCCTGCTATTGCCAGAGCATCAGTCTGACAGGCAAGGTATTTCTTAGGAGCAGCACAACAGTTTCACCTGGAGTTTTCTGGAATACAAATAATCATCTACTCCGGTCTACTGAATAAAGATCTATATTTTCACGATATTCCCAGTGATTCATGTAGACATAGAGATTTAAGAAACACTGGGCTCAGTGATGCTGCAGTAATAAACAACCTCAGCTTCTTAGCAGTTTAGAAATGTTTATTTCTTGCTCATGCTGCCTGGTCATCACAAGTACACAAGGGAGCTCAGCTCATCACAGACCCTCAAGGACTGGGAGTAGCCATGAGCTCAAACTTTGCCAGTTGTTTTTCTAGAGGTAAAAGCAATCTACAGAAGGTCTTTCGTCAGCCTGCCACTCTAGCAAATAAACTAATTACTGAGGTCATCCCTGTGGAATACCCAATCCTTTCACTTGTTTGTATTACTAATAACTCTGATCTTACCTTAAGTATAACATCTAACAAATTGTATTAAATTTTTTGTTTCTTCATTTAGGATGAAGACCATGTTATCTTGTACATGTTTATATACTGAATATTAAGTCCATAAAGGTTCATCAATTTGTGGGGTTTTATTATTTTTAAGTTTAATAACACATTGAGATTCAGAAACACTTTCAGATTAAGAAGTGTATCAATTGCTTTAAAAGAGAGCTTAATGCTAGAAAGTCCCTATTAAAATAAGTCACCATCTGGGTAAGGTCAGAATAAGGAGACCTTTCCTGAATTCAGTAAGGTTGATTGATGGGATGAGCTTCACCCATGAACTTACCACCTTTAAAAGCATTTTTATCTACAAAAAGTGGATGAAATGTTGAAAGTATTGGTAGGTCCTGGCTACAGTACTGATCCTCCTAGGGGGTAAAAAAAAAATATGCTACCTTTCAAATTTCCCAAATATGAAAGTCTTGTAGCTACTTTTGAATTTTAACTAAGTGTTTTCTACAAAGCATATAGTCTGCAAGTTAGCAGTGGTTTACTGTATTTAGTCATCTGTAACCGATGTTCGTTGGCTTCTAGGCCATCAAGACTAGATTCCTCTTTTCCTGTTTCTCATGTACCATCTATACGGCCAACACATTTCTTTTCTAATAGCTCTGTCTGAAGACAAATATGGTACACAGATTATTAAAATATTGGTAATAGATCTCAAGGTATCCTTCCATAGTAATTCAATCAATTATCACTATATTCTAGGATTGTCCTCATATAATGCTGAGACAACGAAGGCACAAAGCTTAAGAAATTTTCTCAACTTTCAAGTGCTAGAACATTTGTGGAGACAAACCTATTCATTGATCTTTATAATTATTTTTAGAAAGTCAGAAACAGAACTTAGGACAGATTAAAAGTTGCTAACACTGAATTCACATATATCTCTCTTTGTGCCAAGAATGTATTTCTGAAAATGCTCAGTTGTACAACATGAGCACAATAATTGATTGAAGATATGTAAAATGTTGGAAGCATTTAGCTGAAAATTTCATATATTTTTATGTTAAGTTAGCTTGAAGGAGTTTCCATAAAATTAAAAAAATACTAATTGATAGTACGATCAAAAATTAAAATATACATAAAGATTATGACCAAAAATAAGTTTAGGAAGTCAGTATGGCTAGAATCCTCTATCTTAGATATCTGATCACCCTGGGCATCTCATTGGTTTCCTTATCCGCTACTATCCTCCAGGTGATTTATGAGGAAATTACGTTTAGCAAGAATCCTGGTAGGTTAGTTAAACTAGAATCCTCCCTTGCCTCTGATGTAAGTAATTCTCTTACTAATTTTCTCTCCACTGACACCCCCCAGGCTATAAATCCCCTCTTTTGTTTGTTGTATTCAAAGTTAATTCTAATTTCTCTACCCCACCGCAAACCCAACCGATGTTCCCTACCCTGTCACAGTGGTACTGAAGAGTCTGTCTTACTACTTTTTGACAGTGTCATGAATAATTTTTTCTTTAACGCTTATTTTTATTAATATGTCTTTATTGATTTTTGTCTGACCAGTGTGGCTCAGTGATGGAACGTCCTCCCATGAACCGAGAGGTCCCGGTTTGATTCCTGATCAGGGCACATGCCCAGGTTTCAGGCTCAATGCCCAGTAGGGGGCATGCAGGAGGCAGCCATTGATGTTTCTTTCTCACATCGATGTTTCTATCTCTCTCTCCCTAAAAAATATTGAGAAACATCGATTGGCTGCCTCCTACACACCCCCTACTGGGGTTCAAGCCTGCAACCTGGGCATGTGCCCTGACCGGGAATCAAACTGGGACTTCTCGGTCCATGGGACCACACTCAACCACTGAGCCACCCAGCCGGGCAACACTTATTTTTAATCCGTGTGAAACAGCAGGTATAAGGTCATATCTAGTATCTGAAGAATTTCTTATTATTTATTTTAAAAATGAATTATTTTCACAAATATATGAAACTTAGTTCAACTACATCAGAAACATTGAACGTGCCAGATATATTAATTAGAAACTCAATGAGTAGAATTCATTCATAAATATTTTTCACAAATCATCAGGTGATTTTTATGTTCACTAAGCTTTTAGGACCATTATCCCTTTGGATTTACAGAAGCAAAAGGAGACGAGCCAGCTTACATTTTTTAAAAAAGTTATTATTTTAATTAAAAAACATGTTTTAAACATTTTAATGAATGAATGAATGAGATTGTTTGTTTTGCCACAGGTATACGTGTTACCTTGCCCACCTTCTCCTTGCCGGTATTGGGCAGCCAGTTATCATCTTGCATTTCTCCCTGGAATAAAGCCAAGAAGCGGGAGCTGGAACGGTAAGATGCCATTTCTCTTCTATACTCTCTGACCCATGAAATTTTACAGCTTCTTTGCTTGGGCCAGATTATAGTTATGGCCAAAATAATGGAATATTTGCATGCAGAATAAACTCTGGACACTAATGTATCTGTAAAACCAAGCATTAGAAACATCCCTTCTCCAAGGGTTAGCAAACAGAAAGAAAGTAGTGAATCAGTTAGGGAATCAGTAGTTTCCATTAAGTAATGTCATCTCAAACAAACAGCAGCTGACTTGATGATATTAAAATTACAAAGAAGCTGGCCCAGCCGGTGTGGCTGAGTGGTTGAACATCCAACCATGCACCAAGAGGTCACTGGTTCGATTCCCAGTCAGGGCACATGCCCAGGTTGTGGGCCCGATCCCCAGTGAGGGGCATGCAGGAGGCGGCCAATCGATGTTCTCTCTCATCGATGTTTCTATCTCTCTCTCCCTCTTCTTTCCTCTCTCTCTAAATCAATAAAGAAAAAAAATTGTTTAAATTTGCAAAGAAGCTGATAATTCAGGAAAATAGTGCATTACCATGGCTTATGGACACATTTTCCCAGGATTTGGTTAGGCTCTGAACCAGAACTGTTCTGCGTGTGTGTGGAGGCGGGGAAGGCAGTATGTGAGAGAACATACATGCACACATGTAAAGCTTTTCGAAACAGTCCATTTAGACAGTGGAATTATATTGTAGCTACAAGAGATGTGAAGTTCTCCAAAATAAGGACCATATCTTCTTCATCGTCACTGTCTCTCCCGAATCTGGCAAAGCAGCTGGGATATCTGTCAGAGTTGAATATAAGTCAGGTTAGATAACATTTATTAAATGAAGAGGTAGATGTGCTAGGTATTATAACAAAAAGAATCTTGGTCTAAGATTGAGACTATTTTTTTTTTATCTTTTAAAATCCTCATAAATCTTGTTTATTATTCTTTTTTTAAATTATTGACATGCTTACAGATGTCCCCCATTTCCTCCCACCTTTGCCCACCTTTACTCAGCTCCCACCCCCCTTCCCTGGCCTTCACCACATTATTGTCTGTGTCCATGGGCTATGCATATATGTTCTTTGGCTAATTTCTTCACCTTCTTTTATTCAGTCTCCCCCATCCTTCTCCCCGCTGACATCTGTCAGTCTGTTCCATGTATCTAGGCTAATAGTGCTTAGCATATTAATTTTATTAATCTAAAATCTCTAGTAGGTGATTTGAATGTTCATGTACATAATCCACATTTAACTAGACTACCAAAGCCAGAAGCTTTGGATATTCCTCCTCACTGTCTATAATATATGACAGTAAGTAATGAAGAATAAAGAATGCCAAATTCAACTGAATTATTATAGGAAATAAAGCTTATAATAATGTCATTAATGTCCTAAACCAGAACAAATTTAGAATACAGATTTTCAAAATGATTAGTCAATTCCCATTAAGTTTTAATAGTTCCATAGGGAGTATTTAGCCCTTGAATGTATGCTTTATTATGGAATACTTTATACCAATCAGAACCCCGATTCATCAAAAATATGTGCATTTTTCATTTCTATGCTAAAAAAAAAAAGACTAAAAGAAAAGAAAAAACAAGAGAATCTTCAATTGACTCTCAGAAGGGTCCTTAATATTGTTTTTATTGTTATATTATTAAAGGAGATCAGACAATATAATGCCAACTATGAATTTGTTTTTTGTTATGCCTATGGATTTGTTTTAAAGCACTTTCATTCTTTGTTATTATGGTGTGCAATTCAAATGTGTTTGTACTTTGAGTTACAATACTCTGCAGTATTGCTGAACTTTGCCAAATTTATAGCAGCACATTACACCTAAAGTCTAAGAATTAAGCAATATATCTGTCCTAAAATGAGCCTATCATTTTTATATTAAACAAAAGTGCCTGGCATTTTAACTAACTGCAACTCATCACTATGTATTTCAAACCTAGTAATATCAGTAATAGCTAATATTTATGGAGCTTTAATTATGTGTCAGAAACTATGAAGGGTTTTACATTCACTATCTTATTTAAACTTTGTAACTTAGTTATGAGTAAAGTGTCTTTATTATCCAGCATTTTAGGATAAGAAAATTAAGCTCAGGTAGGTTTGGAAACACAGCCAAGGTTTTGGCAGTAAGTGGACGAACAGAGATACTAACCAAAGCATGGCCACTCATCTCCCACATTTGCTCAAACTAATCGTCTTAGTAGATGAAAATACTCTTAACCTGTTCAGTAGCCACATTTGTGATCTATTCCTAAACTTTCATGAAAAATTTAAAAACCGACTTGTTGTACTAAATTTATCCTTGGCTTCATTCTATTTTGCCATTTATATTCCTTTCTCTCCACCAGATTTCCTAAGGTATTTATTTTAAATTGTATGGATATTTCTATAATAACTCATTTTTTTAGTAAACAAGGAATGATATAAACAAATAAGTACAGACTTTAAAAAGATAAGCATCAAAACATTTGACAATGGTGTATGAAACTACTTCCAAAGGAAGGAGTAACCACTTGGAATAGTTTGATGTTTGTGAATCCCTGAGGTCAGATTTAAACATCACATCTGTGGTGCTGGGAACAGTTAGTTAATATCACGTCCCCCAGGGATCTGAGCTAATCATTCCAAGACAAATATGAGGTTTGAAAAAGGCATATTTGAAACTTATTTTTGTCCGTATAATTTATATTCTGGATTAAATAGAGAGAAAGGTGGACAGTTGCTATAATACATTCCAGGGAGAAAGTCTTGAGTTACTTCCCTGCGTAGCTATTGATATTGTGTAAGTTTTGAATGAATGAATGTCTGTGTTTTCGTGTCAATGATAAAAACCTGCGCTCCTGGCTGAGAAACTGACTGCCTTTATTTTAGGATACAATTTTGCCTAGAGGAATGAAACCTCATCTCCCTGAGATAAAAATCACTGTTGGCTCCTTGCCTAATGTAGCATATAAAGAAAAGATGTGGACAGAGAGAGGAGCACACTTTATACCATTGAAATAAGGATATTCAGAGACCATATATGGACAAAGTCTGGTTATCATTCAAAACGGGTCGATAAAACGATGCCAGTAGAAATGACAGAATACACATAGAAACAAATCTACAACCTCACTGGTAGACTAGGAGAGTTGCCCCATCCCATCAGTTAGGAATTTGGGGGAAGTTAAAGAGCAAATGGAATAACATTGACAGTGAAATCCAGTAGGATTAGGGAAGGAGACAGAGGAGGATGCCTGTAAGAGGACTAGCAATTTTTCCCCAAAATTCTCAGGAATAGATTCTCAGAAATACCCTAGAGCCAAAGCTGAGGGTAGAGAAGAGAGAACTATGAGCAGTCAACCAGGTAATTATCATATATCATCACTTCTTAGCTTCATATTGGCCATATGTTAAACTTGTATCTAATCATTTGGAAGTGTCTTAAGGGCATGCAAGGTCATACATGAATTGGCAGCAAGCTTTCTATGTGGCTGTTCAGGAAGGAATGACATACTTCATCGCGAACGCTGTCCTACCTAGTGCAGCGTTTGAAGGGACGACAGCCCAGCTAACCACTGTGTGCCTCCAGACTAAACCTGGGCATACAGTAGATTTGTTTGTTTGTTTTTTTCTTTTTAAACACTGGAATATCATGGAGATTGACTTCTAGATTGGTGATTGTGTACAGATACGATGGTAGTGTTTGGAGGTAATTTATATCTATAATAAAGAGCAAAAAGTATTGAAAATGACAGAATATATTGAAAACCCTACTCCACCTGAGATAAACCTCTGCTTTCTGTTTTAGAACTATCATTCAAGTATGCAGAAAAAAGTAAATATACATTTTGATATAGAAACCCTGTAAACGTTATCACCTGTAAACTCTGAAAGAATTGCTTGAAGGTATTCTCTAGTGAAAATGAATGGTAAAATTCTGGAAAAATTAATATGTAGATCAGAGTGTTGAGGAGAAAAACAGTATCTATAGGTAGGTATAAACAATTACCCATGTGACAGCTATGAGCATTAGTGTACTTGTTAAGAAAGGATTTATAGGAATAAACAGGCAAATGTACAATAATCTAAAAAAAAAAATTCAAGAGGCTTTATCAAAATAAGATTTTGAAGGGAAGTCAGCCAGTAAAAATGTTTGCAGGACATTGTGTTATTTGGGGGATAATTATTGATAATAACTATATTATTTTTTAATATTTTTGTTTTTAAAATTTTCACACTGATAAAAAAAAGATATTTGTACACATGTTTTAAATCTGTAAGTGTAACCACAGAAAGATTAGAAATAAGATGCATAACCCTCACATGACTAGCAAATGCTTTGGCACAACTATTAAAGAAAGAAGAGATCTCAACCCAGCTTTGGGCAGAAAAAATAATAATAAGGCATCATGAAAAATCAAGTACTCAGGTAAGAAAAAGTGTACTCACAACATCGGTGTAGGGACAGCCAGGGTGGTTCAGTGATCTGCCTCGGAGGGGAAAAGAATGCAGCAAATCATGTGGTTTCATTCTCTCAAGTACCCCATTTAATGAAATGTACAGATTAGGTTTTGTTGGGGTTATAAAAGTCAAGGAAGGGTTAGAAGGCAGAAGCATGGCTGGAACTGAACATCAGCTTGAAGCAACTGTTTTGGAAATCACGTGAGCTCTTGGAGAACTGGAGGGTCTGTTGATCAGTGGCTCAGAGCTCGGCATCCCCTATAGCTAGTGTCTAATTTATGACTAGTGTAACAGTTTTGAGAAACCTTGTCTCCATTTCTTGTACTGTGATTACCTCTCAGACTAGACCATGAGCTCCTAGAGAGTAAGAAGTTTTTATTTATCTCTACATTCCCAAGTGCTTATAGAGCGTCCACTAGACGTACATACATAATAGAAATCCAGTCCTTTTTTAACATCAAACTAAGGTAAGTAAACTAATCAAATGTGCATAATCTAGTTATTTCTGCCCATTGACCTATGACATGTCCTACAAAAGCTGGTTCCTACTCCTTATTGCCCAGGAATCGTTCCATGATTAACTTCATTGTATTCTATTTAATTCTTACTTATTGTCCCTTTAGCACTTCTATTATCAATTTGGGTTGTTTTAAGTGTGTATTTCCCAAACGTTCCCTCGGGCCAGCATTTTCCTATTCTCTTACACTCTCTTACGCACCTGCCCCACCCGCACACACGCAGAGTTGGTTCCTGTGTCTCTCTGTCCCTTTGCGCGTCCAGATTGCCGGGATCAGGACCCTGTTCACAGGAGCCTGTGATCGATATTTCTTCCAAGTGACTAATGCTTGCCAGTTTTTGTGATTGTTGTATTTCATTGTGGTTTAAGTCCCATAATAGGTATATTTTCTTCTGGCTGAGGCTTCAGCAAAACATATGGCATGTGTCTGCACATTGATCTCTCTTGAAGTGTCAGAGTGGAACATTTTGGTGGGAGAAAAAATTGTTTAGAAGCCTCTGAATTGACCCCTTTGTGTACCAAATCGACATTTTGTGCAGCTAGTTTTATCTTTGCTTAAACTAGTATTGATCAAGCTATCAAAGATCGTGTTATAGTTTGAACAGCTGTTCTCGAAGCACCACCAAAAATAAGGATTTGCATTGAAATCTTTAACTCCCTCCACGTCTTCTTGGCTATCACACAGTGTAGGAGGTAGGAGCCACGATTAATATTTTTTCAGTCTTGTTTACCACAAGAAAAGCTATAAAGGTATGTGAGTGGCTCTACTTTTTTTTTTTTTTCTCATTCAGTGTTCAGTTTATTATACCTTCTACCATTTATTTGTGCCCTTCGAACTCTTTCTCCACAGAAATACAGGTTTGTAAGGACCCTGGTTTAGACGAACGATCAGAACTGGGAAATGCTTTGCGAAATAATAAAGAGCTCTGCTGGAATCTCAGGCTGATTTAGCCTGATCACAGAAAAGAACATAGACACAAACAAAAAAGTCTGAGAGAACGTGTGTAACACCATGAAACAGCTTAACCTGGGCTTTATTACAAGAGGGCTGGTTCAATTATTACATGAGAGAAATTAGAACTTGGGAGTTTTTGGAGTTGGGACAGTCTTAAATCTCACTGCTGAGAAATATGTAAGGTTTTAGCAGAGATTTGGAAAGCTTTTATTCTTCTATTTTTCAGGCAAGCCTAGGACAGACTAGCTTTGAGCTGAAAATGGGTCATGGCAAGAGAGTAGTATTAATTACAGCTACACCCTCCAGAGAACTCAGCTACAAAGCTACAGATAGAAAGGTTAAAACAAATTCCACAGATTTGCAAAATTCTTTATTTATACTTATATAGACTCAGAAGCACGCTCAGCATAAATCAAGCTTTAGAGTAAAAACTACAACAGGCATTCCGTGTGCCTTTTCTTGATCTTACATGATTACTGCGGGATTATCATTTTTAAAATATTTGTTTGTTCCACATATGTTTATATCTACAAGGACCTGCCACCCAAAACTCTTAATTGCTGATGATTCATTTATCAGAGAAAGGGGGCGGAGGGTAAAACTCCCAAACCCGTTTCTGAATCTACATCTCAAAGCTTTAAAAAATTTTTTTTTCTTTATTGACTTGAGAGAGAGAAAAACATCGATTGGCCGCCTCCTGCATGCCCCCCACTGGGGATCAGGTCCACAACCTGGGCATGTGCCCTGATGGGGAATCGAACTGGTGACCTCTTGGTGCATGGGTCAACGCTCAACCATTGAGCCACACCAGCCAGGCTACAGCTCAAAGCTTTAAGTAGACTTAGGTATGCTCACACCTCCCTTAATCATAGCTATTTGCTATGAAATGTGGGGCAGAAAGAAGCCCCAAATGTTGCCCTCTGCCCCCGTGTACTGCCAGTGGAAAGCTGCTTCCACCACATGCTTTCTGCTGAGCTTGAAATTTGCAGACTAGACCATTATTAACCTGCCACGATTTAGCATAGCTTAGTTTTTCCAACGTAGACAGAAAGAGCACAGAGAGAAAATTCTCAGTGAGATGTGGGACTGAAGTAATGTAAAGGCGGGAAGGCAGGATGGGTGGGAGAGGCGAACGTAGACAGAATGCATGTATATTGCCAAGGTGAAATCTGCAAATGTGGGGACATTCTGTAAAATGTTCCCCGATGACTGTGGGGCACTAAGGTCATTTAATGAGTGAGGGGGGCTGCTAAGTATCACAATACAACGATTGTCAAACAGAACAAAGAATTGTCAGTTCCTTTCCTGACTTTCAAACGCTCTACTAGACATGCAGAAAAAGTTCACTTGCGTCTACAATCTAATTCTGTTTTATATAAACACAAATTGTTTCTCCATGGTTTTACTATACAATGACCTTTGCAGTAAAGCAATGACAGTGTAAGTCAAATTGTCAATTCCAAACCTCTAACAGAACGTGTCCCCATATTTCAGAAACACTGCCTGTCACTGGTGGTGATAATGTTTGTTGTTTTGTTTTACAAAGACAACACAACACTATTAGTCTGCATTTGTAGATGTCACGTTGTTGGTGAATCTACCTGGATCTGTTTGTACCTCTATTTCATTCTGACTTCTGTAGCACTCCTCATGCTTTTACCTATCAAAATACACTTGATTAAACATGACTTTCCTTTTATTTATCTTTTATAATTTTAATTAAGATATTAAGATTATATTTAAAATTAAGTGTGTAGGTAAATTATATTGTGTATGGATTTAATTCAAGATAATAATGATGGCTTTACTTTAAATATGTGTTGTAAGAGAAAGACATTGCACAGGATAAGGTTGAAAATCATGACCTTGGAGCATGTGAAGAGCCTGAGGAAGGTCATCAGGATAGAGGATAATAAAAGGCTCACAGGACATAATTCACTTATTCACTGGCAGTCAAGGTACCAAGTCAAGTGCAGATATAATATTCTGATAGAAGCAAGGGGCAAACAGATGCATAGATTGATTAATGAATTCATTCAGGCATTTAATAAATACTAGAGGCTACAGAACTATAGCAGGTGCTGAAGAAATGAGCCCTGATTTCAAGTAGTTCTGGCGGTAGATACAGATATAAATAATTACAATACGGTGAGGCAAGTTCAGCTCTGGAAGTGAACACAGTAGAGAGGACCTAATTTAGAAGAGGAGGAAGGTGACCTAGGGAAGACTTCTCAGAGGAGAGGGACTGATCGGAACTTAATCCACTGGTAAGACTTAGCAAGCCTTATGTCACTGAAAGGGAGCGTTGAGCGGGTCAACATGTGCCTGTCATCAATCCCAGGAAAAGAACACTGTACACCACTTACCAATTCCAGGGAAAGACTTAGACTACATGGAGGATAGAGAGCAAAGCTCATCAATATGCTGATCACCAGGAATGAAAGTCCAAACATGTGTGCCAATGGCGCCTTGGTATTGGAGTTACCAAGGGAAACACAGTGCAGACAGGCCCTGGATGAAACAGCACTTTTCTTGTGCAGAGAAGAAATACAGCCAGATCAGCTTCAATAGTGAGCTCTGGTCCCCGTGGCCAGCAGGAATCCCTAGGCAGACAGTGCAGGGCTTTTTGCCTACATGCACGCGTCTGCCGCTGCATCTGAAACACTGACAGCTGGGGACAAGCCTGAGGACCTTTGACATAAGGCTTAAAACTAAGGAACACTCCTGAAGCTTGTAACAGGGAAAGGTAGTCCCACACTACGTGATAAGCACAGCACAGGCCACATGAGCTCTTTTTCTCTTAAGACGTGTTTCTGGCTCAACTCCCATTTTTATGTGGTCAAGTGGCGGTCATGTAAAGATTGCATGAATGCCGGTGCGTTTCCTGGTAGGGGGGCTTTGGATGACTGGGAAAAAAATATATTGAGAAGAAACAAGATAAGCAAAAGTGTATGGATAAGATACCCTGTGGAAAATCTCAAGCAACAACTATGAGTCAGGAGAGTAAGTCAGGGTCTGGATCTTTGAGGGGCTTAGTAATGATGTAAAATAAATGTAATACTGGGATAGGGTAGGATAGGATAGGATAGGATAGGATAGGATAGGATAGGATAGGATAGGATAGGATAGGATAGGACAGGACAGAACAGAGATTTTTTGAGAAATCTGTTAGGTAGGTCTCACTGGTAGCTGTGAGAAGGAAGATGTTGAGGCAGATGGGAGAGGAGATAAGGTATAGTGAATACACTGCTGTAGTGACCGAGGGAGAACGAAGACCTATACTAGGACTAGGGGTGAGGAGAGGACATTGCTTCAGACATACATAAAGTGAGGTGGTTAAAATATACCACTGTCCAGGCGCATCAACAGAAACTCTGCACTGATTGGTCTGAGCTGGGTACCAGGTATTGCTATTTTTCTAAGCTCCCCAGGTACTTATGGTACCTAATAAAGACTAAGCAGCACTGACTTAGATAACCACTTAAGAGAATGAATCAATGGGACTTGACTGATTAGAGGTTAGCGTGTAAGACAACGTAGAGTTCTACAATTGTTCGCAGGGTCCGACTTTGGGAAAATCTGCAAATGGTGATGCTATTGCTTGAACTAGAGGGGGTGAGAAGTTGAATAGCTTGAAATGAGAGAAGCATGCATTCCAAATATGCACACTGAGTTTGAGGTGACTGTGGTGTATTTGAATGCTGATGGTCAGAACAAGTGAATGTAATGCTTGAAAACTTTGCAAGTTCATTTAAATTTCTTTGGAAATACTTCACAAAAGATATACAGTTGGAAGGTAGACATTTTAGCATGATTAGTGTCTTGACCTTTGTGAGGAGGGGAGTTAAAAAATATGCCAATGCATATTATTCTTCGTCAGAGACAGTATATAGAATGAAAAGGGCAGGGGACCAATGACAGAAACTTACACAATATCAGCATTTCAGGGAGAAGAGAGGAAAACTAGCCAATTGAAATGGCCCAAAGAGGGACGGGAAGAGATAAATGAAAGAATGTATATGCATATACGCATAACCAATGGACACCAATGGACATAACCAATGGACACAATAACTGTGTGGTGAAGGCAGCAGGGCCGGGAGTGGGGAGGAGGGTGTCCATGGGAAAAAAAGAGAGACATCTGTCATACTGTCAACGATAAAGATACATTTTTTTAAAAAAGGAATGCTGAAAAGATTTAATAAGAACTCTTTAATGTGGAGTCATGAAAGCCAAGGAGGAATGTATTTTCAAGATAATGTCAGATACAGCATGGTAATGAACTAAATCAGAGCTAAAAAGTGTCTGTTGGTTTTAGAATCGGGGGTCATTAATAACGACCTCAGAAAGGGCACTTTTCAGCGCAGGCTAGCCAGGTGAAAGCAGCCTGAGGAGTGGAAGAGTGATGAGCCGTAGGCAGAGGGATCACCTATTTTCCTGTGGAATATCTGGATAAGGACATCAGTACGGATCTGACCATGTCATTGTAGCTAGAGAAGGACCCTATCACATGTCTGGAGAAGCTGACAGAGAAGTGGTTGTCTTCCTGAAAAGTGATGGAGGTAGAGAGAGGGACGAGGCTGATTCTTTGGACCAGAGGGACAATATTTTCAAAGGTTATAAAGAAAAGGTAGCAAGGAGAGACTTTGCATGTATAGGAAGAAATGTGTCGACTGACAATAAGGCAGAAGAACTAGGCCACAGATGGATGAAAAGGATGAGCACATTACTCCAAAATCATGAGTTTTTCAGCAGTAGAGGACAAAGGTGGTTAAATAATTAGGACAAGATTGGGTAGTGGGTGGATAAAAATTACACCTTAACTGGAAATTCCGTCTAAAAACTTCCCCTTTCTTTAAAATTTGGTTGTACATAGATATTACAATTATTACCGTTATTTTTTAATATTTTAGGATTTGCACACAGCTCGAATTGGAAGACCTAAGGTTTAGTTTCTATTCCTATCTGACTCTAAAATTCCTATTCTTCCACTCTCCTATATCCATCTCAATCAAAGAAAGTTTCATGGTGCTCTAATGAACATGATTATGTAATCCCAACCAGGAATGCCAAAATTATAGAGTAATTAGAAAGCCTTCTCATCTAAAAATGAAAGAATGTCCACAAAAGTCTATAGCACTATGCTTGGGATTTCTTGGTTCCATTTTCTCTGAAATCATCCATATTTCTGTATACCTTTTCTCCTGATAGATACCATCACCTGTAACCCATTATCTCAATGTTGGCAGAGTAATGGGCCTATTGGTTTTGACTGGTACTCACTATAAAACAGGCTTATCTGGGTACCTGCCACTATATTTCCAGGTTAACAGATTTTCTGTCCTACTTTTAGACATCAGACATCCATTGAGCACGTCAGGGTTGTTAATAATATGTGTTTTACCCACTAGTTGTTGAAACTTGGGCAAGTAATGCAACCTCTATGAGACTCTAACTTTTTAAAAACAAATAGGTTAGTCTTTCATTGATCTCTTCAACTAAAAAATGCAGCAAATCTATGAATTATCATGAAGTTTTACAGTGACAGATGGCGTCTGAGAGGGTAGAAGCATAAAAGCTATTAGATATTTGATTTAGCCGGTGTTTCTAAATGGTCTTGGTTGTCCTTAGAGATCATTGAAAAGTCTCTGTCTTAGCTGGTAAGTACAATATGTATTTGTTACTCACCAAAAGGCCCATCCTAGTTCAGGCAGTCCTCTTTGGTTAGTTAATTGGTTGATTAATTTATCTCGTCTTTGGTTTATGCATTCATTCAGCAGAAATTATTCTGTTTCTCAGATATCACACCAGGTGCTTTGGGGGAGATAAAAATATAGGAATCGTTCTTTCATGCAAGAAAGTGTTATTAAAAGAATTTCACATACACAAGAGATTTATATTGCAGTATAGAAGGTAATAAACATCTTAAGACTAATATAGACACGGTGATACAGATTTTTTAAATGAACACCAACGTATTACACACTATTATGAATCAGGCATTGTTTCTAAGTCCTTGCTATTCACAGTGTAGTCCGCACATCTGCAGCCATGACTGTCCCTTAGAAATATAGAATCTCAGGCTCAACCTTAGCCATATTAACTTAGAACCAGTATTTTAATAAAATCCCAAGGTTGTCAATATATACACTAAATCTTTAGAAGCCACTAGTCCAGTTCAATTTTTTCTCCAAGTGGAAGAGAAGAGCCATCCACAATAGAAATCCGGATACTGGGATCCTACCCTCAGGATTTCTGTTTCAACAGGTTTGCAATGGAGCCCTGGGCCTTCACTGAAACAAAATCTTCCTCAGGTGATTTCCTACAGCATCTAGTTTGAGAACCACTGGTTTGGGGCTTGGGGATGCAAAGATGGACAAGACAGAATCCCTGTCTTTTAAAAATCTCACTATCGCCTCTACAGTTTCCGATTGGGTTCAAATAAATTTCTCTTCTTATTTATAGTGGTTTCTAGCAGCAGTAGCTTAAAAGCCTACACAGTGGGGCAGAATTACATGAACGTCAAATTGAGATTCATCCTTCTTCTCAAAAACTTCCAGTGGACTGATAAATAAACCACCAAATCTAGGCTAAATCACATTTAGTATAGCTTCAGAGAGAATTTTATTTCATGGCAAAGCCATTCTTTAAAAGTTGGCAATCTCTATAAGGTAGATATGTCAACTCCATCAACCATGCTATTTGATTAACTGGAACACCCAAATCACCTGTCACGCCCGAGAGCAGAAGCTTATATACTTCCATATGGACTATATCAGGGATTAAATTGTCATGCTTGTCTTTAAAGGATTGGGTAAATGTCCTTATCTTTGGTATATATCTTAAAATAATTGCTTTTTAAAATAAATCTTGATTTGAAAGATAATTATCTGTACTTTACAAATAGAAACCAATTGCTGCAGACCATATTGCTCAAAGGTGTGCCTTAGGTAGAAAGTCACAATACTTCCAATATCATTGACCAACCGTAGCCCAGGGTATAAATGAATTTAATAGAACTTGAAAAACTAATTAATATTAGGAGTTGCTTTGGATGGACATGAATCCTTTAGCTGCGTGGTGATAGATGTTTTGGTGAAAAATTAAATCCTTATTTGTGCAGACAAAATTTCCCCTAGGAAGTCTTGCTTATGGCTTTCAATGAGATCATTTTCCTCTTTGCCTCACTGAGCCCTGTTTATATAATATTACCAGCTCTCGAAACAGACACAGGTCAGCTGGACAGTAGCCTAGATGATTAATATATAAAAACTGTTTTCAAATAACCTTCCTGAAATAGATCAGTAAATCTGATACAGTAAGGAATTAATAACATAAAAATAGTACCTGGTGAATAAGGCACTCTTACAGGATTCCCTTTTTTTAAAAAGCCTGCCTATGATGAGTGCTCAATAGCAATTACAACAACAACAAAAAGAGAAGAGAGAGAGATGAAACAGTCCAAAAACTGTGTAAAAAACAAACAATATTCTACTCCCAAGAAATCTAGAAAAAAATGTTGAATATAGATAAAAATTATAAAATAAGTAAATGATAAAAAAGTAGACAAAGTTATAGAAGCCATGCAAATGGAAAGAGATACCATTTAAAAATGTGGCCAAAGCCCTGGCCAGTTGGCTCAGTGCTTAGAGCATTGGCCTGCAGACCAATGAGTCGTGGGTTCGATTCTGGCCAAGGGCACGTGCCTCGGTTGCAGTTCATCCCCTGCCCTGGCTGGGATGATGCAGGAGGCAACCAGTCGATGTCTCTCTCTCACATCGATGTTTCTCTCTCTCCCTCCCTCCCTCCCACTCTATCTGAAGATAAATGGAAAAATAGCCTCGGGTAAGGATTAAAAAAATTTTTTTTTATTTTAAATAAAATAAAAAATGTGACCAAGAAATTTCCAGAAATAAAACTGTGGTTAATAAAATGAAAATAGATGATTTAATGGTAGTCCAACTATTTTCTTCCTAAACAAACCTCCACATTTTCAGGAGAGCCTTTCAGGGGCTGTGCATCCAATTTCACTCGAAAAGCCCTTCACTCAGCACGTTGGTGCCGTTCACACTGGGCTCTGGCCACCACGGGCAAGAAGGCGGTGGACACAGGAAGTAAAGTTGAACAATTGATTTATAAATAAATTATAAATATAATTTATAAGTATGTAAATAATTTCAAAAAGCACTGGATAATAGTAATACGAACAATATTTGTGCTTATTTTGGAGGGTTTAAATCAGAATGCAGCTAAATTTATGCATAAGAACAAGAAAAAGATGAGTGTTTTCTAGAGGGATGATAATGATAATGATTTACTTTAGATTTTAGGTCAAATATACACATTAAAAATTTACATGTAGCCATTAAACTTTGTTCAGTAATTAAAGAGATATAAATAAATCTTAAATCAGTTTTTAAAAGGTGAAGATTGAATATGACAAAAGGAGATGATTGAAATCCAAATATTTCACTTAGTCACAGCAAAATAAATAAATTTAACTCATGCAATAAAACATTTAAATAGGATTTTAAAATGCAGCCTTATATAGTTTACAAGTGACTTATCTGAAACAGCGTGACACAGAAAGGCAAATTAAAACGATATTAAAAGGTGGTACTATAAATCCACTAACAAAAATGATGCTGTTGACCCACTTTAAAATTAATTTCAAAAAAGATATGAAGGCAACCCACATGTTAGAGATCAAGACAATCACATTATAGTGATAAAAAGAACAATTTCACAGAGCTAATATAACAATTTGTAAACAACCAAAAAATACCCTATGAATACATAAAGCAAAATCTGACAGAATTCAAAGGAGAAACTAACATTTTAGTACATTCCATTCAGTAACTGATAGAAAAACAGAAATGTACCACTGAGGTTTCCTCCTGTAATGCAGGAGGAGGTAAGTACACTCCCGCACAAACTCCTGGAAGATAGCAAGTATAAAAACTAGATACGGTTTTTAAAAAGGGTTGTTAAAAAAAAAAAAGGAATGCATCCAGTTGTCATCAGAAGTCAGAGGAGAGTTCAGTCTCAAAAAAACTGCAAGCCCAAGGGGTAAGAATTGTGAGTTTGTCACTTGCTGGCCAATGGTCTCCTTGGGTAGAGGTACTTGAGATCAGACGTTCAGAGCCAGGAGACAACTGAAAGTGTAAAGAAGAAATACAGGCAGCACAAAGATCCCAGAAGTGAGACCCACATTTGAGCGTAGATTACCTAAACAATTTCTTGCCTGCCAGGTAAAAACAAAACTAAACAAGACATGTACAGGGAGACCTGAGAAACATGGTAAAAATGTAAGAAGATACCAGAGATAAATCTACTTATGATAGATAGAGCTATATGAGGCCAGCTCTGCAAGTGATGCTTCTCTTATCTGAGCATTTCCCCCACCATGCTCAGTCAGGCAGCCAAAAGAATGACGTGGGAGAAGGCAGAGCCCGTCGGTGGCAGAGCAGCTGTCATTTAGAGGAATCCCAAGAAGCAAGGAAACCACAGAAAGGATGAGTCCATCTCTGCTCAAATCCTTGGCAGAGAGAAGGACCACTGGGAGTCAGAATTAAAAAGCACCATCTGGAGGGCATAAGAAAAGAAGTATCAGCAGCTGCATATTAAGAGAAAGACAGACTGAAGCTTGGACCCAGGTATGTTAAGTATCTACTATCACAGCACCAAGAATCCACAGAATAAGACAATCAAGGACCACTGTATTGTACTAGCTACACTGTCAAATTTTCAACGCAAGTGTTTTAGACACGCGTAACAAAAAGGGCAAGGGCAGCTCTTTATGAGGTGGAATAATAATCAATAGACACAACTCCAATGATGTTGCATGTAGGAGACTAGGACTCCAATGCACATATCATACATATGTTTGCAAAGTGAAAGAACACATGGCATAAATAAATGGGAAATCTAAATCAATAAATGGAAATTCTATAAAGATGTGGTAATTCAATAACTTAAAAGTAGAACAAATAAAAAATCTCTCTGTGAGAGCAACATCAGACAGAAGATGGTGGAAGAAGGAATATGTGAAGTTGAAGACAGATGTTAGAAATTACTCAATCTGTATAAGAGATAAAAATATAGAAGAAAAATGAATAGACTCCTTGAAGTATTGGGAAAATTATGCATACCTTCAACCACAGAAAGATATGAGACAAAAAGTGAGTAGAACCATTTTTGAAGAAATAATGGCTGATGTCTTAACTCCCCAAATGTTAACTTGCAGATCTGAAATGTTCAACCAACACTAAGACAAATGAAAATAAAGGAAATCACTCCTGGGCAAATTATAAGCCAATTGATGAAAGCCAAATACCTGTATAGTGAAAAATCTTGAAATCTTACTGCTTTCTATTTCTTAATTTACATGTTTAAAGACAACTTAGGAACAAACCTTTCTTCTTGATTTACTTGTGTTTCCTGAAATCTTAATTTTCTTTCCTAATGTAGGTCCAATTAGTATTTTTTTCCTATCTTTTTGCCTATGGCACAATAGCCTTGAAGTTTTAAATTTTTGGACATATAGGGCAAGGCAAAAGTAGATTTACAGTTGTTCATATAAAAAATAATACAATAATTAATAAATAAAAATACAAGAATAAACGATTCACATACTCACAACTGTAAACTAACTTTGCCACTCCCTGTACATGGGTATCATTCTAGATGAGTTAAGTCCATTACACTCAAGTTTCCCCCTTATTTGCTTGAATAACCTGCTCTGGTATCCAGTGTTTCCTGTCCAGTTCTTTGTTATCAATCCTGTTTTCTTTTGCATTTCATTTAATTTATTGGGGTGACACTGGTTAACAAAATTATACAGGCTTCAAGTGCACAGTTCTACAGCACATCATCTGTACGCTGTATTGTGTGTTCACCACCCCAAGTCAAGTCTCCGTCCATCACCATTTATCCCCCTGCCCCCTACTCCATCCTTCACCACACTATTGTCCAAGTTTGATCCTTTTTAGCAAAAGTCATGGACATCTTTTCATTGCTCAGACTTGATCAATTCCTGAGGTGGTCCTGTCTCTAGCATGAAGTAGATATTCAGTCTGAGTTGCATTATTTGCTGGTGTCTCTAAATAGTCTGTCAGTCATTGGCCTGGAAGTCAGAGTGCCTAGAAGAAGCCCTTGTAGCTTGTAATTGTCATTTCACACTCACGTGTCATGTTTCTGTCTCCCAACCACAGCACATACAGTTACTCTTACAACTTCCTACTTGGCGTTTTCGGAGACGCACACAGAGTGTGCGCTTTTTCGAATAGTTGGGACAGCACTGACTTCACTTTAGTGAATACGTATTTGTTGAATGTCAACTCCATCCCTGGTATAGCCAGCACATGAGACAGAAAAGGAACCTACCTTCAAGTAGCAGTTTTCACCTGACTCCTGCTACGTTAGCTTTGTCCAGAGGAATATGCTTCTTTCTGGAGAGCTCTGCCTAGCACTATAGTCCCCTTCTTGTCTCCCCCGCCCCCCGTTTTATCAAGAAATAATTGACATACATCATGGTATATGTTTAAAGTGTACAGCATGATGTTTTGATTATTCTGTATTGTGAAATGATTACCCCATAGGAAAGTTTAGTGAACACCCATCATCTCATATCAATACAATAAAAAGAAAAAAATTCTTGTGATGAGAACTCTTAGGATCTCCTCTCTTAGCTAGTTCCTTCTTCTATCGTTCATAATGATAAACTGATGCTTGGCCTTTTGTGCTGAGCCTACGTGCCCAACTTTTGATGCTCAACTCACCCTGCTCAGGGACCAAAATGAGCAAATCTGCAAAAATGCCCAATCCCTGACAGCAAAGCCATGCCTGGCTGCCTCCTGCTTATCCAATCAAATATTCTCCGTCTTTCTTCCTCACACAAAAGCTAGCTGAAATATCACGGGTTGCTTTCCTTATCTTTCCAAAAGTGGTTCCTGAGACCCTATCAGCATTCTACACCATGTTTCATTTTTCCCCTCGCATTGCAACTTTGTTCTCCATGTATACGTACCTGTGTTTGTCTTCCTCACTGAGCCGCACCAGAGCACATCCTTTTTCTGTCTATTTTTCTCTGAAACAATGGATAAGGAGAGAGTGGGCACTGCCTAGATATTTATTAACGAGATTAAAGAAATCTTGGTACCACTGCAAAGGAATTATTTGAAGAAACAAGAGACTTCCTTTTTTTGAGTCTCAATTTCCTAAAATGCCAAATGCTTATGATAAAAATAACTGTATAGAGAGGGATTATAACACGTGAAAGTAAACTTCAAATTACGAAATTTCTAACGTGTTTATTTCAAGTTACATTCCTAGCCACATTTGAAGAACATATAAATGAAGTTGCTATAAGGCAACTTTAAAATAGTAATGGCATTTCATTACACTAAATAGGTACAGGATTAAAATAAGCTTCCGAAGATGGAGAATCATACTTATTTAGGTACTAATTTTTAAGCCAACATAAAAAGTTGGAAAAACATGTAGAACCCTGATGAGTTTCTCCAAGATCTAATGGTCAAGTTCCAGCTAAAGGCAGAGCCTAGAGCGAGCTTAGCCTCCCCCGTTTGAGCAGGTGAGGCTGTGCCCAGAGTGGTCAGGCCAGGCCTTTGCTGTGCCGGGCGTGGGAGGCACAGGTCAACAGGGGTGAAAAAAGCAAGAACAAGTCTTTGAGATAATTAAACAACTTGAAATAAACAGAGTCCCAGTGATTAATTACTGCTGGTTCCTTTCACCTTAGGCTTTTCTATATACTTTGTGGCTTTTTAAAGCATTTACATGTTACTCCTTGCAGCATTCCACCCAATACTGGCCTGGGTGCTAAAATGATACTCTGTCTAAATATCCAGTGTCTCTCCCATTACTCAGCCAGCAGGAGGCTCTCAGGTGGGAATAAGCTAGTGTAGTAATACTGTTCAGGTATGGTAACTAACAATTACTGTCTTGAGTTCCTTCTTCCCTGGGATGGAGGAAATGTACCTGTTAGCCCAAGTGAATTAATCATAGACTTTTGGTGATAAAAGAGACAATTGTGAAAGAAACTTGTAGAAATGGAAACTTACTCGTACAACTTAATAACAATTTTGGAATACATTTAATCCATTTTCAATACCAATACTGTAAGCAAACAAGAACTAACGCTAGGTTTATTGAGTGTTACATATATAGTTACTTTTCACAGCTCTAGCATCTGAGCTGTGCAGCATGGACTCAGTGTTATGTCCATTTTATAGACGGTGATATTGAAGTTTCGTGAGTCTGAGTCACAAATCCAAAATGCCAGATCCCATAAGCATGGAGTTGGGATGTAGACAGAGGTCCAGCGTTTGCATCCTAGTAAGGCGAAACTGTGTCTGCTCATACAGTTCCAAAGTTGTGATATGGATCCATCTGTATCTCGATATTAAATACTAGTTTTAAAATGTTCATATCAATATAGCACCAATGATCAGGATTGAAAGTAAGGCTTGACTCTAAACATAGGCAGCCATCTCCCTAGAAAAAATATCTTGTTCAGTAACCTAGAATATCTAGGGATTGAGCCTTTGAGGTGAATTCTTTGTATCCTATTGATATAGGCTAAGTTTTCCCAAAATTTGTACCCAAGTCAAGCTTTTTTTTTTTCCTTCAAAAGTAGCTTTTCTCTAAAGTAATCCTCCACTGGTAGTCAATTTTTTAAAAAAAAAATTTAGAAATATAATGTTGGTCATTCTACATCATAAAGTTTTTATGATCTGTTCAGCAAATAGCAGCTTTTAATGAGCTCAGCTTCCTCAAAGATAAAAGTATGTTAAGGTAGCTGAGATGATAAAGTATGTATTGTGTAGCACTAATCATAATGGCTTAATTAGATGTTAATGTGGATTTTACGTTCATTAGAATTTAATGACAACTGAATATTTAAATGTTCAGTTAGTCAGCACTTTCCAGCATCATATATCTGGTGAGGAGATATCCCCTTCAAATCCAGAACTTGGTGAGAGAATTGATGTCAGCGCAAATTATACCCGAATGAGAAAACTCCCATTTCTCAAGCCTACATTTTATGCCAAGTGATAGCAGGTGGTGAAGTCAGACAGAGCATGAATAACACACCCTTTATTTATGACTAGTCCTATTTATGACCAGAAGGTAGCAGCTGCCACCTGGCATAATTCTTGGAGGGCGTTGAAAGGTCATGGTGACCAAAGTATTGATTTAATATTATTTTGTGATTTGGAGACAGGGAGCATTTATTGAGCTATAACTATATGTCTGGTGCCCTCTCGGGGGCTCTCACATATGCTATCTTTTAAAAAACATCTCAACACAAATCCTATTTTTACCTCTGTTTATTAGAGCAACAAACTAAAGCTTAGAGAAGATGAGAACTTATTTCAAATAATTGAAGACACACATTAGCTGATTATGACACATTCCTCTCTTTGGGTGTCAGTGTAGAGGAAACTAGTTAAAATGCACCTGTTTCTAAAAGACCTATCAATAGTGAGGGTGTCGGTGGGAATTCTATATGCTGCACTTGGAATTAGGTGAGCTGAGATTTAGATACAGCTCCTCTAATTCTATTGCAGTATCACAGTCAGCTAATCCTTCAGCTCTGAAAAGCAGTCTGGTAAACCGATGCACATTGCGGTTTATCTAGGGCTCTGTGTATAAGACCTAAAGTGAGATATTGACAAAGCAAAACCTGATCAGTGATGGCGGAACAGGATGATGAACAAATCTAAACTATGAAACAAAGAAGGCTTTTAGAAGGTCCATATGTAACTTCAGCTATTTGTAAGAACTGGAAGAGATGTTTTATATGTCACAAGATGATTCTAGGAATAATAAGAGGAGCATACATGGTTACAGATGTCTGAAATAGAACATGCTTCTCTGGGAGGCAGGGGGTGTCCTAACGATGTCCAAGAGAAGGCTGGATGAATGCTTCACAGTAATGTGAAGGATTCAACAAGCAATGTAATGATTGTTATATCGTTTTTCAATTTTCCCTTTAACCATGACACTCTATGGTAAGAAATAATCTGTTAAATTTCCTAACATAAAGTTGTGTAAAGCTCACCACAGAGTGGAACTCAAGAGATTTTAAAAACTGCATTTAAGATAGTTTAGGGGAACTTGAATGGCTCAGCTCAAGTTGAGGCCACTCACTAGAGAGGACCAAATACAAAATTCTGTAAAGTATAACTCCAGAACCCACTAGAATTCTTTCTGACCAGCAGGAATCCTCATTCCCTTTGTCATGGAGTCTGAAATGTCAGCACTATTGACGCATGCAATGTACCTCTTCAGGGTTGGTTGATCTTCAGGAATTTGTGTTAAATGGACATACCCCCCCAGGGAGTGACACCGCAAGCTTTTTGTCAAGTAGTATTTTGAGACAGTGCAACAGCTAGATCAGAGTGCAGCCCTAGAGAAATATGGCAGAAGATTAGTACTACACCTACGTTTCCTCAAAAAAGGAGACGCATTGCAAAGTGGAGAAGGAAAGTTACAAAGGCAACATCTTAGAGGGACTCAGGGACTGGTGTTTGTCAGTTACTTCTTCAACATGGACTTTATCAATAGTTACGTCTAAAACCAGTTGGCACGCATACACACATATACCACACCAAATAAAATGTATGCTTATTAGTAATCACACACGTATTTCTTCATAAAATTAAAAGTGTGTTCATTTCCCTTTTAAACGTAATTTGGAAATATTGCCTATACACAGAAAAGAGTACATACCAGGGCTGTCATAGGTGAACACACACGTATGAACAGCACTGAGATCAAGGAATAGAATGTCACCTGCATTTAAGAAGCCCATCTCTAATCTCCAACTCACTAACTCCTTTCTTCCCCAAAAGGACTATTGTCCTGATTTCTAACATTAACTATGTATGAGTTGGCCAACTTCAAGTTTTCTTAAAATGGAATAATTTGTCTTAAGTTTGACTTCCTGTACCTAATAATATGTCTGTAAGATTCATTCATGTTCTATCAGTAGCTTGTTTACTTTTGTTTCATTACCATATGAATGTACAATGATTTATTTATTCACTCTAATCTTTATGATTAGAGCGGATGTCTTTTCATACAAAATCTCAGCACAGCAGACTCTTCTTTTAAGAAATTGAGAAGATATTTATAAAAATGTATATGAAAACTCAGATGAGCAAAACTGGACAAAGCAATTTTAAAATAGAAGAACAAAGGTAGAGGCTAAGACCTCCTGATTTCAAGATTGACCACAAAAATCACAGCAACTGAGGCATTTATGAACATAACAATTTTTAATGAAACAAACTGAGAAATATTTCCACACATATATGGTCAGTTGGTTTTCAACGAAGTTGCCAATGAAGAAATGGAAGTCTTTTGACCAAATGGTGCAGCATTTGTTGGATGTCCATGTGCCAAGACCGGAACCTTACCAACAATCAAGTTGAAAAGTAAAAGCTAATGCTATAAAATACCTGGCAAAGTATATCAGAAAAACCACTGCCACTTTGACTGTGTAAATAATTTTTTAAATAGTATACAGAAACCATAAAAAAATACATGATAAATACTGTGTTATTAAAGAAACACAAGGTTTTCTCTTTGAAAGACACTATTAAGAAAATAAAAAGTCAAACCATAGACTGGGGGAATAATATATATATATGTCCTATGTATATGTGACAAAAGATTTGTAACCAGAATATATAAAACAGTCTTCAATTTATAAGAGGATGGCATAATATTAAAATGGGCAGAAGAATCTCCTAATTTTTACTGTGGTTTAACCTTAGTCATTCTGATCCTGCTATCAGACTTGTTTTTCAACTTTAAACCAGTTCATCTCTTGGATCTGGACCTATTTTATTTATTTCCTGATACTCAAAATTATTTTTATTCTTTCATTTTTATTTTTTGTTTTCACTTTATTTTGGACATATCCACTCTACGCCATTACTCTAATGGTGATGCTTCGCTCACTATCATTCTCTGTCTCTATATCTCCTTAGACAGGTGATTCTGGTCAAGTCACATCCTCTCCAAGCCTTATTTTCATTATCTGTAAAGCAGAGATAATAACACCCCCTCCAAGTGTTGGGAGGGACTTTAATTAATAAATGCAGGAGATTTGTACACTAATTTCATATTAAGAAATTGGAAATAGAGAACTAGGAAAGATGCAAAGGGGAACATCAGCAACCAAATTACTTAGCAAAATCCTATCTACTCTTTCTCTAAAGGTCCATATATCACAATGATCAAAAGCATGTTTATTCAAAAATCTCCTCCCTGCACAAAATAACTAAATACAATTACAGCTGTGGGACAATGTCACCTCATTTTCCCCTTACTTATTGGACATTCGATTTAACACTAAACCTCAATAAAAGGTTGTTAATTGCTGTGGCCGACTTCACATATTGTCCTGGCCAGTGTGGTTGGAACGTTGTCCTGTGAACCCCAGGGTCGTGGGTTCAATTCCTGGTCAGGGCACTTATCCAGGTTTCAGGTTCTATCCCTGGTTAGGGCACATATGGGAGGCAACAAATCGATGTTTCTCTCTCACATCTATGTTTCTCTCTCTCTCTCCCTCTCCCTTTTCCTCTCTCTAAAATTAAAAAAAAAATACAAAAAATATAAAGAAAACATTGTTAACAGTTGCTGTGGCCTACTTCTCATATTCTCATTTGGCTTTTTGCCCAGATTTGCACAAATCACTAGTAATGCCCAAAACAATTCATGAATATAGAAAAAGGAATGGAAAAAAAAAGGACCGTAAAAGAAAAAATAAACTCAAGGGAAAAAATAACATGAGTTTTTAATTACTGGGGCACTAATGAAGACAGTGAATCAAACAAGCAATTTGTTCTCAGAGTGTTATCATGCAAAACACAATAAACTTGAAAGTTCCTAAAATAACATTTCACAGCAAGTGGAGGAAAATGCCCTGTAACAGTCCTTGGAAGAAGAAATGCATTAGTATTTTGCTTTATTATTCCTGGTTGCAGGTTCCAATCTAATCTCCATAGAAATGGGATTCCAATTGGGCCTCAGAGATATCTTACAAGCACACTGTAATCCCAATTTAAGAGAGAAATTCAAGTTAACTGAAATTCAGTGTACTCTCCTGGGAACAGTTAGGCTGAACTATTTAGGAGGGACCAAATTCAAGTTCTTAAAAGCAGCCTGGATGAATTCTAAAATAAACAAACAGAAAAGGAGAGCTAATATTGGAATATGAAGAAAAATTGTTCTCTCTCTCAATCTCAATCTTTCTCTCTTTCTCTTTCTTTTCTCACTATGTCTACCCTCATCAGCCTATGCGTCTCTCTTTTCCTTTCCTTTCACAAAGATGAAGTGGTTACATAGATGCAAAGGGCAAACATGCCCCCAAACTTCACAGATTCAGGCATCTTTAGAAACAGTAAACACAGATTTAACCACAACTCTAACACAGAGACTCATCCCTGAGATTTCCATGGAAACACAGTTTGTTTGTTTTCCTTAAACATTTCTTAAAAAAATGAATCTAGAGAGAGGAAGTGGGGAGAGAGAGAAACATTGATGTGAGAGAGAAACATGGATTGGCTGCCCCACCCACCACCACCCCACAGGCACCCCAACCGGGGATTGAACCAGTATCCAACCTGAAACCTGGGCATGTGCCCCAATCGGGAATCAAACCCACCACCCCCTGGTGTACGGGATGACGCTCCAACCAACTGAGCCACACTGGCCAGGGCAGAAACACAGTTTTATTTTATTTTATTGATTTATTTATTTGCATTTACGTTCAGATAGAGCGGGAAGGAGAGAGTGGGGGAGAGAGAAAGAGAAACATCGATGTGAGAGAGACACATCGAGTGGTTGTCACCCACACAACCCCAACCGGGGCCAGGGACAAACTGCAACTGAGGTACGTGCCCTTAGAGGAAACCGAACCCGGGTCTCTCTGGTCTGCGGGCCGACGCTCTAACTGCTGAGCCAAACCGGCCAGGGCCACAGTTTTATTTTTATTTCAGGAAATACTATGTCCTTTATGACTGTCAAGAATAACCCTTTATAAAAATGTGATGATATGACTTATTTTCTAAAGTGCCACAGATTTTTAAACTCATGTAATTGTATCTGGACGCGTTGTTTGATCTGACTGTTCCCTCTTTTCTATGTTTTGGAACTTTTCTGTTTTCCATTTCTAAAACATGTGGCAGTAAAATATAAAATATTTTTTCTTCTACACAGTTCTGGGTAAAAAATTCAGCCAACTTAGGTAACCATATTATTTTAGTGATTTTTTGGAAAAATGTCTGTGTACTAAGAATGATTTTCATAATTCATCTTTAGCACTTTTGGAGTCAAATCGACGGGGGTTTAATAGATTTCCTGGGCAGGTCATTGTAAAGCTAGTAGCCTGGCTTCCTCAGCTGTGAAATAATTTCATAGTGAACTTGAAATGCTATCACATGAGGGAAGTTCCTAGAACAGAGCTCAGCTGGGGCAGACCACCCTTTGAATGGCCTCCACCTCGGCATTCCTCTCCTCTGAGACCAGCTCTGAAGACACAGAGGGAATCTGTCAGGACTGGTATCTCTATCCCCTGAAGTTCTTCATGGATGTAACTAATGAATCCCTGGCTCTGATCTGGGACCATCAGATTCTCTCTCTTAAAAAACCTGAACCTGAGACTAGTGAAAACATAGAACCTGGGAGCTACTGGACCTGAATCATGTCACAGGAAAACTTTCAAGGAAAAAGGGAAAGTCGTTCTTGAGGCTGAGGTCTAGTTCCTTCCCTTCCTGATTCTTCGTCTCTGATCTTGTGACAAACCACAGTTGTCTTGCCCCATTGATATTCATGCATCAATGATTATTATTATTATTTTTTTAGCTTGAGCTAGAAAGAGACTTAGTTAAGAAACATGAACGAACACAAAGATACGTCTAGAAGAATGTGTGGTAGAAATAGACCTTCAGGGAAATAAGGGCTGTTTAGAATTGGTGACACTTATGTGAAAGACTAGCAGACTATCTTCTGTGTTAGGGAAAGAAAAACCAGCAACTAGAAACAGGTCTTTACAGTTGTTTCTGGACGATGATGCTCTGAGAAACTTGACCCCGCAGAAGACACTGAAAGAGAGACAAAGGACTTCTCGTGGACTCGGATGACTGCGCCTGATTGTTTGTGTAAGATGACAGCTGGAGCAGTGTTCTGTTGTCCTCTAGCAGGCCACGGTCACTGAAAACCAGGTGCAGAGAGTTATTTGTCCAGGTTGTTACCGCTAGCTTAATTCACGAGTTATCCATGATTCCACTGCATGTACAGTGTTACCAGACAACTAGGAATGGACTTTGGAAATTAGACGTAGAATTTCTAGGAAGTATCAAAGAATTAAGAAGTCATCTGTCTGCCCTCACTCCAAGATCTATGATCTTAAACTCTTTATCTAGAGCGACCTTTGCTCAAGGAAATCCTATGTCCCACTCTTCATTGTCCTTTGCAAAAGGGATATTTTTCAAATTGCTTTGGCTGAGAATATGACCATATCAGAATAATGACAAAGAGGACTTACATCAATAGTTTACCGAAGAGGATCATCAAAATCAGTTGGCGGGGGGGGGGGGGGGGGGGGTTGGATTCTGCGCTTGCAGGTTTTGAAGGTTCTCACCCAAGGAGGGTTGAGCATAAGCTGAGAACTGCATTTCATGTCATAGCTTGGACAGTCAGCTGCATTTGCAACATCTTTAGGAGTTTGGACACCATGCTTGATTGCTCCCAGTGTTGTTGAACGATCAGATCACTCTTGTTCAATACAGGGAAAGATATTCCAAAATTTCAGAGGATAAACATGTTTGATCGGATCTGTCATGTGATTTCTGATCACTCTTGGCATCAAGTATGCTGGGAAAAGAAGTACACAGGACTTTTAAAAGGATTTGCCTTGTTCTGGGGCTTAAGATGGACAGTTTTGGGGGGAAAGAGGAGTGTTATTCTGCCTATCACAAGATTTTCTAAACCATAAGTTTTGCCAAAATATTTCCACACATTGAAACTATCAAAAGTTCTTCACTGACTGGAGAATATAGTAAGCTACAATGACCTTAAGAGCGCAGTCTTTGAAGCCAGACAAACTAGAGTCATGGTCTCAGCTCTGTCAAACACTTACTCTTTCATCTTGGGATCTATACTCCAAAGACTGAGTCTCACTCAGCTTTCTTATCCAGAAGATAGGGAAGATAATATCTCTTTCATTGAGCAGCCATGGGGATTAGCTAAACTAAGTCTCATAAAGATTCTAGCACACTATTTGAGTGTATATGCTTAGCGCATGTTCATTCTCCCTTATCTTCCCAGAACTCACTCACAGTACAGTAAAATATGGATATATATGCATTCCAGGCTGTTGTGTAAGAAGATATCAAGTGATTGATGCAAATATCAAAAGTAGCAGTGAAAGCCTGGGGGAAACAATCTGGAATTTGATGGTAATAATACATTAGGAGAAAATATTTGTGCATCCCTGTACATACACACACACACACACACACGCACAAATTGTATGATTGACCAGATTTGGGCATTTTTTTTCTGGATATGTACTGTCATAGAGATAGAGATGAAACACAATGTGTCCTCTTGGGCCAGAACTTTGCAAACCCACTCAAATGTGTGGGATGAATATGCACAAGGCAGTCCTAGTGAGATTCACCAGACAAATCTGAATTCCTCCTTGAGGAGTTTGATTTTTTTTTTTTTTTTTTGGTTCTCCCAACAGGGTTTTATTTTTAACTTCCCTTAGTTTTGTAACAATATCCTGGACAACAGTCTAGGTTTTTAATTAAAAATCGCAAATTGATGTCGCAGTTGAGCAGTTGGTTTTGTAGCACTGAACAAAAAGCTTGGGTGCTATGCTGCTGTCCCCAAAGGCTTTATCTCCATGGTGTGTTCAACATGTCACACATCACAGTACCTTTCTCAAGAAGGAGTGCTTTGTTTTCATCTCCTTGAGACCTAAGGAAAAAAATCTGTCACCATCCCATCGAATGGCCTCTATAGATCTTAGGGAGGTGAAATACCTAAAAGCTATTTGGCAAATTATTTTTAAATATTTGATTGGTGGACCAAATAATAATGGTAGCCCAAAATAAAAGCAAGAATATAAAAAGAAATATTGCATGTAAAATGCTGATATTACCTTAAAATTCTTCTTCAAAAATTACCTAGTTTAGCCCAGCTGGTGTGGCTCAGTGGTTGAGCGTTGACCTATGCACCAGGAGGTCGCTGGTTCCATTCCTGGTCAGGGCACATGCCCAGGTTGTGGGCCTAGTCCCCAGTGGGGGGCATGCAGGAGGTGGCCAATTGATGTTTTCTCTCATTGATGTTTCTCTCTCTGCCTCTCCATTCCTCTCTCTCTAAAAATAAATTAAGAAAAAAATATAAAAAAAATTATCTAGTTTATTTTTCATAACAAATTAAGGTAAACATTATTTTCCCTATTGTACAAATAAAAAAATTAAAATTTCTGAGTTTTAAAACAATACCCAAATGCCCTAAAATTTATGTATGGCAAAGCAATTACTGGACCCCCAGGGTCTCTCTAGTTAAAAACTAAAGTCTAGCTAATGTATGTAAAGACAAAAGCCCTTCTATTAATGTTTATATTAACACTTTCTCTCTATATATATAAAAGATCATTTCTCCAGAATAGCATTTATGTCTTATGGCAAAAATAACACAGTTTTATTTGTTATAAGTAACTTATGAATTATGATTTGAAGTTAGAAAAGATCTGGATAATAATCCAGACACTGAGAGTTACTATTTGAGCAATCACAGGGAAACCAGGTAATTTTTCAGGTGTTTTCATCTAATTTGTTAAATAAGGGGACAGAGCTATGTGTTTTGCCTCATTTTATTTATTTTTTAACATTACATTCTAGGATGCTAAATCCTTGTAAGTTGTTGTTCATCCACTAAGCATAGGGCTAAGAAATATTTAATTTTCTTCTCTGATTCTTGTATGTTTAAACGAAGGCTTATATACACCCATCACCTGTTTTCATTTTCAAAGACATCTTGTTTCTCATCATAATATGAATATTATGTTGCCTCCCTTATTTGATATATTATTATTATTATTTTTGCAGACGAAATTAGGTTTTTCAAAAGGCTTTTCTCAACAGCAATTTCCATGAATTCTTTTTTTATTAGAATTATTCAGAGTAGATACAAAATATATTTTCTATTACTAACACCTTACAATAGTTAAAGAACACACAGGAAAATATAGAAAAGTATTACACTGGGCCAGTGTGGCTCAGTGGCTGAGCGTCGACCCATGCACCAAGAGGTTGCTGGTTCGATTCCCGGTCAGGGCACATGCCCAGGTTGTGGGCCCGATCCCCAGTGGGGGGCATGCAGGAGGCAGCCAATGGATGTTCTCTCTCATCAAGGTTTCTATCTCTCTCTCCCTCTCCCTTCCTCTCTCTCTAAAATCAATAAAGAAAAAAATTTTAAATAAAATAAAATAAAAGATTATGTAGAAAATTATTACAGAAAATGGGGTAAAGAATAAATAAAGTAACTATGAATACGAGATAGACTGATGCCACTGGGAATAAAGAAACTTGAGTATGCTATCTGTGTTTGAAACTCTAAAGATATCTGGACTAAGAATCAATAACATAACGCCAAAACATCCAGTCTGTATATTTTTAACTGATAGTTCAGTGGGCAAACAGTAAAACAACATCACTTTAGAGACTCTAAGAGGTCATTATTTTCCTTGGTCTATATCACACATCACACATGGACTTTTATCTATCTCTCTTACCCTAGATTTGCTCCAACATCATCCATTTTTATCACAATATCACTCACCCATGTATACCTGAAGGTCCACCTTTGAAATTCCACCTCAATAGTAGAGTCCTCTTTCTAGCTAGTTGGGAACAAGGTGCTGTCACCACTAGAATTATCTGTTAATTTTACTTGATGCTCTTGTCTCATTTATTAGACACCTACTATGAACCAGGCACTTTATATTCATTATCTCGTTCAACTATGAAAGTAAAATTTGTTTTAAAAAAATAACACATTTCAGATATAGTTAGATTAGTGAGTCTCTACTGTCTGAATATCAACTTCCCTACGAGAAGGACCATGAGGCTGGTCACACGTTACACTGTCAGCAAATCGATGATGAGCACCTGCCACTTAACGCCTTCTTGGGGCATTTCCTCAAGCTTTCCAGCCTGCATTATAACGGTTGGAAATAGCACTCATCCTTGCTTACAACAAATGGAGAAATCCCCGATCCAGTCCCAGACTCTCGGGGAACTCTCCTTGCCAGTATTCTCGAATTCTTTTATAAAACTGTTTGACTCCCAGATGGCTGACAGTATGTATCTTCTCATTTCTGTCTCCCTGCAGAGCTCAAGGATTCCTAATTGGATAGGATGGATTCCTATTTTATGCATCAAGAATTTACCCATAATTATAATTAAATGTAAAGAATGTTGATTCGATTCTTCTCTTCCTATCTCCTCAAATCCCGTTAATTCCTTATATTTCTACTCAAGTTATCTTTTTGAAATGCCTATATGATCACGGCTTTAAATTTGTCCATATCTATTATAGTTTCAAGGATATTGATTAAGTTCCTCAGCTTAGCACAGACGTCTGTTTATAATGAAGTCCTTGGTATTATCTCTGACTTCATTTTTGTCACTTTCTCTCTTCAGGCTTCATTTCAGACTTGTGTTGCTCTATGCTATCGTGTATTTGCTCGTGACATCCCATCTACTAAGAATATTCCTCTTTCTTTCTTTTTTACCATTTAACTCCCACGTAACTTTTTAGGAAGACTTCACTCCATCAAGTCTGAATCACATACTGCTTAGCGCTCTGTGTGTTGGAGTCAGTCTGCTGTCTGCATTGTGCTAAACTGAAGAATCACTGCATCATGTATCTGCAGCTCTCGTGAGGCCCTGGGACCTTACGGGTGAAGAATGCCTCTCAATCATCACTTTATTCTGATAATTAGATGCAATCGGACTACAGCTCGATTTTGATCATATCCTGATTTCCATTTCTCTGTATGGAATATCTATCTCCATTTGTTTATCCCATAGATACCATGTGGAAAACTGAGATTTGCTTTCCTTATGGAACATTATTCTCTTTCTCTATCCATTCTTTTTACACACAGCCACAGTGTCCGCTCCGTTTTCTAAGCCACAAACTTTGAAGTTGTTCTTAACACTCCTCTGCCCTCACCAGAACCTACCTCTTGCCAAACTGTGACTCTATATGTTCTTAAATCTCCAGTTTCCAAGTCTGTCCATCTGCACTGCCTCTGCTTCAGGACCAGTTTCTAGAAGTTCTACGTGAAATCCTGATATTCTAAGAACTGAATTCTCTGCGATTAGTCTTAACTTTTCAAACGGACATCTTATAGGCCAACCAGAATGATGTTTCTCAAGTACTCATCAGAGCCCATGCTCATCCCCAAACCTTTTGATAATCTACCATGTCTTTGGAAAACGTTCAAATTACTTGTAGCTAGCAACAGCATTCACCACCTGAAACACAATTACCTGTTCATTTTTGTCTACTGTTATCGAAATATTATCAAGTCAAAATTAATGTATTGCAGTTTTCCCCCAAAGCCATGTTGTTTCTCACTTCCAGAGGTTTGTGCTTATTCATCTGCCTGCAGAACTTTCCTTTCCTCTCTTTGCTTGTCTATCTGATATTCTTCCTTCATACTCAGTGAGAGATCACTTCCTTCTGGGAATCTCTCTTGGTCGCCATGCTGTGTTATTTCCTCAATGATGAGCCAGAGCTTACTTGCATTAGTTCAAAAACTGAACTATGCAAGAACTTGGTGAATGGTGGCTCAACCACAGGTAGCTTGAAATTGGCCGTGGTGAAAATATCTACATCATGCAAATGAACAAATACTACAAAATCGGGTTCTTAATGCACACCCCAGAGAGCCAGCTTACCCGCACACTGGTGTCTCTCCATTGATCATCTAGATCATAGCACAATCTACACTATATTCATATGGTCAGTTCACTAGCTTGTCTTCCCATAGTTGTAAGATCAAGTTAAGGATAGTTTCTTTTCCTTTATTTTATCACTAGAATCTTGTACATAGCAGATAGCAGCTTTCAATGGGTATTTAATGCAAAGAGCTCTGTAGATAAAATAACCAGGGAAGAACCCCTTTTAATATGGCGTTTCTTGAGTTTGTGGTTTTGTCCTAGTCTTAAAAGAGCTTTGCCTTACAGAGGTAGAAGCAGAGAATCAGCTTCAGTGAGGGTGCGGCAGCAGGTCACTGCTCCCTCACCGAGTCACTCGGAATGAGAACATGCAGAACAGTGTGTACTCCCTACACTGGGTAGTATAATTATTGATTTTTAAAAAAATATGTTTTATTGATTTTTTTAGAGAGAGAGGGAGGGAGAGAGAGATAGAAACATCAATGTGAGAGAGATACATCAATTGGCTGCCTCCTGCATGCCTCCTACTGGGGATCGAACCCAAACCCAGGCATGTGCCCTGACCCGGAATCAAACTGGGACCTCTCAGTCCATGGGGTGATGCTCAGTCCACTGAGCCACACTGGCCAAGCAAGGGGCAGTATAATTATTATTAGCACAAAAGTATCCCGTTTTTGGTTTTTTTTTTCTGTTTCTAGGCATCTTTCTAATCTTGGGTAATTATTAGGGGGATTAAAATATAGTAAAACTCCCCAGAATATTAGAGGAGTTCAGAAATACAGTTCATGAAGTGAGAGTTTGTTATTCAAGGTGAAATGGAATGGCAGGTGGAATGTTTCAGGCAGGAGCTCATCACACACCTCTAACTTCATCTGATCTCCAGGCGCATCATTGTAAGGTTAAACTGTACAGGAAAGCAAATGCATTTGGCTAGAATATTTTCCTTTTTACTTTTTTGCCCAGTGGTGGTCTATGTAAGTTCTATTTCAGAAGCTGTTACTGGTTAACTGTGGGGGGAAAATTGATGAGATACTATTTTTCTCATCAGGAAAATAGTATCCTGATGATACTATTTATCATCATAGAAGGAAGAATCCATGATGGAGCGGGTCGGTTTGACAAGTCGTAGGTAAATACATGATGGAACTCAGGCCTTCAACATTCTTCTCGCAGCATTGTTGATGTCAGTACAACAAAGCAGTATGATGTTTTTAAAAACTCTACTTTATTGACGTTTAATTTAGAATGCCGTCTTAGCCTTGTCGATGTCATCCCGAACATCAAAGAAATATGCTGTTTAAGCTCTCAGCCGGAATTTCAATCTATGTACTAGATGTCTTCTAGTTGTAAATGATTGACGTTCAAGTCAAACCAGTGATGAGTGACGAGGAATGTGCTAACTCCGGTGTTTTTTTTCTTTATTGACTTTTAGAGAGAGAGGAAAGGCCTCAGAGGGAGAGAGAGATAGAAACATCGATGAGAGAGAACATCGATTGGCCGCCTCCTGCATGCACCCCACTAGGGATTGGCCCACAACCTGGGCATGTGCCCTGACCGGGAATCGAACTAGCGACCTCTTGGTGCATGGGTCAAAGCTCAACTGCTGAGCCACACTGGCTGCGCCTAACTCAGTTTTTAAAAGAAGAGTTGTGGGTCCTGTTGTAGACCTGCCTGTGTCTAAGTTCTCGACTGTGAGGCCTGGTCTTAGGCATATGGACCTAAAGGCAAGGAGCATCTCTTCTGTTAGCTCTGGGGAAGCAGTCATGTCCGCCTGCCATGATTTGGGTCTTATCACCACATAGGAACCAATAGCTTTGTCCAAGGAATGCAATACTTCTTCATTTGCCTAGGCTTGTGACTGATGATTTAGGTCAAAATATAAAATATATTTCCTTCTGTATATAAAATGTTTTAAATATCTCAACCGAACACATTAGAATAATCTGATGTTCAACTTAAAAATATCCCCGTTTTCCCAAAGGGGATGCAAGCTACAGCCTCTTACAGTTACTGCGTTCAGGTCCACATCGCGAAGAGTAGGTTTCGTCTCCTTCGCTCTCAGAAACAGGTTACAGGATAAGTTTATTTGCACTCAGTATATACCTCTAACAAAAATAAAATAAAATCGCAATAAATTTAGCAAGAAGTCTCATTAGGAGAAGGAGAGAAGTAGAAACAGAATAAAAATGTACTGATCTATAACATATATAGCATTTCTTCCCGGGAAGAAAGAATAAACACTGTCTCTTTGCCAGTGAGCTTTATAATCAGCCAATTCATTCACTCCTTGCTCTTGAGAGAATAGTTTTCCTGCCTGTCCCCTCTGTAAGGCTTTGGGGGCCAGCACGGATTCAGAAGCCCGTATCTTGTCACTATGAATGGAGGGCCCTGTGGAATATCTTAGGCATTGAGCAAATAGGTTATCATTATACCCAGCACCTAAAAACACTGTGGGCTAATAACTAACTAAACAAAATATTGCCCCAGCCCGGCCAGTGTGGCTCACTGGCTGAGCATCGACCCATGCACCAAGAGGTCCGGGTTTGATTCCTGGTCAGGACACATGCCCAGGTTGTGGGCCCATTCCCCAGTGGGGCGCATGTAGGAGGTGGCCAATCGATGTTCTCTCTCATCGATATTTCTATCTATCCCTCTCCCTTTCTCTCTCCCTAAAATCAATAAAGAAAAAATATTAATTATATATATTATAAATATATATATTAATATTAATATAAATATATATATGTGTGTATATATATATATATACACACACAGATGTATATCTCCCCAGATCCAAAGCCAAAAGATGCTGAAAATGGATTTCACCATTTGATTGATGCTGCTTTGCACCGGGCTGTAGGTTTCAGCCCAGCTTCCCAAACTTTTAGATTGACTGGTCCATCCTGGCCTCAGCTTTAGAAACAACAGGTTCAGGTGTATATTACTCAATAGAGGAGGCCTCCAATGTTCCCTGAACCCAGGCTGCCTCACATAGAATTGCTCTTTAAAAGTTTGAATAACGGTTTAATTTCAATGGCAAGATGTACCTAGCGGGAGAGTTTCTGAAAACCCCTGGGTTCCAATTTTATATTCTCTCGTGTTTTCTAAACCTTTTCTTCCATTTACACGAGCTCAGAAACGGAGTTCATTGTTCTTGTTCTGTTTGTTTTTCAATGCAGCCGTCACATGACCTTACGATTTGCTTCGTCTTGATTGCAGATTAAAGGAACATAGGGCCTCTCATTACAACACACTGCGTGTTTACCTTTCACTTCCAGTAGCTCTGTTACTTTCTCTTTATTGATGGGATTTTACAAAGGGACGTTACAGAAAGACTCCAATGTTCTGAAACATTTTACTAAGTCCCTTAACTCTCCAGTCTTGGTGGGGACATGATCTTTTTTTTCAAAGAGACCGTAGACAACATTTTAACCATCTGCTTCTTGACTACAATAATACAGTGTGTCCTTAATCTGCACCAGGGAACTCCTCACCACACTACCCTTTCTCAGTTGAGCTACTTTTTAAAAATTAAAATTATTGGAGTGACATTGGTCGATAAGATTATATAGGTCTCAAGTGTATAATTCTATGACACATGATCTGTATATTGATTGTCTCATGTGTCCACCACCCAAAGTCCTATCTTCTTTTCATCACCATATATTTGACCCCCTTACCCTTTACTACCCCCCCATACCCCCTAGCCCTTTGGTAACCACCATACTATTATCTGTGTCCATGGGTTTCGTTTGGTTGTTTTTCTTGTTTGTTCATTTGTTGCTTTCAGTTTTGTTTCTAGAACTATTATTATCAATAAATGACTTCTAGGTACGAATCACTTAATAAAGGAGGAGTCATTAAATTTCAATTTACAGAAATCGAACTCAATGTAGTTATTAAATAGAACTTCACGGGATGAAATAATTGTCAAGTTCTGCGGCGGATTTTCTGCAGACATAGCAGAATCAATGCTCTGCCCCATTTCAGCGGCGGGTTCGGTTCCCCTCCGCGCTGCCTGAATTTCCTGGGAGTGTTCCTTGTGTACGGAACGGGAGATGGTGCCACCAGTAGTTCACAGTTCATATTCTTTCTAGAGCTTAGAATCCGAGCAACAGTGGAGTGATTTTCCCATCATTCCTCACAAAAGGCCTAGGAAAGGTGCTTATGTATGTCCGTCCCTGGACCATTGCTCTCTTCCGAGGAATACAAGGTTCTATTACCCAGACTGGCCCCAGAGGGTACAGGTGAAGAATCACTTCAGCCCCACCCAAAAGCAAAGGTATTTTACAGGATCATATAAAATTGGGGAAGCATTGGTTCTTAAATAGAAGGCATATTGACCAAAAAAGAAAAAGAAAAAGAGGAAGAGAGGAGTAAACTTTATATCCAATAAATACTGAAATTAGAAGTCATTGCATCAGCTCAGAGATCTCCCTATCGTGTGAGGGAGTGCCAACCATTGTAACAAGGATGAGCTGTGTCCACGGCGGAGCTGGAGTAGGAGGCATGAAGTTAGGAAAACGAGAGAATGTGGGTCACTCTAAAGGTGGCCTGTGGATTAGCGTATCGATCATACAGTGTCAAGGGAAAGGGATGCCACGCTGATGGAGACTAGCAGTAGAATGCTGTCATCTATAGTTAGTACGTTGATGGATGAATTTAAAAGTCCATTTCTTTCCCATTAATCTTATTGTTAGGTACTAACTACAATTTACAAATCTTTGGCCTTCACACCACAATATCTTAAAGAATGAAGGAAAGAAATAGAAAAATATGCAAATAAAAGAAATATTAAATGGATTAAACTCTTATCTGCAGGCATTTCTCATTTCTCAAACGGTATCTCTCTTGAGAGGTGTGCATGTCTGAGCAATAACACGAGGATCGATTGACAAGCACTTGTCTCCGTGAAGAACATCGCTTTTCCCTTCGTTTCCATCTCCACCAACACCCCCCAGCAACTTCAGTTTGTACTTACAAAAATACACTGCTTTTCATTTTAAAAGAGGAAATGAGCCTGAAAGAGCGAAGAAAATAAAACAATATAAGACAAGCAGTTCTCAATATTTCTAAAAGTGTAAGACGTCAGCTGTTGAGATATTTATCAAAGTAATGTAAACTGACCAATAAGAGGATTGATTATATACATTATGGTGTAGGCATAACCATGGAAACAGTCATTAAATATGATGTGATAGAAATGTATTTATTGACATAAAAGTCCTCCACAATATATTTCAAATAAAAATACAAAGCTTACACAACAGTAAAAAAAAAAAAAAAAAAATCTACGTTACTTATTTATTGATGTTCACCCCAGTGGTAATCATTTCTGTCTCCTCTCTATCTCCCATAACTGTTACTGATGCCCTGATCTGCAGTGATGTTCTCTAACTTCTTATTTCTCTCTCTACAAATAAATACATATTGAATTGAATAGTACATGTCCTAAGAGAAAGCCACACAATATGCTGATCTATCAACAAATATTATACTCCATCTCTAAGCTTTTGATTTAAAAATTGTTTTGTGCCCGGCCAGTGTGGCTCAGTGGATTGAGCATTGTCCCATGGACTGAGAGGTCCAGGTTCGATTTCCGGTCAGGGCGCATGCAGGGTTGTGGGTTTGATTCCCAGTGGAGAGCGTGCAGGAGGCAGCTGGTTGATGTTTCTCTCTCACATCAATGTTTCTCTCTCACATTGATGTTTCTTTCTCTCTCTCTCTCCCTTCCATTTCCTCTAAAAAAAATCAATAAAAACGTATTTAAAGAAATTATTTTGTAAATTTAATAAAGTTGTAGGATACCAAATCAATACACAAAATTTGTTGTGTTTCTACATACCAATAATGAACAATCAGAAGAAGAAATTAAGAAAATAATCCAATTTATAATTTCATTAAAAGTATAAAATAAAATAAAATTCTTTGGACAGGCTAAGCCTTACACATACCCAATTTAAAACCATGTTCTAATTACCTTTTGTATGAATATAAAAACAATGTATGCTCTTTGCAAAAATGAGGAATACATAAAAATGCTCAAGCACACAAATAAAATAAATCTATAATTCCTTTCTTTTGAGATATATATATATAGATAGATATAGATATATATATTCATATCATATTTTATGGCTAGAAGTTATGTCTTAACAAGCATGCCAAAGTCATTTTTGTCTTTTATTGTAAGATTGATATTTTCTTTACTTATTAATTTTTTAAAATATGTTTTCATTGGTTTTTTTAGAAAGAGAGGAAGGGAGAGAGAGATAGAAACATCCATGTGAGATAGAAACATCGATTGGCTGTGTCCTGCATGCCCCCTACTGGGGATCGAGCCTGCAACCTGGGCATGTGCCCTGATGGGGAAATCGAACCGGGACCTCTCAGTCCATGGGATGACGCTCAGTCCTCAATCCACCAAGCCACACCGGCCGGGCTGATATATATGTATTTTAATACATAAAATTTCAGGTGGTAATATCAATATCCCCTGAAATAATACCAATTCATACTCTTGCCATGTTATTTGATATTGAACTTAGCTGTAAATATGTTTTGATTATTTATTTTCTCTATATTAAATTATTATACCATACATTAGCATGGTGTTCATTTAAACCATAATTTTAAAAACTTTTTAAACAAAGTCTGGCAAGAATTCTTTGTCATATGCTCGTCTAAAGAGGGATCTTCAGAAAGACTGCAGTAAAGTACTGTAGAAAGATGATGGGTTTTTGAGCCAGAATTCCTGGGATCAGTTCTCTTTAGGTCCCTCTTACTGTGTGCCCATGAGCAAGTTGATTAAATGCTCTCAACCTCATTTTTTCTCCTGTAAAATGGGGTGTTTGGTCCATTTTTTACCATTTGTCTTGAGAACTAACTGTTGTAATATATGTAAGACACCTGTCACATAATTAATCTTGGATAAATATTAATTTTAAAGGGATTTTGAACCACAGCTTTAAGAAAAAAATTAATGCAACTCATGGGCTTAAAAATTGTTCATTGTTGAATTTTTTTAAGTGTTCATGTTTTCAATATTTACCTTTACACATATACTAATAAAAGAGGGGGGGCTTGTATTAGGGTTTTCCAGAGAAGCAGAACCAATAGGGTAGATAGGTAGATAAGTAGATAAATGGGTGATAGATAGAAAGATAGATGGATAGATAGATAGAGTATAAGTAATTGGTTTACGTAGTTAAGGAGGCTAAAAAGTCCTAAACTCTGCAGTCTGCCAGTTGGGGACTCAGGAGAGCCAATGATGTACAATCAGCCCAACCTGAAGGCCTGGGAACCGAGAGCCAATAGTATAAATCCTAGTTTGGATGATGGAAAGACTGAGACCCAGAAAGAGCCAATGCTTCAGTTCTAGTCCTAAAACAGGAAAGAGACCAATGTCCTGACTCAAGGCGGTACATCAGGAGGATATCCCCCTTACTCAGGGGAGGGTCAACCTTTTTGTTCTATTCAGGCCCTTAGCTGATTGGATGAGGCCCACCCACATTAAGGAAGGCACTCTACTCAATCTCCTGATTCAAATGTTAACCTCATCCCCAGATACTTCTTAGACACGCCCAGAATAATGTTTGATCAAAATATCTGGGCACCCCATAGCAAGCTGACATAAAATAAACCGTCACAGGGATAGAAATGGCATGCTTGCTTTTTGACAATGGACATTCTGGTGTGGTTTCACTTCTGGTAATTTCTAACTGCAAAAATGACCTCTGACGCATAGGACATTTCCTTGGGAATTAATTGCTGTACTAGGGTTAATGGCCCACAGCAGTGAACTTTCTGAGACAGCCATTAATCTACCTTGATTATTATTGCTTAATTACTAAGTAAAGTCTCCTCCTTGGTATATAAGTTGAATATCTCAGCTCAACCTCTTCCAGTTTAAAATGTTCATTCTTGATGCTTCTGGGCATATAAGAAACGAATGTTGAAAACAAGACAAATTAAGATCATCACAAACACAGAAACCAATTTAATATTTTAAAATCAATATTTATTTATTTACTATTTATTTATTATTAAATGAATATTTACTTAATGATATTAGCATTGATACTATTCAGCCTAAGGAAGAAATAATTGTCACACATCATTCACCATCCTTACAAAGCTTATTTTCTTTTGATTGTAAATTGAATAATGTTTATTATAGAAATGCATAAATATAAAATGAGAAAACACTCTATATTTTACCACCCAAATTAAACAACGGATGCAGTTGGACACCACCTTCACCTTGTCTCAGTGCTGCCGATCTTGTGCATTTTGTGTGCACGTACAGTATCTTGTGTGAAAAGTCAATTCTATGGCATTAAGTTGTTTCTATGTCATCTTACATTCATTTTATATACTGTTTCCAACAGTGTTCTTCAGTCTTAGAAATTTAAGTTTAAATTGTTTATATTGGGATTTCATTTAAAATTTAGTTACACAGCCTGGCCGGTGTGGCTCAGTGGATTGAACATCGTCCCATGGACTGAGAGGTTCCGGTTTGATTGCTGGTCAGCGCACATGGCCAGGTTGTGGGCTCGATCCCCAGTGGGAGCTGTGCAGGAGGCAGCTGATCTGTGTTTCTCTCTCACATTGATGTTTCTATCTCACTCTCCCTTCCTCTCTGTCTAAAAAATCAATAAAAACATACTTAAAAGTTAGGTTCATTAAAATAACTTAAATAAAAACAAAATAAAATTTAGTTATACAAAGTTCTAAAATGAAAATTAAATGAGTTTGCAAATCTTTCCCAAAGAAATAAAGGTGGGTTATGCTGAGACCAAGAGAAGAGAATCTTGTATAAGTAACTCTGATATACCTCTCCCTGGGATGAGGGTTTAATTTCTTTTGTTCATTTAATTACCATTATAATTTGTTAAATTAGTTAATAGTATGTTTACTTTAAATAGTAAAAACTGGGACTCAAGTAAAATACTCAAAATCCCACAGGTAGTAGTAGTGAAGCAAAGATTAAAAATTTTTTTTCCTTTATTGATTTTAGAGAGAGAGGAAGGGAGAGGGAGATAAAGATAGAAACATCGGTGAGAGAGAACATCGATTGGCCGCCTCCTGCATGCCCCTGACTGGGGATCGGGCCCACAACCTGGGCATGTGCCCTGACCGGGAATCAAACTGGCAACCTTTTGGTGCATGGGTCGATGTTCAACCACTGAGCCACACCATCCGGGCATGAAGCAAAGCAAAGATTTAAAATTGTTTCTGATTCCAAATCAGTTGCGCTTTGGTTTTAGGCATTAGGGAAGTGCAATAGAGGGGACTTTTTCTTTTTGCACTTATCTTCAGATAGAGCGGGAGGGAAAGAAGGAGGAAGAGAGAGAGAGAAACATCGATGTGAGAGAGACGCATCGAGTGGCAGCCACCCACACGACCCCAACCGGGGCCGGGGACAAACTGCAACCGAGGTACGTGCCCTTAGCGGGAACTGAACCCGGGACTCTCTGGTCTGCGGGCCGACGCTCTAACCACTGAGCCAAACCGGCCAGGGCGAGGGGACTTTTTAGAAATTCCCCCATTTTATTGAACAGAATTATAAAGTATATAATAAAAACTATTCTCCTGCCTTCTTTTATATACCTTATTTTATTCTCTGAAAACAACCTCTTCTAATTCTTTCAACTGCTACTCCTTATATTTAGCTCTGTTGTCTCTAGCTAATATATGTATATAGACATGATTACCCTATTGATTTTATTACTATCTTATTGATGTCTATTATGACTAGAAAGCACTATGACAATAAGCACTTCGGCTTCCCCCCTCCCCAAATTCTGTTATTAAATGAGTATATAGCCTGTACATTATTTTTGACTATGGAAATATTTTTCATTGCTGTTCCAGGCTGTGGTAGGACTAAGATTAAATTACATGTAATAATAATAATTAAAAAAAACCTTTTCCCCCCCTGGAGTTAGTACATGTTCGAGTTTTGATTCGTTTAGCTTTGTATGCACCTATCAATAATTCTTTCCAGCCTCTCTCATCGAATTCCAATACTATTTTCCAAAGGGTGAAATATATCAGATAATGTAACCGTTCCAAAGACTTTGCCTGTATATTTCTCATCTGGAATTCTGCGTCTTCCGGCCTTAAATGGAAAGGGTTGTTCTCTAGGCATAGACAGTTGCCATGTAATATCGAATTCTCTTTACCTCTATCTGTGATTAGATTTCTTGTTTCCTGGGTACTTCAGCTTCCTCTTTAATGAGTGCTGAACTTTCTTTTCAGGTTTGGCATTCATGAAAACATCTGCCTTGATTGATAATTTAACTAGATATGGAATCGTACGTTAGCAAAAATGCTTTTCCAACACTGTCAAGTCATTGTTCATTTTCTCCAAGGTCGCTTGCTGCTCTTCAGAGGACCAGTGCACGTTTAATGTATGTTTGAGCCTTTATATTTAATTTTTAAATTTTTTTCACATGAATGACTTTAAATATTCTCTTTATTCCTTTTGCTCTAAAATTTCACTATAGTGTGCCTTCCTGTGTTTTTTTTCCCCCCCATTTATTATTATTTTTTTGCAGTGGGATCTTTCAATATGAAAACTCAGGCCCTTCAGTTCTGAAAATATGCTTGTGTTTTATTTCTTAAGTTCCTCCTCTTTGTTTAACCTACTCTATCTCTCTGAAATTAATTTTTAGTGAATTTGAACCACATTAATCATTTAGTTTTATTTTCTCTGCTATGCTCATCACATCAATGTATGTTAACTTTTTATTTCTTTGTTTTTATGTCAGATCTTTATTAAGCTTTTAATCGTCCATTTCTAACTTCACTATTTTAACTCAAATGCATCGAGTTATAAATTAAATTCATAAAAAATTCCCCTTTTTCTGATGTGGAGTTCCACTACCACAATCAAAATATAGGGTGGTACTGTCATTGCACCCCTTTTTCATTATCTCTTATTCTCACCCACTGATCTGATCTTGCTTTCTGGATTTTTACCTTTTCTAGAATGTTATATAAGTGGAATCAATTTGTAGACAATCTTTTGTATATTGCATTGTTCAGTAACGTAATGCTTCTGAGATTCATCCACACTGTTGAACGTATCAGAACTTCACCCCTTCTTACCAGTGCATAGCAGCTATTTCAGGATGTACCATAATTTTATAACCCATTTATTACTTGGTGGATATTTGAGTTGTTTTTTATTACAAACAACAAGTGGACATCCACATTCACATAGAGGTTTTTTTTGTATGAAAACATGTTTTAATTACTCTTAAGCAAATGCCATAGCAGTAATATTATTGGGTCACATGATAAGTGCATGTTTAGCTTTTAAGAAACTGCCGAAAGTTTGTCCAAAGCCCGTGCATCAGTTTGCATCCCCACCAGCAATGTATGGGGTTTACGAGGGCTCTTCTCTGCACTATTTCCAGTACTTGATATTTTACTTTTTCTTAGAAACCTTTGCAGACACTGAGGTTTGGTGTCCCCTACTAACCTAAGTCAATTATCATTCTTCCATCCACTGTCAATCATTCCAAACTGTGTTCAGACTTCTACCAGAAAGACGGAGAATATGTACTTTTCCTTATCCCGTCTATAGCTAAAAACCATCAACATTATACACAAAGCAAACATAAGACCCCAAAAGGCGGATAGAAAATGCAGACTCTCTAGGGAGCATGGGCCCAAGTGGCAACACGGTGTGATTTTTGCTCCTGTACCCCAGCCGTAGATCTAAGGAAGTCATATTGCTGGAAACACCCACAGGCGGAGACCAAAAGGCCTGGCAAGATCTAGTCTCTCTAGCCCAAGGACCAGGAAAGTGGTAGCCTGGCAAAAACTGAGAACATGCAGGCAATAACTTCTCTAGGCCAGGCAAACACCACAGGTAAACTATGGACCCACCCCACTCATGTCAGCAAAGGCCAAGTGGGGTTGTGGAGACTTCCACCTTTACCAGGATGAGGATCTTCATATCCACACTCGGGTGGTGACAGAGAAGCACACAGGAAACTGAGACTTTCAACCTCATTGGCCAGTAGAAGTCATCCATCCCTCAGTGTCTGTGGAAACCACTTGGCGGCCTGGGCTCCACCTGATAACCCTCAGCTTCCCAGCAGGGTGGTGTCAGAAGTGGCCCAGTGGAGAATCAGCTTTCACTATGGCCCCGCAGTACTGAGGCGACCCAAAGCACGGTGTCCCTGGGATCACTAACGGAGCCCAGAAGTCCCACCTTCAGGGATCCATGGGGGCCTAGTAGGTAACCCAGACTTCTCCCTTCACCTGCAGTAATATTTTAAAGCCTGCACCCAGTGTCACTGCTGTGGCCTTCTACCATGTGATTCTATTTCTTCTGCATCAATTATCCCTGGTATAGTTTATGGTGAGCAAATGGCTTTCTTAGCATGCTAATATCACAGCGTTATCTTTTGTTGTTGTTAATCCTCACCCAAGAACATATTTCCATTGCTTTTTAGAGAGAGTGGCATGGAGAGAGAGAAACATCGATGTGAGAGAGACACATATTGGCTGCCTCCCACACGACCCCGACTGGAGCAGGGCATCCAACTTGCAACCCAGGTACATGCCCTTGACCGGAATTGAACCGGGCCGACAGTCTAACCACCGAGCCGAACTGGCCAGGGCCACACTGTTATCTTACCCTTCCATTGTTGCGTATTGTTCCACATATTTGTTTTCCTTCGTTCTTTGAAAAGTACAGAGTTGTGGTTGAAATTTTTCTTTTGTCTTCTAGAATATACGTTTTGCCAGAACTGCTTCTCCTTTCCCCCCCTTTCTCTCCTTTTCATTTCCCCGTCCCATCCTCTTATTATTGGCTCTAGTGTCTGTGTATCATCGCCCTGTCATATTTCTAGAATGTTTGCTGACTAAGCAGCTGCGGCATGTGGACGTTGCGTTTGGTGGAGGTCTCGTGGGGGGCTGTTTGGGGCTCCCTGGAAACACTGGATAAGCTCTCTGGGTTTCTCTTTCTGAGCCTCAGACTGGAGGCTAAATGTTGTCGATTCAGTTTTGTGTTGTATGTTCTGATTTCTATCAGCTCTTAGCGGTGGGGGTGGGGCAGTAAGGCTTTGCTATTGCTCTCTCATTTTCAAAATTCAAACTGCCTTGTTGAAGTCATAGGCAGTCCTGTGGACGGGAGAGCTTTGATTTGTACAATTGCCCTGCTTTAGTATAGTTCTCGTATTTGAGTCCACCAAGCATTCATTCCTACCTCCTTCTAAGCAGGGCAATGGAGAATAAAAGAGGACCTACATCTAAAAAAAAAAGGAGGTCTTATGTCATGTCTCGCTGTGTCACCCTTATTGACACTGAGTAGGCAGCCTTCACTTGAGATACCGTGTTTGCCCCTGAGCAACAGATACGTCTAGGGATTTACATTGTTTTTTTATTTTATTTATTTCATTAAATTTTTAGTTAAATATTTAATTATTAATTATTTAGTTGTTGGGGGATGATTAGTATTGCTACCTTTCTCCCAGTCAGAACAAAACCAAGTGACAAACTCTCTTAATGATGTTAGTCTAGCAAATCCTTTCCACGAAGGAGTATGTTCCCTGCTTTTCCCCTCATCTTCTAACTTGACTCCCTTCCCATCCGGCCCACCATGCCTCACCACACTTCTTCTTAGACCACTCGTTCAGGACCCATCTCAGATGAGTGAAAACCCTCTGAATGCCTCACTTCCCCGAGAACCTGCCTGCGGATGTCTGCTGGGGATGGGTAGGGGTGCTGATGGGGTCCCTGGTGCGGGACTGACAGAGGAAGACATCTCTGGGGATTCTTATTGCTACTTTTCATTCCCATCTCCTCCTTTTGCTCCTAGACAACACCTTTTAATATTGGTGATATAGAATGTGTCCCTCTCACACGGTTGAATGCTGCTAGTTTGTTTTGGCTATTTTAATTGTTTTGTTTGTTTGTTTATTTTCTTTGGATGTATAGTGAGGTGGGCTCTGTGAGTTTTTATTTTATTTTTTTAATTAATTAATTAATTTTTATCCTCACCCGAGGACATTTTTGCATTTATCTTCAGATAGAGCGGAAGGGAGAGAGGGGGGAAAAGAAAGAGAGAGAAACATCGACGTGAGAGAGACATATCAACTGGCTGCCACCCACAGGACCCCAGCCGGGGCCGGGGACAAACTGCAACCGAGGTACGTGCCCTTAGCGGGAATCGAACCCGGGACTCTCTGGTCTGCAGGCCGACGCTCTAACTGCTGAGCCAAACCGGCCAGGGCTGTGAGTTTTAATTTAACACTCAATCTTTTTAACCACCAAAATGCAGTTAATAACTTACTTATGATTTTGGCTACTTATTATGGTAGTGATAGAACTTACAGCAAGTTATTTCTCATTTGGGTCTAACGGCGATAATGGCCACTGAAGTTGCAATTTCAAGACCTGTGTTAACAAGTTAATGTATTCTATTTCTTAGTGCATACCCTGCTTCTTGACATTATTCTTGAAAATGCTAGTTTTCATCAAAAGAGTGACTGAAGACAGATGTTTGAGAGTCAATGCATCATTTCAAATGTAAAACCTACTCAAGGGTCCACCGCTGTCCATGGCAAGGCAGTTGTAAATCATTGTCTGTGTAAGGATAGATCATTTCTGAGCTCTCAGTGTTGACCAGGAAATGTTGAACCTGCTGTGTTGGTGATATTCCCAGGTTTGCCTGATCCCTGCTGTCACACACACACACACACACACACACACACAAACACACACACTCCTCAGCTTTTCAGGCATCGGTCATGACTTTCAAAGCAGTCACTAATGGTCAATTTCTCGAATATGTGATGATCGTGTCAGGGTTCTCCATCTGAAGAAATCACTACGCACATCACACTATGGAAATATTATCAAATCAATTGGTTGCTGTTCCCTTACTTGTTGGGTTTGCCACTGAAGGAAATAGCTTTAGAAAACTGGTGTCCACGTCCGAGGCGTGTCTCCCATAACCTTGGAATAATTTTATTGCACCTCCAATGCTTCTACCTGAGGAAAATGTCGCCATACCCAGAAGCCTCTGGTAGAAGGATGCAGGATGCAATTTTCCCAGAAATTCAGAAAATACAAAAGCATGTGTCAAAATAACAAATATCTACAACCATATTTCACATGTCAGACAGTTACTCACAGAACATGTCCTTCAACCAGAGACTCTCCATTCCGTGTCTGCACTGCATGGCCTTTGGAACATTAACCTTCAGACAGCGGTTTCCTTATTCCGCTTTCTCCTTTTCTACCTAGGATTAATTTTAATCAGATGGTAATTAAAATAGGTACTGCATAACCAGCTCACATTTCTGCAGGTAATTAAAGCTTCCAGATTCATGCCTTGCCCCCTCCCCGCTCTGCTAGGAGCTGTGGCAGATAATTTGTATTTTCCCTTGTAGCACAATTCCTGTGGCAGTAATGGCTCAAATTCTAATAAATCTCTTGCAAATAACTTGTCTGGGCTTTGGAATAGAAGACAGAAATTATCAACTGTTCATGTATTCCTCTTTTCTGTAAAAATGGGTAATTCCCAGTTGTATGTGATTGATTCTCAAAACTATAATTGGCCATTGTTTTATTATGAGATAGTGGGGCGGTGTGAGTGTCAGAAGTTGGGTTACTTGTGAGAACCTAGAACAAAGGCAATCGACATTTTTATTACTTCCATTCTTATTTCTTTTTCTTTCAGAGTAACTGAGAATGATCCAAAGAATTTTTTAAAAAATATTCTCCATATAGAGGGGAAAAAAATAACCTTGGGGAATGTGATTCTATTTCTTGCTCATTTACCATATTCCCAGGTTGTAAACACAGACCGCTCATTTGCCCAGTGAAGGAGAGAGTTTCTTTATGGAACATTTGCCCATTAGCATTACTTTTAAGACAGACTCTTGAGGAGTGTCTGTGTGCACGCATTACGTGATATGCAACCTGGGTGAATGGGGCTGCTGCCCGTGACATAAAAAGAAGCCAAGGTTTTCTTTCCAACAGGGTGCCATGCTTCTCACCGTGGCTGGTATTTCATACAGCTTCCATTCTGAAACCACCTGAATGTCACTGGCAGCCCCAAGCCTGGTGCATTGGCTCACTTGCCAATGAATGGCATGACCCGCAAACAGCAGCCCACCGACATCTCACTCCTTGGGAAGGGGTTGCCTCTTAGGCCATTGCCAGAGCCTCTGGTGAGCAACTCACTATGCATCTGGTGGTTATGAAATCTCATTTCATTACACTACTAATTTACAGGGAATGAAATTATAAACAAGGTGATTACGGAGCGTAATTTATGGTCCATGTAATTATATAGCTGTCTACGCAGTGCTGGCGGCGGAATCGCGCAGGACAGGGCTGCACTTCTGCCTGGTCTGCTGAGCTTGTTAATTGTCCACAGCTGAAAATATTTTTTTGTACAGCCAGATCAGCAACCTTCAGCTTGGAGAGCCTAGCTAGAGCTGGTTATAATTACCTGCCTGACTGGAAATGTTGCCTGTTGGCTTTGAAGACCTTCAGGTGATGGAAAATTAATCCTCCAGCTTTTTGGTCAATGGAGAAGAACACACCCACTTTCCTGGGCTGGGGGGTGGGCTGGGGTGGGCAATGAAATAGTAGCAAGTAATAAAATACAGAGCCACAAATATAATATCTCTATGTCTAAATATCTTTCTACCTATTTAAATGCTCATATTTAGATGTGCCCAATAAAAGCAATAGTGGTAACTTAGTAAAGCTATAATGGAAAATAAACAGAAACAAATTCTACCTTTGCCATTTTGCAATAAATTAGACCTTTAATTATGGCTTTTTAAAGCACACCAGCTTATGACTTGTGAGGGAAATCACGTATGCAGATCATCAGAAGCAGGTGAAACGTTCCAGACTGCCTTAACCTGTTGCCAGAACAAAGCTCAGAGCTGGCCACGAAACAAAGGTCTGGTGTACACAGCGACAGTCTGATGTGATAGGCTTCTTTCCACCTCCTCCCTCCCTCCAACAGTATCACTAGTTGTTTAGCTATTTTCATTTTGTAGATATTGCCTGGAAAGCACAGGCGCTTTTTTACAGACCCAAGTAGCTCGTGCTGTGCTAATCTGAACGTTTTAATACACAAACAGAAGTATGGTTCAACATCTCTCTGTAACTTGGATTATTTGTAGCTTCCTCTGTTGTAACTCATGCCATGGATAATGAGCAGATGGACCTGGTCTTGTTCCCTTGTCCCGCTGCTATTTCTAGTTCCAGGTCTATCCAGACTTCTGCATGGGAAGACTTCCTAAACAATAACAAAGATTGTTGTCGACTCACTATTTCCAGGGCATAGAGTAGAAGCTTTTGTTCTGGAGATTTGATATCTATAAATATTAACTCCAATAATAGCAAGTAATTGATTTTTTTTCTTTTACGTGAAAAAAGCTATAATAAATTTTATTACTTTAAGCAGAATTTTATATGTCTGCCAGTAGAACACAAATTGATTTTATTTAAAAATAATTGAGTTCCTACTGTGTGCCTAATATATTGTATCATTTCCTAATAGGCTATAACGTAACATAGTTACTTGATAGCAGAACAGTTAATCATCAGGAAGTAAGACTGTTGGAAGGAGTACATGATGAGGTCTGGATATAGAAAAAATGGGTCTTTGTCTTGAGATTGATAAAATCATGTATTACTAGCAACCGGTGTACATTTTTTTTAAAGCAATTTGTCAATTTTATCAAGGTCATGTGGTCCCTTAGATTTAATTTAAGGAAGTAAGTAGAGATTTATAGTCAGAAAGGTTCATATGCAAAATTCTTTATTAGTCATAAAAGATTAGAAACAACCTAAATTCCATTTCATGGAAGATTGTTTTAGCAAAGCGTGCTGTATAATTAAGATCTAAGTTGAAGTGAAATGAGCTAGGTAAAGCATTGTACCTACATTACAACGGTCCTTAAAATGGAGTAAACTTACAGAAAATGGAGAATAAGTGGAAAAGAAAATGTGGCTGAGTTAGGCTGGTAGAATAATGCATAGCTTTACTTTAAAAACACTATTGCTAAAGAGTTATTTGTGTAACACACATTGCAGAACTTTTTTAGACAAAAGTTGCTTTCCCACCCAGGATCTATTGAATTCTGAGGTTCTTAAAGACCCTGCCTGGCCCATGATAGAACCCTGATTTCGCAGGGAGGGACTGGGCTTCCAATCATGTAGCAAGCTTGATAATGGTCCAGACAGCTTCAGACTCGTTTGCTGCCTAACATCTGCACCTGCTCAAATGCTTCCTTTGTCCATGGCCCTGCGGCCCAAGGGGCAGGATTTGTGAGCAAAATGCATTTTTAGTCAAGTTGCAAAGGTCCCTTGGGGAAAAAGAGATAGTCAAAACCAGCATTTCCTCTAGGTTAATAAAAATTCACAGTGGGGAGCCCTATGTAAAGAATCTCTCTTATCTTTGTGATCTAGGGTTACTGGAAATTCAGCCTTAGGTTCTCAGGGTTCTCATGCAAGCTCTCATCTGCATGCTGTGTGCACGATCTCTCTCTCTCTCCCTCCATGGCTCTCAGGAGGAAAGGTTTCTTTTAATTTCCCTGATCTGGTGGGTACAAATGTGTATTCACACGAGGCAAGTAAAGTTTTTTTTTTTTTTTTTGCAGCTGCACCATAGACCTGGATTCAGTCTTAGACTGTGAGGGAAATAGCCACTCTTGCCTTCTCTTTTCTCCAAAACGTGGTTATTTATGGAACATTATGTCATTATACTTCCTAGACCTCCTCCTCCCTGCAGTTTATGGAGGCGACAGGTAAGGTGGTATTTCAGAACACGCTCCAATACCGTATGTAGAAAAGGGCGATTTGCCTCTCAGCTCTTGTTTTATCTTTCCCCAATGGGGTTGCTGTAAACCTCGTGGTTGCTTTCTTTCCCATTTCCTGAGGGGGATTGGTAAAATCCTTTTTAACAGGAGTGTTCATCTGAATACGCAGAGAATTTTAATTGAGCAGTTTTTGCCACCCTGTTTCAGTAAAAAAATGTTCAAGTCTCAGCGGCCAAGTAAGGGTATTTAAACCTAGACATGATTTTTATAGCAATCTAACTGGATGCATTCAATTCAGTAACCAAGTAAACTGTGAAATACGTGATTTGGGCAAAGCAGATGCCCCAGAGGAAGAAAACCAGTCACCAGCCACCCCGCTCCACAGGAGGTGGGCTTTGCACAGGCCTTTCTGATACATTGTTGATATTTTAAATCTCCCTTCACTCCAGGCTCATTGGCAGCCGATCCTACATGTGTCAGATGTCATGGGAAGGAACAAGAGTATTTATCACCCTATTTCTAAAAAAAAAATGCATAATTGTTCTAATTTTTATTTTCTTCCTTATTCTCTCTTTTATTTTTAAAAAATGTTTTCTTCCCCTGGTGTTTATCTCATTAACACGATGAATTATTTCCATCTGGCAAGCTGGGGGAAGTTGCCTAGTACTATGGAGACCAAGCCAAAAGCCAACATGATAAGTTATTTATTAGTCCTGGCTCTCTGGTTTCTTTACCCTCGTGGGGGTTGTGGAAGTAGTTATTCATTGCTTATCTGGAATCCTTTTATTTAAAGGGAAAGCAAATGCTCATATTTCTGCATGGAAAAACATATTGCTAAGCAAACAAATAAACTAGGAATAGCCGTGCTCAGGTCCAAACCCTGAAACTGGTTATAATGGATGGAGATAGCCATTGAAAAAGAACACACAGAGTGGAAGCTTGATAACTGGGCATCCTTACCGAGAAGCAAACCTGTGGAAAGTTGGTCCTGAGAGAGGGAACTCAAATGAACTGGTGTTAGCTGGAAACGTTACCAGTGACCAGTACAATACATCACCTGTCAGGCTTACAGAGGAAGAAAGGATGTGATCGCATAAACAAAAAGAAAGAGAGTGAGAAAAATAAACGAAGTACCACTATGCCAGAAGAATATGATTAAGAACTAATGTTCTTCTATCCTGGTGTCCTTTAGGGGAGTCCTGAGGTGGCAGGACAGGCTGAGGGTGTCAAGATTTCCAAAGTGCTAATGAATAAAATGATGATGGAGAGCCCTTCAGTGCTTTGGAGTGACCGCAGTAGGGCAAAGAGAACACAGGCACCTGCAGTCATAAAATATATGTGTCCCCTACATATGCATATGGTGCAACACCTACTGTGGCTCAGTGGATTGAGCGCCGTTGCACGGACTGAGAGGTCCTGGTTCGATTCCTGGTCAGGGCACATGCCTGGGTTGTCCCCAGTAGGGGGCGTGCAGGAGGCAGCTAATAGACTTTTCTTTCTCACATGGATGTTTCTATCTGTCTCTCCTCTCTCTCTAAAAAACCAATAAAAACATTTTTAAAAAAGCGGTTAAGACTTTAACTGCATTGCTACTGCCAAGGATATTTTGATGGTGCTAAATAAGAAGTGTGATGACATTTTCATCACTGGTCTCTAAGGAAAAATAGTGAAAGAGTTGGGAATAACCAAGAAAGACGATTCAGTGTTTTCGGAGCACACCCACAAAACGGATTCTCTGCACTTCTCAGTCTTTGAGCCATTCCATAACTCTTTAAATTGAAGAAGGCTGATAGAGCAAATGATCCTTGTCTATAGGAATGAAAATACATTTTGTTTGGGTGGGGTGCAATTGACTATTTCCCATAGATATCGATCAGACCAGCTTTGCCCCCATGGGCACATTAATTTCAGCGTTTGCGATTGCCTCTGTCTGTATGTGTGTGTGTGTTTGGGTTTTCCTCTGACCAATTATAATATTTTACTGGTTTCCTTATTAAATAATTAAATATTTGACATGTATTAATTGTATATTTGTATGAGGATATTATTTTATTTATTTAAATTTTTTTTCTTTATTGATTTTAGAGAGAGAAGAAGGGAGAGGGAGAGAGATAGAAACATCAATGAGAGAAACATTGATCAGCTGCCTCCTGCATGCCCCCCACTGGGGATTTGACCCACAGCCTGGGCATGTGCCCTGACTGGGAATCGAACCGGCGACCTCTTGGTCCATGGGTTGATGCTCAACCACTGAGCCACACCGACTGGGCTAGGATATTATTTTAATTGTTCGGGAGTTTAATGAAAGAGTCTTCTACAGAGATGGTTGACACAGAGAACGAAGGTTTGAGAGCAGTGCTGCTACTTGGGGAAAATAAACAGGACTGGTTCCTGAAATAATAAGTAAAATATGAGGACAAAACTGTATGCAAATCAAATTGTTAAAGCCAGTCCTCCAGGCTCACTTTGAGGCATGGGTTAAGTAGACGTTGAACTAAGAGTTCTGAGATTAGGAAATGATTCTTCTAGCTTGATGAAGTATGGATATGAATAGTATGAAAATCACAAAGGAGGGTACAAACATGCAAAAATAGAGTTCAGATTTTGCCAGACGTATTTCTTTTAGCTATGCTTACTAGAGTTTCCCATCAATTACTTACTGAGGGGAGTAAAAGAGTAGATTTTTAAAAAGTGTTACATTGGTGTGTACCTATTTTTATGTGTGTACAGGTTATGTAATCCTAATTTCACAGGATCATCTCCGCTGCTATCAATTCATCATCCTGTTGTCAAAAGTCCTGAACTCAGTAATTTCTCCAGGGGTTATTACAGATACTTGACTAAAATATGCATTTTCTAAATATGTATAGTTATGCCCTACATGAATAAAACCTGATAAGTAGTACCTCTTTTAAAAAGCTATCTCAGCAAGACTTATATTTAGTTAGGTATGCTTTATGTACATCAGCTTTTAGGGGATTTTTTTTTAAAGGAAGTAAAATGGTCCTGGCTGGTTTGCCTCGGCAGTTAGAGTGTCCGCCCTCAGACCAAATAGTCCCGGTTCAATTCCTGGTCAAGGGCATGGTACCTTGGTTGCAGGTTCGATCCCTGACCCCGGCCGGGGTCGTGTGGGAGGCAACCGATCAATGTGTCTCTCTCACATCGATTATCTCTCTCTCTCTCTGCCTCTCTCCCTCTCTCCCACTTCATCTGAAAAAATCAATGGAAAGGTATCCTCGGATGAGGATTAAAATAATAAATAAATAAATAAATAAATAAATAAATACATAAATAAATACATAAATAAATACATAAATACATAAATAAATAAAAGGAAGTGAAGTGATTGAATACTGCAAAATTATAACTTTACTCTGATATTTCTATGTTTTTAGTTGTCAACTCTATAGACTGATTTTGACATGGCCAATTGTAACATTTCATTATATATTTTCAAAATGCCAATTCATATTCCAGTTTACCTTGTCCCATCCCATCCTGTGGTTCATGGATTGTCATCTGACTTATGAATAAGAATCGTCCGTGCCTTGTCCAGTAATATTTTTAGCAAAGGTGAGTAATCTGTCTCCAGAATTTTCCTCATTTCCCATATTATTTAAAAAAATTTTTTTTTCCTTTATTGATTTTTAGAGAGAGAGGAAGGGAGGGAGAGAGAGATAGAAACATCGATGAGAGCCCTGGCCGGTTTGGCTCAGCGGTTAGAGCGTCGGCCTGCGGTCCAGAGAGACCTAGGTTCGGTTCCTGCTAGGGGCACGTACCTCGGTTGCAATTTGTCCCTGGCCCTGGTTGGTCGTGAGGGAGGCAGCCACTCAATGTGTCCCTTTCACTTCGATGTTTCTCTCTCTTTCTCTTCCTCTCTCTCCCTCCCACTCTATCTGAACAAAAGATGGAAAAATGTCCTTAGGTGAGGATAGAAAAAAAAACATCGATGAGAGAGAACATCAATTGGCCGCCTCCTGCATGCCCCCCACTGGGGATTGGGCCCACAACCTGGGCATGTGTCCTGACCGGGAATCAAATCAGAGACCTCTTGGTGCGTGGGTCAACGCTCAACCGCTGAGCCACACCGGCCGGGCAAATTTCTCATTATTAACCAGTAGTCACTCTCACTCCTTTGGCTCAGTCCCTGTAAATACCCTCACATAAAATCTCAGCTGTGTGACTTCATTCGTGCTATTCTTGTCAACTGACTTGCCTCTTTCTCTTTCGGCATTTAAAATTCTCATTATGATGTTAAATCCCACTTAAGTAATTCCTTCAATAATGGAGTCCTTCAAACTTTCCAAACAAACATTGACACATTGTCATCTATTTTGGTTGACTGTCTTATCCTTACTCTGGTTTTCCCACTCCTCGAAGTCCTTACAGTAAAAACTTGGTCTCTTGTTTTATTGGCATTTTAGGAGACAGGGCAATGAGATTATAGTAGACGTAAGAAAAAGCTTTCGCTACAGTGTGAGAACTATTAAATATTGTGTAGTCAAAAATCCTCATTTCACTGATGAACAACCCAAAGTTCAGGATGTGAAGGAACTTACCAGGTTAGTGAAGGCAGGTGGGAAAGCCAAGTGTCAACTGTGAGCCTTGACTCCAAGTCCAATTTGCTTTCTTATGTACCTGGCTGCCTCATCGCTTCTGTTTAAGAGGTAAACAAAATAATTTTGATTGAGAGACGTGATAATCTGGCTGTTGTGAAGAACACAATGCAAAGCATTGCTAACTCAAATCCTTTACGTTCGTTACGTATTGCTGTGTAACACGTTACCCTGAAACTGGTAGCTTTAAAAACCAGTTACTCTCTGCCCCGCTGATGTGGCTCAGTGGTTGAGTGTGACTCATGCACCAAGAGGTCGCCAGTTTGATTCCTGGTCAGGGCATGTGCCCAGGTTGTGGGCCCGATCCCCAGTCATGCAGAAGGTGGGCAACCGATGTTCTCTCTCAGCAATGTTTCTATCTCTCTCTCACTCTCCCTTCCTCTCTCTCTAAAATCAATAAAGAAAAATATTAAAAAACAAAACAAAAACCAGTTATTGTGCGTCAGGTATCTGGGCACAGCTTAACCGGTCATCCTGTCTCAAAGTCTCTCAAGGGATCTCATTTGCAGTTTCGACTGGCAGAGTATACCCACAGGTTCATTCATTCTCGTGCTGGTCAGAAGACTCGATCTTTCACCCTGCGGGCCTCTCCCCAGGGCTGCCTCCCAAGGCAGTGCTCTTTCTCCAAAGTGAATGATCCAGGAGGGAGACGGAGAGAGAATCCCCAAAGTGGAATCCATACCATTGTACCAGCTGATCTTAGAAGTGAATTCCTATCACCTCTGCTGTATTTTCTTTGTTAGAAGTGAATTGATACACATAAAGGGAGATAACACAACAGCATTTAGGGAGCATGAGGTGGGGATCATTGAGAGTCACCTTGGGGTCATGAGAGTCACCTTCTAGGCTGCTGGCCACATCCTATTCATAAAGAATGGGATAACTAAAGCACAATTATTCTTGAATGACTATCATTATAGTCTCCTAATGTTTGGTTCCTTAGATTACGCTAGAATTGAGCAACACATTTTATTAGTCACCTCAGTGACAAGTCACCAACTATACAAGTTTATCCTTATGGGACAAGATTCGATGCATGACAGAGTTTTTGATTGAAGATTGAGGTTGAACAATACTCAGTGAAAACTAACTTTTCATATTAAGAGGAGAAAAAATGAAAATTGTTAGTCTGGAGCTTGTGTCTACAAGAGAAGAAAACGATTTCTTTAAATGAAGTTGAAAAATGTCTAATTTATTAAATTGGATTTAAATATAGAAAGAAAGGACTGGTTTATTGCCCTAATTAAGGGCTTTTGAAGAAGTTCTATAGATATGATTAAGGTAATAACAGGTCTGAATACAAGAAAGGGTTCAATTCTTGCTAAAATCCCGAAAATTATCCATGAGAATAATAGTGCCCAAACAAGATGGGACATTATAGACTCCTGGAATATCTCAGTTAGTTAAATAAAAATCATTCTGAAAGGCCTTCCTAGCCTGTGAAAGAGATTTGGTGGACTTAAATATTAACTTATCGGTGTACCCATTGTTAATGTGCTTTGGACCAGTATGCAAATAGGAAATCTATTATGTAAATGGGAGTTCTAGTTCAAACCAGCTCTATGACTTTGGTCTAGTTATTTTATTGATTTGCAATTCAACTTCCTAAGGTATAAAAGTGGCATAATAATAGTGTCTGCCTCAGATTTTATTGTGCAAATTAAATGTGATAATGGTATATGTGAAATACTTAGAATGCATTCAGCATGTAAGTGCTCAGAAATGTAACATATTGTCTATCATTTGAACTTAAGTTGTAGCAAGAGTTCATGATCTCAATGAAATTATCTTAGTATCTGTGGTTCACACTACTTACTGCTCAGCATATTATTCCCTTTGTTTCCTATCTGTAGAATATACACATATAAACATTAAAATATGAATGAATGATTAATGGTCTAGGTGTTCTACAGACTTGATTGCTAATATGTTTGACAAAAATAATGGCTAACGTTCATTTTTCATTTCCTATGGGTTATGATACTCTTTTTATATTCCGTATTCTGTGTTATCTGCATGACAACATATGAGTTAAATAAAATTATCATCCCACTGTATAGATCTAGAAGCTGAAACTTGCAAGTTGAGATAACAGACACGAGAACACACACTTTCTAGGCAGGGGCATAGACAGAGAGAATACACGAGATGGAATAATTATCATCTGACAACTATTGATGAATAGACTGAGTGTTAGATAGAACACACCAGTGTCTTAAGAATATCTGCACACATGTGCTCTGACAAGGACTCTTAGATTACGAAAACACTGCTGACTCACCTGTGCATTGTTAAAAAATTACTCAAAACATAAACCTTCATAGGTTTCAGAAAGGCTGAGAATCATGTGTAATTGGTGTATGGACCCTCATAAAAGCAGTCACCAAATAGAAGCAGATGACATTGGTCACAAACAACATGAAGGTAGGAAAAAGGGCTGTTGAAAGGAAAGGAGTGTGTGAATACTATCAGAATGGAGGCATTTTCCTCAGCCACCAGGACGCAAAAGCATTTGATAAAGAGGGATTCGATTCACAGTGCGCGTGATTTATAATTTCTTAATAAGCTGTCATTTGTCATTTAATTTGAGTGTGTCTGCTTATGTTTGGAAAAGTAGTTTGCATATCCGTACTTTGCATAATTTATTTCAGACTCAGTCATTTCACCTAATTCTCTTCGTTGCCGTATTTCATTAAAATATATATTTTATATGTCCTTAAACATAGATATTTGTTTTGGAAGTAATTTTCACTCATTATGCTGTGCCCGGAATGAGAAGACCAAATTGTAGGGCCAAAATGTCTGCACAAGAAATAAACAGGAATACCTCGTAGGGAGGCAATTCTTGATCACCATTATAGATCTGTTCATTGGATGTTTCTGTTCATCTCCCATCCCTTCTGAAGGGCTCTAAATCACTGCCTCGTAGAATAGCATGGAAATAAAATTTGCTGCCTTCTAGGTGTACCAAACATTAAAAAAGCATTTCCATCAGAGTCATTAGGTATATTTGTCTGCAAATATTAATACATGAGCTTATGTCTTTAGCAGTGTTGTACCATGTCCCTTCTTGGGAACTTGGGCTTGTCGTCATTCTTGACCCAACGCCACAGAAGCAAAGCCTTTTTTTATAGAACCCTCTTGTGATCCCTGCCTCATTATTCATAGTCATATGAGTCTTGCCTCTAATATTCCCAGGCACTGGTTTTCCATCTCACCCTTTGCTGATGACCAGATCCAAGTTTGACCTGGAAAACAGTATGATCTTTTAAATTGAACCAATGTTGACCCCTTCTTATCTTATTGCTCTCTACCTCAATATTAGACCAGCCATGCATTAGGGTTTTATTGCCTTCATTCTGCGGACCTGAGTAATTTTCTTGTCTACTATTTAGTCCAGAATTCACGCCACCTCTCTTACCTTCCCCTCCTCATCCCTCAACAAGGAGCCATGTCTTATTCTGCACTCCAGTATATTGGCCATGATTTGGGCAGCCTGCTTGCTTCCTAAGAGAATAATCATTTCCCCTGCATTGGACACAGCTCTCATGACCTCCGACCAATACATTGCCATCTGTCTTATTCCCTAATAGTAACTGACTCCAAATATGCCCTTTGTGGCTGAATATGTCAATTAAGATCATTTCCATAATTAGCGTTGACATATTTCCACTCTATCCCACACTGTGCTTGAATGAATGCCCTCTTAGATCTAACTGTGGTGGCCAATACTCTGAACCCCTCTCCAGCCTTAGTCATCCTGTGTCAGAGAGTGCTACCACAAAAATCACCTTCCAAATCATCTTCCCTGTTAATCCATATTCACAAATACCCAATTTACTAGACGATAGCTTGCTTTGTACTCTTCCTTTTTAAGGTTTCTTTCCAGAAACTCAGAACATAGTAGGGGGTATTCTAAATGATTATTACAAGTTATTTTAGTGCCTCCTGTCACAAAAGTGGTAATAAAAGTCTCCTTCATGGAGAAGTAGAGAAAAAACTCAAAAGGGGGCAAAGTAGATTCTGTTTTGTACCTAATTCCATCATTCTTGGCAAGATGGTAAAGAATAACTGCATTTCAATAAGAAATTTGGGTACAGTAATCAAATTCTCATCTTGGCATTGATTTTATTTTGGGAAAGCAATTGGAAGATGACATTCAAGAATATCTATATTGAAATCTTCTTGCAGATCTACAGAACACTTAGTTCTTGTAATGGTGGAAATGCAGTGTATTATATTTTAAACATACTGTTAGTTATTGGTAATAAACTATTAACCAGCCTTCTTTTTTTAAAATTTATCTTTATTGTTGAAAGTATTACTTATATCCCTCCCTTTCTCCCCAACTGACGCCCCCCTCCCCACTCCCACCCTCCCTACCTTCACCACACTCTTGTCTGTGTCCATTGGTTGTGCATATATGCATATAAGTACTTTGGTTTATGTCTTCCCATCCCCCAACCCCACTTCCCTCTGAGGTTTGTCAGTCTGTTCCCTACTTCCATGTCTCTTTATCTATTTTGTTCATCAGTTTAATTTGTTCATTAGATTCCACATATAAGTGAGGTGATGTGATACTTGTCTTTCTCTGACTGGCTTATTTCACTTAGCATAATACTCTCCAGGTCCCTCCGTGTCATCTCAAAGGGTAAGAGATCTTTCTTTCTTACAGCTGCATAGTATTCCATTGTGTATATGTACCACATCTTTTTTATCCATTCATTTACCGATGGACAATTGGGCTGTTTCCAGATCTTAACTATTGCAAATAGCACTGCTATGAACATAGGGGTGCATATATTCTTTCTGATTGGTGTTTCAGACTTCTTAGGATATAGTCCTAGAAGTGGAATCACTGGATCAAAAGGCAGTTCAATTTTTAATATTTTGAGGAAACCCCATATTGTTTTCCATAGTGGCTGCACCAGCCTGCATTCCCACCAGGAGACATTAAGCTCAATTAATATTTGACAAAGGAGGCAAGGGTATACAATAGAGTAAAGAGAGTCTCTTCATTAGATAGTGTTGGCAAACTGGACAGGTGCATGAAAAAAAAATGAAACTAGACTATGTACTTATACCATACATAAGAATAAACTCAAAATGGATAAAAGACTTAAATGTAAGTTGTGAAACCATAAAAATCCTAGAAGAAAATGTAGGCAGCAAAATCTCAAACATCACACATAGCAGAAGTTTCATCGATATGTTGCCAAGGGCAAGAGAAGCAAAGAAAAACATTAATAAATGGGACTACATCAAACTAAAAATCGTCTGCACAGCAAAAGAAACCAGCATCAAAATGAAAAGGGAACCCATTGCATGAGAGAACAAACATATTTGTCAATGATACATCGGATAAGGGGTTAATTTCCAAAATACATAAAGTACTCATACAACTCAACCAAAGGAAGACAAACAGTCCAATTAAAAAATGGGCAGAGGACCTGAATAGACAATTCTCCAAAGAGGACACACAAGTGGCCAAGAGACATATGAAAAAATGCTCAATGTCACTAATCATCAGAGAGATGCAAATTAAAATAACTATAAGGTATCACCTCACACCTGCCAGAATGGCTGCCATCAACAAATCATCAAACAAGTGCTGGCAAGGATGTGTGGAGAAAAGGGGACTCCAGCCTTAATTCTTTTTTTTTTTAATTATTTATTTTTTATCCTCACCTGAGGAAATTTTTGCATTTATTTTCAGATAGAGCAGGAGAGAGAGAGATAGGGGGAGAGAGAGAGAGAGAGAAACATCGACATGAGAGAGACACATCAAATGGCCACCACCCACACAACCCCAACCAGGGCCAGGGACAAACTGCAACCGAGGTACGTGCCTGTAGCGGGAACTGAACCTGGGCTTCTCTGGTCCACGGGCCAATGCTCTAATCACTGAGCCAAACTGGCCAGGGCCACCAGCCTTAATTCTTACCAACTACCTCTCCTCCAACAAACTGTGCAATTTGAGGTGTTTTCAGCTTGTGCAAAACTAGGCTACTCGCAAATTTTCAGAGTTCATTTTTTATGGACTCTTTGGGGGTCTTAGAAGTCTTCGACTCCCCAGAAAGTGCTGGGCCCTCATTCATTTATGTGCCTCATTTATTAAAGCCTTTGTCATTTTGTGCGTGTCTATGTTATTAGGGTTGCAACAGGAAACCTAAAGCAAACCAACACTCAGTAATTGAAGAGAATTTAATAAAAATGAGCGCTTTTAATGACGTGGATACGATTTAGGGAAACTAAAACGGTATAGTACAATGCCCAAAGCACTGGCTTTGATGGGTGACCCTTACCGTCCCGAGGCCTAAAGGGACCATGGACTGTTACCAAATCTAAATCTGTAAGACAGTAACACTATGGAACAGTCCAGAGCGTGGCCACTCTGCAGACTCGGGGGAGGGAGACTGGGAGGATGAAAACGTGGATAAAAGTTGCCTCTGCCCTCTCACCTCTTGCTAGTGACTCCCAGGGATGCGGTCCATTAAGCACAGACTACCAGGAAGAAAGCAGAATGGGGTGTGGATCTTTGAAGACAAAGAGACTATATCCAGTATGGTATATTTAAAAATACAGTGTTCTAAATGTGATTATTTTAAAGACTATTTGTAGAGAAATTTTAGATTTATAGCAAAATTGAGAGGAAGGTACAGAGATTTCCCATATACCTTCTGCCCCCATATATGCATAACCTCCCCCATTATCAACGTCCTGCCCCAGAGTAGTACAGCTGTTACATTACAATTGATAAACTCCATTATTGACACTTCATAATTACTCAAAGACCGTAGTTTAACTCGGTTCATTCTGTGGGGTTCAATAAATCGGTAATGACATGTACATGTATTCATAGTACCATACCGTTTTTTTCACTGTCTAAATGTATTTTATCTTATGCCTCTTATGATTTGTCTTTCTACCTCCAAAACCACACTATAAAATCCTGAAAAATAAGGACTGAGACTTATTTTGTTTAGGTATCCCCAGGGCTTTGCAATATGCCCAGCACAGAGTAGGCAATAAATGTTTGCTGATAAATAAAGACAAATTTGCTTTTATTTTTAAACGTAATATGAGAGCTGTGATTCAAAATTGGTGCATGATCATTTTCACACTATCTCTATCCCTTCTCCCATTTAAAGGGTTCAGGTAAATATTATCTTCCAGGTGATGAAAATCAATCACATTTTCTAAATTTATGGGAGGGACTTTTTGAGGATAATTACATTATTTCAAACAGTGCATTAGTGAAACAATTGATTGACTCAATGTGCAAGATACTTGGTTGTTAAATTACATTCATATAATGTTGAAAATAGGATTTTTTAAAGCCTATTGACTCAAAGCTATTATCTTTGATGATGATCTTTCCACGCCCACCGCCTGAATACCAAAAAGCCCTTTGTATATATTACTTTTGGGAAAATTACTAACACAATTCCTGGTTTGTAACATAAAGTACTCTAATTACAATTTAATGCATTTTATTGATTGTTTGTGACTCTGTCTGCAATTATATATTCAATACACTCACATTTTCTATGAATTGTAAGAGGCTGAGACTTATTTAAAATGTATTTGGTTCAATTGTCTTATAGTCTTCATATTTTTTTTTCTTCAAAATTTGTCAAGTTTCAGCTGAAATTTGACATTAAAAATTAAAACAAGAAATAAAAGAAGGTAGAAAGCGATTGCCCATAAGCAGTTTGACTTTCTTGCTTGGAAAACAAATAAGAATCAACAACAGCAAAAACATCCGGTTTGTTGCCACTAGACACTGGACTTAGAAACCTTGAGTTAAAAACTCATTGTTAAAATTTTCCTAGTTGTATGATCTTGGCAAATTCCTCATCTTCTCTGAGCCCCGGGATTTTCATCTATAAATTGGGACATTACTAGCTACAGGGAACGCAACACTGTAAGAACCAAAAGAGATAGGCAAATGCTTCTTGCTTAGTAGACCTACAAAGTTGTTTGATTATTTCCAAAACGACTTAATAGGAGTTTCTCGGGCTGTGAATTTTTAATTAAGGACTTGTGGGAAAACAGTTCCTGATTCTGTATGAGCTCTGAGGACAATTCCCTCTGTTTATTTTAGGCAATTCTTTCTCCAGCCTTGATTATTTTCCTTGTACACACATTCTATTGAGGGAGAGACAAACAAAAACACACATAAAATAATTAATAGTTTTTTAAAATTTTATATGGGAAATAAGAAGAATAAAGCAAGCCGTGATTTAGACAGGTAGGGAGTGCCGAGAGCTGCTTTGTACTGGGCCATCAGGAAAGTCCTGTGTCAGGTGGTGATATTCCAGCTGTGATTTGAAGAGTCTGAAAGCCAGCATGTGAAACCCGGGGTAAAAATACCTTTGGGGCTTATCCCTGTTATCAGTCAGGTTCCTTCCAGGAAAGCAGAAAACAGGGTTGTTACTTTAAGAATCCTAAATTAATTTTGAGATGTGGTTAACCATGTGCTGGAAAGCTAATCAGGCCAAAGCTAGTGCTGTAGTAGCGCAGAGATAGCTCCTGCAGAGATCAGCGTCTCCTCCTGGGACTGTGGGGTCCAAAGGAGCAGGGTGTTACAAGTTCCAGGTTTGGAAGAGGGGTTCTGCACAGCTGGGGCCCGGGCCCTGAGGAGAGGGCACTCTATGGTGGTACTGGTATCTGTGAGGGGCATAATAAAGCTGGTTCTGGGAAAATGGGTACACCCTGGGCATCAGAACCAACTGCTGCTACCAGTCAGTGTTGCTGGGGAGACACCGATAAGAGGGGTGTGCAAGCAGAAAGGACCTGTCTTCCAGCCTCGTTGAGCTCTTCACTGTCCCTCTTCCACTCCATAGGGGCCAAACTGAACTGGGATACAGCTAGTAAAGTAGAATGTGATTTGAGTAGTCCCAGCTCAAGCTGAGAAATGATACCTTAGTAACCAGGAGTGGGCAGAAGTGCAGTGAACATAAGAGAATGTGTATGTATCAGATGCTATTATAGGTAATTTGCAAAGAGTATGAATTTTATTCTGTACATAAAAAGATAGGATAGGAAGATAACCACGAGTCTTAAGTAGAATAGGGCATTTGAGTTATATGTGGAAACATATTAGGTTGCTACCTGAAGAGTAGATTGGAAAGTGTTAAGAGGGAAAGCAAGGGAATCTAAACTGGAGGCAATTGAAGTAGTCCAGGTGGAAGATGAGGGTGGATTTAACCTGTGGTTTAACTGTGATGATAGAGAGGAGTAAATCGATTTAGATGATATCACAGAATTTACCGTGGGATTAGATTGGGAGAGTGCAGGACGTCTATGAAACAAAGTTGGCTCCTTGGTTTTCAATATGATCAATGAAGAATAGAATTGGGTGATTCTCCCATTAGAGTCAGCTTTCAAGGTGCAAAATAAAAGTCATGATGTTCTATGCAGTACTTTCCCAACACCCTGGTGTCCCTCGTTTCAGTAAGCAACACCGTCATTCAAACAGTTGTCCACATTAAAAACTGTGGAAACAGCTCTTTCCTTTATCTCCTTCACATCTAATTCCATCAGCAAATCCTGTGGATTTTACCTTAAAAATAGATCACTAGTCTGACTTCATTTTTCTACTTTCATCAACTCACCATCTTCTCTTACCTGGTCTGTGAAGAAAGAGCCTGTTTCCCAGCTTCCATTGCATTACTATGGAGCAGACTCTAAGAGCTGAGTGTATATTAATGAGATAGTATCATTCCATAAGGATCAAAATTCTATACAAGCTTTCTGGTACACTCAGAATAAAAATGGAGCGCCTCACCTTGGCTTTGAAGGCGATCGATACACATTCTACCTTCTACCTGCCCCTCTGATGTCATCTCCTCCCAGCCTTTCTTGCAAACCTAATGGCAGCCTTGCTGGCTTTCATGGAATCTCTCTAACACTCTAAGATTAGTCCACCCTCAAGATAGTCGATGTTCGCTGTTCCGTCTGCCCATAATGCACTGCCCCTAAAATCTATTGACTTGCTCACTAAATTTCTATGCAAATGATACCTTTCAAAGAGGCCTTTCCTATATGTCTCTTCCTGAAACTCTCTCCCCCTTGATCTACCTTAATATTCTTCATAGTGTTTATTCTTGTTTGAAGTTTTCATATTTATTTGCCTTCTTGTTAAAGTTGAATGTCCTCCAATGGAATATAATATTCTAAGTCAAGGTCTTTTATTTTTTCACTACTAAAACCTTAGTGGCTTCAACAGTTACCAGCACATAGGAAATATTCAAGACAATTTTTAACATAAATTATTCAAGTAGATGTTCTTTTCACTATATGATACAGAGTCTAGCAGGTGACAGAGCTGAAGCAAAATCTAAGTTCCCCTCATTCCTTTTAATTCTATTCCATAAACAGATCATCACAAGGTGTATTTATATATGCAATTGTGTGTGTGATGTGTATTAAATCTACAAGTAGAAGGAACATATTTTGTTCACCGATGGGTCCTCCTTAGTTCTCACAATTCCTGAAAAATAGTATATGCTTAATAAGTAGTTATTGAATACATGAGTCAATACACTCAAGAATGTATACATGAATAATTGATATTTATAGGGAAACAAGAAAACAATTAAAATGAATTCCCTAAGCCACCCTGCAGATGGCCTTGCTTCTTTAAAGCTGTGAATATACTGCCTTCTCATGGTCCCCTTCAGACTAAACTTAGAAAAGTCATTGTGTCCATCCCATTATTATGTAAATTTAACTCTAAAGAGATCCATCCTCAAAGATAACTGTGTAACCAGCATTTACCAGTAGGGGTTTTGGAGAAACTCCCATTGCCTTGTACCAGGTATTAAGGCTGTAAGTGGCAGAACAATTGTAACTAAACCTATTGCGTCTATCTTTCGGACTGCATGCTTTTTAAAACACTTTCAAGATTAAAAAGAAAAGGACCTTGACCATGGAGTTTCAATATTAAAGATGGTCAGAATAACACAATAAATCCCTAGGTACCTGGCTATCAGCACAACTCTCTGCTTCTTTGAAATATCTTTGCTTTTCACACCAACACCAGTCTAACTGGGGACGATCAAAGAATCAATTCTACAGAGGTGATTGTCTGCCTGCGGAACATGGATGCATGTGCGCACTGGAGGTGGAGAAGTGGGGAAAGGCAATCTTGAAGCTTTTGCACATTCAGAGCACTAGACTACCCTGGAGGAAAGCGGTGTTTAGTTTCCCTCCTTCCTTCCTTTCTCAGTGCAGCAATGTGACCTGCATTAATGGTGGTCTCAGAAGGGAGCAAGAGAAAACAATGGTAGGAGACAGTGTAGGAATACAATCATTTGCATTTGTAAAACTCATTCTTTTCCCCCTTAAGTAACCTAAGCACTTGCCTAACACAGATCATTTTCTTGAAAAAGGTCATTTTTGTCTTTGACATCACTCTGATAGCTTCTGAATTCCTCCCTTTCCAACAGAATGGCCTACCCTTCATGCATTCAGTTCCCTGCCAATTTTTCCTCTCCACTCCCAGGACCACAAATCTGATCTAGGAGAGATAAGATAGTTATAGAAATTCTGAGTATGAAGGAATCCTTCATGGTTGCTGGTCCAAAAATGTGCCTGCGGTTGGACTCCTTAATTTCTAAGTAGGAATATGGAGCAGAAACCCTATAGAAGAGTTTTTTATTGGTGTAACTCATCAAATATGTGGATTTCTAAGGTGTGACGCAGACATTGTGACAATAAGGAATGCAGGGTTTCTGAGGCTTGGGTCAGAAATGCATTTTTAGCTAGCACTCCAGGTAATAGATATTTCTCAATGTTTTTCATTCTACTTACTGTTTTCATGGCATTCAAGTTACAAAATACTTTAAACATTTCAAAAGACAAGAAATAATTCAAAGGAACTGTTAGTTTACACAATACCCAGACAAAGCACACATCATTTTTTTTTGCCATATATGAATCTTATAAATTATAAACAATATACTGCAGATGTATTTAAAACCTCGTAACCAATTCATGATGTTCCTTCCTCCCCTAGAGCAAACTACTACCCTAAAGTCCTGTACATTTTATATTTGAATATTTCTTTGTGCATAATTTATTCAAGTGTAACATCATACATAAAATTTCAGAAATCACGAATGTAGACCTTGATGGATTTCACAAAATGATCTACTTTGGAACCAGAACCAGATGAGAAAATAGAACTTTACCAGCAGGTCCACAGGCCCTCTCCTGAGGTCCAGCTGCCTGGGGTCCCCCGTAAAGCCTTAGGGTGTTTATGCCAAAGCCTTCCATAGAAGGGTTTTCAATTTTCCCTTTTGTTCACTCGTTTCCCGGTCTAGGAAGACTCCCAAAGGTCTACCTGCTTTTCAGCATAATTCTGCTTGGCTTCTTATCTTTGCACCATTTTATGTTTAATATTTGTTCAATGATGCAAAGGGCAAACCGGTGTGTGGTGATCTCATTTGTGTATATCATTAGTTTAGCCTGGAATCTGTTCCCCTCATATCCTGCCTACAATGTGTCTACAATGTCATGGCAAGATTCATTTTATATATATTAGACTTTATTTCTGAGCAGCTTTAGGTTTATAGAAAAATTGAGAGCAAAACACAGTTTCCATGTAGCCTTTCCCCGCCTTTTTCCCCCTGTTATTAAAGTCTTGCATTAGTGTGATACCCTGGTTACAGTTGCGGAGTTAGAAATAATAAGTTATTGTTAACTAAAGTACATAGTTTGCATTAGGGTTCCCTCTTTATGTTGAACATTTTATAAGTTTTAGCAAATGAACAGGGATGTGTATTCTCCCTTACAGTATCATACAGAAGAATTCCACTACCCTAAAAATCCTCGGTGTTCCACCAGCTCAGCCCTCCGTCCCCCCAAGCCCTGGTGATTACTGATCTTTTTACCATCTCTGAAGTTTTGTTTTTTGCAGGATGTTATATAATGGAATTATATAGTGTGTAGAGTTTCCATATTGGTTTCTTTTACTTAGCAATATGTATTTAAGGTTCCTCTATGTCTTTTTGTGGTTTGATAGTTCCTTTCTTTCTATTGCTGAATAGGATTATATTGTATAGATAGACCTTAGTTAATTTCTCCATTTACCTATTGAAGATCATGAAGCGGGTGGGAGGGTAGTAAAGGGTAAAGAGAGCCAAATATATGGTGGCGGGAGATCATTTGACTTTGAGTGGTGGGCATACACTGTAATATACAGATGATGTATCAGACATGTACACTTGAAACCTATATGCCTTATTAACCAGGCTCACCCCAATGCATTTAGTTAAAAAAAGAGAAAGCTTTGACTATTATGAATAAAGCTGCTATTAATATTCACATGTAGCCCAGCCAGTGTGGCTCAGTGGTTGAGCATCGACCCATGCACCAAGAGGTCGCCGATTCAATTCCCGGTCAGGGCACATGCCCAGGTTGTGGGCTCGATCCCAGTGAGGGGTATGCAGGAGGCGGCTAACCGATGTTCTCTCTCATCGATGTTTCTATCTCTCTCTCCCTCTCCCTTCCTCTCTCTCTCTAAAAATCAATAAAGAAAAAAGATTTTAAAAAAATATTCACGTGTAGGTTTTTGTGTGGATATGAGTTTTCAATTCATTGGGGTAAATACCAAGGAATGGGATTGCTTGATCACACGCGATGAATATATTTAGTTTTGTAAGATATTGCCCACCTTCCTAAGTGGCTGGACCATTTTGCGTTCTCATTAGCAATGAAGGAGACCTGCTCGTGCTACACATCCTCGCAGCGCTGGGTGCTGTCAGTGTTTCGAATGCTGGCCATTCTTTACGGTGCAGTGGTATCTCAGTGCTGTTTTAGCTTTCAATTCCCTCATGGTGTATGGTGTGGAGTATCTGTGCATTTGCTTATTTGCTATCTGAATATCTTTTTGGTGAGGTGTCTGTTGAGATATTTTACCCAGTTCTTAAAAATCAGGTAGTTTGTTTTGTTGCTGTTGAGTTTTAAGACTTCTTTGTGAATCACAGCCCTTTATCAGATATGTCTTTTGAAAATATTTCTTCCAGCTTGAGACTTGTCATTCTCTTGACATCGCCTTTCACAGAGCAGGTGTTTTTATTTTAATGAAGCCTAAATTATCCTTTTTTACTTTCAAGGATCAACCTTTTGTTGTTTTATCTAAGAAGTCATTGAAGAACTCATCACCTCGAGTCTCCCTTTGTTACATTCCAGGAATTGTATAGTCTGGTATGTTACATTTATCTCTATGACCTGTTTGGAGTTCACTTTTGTGAAAGGTGTAAGGTCTGTGTCATACTCTAGCTTTGATAAAATAAACTTTCTAAATCTTAATTTTGGGTGAAAAATTAAATTGAATTGAAATATTGAACCGTTATTGGAAAATAACTAATTTTCTCTTTGAGCCATCTCAGTTGCTGATAGAAACTGGCACCATTTACTGTTTAAGAAAAATAAATGAGTGAAATCAATTGAGAACAGTTATTTAATCTAAATGTAAAGTCATGCTTCAGAGGGTGATATGTACACATATTTTTAGCAACCACAAATGTTGAAGCATTGTCTTCTAAAATATTCTTCTTTAGTAACTAAGATCATCCGAAGTATATTCCATGCTTCTTTAGCTTAGCAGATTTGTCTTTTCTGCTTTTCCTGTCCTCTGATGGATATCCCTGTGAGCCCCGTGGAAGATGCTAAATGTTACCAAATATTTTGTGCATACTGTGAGTTCATCAGTGCTAAAATAGAAATTCAGCACTTACTTTTTCACTAAAAAATGAACTATAATTTTCTAGCTTATTCTTCTGAACTTATTACAAAATTGAGAATTATTCAAAACTAAAATATGAATAAAAAGTTGTAGATTTAAGTTGTAGTGTCATAGGTTTTCATGAGACATGCTAAAACCACACAGCAAACATGTTCGTTCACTAACTAATGTCTCTTAGAGCGGTTCTGCTCAGACTCTCTTTCCTGGTGTATATTTCCCCACGGTTCCCCTAACTCTGTTGAATGATGCTCTGATCGCCTCACGCATTTCAGGCCACCATGGCATGAGCCTTGGAACAACTGGTGAATGAATGGCAGGTAGGAGCAACCACATCAAACACCTCTTTGACCACCATTCAGCATGGGAAGGAGTTAGCTGTTCCTAGCCATGTATTTCTGAGCACATTCTCAAGGGTGTCTACAGTGTCTTTAGAAGGAAGGTGTGAGTTACCTTCTGTATGGTAAAAATTATTGCTGGTAAACTTTCAGATTTAACTCCACGTTAAATTAAAAACTATTTTTATCATGCATGTATTTCCCATGATAATATATAGGACCAAAGCACAAACTAAAAGTTCAATGTGGATTGTCGTCAGTTACATCTCAGCTTATTTTAATAATAATACTAATAATAATACTAATACTACTAATAATAATACTAATAATACTAACACTACTAATAATAATACTAATAACAACATTCAATAAAAAAATGAGAAATCCAGGGCAACTGCTGAACCAGATGGAATTTAGGACCACAGAGAAGACTGAGTCAGATAGTTACCATATCCTTGATCCACTTATTCTCATTTAAGACGTAGCTCATATAAATCCCTCTGAATCATACACGACACTGCTTTCTAGTTTGAGTGATGATTCTCCAGTTTCAGAGCTAACACTTCCTGGCCACATGTCCTCTGCTTCTTGTATTGGTATCAGTTCTCTCGTGGCAATTTCTGCTGCTGTCATTTCTCCACGGGACCTATTTTGACATTGCTGTAAGCCGTCTTCTCTAGCTGCCAAGTGTAAGTGAGGCATACATGCCTTCCTCCCAATTATGTTAAACTTTATTATTAGACTGGCAAGCGGGGCAGATGCATAACTCTCAGCCTTCCACGGTGCTTTATTTTTCCACATCTATTCAGTTCATTATATTTCCCCCATGTCTTTAATCATCTGAGACAATATCCCTGGAGACATAAATCCGGAGATCATTTGAATGATCTTGCTGTGGGACAAATACCTTCTTTTATTATGAGCACTACCTGGAGATTGAGTTAGCCAATGTTTTCTGACTTTTAATTCATAACCCTGGGGAACAGCCATCACCCAAACCATTGTATCCTGGACTCTCCAATAACAGCTATTGATGATTTATGTCCATCAAATCTCAGGGGGACAGACAAACATACTTTAATAAGATTGAATTCACACAGGCCACACAGCTTAGATTGTCCACCTGGAATTATCTACATATAAAGAATGGCAGTTCAATATAAATATGCTGTAACTCATGTTTCTGTTTCAGTGAGAACCTCAAGAGTGAGCCAAAGTTGCACTGAAAAGGTGACATTTGAGGTAGATCATGATGGATAATCAGAATGACTTAAGCAAACAGAGGAAGAAAGGACATTTTTAGTGGGGAGAAACTACATTTCCATACATTGATATGTAAAAGTTTGACTTATTTGAAAATTAATGGATGTTTCCTGAGGATAGAATGAAGAATTTTTGGCAGGAGACCGTAGGAGTCAAGATATTGTCAAAGAGGTTGGCACACTAAGAAATCTGGACTTCATCTGGTTGGAGCAGTCGGCAGACACAGGTTTGTAAGATAGGGGAGTGGAATATATACTTAGATCCATAGAGTGATAACTCTTACAGCAGTTTAGTTCATAGGCAGAGAAGGGAATAAGTCAGAAACAGGTCATCTTACTAGGAAGTGATTGAAGTATTCTAAACTATAGGCGTATATTTTAATTATGGATTTCTAGGTACCTAAAGATTCTGAGTCAGGGGCCCAGCCACGTGTGTTTTCTGACAAGAATGGTCGATTGTTTAACTAGCTGGAAGTTCAGAAACTACATAAGCATCCTCAGCACATTTGGGATGAGAAGACCAAGATATCAAGGCCTTCTTTGTTGGTTTAAAAGATAACTCACAGCTTAGTGTCAGGGAAGGGTTACAAGGTAAATTATGGGTTGAAAGAAATGGAAACACTAGGTCAACTCCTTCAACAGGTAATCAAAGGGTCCCAGTGTTGAGTCAACAAACAGCAGAATTTGCATTGACAGACCTTTTGTGGAAGTCCTCGGGAAGGAAACAAACAGATGCAATATTTTTGACCTGGAATACCCTTAACATAATGTCAAAGGACTGTAGGGGATTTATCTTCTCTTGCATCATAAAGAACCAAATCGATGAGAAAAGGGTCCAAGGACAACACAATGGCAAATAAGCTGACCCTTTGGAAAAATGAAAAATTCTTGAATTATTAAAAGAAAGGTAAAAAGGTAGCATTTGTGAAGAAGAGAGTCTTTGGTGACAGATAAGATGGAGACTCTAGTCATTTTATTGTGATGTTTAACAAAAGCCTGACCTTATTCCCCCTCAGAAGACAAGTTAATGATAATGATGATGATATAACAATAATGATAATATTAGTAAGAGCTTAGTACATAAAGTGGTTCATATGTGCCAGAAATGCTTTTGTTTAATAAGCATTATCCAATTCAATTTTTGTGATAACTTCATAAATAAATAACTTATTATCTTCATTTTACTGTGAAATATATGGATGCTAAAACAGATTACTTACATTAACCAAGTTTTTGGTTTAGTGGTTAGTTTTTTTGTTTTTTGTTTTAATTGCCACATACTATTAGCCATTATGCTATATTCTGTCTCCTCTACTGATTATCTGGGTTTAATCTTCCAACCTATTCAAATATGTTAAAGTAATGATTAGGCCAGCTGAGGCTATGAACTCCCCAGGGAAGATCAAAGCAATCTTTAAATGTGTATTTAATTGCCAAACATATGGGGCTTTACTAGAATCTTTCTGTTGTTCATTCATAGCTTGGTTCCACTATGACCTGAGAACTGCACTGTGTGCTGTCAGGCCTGTGGACCTTGTTGAACTTTGGTTTATGACCCAGCTTATGGACGGTCTTTAGAAATGTTCTCTGTGTGCTTGAAATGATGTTTCAATTGCTGTTGCCAATTGTTGTGTATCAGTTAGATCAACTTTGGTATGATCAAATCATCTACAACATTTTTGTATGTATGTTTTATCAGATGCTGAGAGGGGTCTATAGAAATTTTCCCAGAGTATCAGCATTTGTATACATGTTTACGGTGAGGCTCTGCTACAATTTGAAATTCAGAACTCTTAGATATGCTTGGTGAGTTCAAGCATTAACTATTATGAACTGCTTGTTTTTTCTTACAGTCGTTTTTTGTCTTGACGTCCACTTTTCTATTAGTTACATAGGCTTTCTTTTTGGCTCTTGTTTATGTGATATGACTTTTCTCCATTCTTTTCTGTATCTATTTATTTAAGATAGCATAGTATCTTAAGGAAACAGCATAGTATTGCAGCTGGCTGGTGCTTTTGTCATTTGACTGGAGTATTTGGTCAAATTCTGTCATACGATTCCAACTAATTTTGTGATTAAATGTACCGTCTTAGCATTAGCTTTCCACTCATGCTGTTTTTATTTCTCTCCTTCTTTTTCTCGGGTTTCGCATTTTAAATATGTTCTTTCTCTCCACGATCGGCCCGTTAGTTATACATAATTTTAGTCTAGACCCTAGAGATTACAAAACACATTCTTGCCTTAGGGCTTTAGAACACTTTTACTACATTATTTTTTCTCTCCCCCACCATTTGCATGATTATTGTTTATTAAGTCAATATAAGCTTGAGAGCAGGCTTTGACTCAAAACAATTTTGTATTCAAAATACTGGTTATTTGTTCATTTTTTTCCATCTATACTCACTTATTCTGTTATATATACACATTCATCTATGTACACACACACACACACACACACAGTAAAGGATGATGCCTCTAGAACAAAGTATTGACATGCACAGGGCACAGGACCTGAAAATGAGAAGAGGAACCTTTGATCTGGGCCCCTTGGCTAAGGCGACTAAATGACTCCATTTTTTATCATCAATGGACCTTCCTAGATATTTTTCCAATAATGGGTTAATTACCCCTAGAAGTAAAGGAATTTTGCCTGAGATTATAATTGCCCCACGTGTTGGGAAGCATTTGCAGTTTCCTGAGTTGGTATTTGCAGGCATTTACAGGTACTTGTGAGCGGTGAATAATGCTAATTTTGACTTCTGATCCCTGTCACTCCCACTATTGTACTGGTCCCCTGAGGGGAGGAGGGGAAAAGAGGGATGAGGCTTCTGTCTTTAAAATGGGACGAGCATGAGGAATCTGTGCTGAGGATCTGGGGAAGCTGTACCCCCTCAGCCCGCAGGTGTAATGAAGTGCTCCTTTACAATTCGGCTGTGCATCTCTGGTTATCTCGCGGACACGTTACAACACCTTGCTGGTTTCTTTCTCAGTTAGTGTTGAAGTGCATTTATTTGGAGCATACTGTGTGCCAGATACTGTACAGCACTTTGAAGATTCAGTAGTGAGCAGGAGAGACATATTTCCTGCCTTCTGTAATACTACAATTTAATTGAGTTGTTTATTTTCTTATTATTGAATTTGGAGTGTTCTTTAAATATTATGGTTCCAAGTTCTTTGTTGGATACATTATTTGCAGTTTGTTTCTCCAAGTCTGTAGCTTGTCACTTCATTCTCTTAGCTGTGTATTTCACGGAGAAACTGGTTTTAATATTGATAAAAATTAAACTTCTCAATGCAAATGAAAACCAAAATGAGATACCAGTATACACATGCTAGACTAGAAAAAGAAAGCTGACAATGCTAAGTGTTGACAATGCTGGGGACCATCAGGAATCCTCATACATTACTTGTGTGAATGCAAAATGATGCAACCCCTCTGGAAAACAGTTCAGTAGTCTCTTATGAAGTTATATCAACACTTACTAAACAGTCCAGCAATCCTACACCGAGCTATTTATCTTAGAGAAGTAATGTGATGGTGGTTACATGACTCTCTACATGTGTTCAAACTCTCCATTAAAAACTGAACTCTTGCCCTGGCCAGTGTGGCTCAGCGTTGGAGCATCAGCCTGCGGACCAGAGAGTCCTGGGTTCGGTTCCCGCTAGGGGCACGTACCAAAAAAAAAAAAAAAAGAAAGAAAATTGAACTCTTGCCCTGGCCGGTTTGGCTCAGTGGTTAGAGTGCCAAACCGAAGACCAATGAGTTGTGAGTTCGATTCCAGTCAAGGGCAAATACCTCGGTTGCGGTTTGTCCCTGGCCCTGGTTGGGGTCATGTGGGAGGCAACCAGTCAATGTGTCTCTCACATCGATGTTTCTCTCTCTCCCTCTCTCCCATTCTATCTAATGATAAAGAGAAAAAAATTGAACTATTTTTATAAAATCAATTTTACTGTATGTAAATATAAAAATAACAATAAAAAAGGTGCTTAAAAAGACCCTCAGACAGAACTATTTTCTTTAAGGAATGAAAAGCATCCATTCGATGCAATTCAATCTATTTGTACAGATTCTACTTCATAAATGACTCAATAGTCATAGGTGGCCTTCTGTCCTTGTTTATTTTAAAATGAAATTCTACAGAATATTGAATTTTATACTTTGATAGCCACATTTTACTAATTGTTTATATACAATGTTTGAAAAAGGACATGGGAAGTAACTTAGGAAACTAGCTTCAGGAAAAATTTAATTGTATATAAACAAATTCATAATATATATATTTGAAATATTGTCACTTCATGGGAAGCCATTTATAATCTTAACCAAGCCTATGTATTCTCCTCAAATATGTATTAAATTTGAAATCATATTATATCACACATAAACCATGAGAATGAGAAGTAATAATTCTTCACTGTCTTGCTGTAACTGGTTTGGAATTTAAAGGTGGTCGTGCAGCTGACGCCTCTGAGAGGGTACATGTGTGGGTCTGTGTGTAGACATCAGTGCTGGTACAGCAGGGCTCCTGGACAACCTCCCAGGACGCAGGCCGGCAGGTGATTTTATTTTCTCGCTTGACCTGTCATAAAACATAAAGACTGCACATCTGTAGACATGTTTGTCATGCAAATTATTATTTACGTTGTGCTACCTGTTTGTGTGTCCTGTGAAAAGAGTGTAGCTTTAATCCGTGTCATTATCCTCAGCATTCCCAGGTTACTGATGTATTGTAAGCTGTCAATCAAAGTATATTTAACTGGATGGATGAATGAATGGTGGCTAGAGGAATAGACAATTGATTAAATAGTTAATGAGGTCAAGAAAAGTGGTTTTCTCCATTTATCACTTGCTGTTTAAAATGCCTGAGGGACAAAATCAGTCTAGTTATATTGTGGGACATACATATAGAGTGTCCCCAAAAATTGCATACAAAAATAAGTGTGATTACAAAGCCAGTGTTTAGTAAAATACATTTCATTTCCAAAATGTATTAGAATCTACAGATACCCTGTATTATAATTAAAAAAATACACACACACACACACACACACACACACACACACACATCCTAATATGTATGTCCTATATGGATTTACAAATTTGATTATTTTAGGAATAATGATATTAGTAAGAGTCTTAGAAAAAGATTAAAAATATATATGTATATGTATATATAACATATAAGTACATTCATGTTTTTTTAAGGCTCCTACTAGTATAATTTATTCTTTAATGTATTGGATAACTCTATATAGGTCATCTTCCGGAACAGGTCAACACATCTACAATGACAGTTTTGCGACAGAAGCTACACAGAGCACCTTCTCTGTTTTCTTTCCATATTCAAGTTTATTATCTTTTGTGATGAGTAATTTCCTCCCAGGTACAGGTGACTCACTTTATTTGAATCAGAGTGATTTCAAGGTTCAATCTGGATTGTGCTGATGTGCCTGGATTCAAATATTGAGTCATTCACTTTCTGGCAGAAGGGCCTTGCTGGGCGCCAAGTAATTTAGACAGCGAGAAGGCACTCCAGTTGGAAGTCGGGCAGAGCAGAATCAGGTGCCAGGTTTTCTTTTCCCTTCAAATGATAAAACTGGTCAGTGACGGTGAATTTTGCATATCTTTACGAGTAGGAACAAATGCAATTCAAAAGACCACAAGTAAAGGCTTCTCCCAGGCAGTGGGCATGGCACTCACTTTTTTTTTTTTTTTAATTTATTTATTTTTGTTAGAGATGTTTCTCCTTTTTCCCCACTAGACACCCTCCTCCGGATCCACCCCACCCCCTCAACATTGTTGTCTATGTCCATTGATAGAGAGAGAGGAAGTGACAGGGAGAGCGAGATAGAAACATTGATGAGAGAGAACATCGATTGGCCGCCTCCTGCATGCCCCCCACTGGGGATTGGGCCCACAACCTGGGCATGTGCCCTGACTGGGAATCAAACCGGTGACCTCTTGGTGCATGGGTCGATGCTCAACCACTGAGCCACACTGGCCGGACTGCACAAAAATTCTTTATAATCCCAGTTCCTCGCCTGGTGCCTGGGTCAGAGGAGGCATCCAGTTAGGGTGTGTCCTTCAACTCAGATGGCACGTACCTGCGCAGGATAGCTGATTTCTGTCGCCTCCACATATGAATCACCGTCTCAGATCATCTCCTTCTCAGCTGAGTTCTATGGCCCTCCCTGCCGTCTTCTGTGGCGTGTGCTCTATCTCTTTAAACTCTTCTTGTCAGTAAGTATTTCTAGCTTAATTGTTGGCAATTGGATTCTACAAGAGCTGCATAAAGTTGGAAAATAACTAATTCCCGATCCATATTCATCAGTGTGGTTTTATTTAAAGGCAAATGAATAGCATCAGATCATCATGTTTCCCAGAATCACAGAATTAAATTACACACCATGATTTAAATTTTGAAAACAAGATGAAAAAAAAGGAGCTGGATTTGATCCATTATTTCATCTCTGCTTTTGCAGCCACAGCAATGTTGTTTGGGTTGTATTAGAAGAGCTAGGGGTAAATTGTGTTTTAAAATGGCTCTTGGCATTTTAAAGGAATGGTCTTATTTAATGGTGATGGGGTTCCATCAGGACGGACGTAGAAAACTGTATGTTAGGAGGACTGATGCAGTCTGTAACTGCATCATGGGAGAGGGCTGCCTAGCATCCTTTTGAGTGATGATACTCGGCATGAAAGTATTCGGGGGTACCTGGCACTTCACGAACTGAGCATGTACAAGTAATGAAGGGTGCTCCCGACCCAACCACCTTGTTTAAAACTGTTCAGCAAATCGGGCTGTGAGCGCCCTATTTAGTGGAGTTCTAACTAGGACTTGGGTTCTGTTTGGGCTTCCTTCCAGAACTGTGCCTCACACCACGAGGGACAGTTTAAAGCACACTCAGATGTTAAGCATCTCAGTCATTTAAAATGTCCAATGACTTGCCAAACTGTGCAAAACATTTCTCTAGACAAAAGCATTTTTAGGAGATGAAGGGCTCCTGGAGTAGAGCTTTTCATATAGAATATCAATTAATTGGTGGCAATTCCGGATTTTATCTGAATAGTCCAAAATGTGTATGTGATTTCATGTGTGAGAAAGCGTCTCCCTTTGGGTGGCCGAGCATTTCCTGCTTCTACCTGAGCCAGGTGCCAGCTGGGTCCATGGTGTCCAAGGCGGGCTGACCGCCTGCCCTTTGGGGTGATAAAGGCTGGAATCCCTGGATGTTGTCACTTCTAAAAGTGAACATTTTGCTGATCACTGCTTCATTGATCCCAGGCCCATCTCTATTGTTTCTTTTCTTTTTTTTAATTATTGGCTTTAGATTTATCATGTGGAATAGCTTCAATCTCAGATTAATGTGGAAATAAATATCACAGTAGCTAACAAACACTCAATAACATTTAGTTGACTAAGCTGTGTAATAACTCTCCTAATTAACTGGGTTTCCTAATCTTGACGCTGGTGTAGGTCTGGTAATAAAGCGCTGATGGGCTCTGTTTCTCCTGGTAGCGTGAAACGGGCAACTGCTATAAACAGTTTCTTCCAGGGACTTGTCCAGGTATTTTGGAATTATTCAGATGCTTAAAGTAATTAACTGTTTGTAAAAAAAAAAAAAATCAAACAACCAAGGCTTTATTCCTTAGGAAATCAGGGTTAATCATGTGTCAGGAACCTTGTTAAATTCACTGCAAGCATTAACATAGCGTTTGGAGTCAGAGCTGTGGCTTTAAATCTTCATATGTAAATGCAGGTAATAGCAACAATGATACCAAACTCACCAGGTTGCTGTCATGAATAGATAAAATGCAGACACAAAGCACGCAGAGTAGCTCTGGGCATATAGAAAAGTATGCAGTACATGTTATGCCTTATTTTATTATTACCTTAATAATGGTAATAATATGCCATACCATATTATATTAAAATAATCTATACTATCCCATTATTATACAATATTATAAAATACTCTAAACAAATATGCATACATATATATGCATACATGCACATGTATTTGTATTACACAGTATCATACTATAATACTAATTTTCCCCATTTTACAGATGACACAGTTGAGGCTTACTGTCATTCACAAACTTGCCAATGTCGCAAGGGATGTGTGTTGTGGAGCTGGTATTCAAACCCAAGCATTCACCAACACCATGTTCTACCACTTTTGACTGTGCATGTATGGTCTGTGAGTTTCCACAGGGCAAGTCTTTCCTCACTAGACATGTGTTATAATGTGAAGAACTCAATAGAAGAGCAGAAGATATTTTCACTTTAGTAAAGCCAGGTAATATTTTTTAAAGAATTGGAAAGCAGACATTGGTAAGCTTGGAGTTAAATATCTAAAGGCCCAAGGGGCTGGTGGGTAAATTAGCACAAATGTGTGAAACAGAGTAGGTGTAAGAGTGATGAGGCTTATGATGAACCGGAGAGCATGAACTTTAATGATGCCGATTCTTATCAGTCAGAGATGCGAGGATTCCACGACCAATTTCTCAGAAAGGGCCTGACATCCATTTATTTATATGTAAACAGTCTGATTTTTAAAATGAGAATTATTGCAACATAGTTTAAAGCGTTGTGAAATCTGATTAAAGTGGTTCCGCGGATTGAATTTGGCCAGTTGGCCACCAGTGTGCAATCGTCATAAAATAAACAAGGAAATCACAGACTCCCGAGCAATGAATTTCTGGTAAATAGTTGTATTCCTAATGAGCTGAATATTGTTATTTGTTGTTGTTTTTAATTGATTTTTTATTTTATTAAATGTGTGGGCGTGACATTGGTTAATAAGATTATATAGGTTTCAAGTGTACAATTCTATGATACATCATCTGTATATTGCATTGTGTGCCCACCAACCGAAGTCAAATCATCTTCGAATGAATGCTTTTGGATGGCATCTACGCATTAATAAGCTTCTTATACGCGAGGAGCTGTACTTACTGAAGAAATTCCACTCAGAGACTCAGACTTACTGAGGTAGTTGAATATATTGCAGTCAGTCTAGGACATGAAAAATAAAAAACAAAACAAGCAAACTCTTGCTGCATTGGCTATCCAGCTCACATACTCTTGCTTTTTCAAGTCCACATATGATATTCTAGAGTAGGGTCCTTATTATATATTCCCCATCTTATCCTATCCCCCGCCTCAATGCCCACCAATCTTTGGTACTCTTATTTTGTCTTGGTTTGTTGAATGACTTGGAACACTGTAGTAAACATCTCTTTAATTGCCATCCTGATAAAAAGATTAATCCTTGCCTGGTTTTTTGTTTACTGTCTCTAGTTGTTATTTAGAATCCTACTCCATCCTAAACAGATGTCTCTGGGGGGAGAGGGGGTTGTATTACCTCCCACTTCACAGACATTGATCCTTCCTGGAGGCTTCTACAGATGAACCTCAAACACAGGATCGTCCTTCTCAGTGTTGACATTAGCAAACTGACTTGGCTTGACACACTTAAGATATGCTTCATGCCCAGCTGGCATGGCTCAGTCAGTGGTTGAGCATCGACCCATGCACCAAGCGGTCGCCAGTTCGATTCCCGGTCAGGGCACATGCCCAGGTTGTGGGCCAGATCCCCAGTGGGGGGCATGCAGGAGGCGGCCAATTGATGTTCTCTCTCATCGATGTTTCTATCTCTCTCTCTCTCTCCCTCCCTTCCTCTCTCTCTAAAATCAATAAAGAAAAAAATAAAAAAAAAAGATATGCTTCATATGTTATAATTATTGCCATCACACAGTTCTGTTTTTATTCTTGTATCTGTGTTGTCTTGAGTGATCTACTTGAAATGTAGATGTTTTGTGCATAAGAGCTATAAAACTATTAAATCATGTCATATGAAACAAAATTCAGAATTTCGCCAGGAAAAAAAAAGTTGACTTTCCTTGGTCATTTATTTTCTCTGCATCTATTTTTGTCATTTATAATAATCACCATAGTTTTGTCACTCGGAAGCTAAAAATACAGAGGTTTATGTTTGCACAGAGAATGTTGGGAGCTTTTCCTCCCTCTAATGTCATCACTCAGGGTGTGACTGGCACCTTTCACTCTGATCCTGTTCACCACTCCATTTTTCAGCCCCAAGGTTAGGTCCTCATGTACACTCTGTGCAGCACTATCAAAGGAAGGAAGCGAAATCACATTGTTTTAAACTTGGAATGAAAACTAAACAAACTAGACCACATGAGGTGGGCAGTCTATGGAGCTACATCTTACCACCCCTTGCCCTCTAATTAATCTAATGCAATGAACTTCAGATGTTTCAGAGGAAAGCTCTGAAAATGTAAAGGATTTGACAATATGTACAAAGGCTCTTTTCTATTTTCTAACGGGAAATGAAATGATCATAGGCCAAGATGGAAAACCTTCTAATCATGATATAAAACATCCATTTTCTTACCAGGAAAATCAGCAACATAGCTAGAATGAGGAATTGAATTCAATTTATTTTCACATGTCATCTTATATACCAAATACCTTCAGATATGAGACAAAATAACGAGATAATATTTAATTCAGTACTTTGAGGTGAAATTTTCAACGCGTGTGTGTCCCAGGAGATTGATCTGAGATGTGTCTAAAAAGGCAACAAGATAGATAAAGTTTATCATGCCCTATTTTCTTCCATTTCACTTTTCCTTTTGCTTTTCATTCCCCATCACACAGAATTTGTTACAGAAACAGCAAGGCAATTCAAGAAGAGGAATATGGCAGCGCCAGAGAGGGATTACAGATCTCTTAGTTACAACTAGGGACTGAACACCGAGGATTCAGGCTCAATGCTTAATTCACTGAGGGCTGCCAGCAGCACCAGGTGAAAACCAGCGCTCTGTGAGTGTCTGGATGGATCTCTGTGGAAAAGCAGTAAACTTATTTTCTAGTTTTTCAAGTATTGTCAGATCAAAGGGGGCAATTTAAATGCTTTTACCTCTTTTTAATATCCAAATTCAGAACACACAGCACTCTGCCAGCCTTCAAAGTATGATAAAAATTTCTTGTAATACCCTATCGAGGTCAGTTGAGCTCCTGATAGCCCATTGTGGGGATTTTTGCATTACTCCAGAGTGTGGTGATAAATGATAAAGTTTGCAGTTCATCACTAGGAAATGTGAAGGTCTCTGTTAAGCTGGTAACTGATTGACAATTTTCAATATCACCTCCCACCACCACTCTGTAAGGATAAGAATAAGAGGTCTCAAACTATTTGGAGCCTCAACAACCACATTTATACACAATTATTACGTGTAATAATTGCTACTTATTTTAAAAATAAAAACCATCTTGAAAAGAGCATAGCGAACCATCTTTTATCAATACCTTTGTCTTGTGCTTACCTATTGGACACGGATCATTTTAGAATCTATGTCCTTTATAAATACTACTTTCACCTTGGATCCAATCATGATATTTCAGAGCATTTTTTCTTGAAGTCAACTGGCTTGAAATTGTATAGGTATTGTCAGTACAGTCAGGGAAGGTAAAAATAGAAAACTGACCATTTTTATGCTTCAAAAACACCACCTAAGAATCATAAACATAATAACTTTTTCCTCAAGACTCTTGCAAAGATTTTTCTAAATCAAGTCAGGTAGTTAAACATTTGCCATTTATTCCATGTGCCATAAAAATTGTGTGTGTGTGTACTACTGAAATCAAGTCTTGTGTCTATAATTCTTTCTCTTAATGAATGCACCAGCACTAACTATTGAAAAGCAATTTATTTTTATGAAACTCTAAGGATCAAGTCTCAGAAGCCATTATTTATATGCTGACCCTCTGACTTTCCCAACTGCCTTGAAGTGCTGCTCAGAAATGATCGTTTTGCCTTTTGTATTTGCTTTATTGTTGCTCGACATGATGCTATTTACTGTGAAAACAAATCTCCAAGCAAGGAAAAGGGATTCTTTTAAATATCTGTGTGCATACCCATGATTTTTAAAAATACTTAAACAACAACATCTTAGCTGGAGTCTTCAGTGAATGAACTTAGCAACATAAAGACATTAAAACTGTTAGAAATACTTTTAGAACTGATTTTCTGAAATGATGAATAACACTTAATTTCTTTAATTTTCTAACCAAGTTGCCGATTTTGAAAAGTACCTAAAGCCTATCCTCTTTTCTTTCTAAGGCATGTCTAATGAAATTTTCCTGAATGAAGTCTGTGTTTATTGACACAACCTAGAGAAAGACTGAAACATTTTTAACTGCATTATTTATTTGATAGAAATGGCCTCTGCTTATAGTGAAGAGCCTCAGATATACTCCACATTTCACTCTCAGAAAGATTTAAAATGCTGGCATTCGTCACAATTTACAGAGTAAGATACACAGGAAGCGAATTGCCTGGAACACCCTTCTCTGAATACATTGAGAATGTAATTGGTATGCTTCTCATTTCTAGTAATTAGCTGCCTTAAATGAGTACAAGGTGGATTTACATGTGGTGGAAACATAATGACCAGATTGCCTAAACCAATTATATGGAAATTCTACCTGACACGTGGTTTTATAGGAGGAAAACACATTTGAAGTAAGATCCATGCTGAAATATCTGGACTGTAACCATAGTGTATGTGTACAATGTCATATCATTGTGAAAATCCAATAAGTACGAAGGGGTATATAGTTTTTCAGTTTGTAGCATAACCTAATCTTAGTCTATGTCTATTCATATTTATCCTAATAACTTCATTTTTCAAATAAACAATCCATATATATATATATCTTGGGTGTTTGTATCTAGTCAGCAAGTTAATTGGAGATTAAAATTTTACAGGTCTGCTCTAGCCAATTGGTTGAACTTTGTCCCATGCACAGAAGGATTGCCAGTTCCATTCTGGGTCAGGACACTTGCCTGGGTTGCGGGTTCGATTCCTAGAAGGGAGTGTGCAGGAGGCAGCCGACCAATGCTTCTTTCTCACATCAAGGTTTCCCATTCTCTCTCCCTCTCCTTTCTTCTCTCTCTAAATCAATAAAAACATATTTTTAAAAAAGTTTTTAAAATATTTTACAGGTCAAATTTTAAATCTAGCTTACATATTTCCAATACATGACACAAGATGATATTGAGCTTATGTCAACCTGTTTCAAGCAAAACACAATATTAATCTAGTGGTCTGTAAAATTAGAAGCTTCCTTAAATATCACTTATTTTAAGGATGAGACAATCACACTTAAGGAATTATCCAATTTAAACAGCCTGTTTGTGTTTCCTCTCTCCATCTTAGTTTCCCCCCCGGGACCCTCACTGATACAAAAAAAAAAAAAAAAAAAATGCCTGCAATCTAACCATTCGTATTTATATTCAGGCGATATTGTTATATAACTGTGCTAAAAAGTAAATTCAACTGAAACCATCCATGTAGTTGTAGCTCCACACATGCAAAAGATGGGCATATGCTCATGAGTAATTCAAATAGTTACATTAAAGTGAAATGAATATAGTTACAGTAAAGCTCCACAATAACTCAATTATAGCAATGCAATCTAATAACGAAGAAAACTTGCATCCCCAGTTTACCACCTGGGGGTAACAATTCATTTGTGTCCAGTATAATTAATGTGGGACATTACATTTTTCACAAAGGAGAATGCATCCAAGGGTGCACATCAAACACACAGCACCAATATCCATTTACAAAATAACATAAAATAATTATTTTTACTTAATGAGATTGGTTTTCTTTGACTTTTCAAACAGCAGCATCTGTCCATTTGCTTTGTCTCTTTCAAGAACCTGCCTTTTGGCGTAGCTTCCTCCCTGTTTCTCCTTTATATTTTATACATGTAACTTTGGCAAACCTGTTCTTTCTTTTGGATTGACTGCCCATTTTTTTCACTACCCACATGTATTTTCCCAGTCTTGTTTGACGTTTTACTTTCCGATCGTTGCGTGCATCGATGTTAGAGAGAGAAGGTGGGGATAACGGGGCATTTTACTTCCAGCTGCACAGCTGAGCACCTGAGGCCTCCTCGCTGAGACATCCAGAAAAGTCGCAGTAATATTGTTTTATAACGGCCCATGCATTTTAAATGCATGAGTCACATGAACATTTAATAATTGGATTTTTAAAATCTGCTTCTTTCTTATAGTGACCTTTCAGGGTGTCTAGAGAGGCAAGGCATAACTATTTAGAAACTACTGTGTATACACTGATAATGTTTTCAAAGGTCCTCGATGTAGGAGTTTAAGAAAACTGAATCCGTATTTACTTGGCCAGATGTTTTACAAATATGATCGCCTTAAAACTTTTCTAAGTATACTATTACAGCAGAAAAATATTCCCGAGAGGTTAAATTATATTAAGTCGCTTTGACAATTACTTGCCTGCAGATAAGAAATGCATTTCTGTTGTTAACAACTGCCCAGACACAGCTGTTTTCTTTCCAGCTCCAGATCCAAGTAAAAATGCAACAGCCTTCTCCTTCCTCCTTCTCAATGTCATCATGTCTTTTCCTCCTTACATCTGTTTCTGGTCTTGCCTTTTGAAATTGAACTAATATATATTTAATGTCAACTGTAATTGAAAAGTTAAAAAAAATTTAAATGCTTTTCAATTTAGACCAAATTTTCACCTTCTACCTTACTCTCTAACAGGAGAAAGCCTTATTCACTTTGCAGACCTCATCTTCTCCTCAAGCCTCCTGCCTTAAATTAGTTGTGTAAATATTTGATATCTTCTTTGCTCCCCTTGGAGTTTAATGGCTGAGAGTCATCCGTGGCTTCTTAACTTCCTTCCCAGCGATACCTAACAGATGTTGTCTAATGAAAAGGTTTGATAGTGACAACCTTTACTGTGGAAATTCCTTGTTTACATCATTTTTTTCCAATTTCTAAAAAATTATTATTCCAAACCCTGTCTACTTCCCACTTCTGCCAAAGCTCTATTTATTTTTATTTTTTATTTTTATTCAATGTATTGGGGTGACATTGGTTAATAAGATTATATAGGTTTCAAGTGTACAATTCTATGATACATGATCTGTATATTGCATTGTGTGCCCACCTTCCAAGGTCATATCATTTTCCATCACCATTTATTTCCCCTTTACCCTTTCCTACCCACCCCCAAACCCCTTTCTTCTGGTAACCACCATATTGTTGTCTATGTCTATGAGGTTTTTTTTTAGTTTTTCTTTTTTCTTTTATTGATTTTAGAGAGAGAGGAAGGGAGAGGGAGAGAGAGATAGAAACATCGATGAGAGGGAACATCAATTGGCCGCCTCCTGCATGCCCCCCACTGGGGATTGGGCCCACAACCTGGGCATATGCTCTGACCAGGAATCAAACCGATGACTTCTTGGAGCATGGGTCAACGCTCAACCACTGAGCCACACCGGCCGGACTGTCTATGAGTTTGTTTGTTTTTCTTGTTTGTTCACTTGTTGCTTTCCGTTTTATAGCCCACATAAGAGTGAAAGCATATGGTTCTCATTTTTTTTTAATCTAACTTATTTCACTTAGCATGATAATCGCAAGGTCCACCCACGTTGTCGCAAATGGCAGTATTTGATCTTTTCTTATGGCTGAGTAGTATTGCATTGTATCTATGTACCACATTTTTATACAATCATCTACTGAAGGACGCTTTGGTTGTTTCCATGTCTTAGCCACTATTAATAATGCTGCATTGAACATAGGGGTGCATATGTCTTTACAAATAAACGTTTTCAAATTTTTTGGATCGATACCCAGAAGAAGGGTTGCTAGATCACATGTTAACACTACTGTTAATTTTTTGAGAAACCTCCACACTGTTTTCCATAGTGGCTGTATCAGTTTACATTCCCACCAGCAGTGAATGAGGGTTCCTTTTTCTCCACAACCTCTCCAACACTTTTTATTACTTATCTTGTTGAAAACAGCCATTCTGAGAGGTGTGAGGTGGTATCTCATATATAAAGAACTCATACAACTCAACACCAAGCAAACAACCCAATTAAAAAATGGGCAGAGAACCTGAGCAGACACTTCTCCCAGGAAAACGTACAAATGGCCAACAGATATTTAAAAAAAAAAAGATGCTCAACTTCTCTAGCTTTTTGGGAAATGCAAATAGAAACTACAATGAGATACTGCCAAAGTTATTTAAGGTTTTCTTTTCTGACTTCTAAAACGTAATCATCACTAACTAATGGCGTTAATCAAGTGAGAATTGTCTCATGGCTCCTCAACTTTGTTGACATGGCTAGCACCTCTGTGTTTATTCTACATTAGATAATTCTCATCGTGGTCACAGTGGGACTCCAGAAAAAGTATTCTCCTATTGATTATTTATTTATCATTTTTTAACCAAATTTATTAGGGTGACATTGGTTAATACAATTATATAGGTTTGAAGTGTGAGATTCTATGATACATCATCTGTATATTGTATTGTGTGTTCACCACCCAGAGTCAAATCTCCTTCTGTCACCATGCCTTCAACCCCCTCTACCATTTATGGCCCCCTACCCCCCTTTCTTATAGTTTCCCCTTCTAGGCACAATTTCCCTACATAATACCTCATTGAAATGTCTCTTCTTCAATCATTCAACTTACTGCAATGTACTGTCTTCATATAAGACCTCGGGTTATAGAAGTCAAGAGGTGTTTAACTCTTTGTGGGTATGATAGACTGCCATATAAAAAAAGACTTTAAGGGTCATTGAGTTCAATATTTTGCATTTACCTAAGGTTTTCTTTGTCCTTCGAACACTTTGCAAGTCTTTTATAGTAGTCCTGTGCACTTTCCAAAGCCATGGTCACCCTCTCCTCCCTGTGTGTCCTCAATGGCAGTGCCCACCCTGGTTTGGCATCACTCCATGCTCAGCTGTTTGATGGACTTTTTTCTTTATTTACATGTAGTGAAGGAGAGTTGGAGAAACTGATTTCTGTCCCGCAGAGATTGATTTAATTTATTAATTCTTCTTCTTTTTTTTTCTGGACAGAGGCCCATCTTGTTCACCATGATATTCATCCTCATTAACCTGAATAAAACCTTTCAACATTCTAGGCTAACGCTAGGAAATCGGATGAGATAGAAAAGTCTGATGTCTACATCTTTTCTTCCTTGACGAGCATTCTGTGCTGCTGTTTCAGAGAGTAGTCCTGAGCTTTCTATATCACGGTTTCCTAAAGTGTGGGTATCAGAGTTGTGTGTTATTGGGAGTCTACTGGGCTTCGGAAATGGACCCAATATGGCCTCTAGAGAATACATACCCTTGTCTGTGAAACTCTGTGCGATGAAAGTTTTCTGTGAGTGAAATTGTTCTCAACTCTCTCCCAGGTTGGGAACTGTGTGTAATATAAAGAGAAAGAATTGACTCAACCAAACTAGAGCTTTTCAGGCAAATCATTGTTTTAAAATCCCTAACTTGAAAAAACTTCTTTTTTTCTATTTGGTATTTAAACATCAAATATCACACAAAAAATGATTTATTTGCTAAATAATTCTTCCTTTAATGATTCATTTGTAGTCCTTACTCCCCTTTCCTAAGCATTATAAATGATGATAACAATACTGTAAGTTATAGATTTGGGGGCTTACATCAATAGCTGCCTTGCTCTCACAGTTTAATAAACAAGAAATCAAAGGCATAGTCTTGTGTTTGCAAAATGGCCACATATTAGACTTGCTTACAATTGGACATTTCTTTTAAATACTACCTCCCCACCTCCACCCCATATCTTTATTAGCTCCAACTCTCCAGAACTTTTTCCTACCTGGACTACCTTCAGTCATTCTCTTTGTCATCCAGTTTGTATCTATCCTACATTTTCAGAGAATTACGAAAACAATCACCATCTGGTTTTGACTGAATGTCTGGGAGGACTCCAGTGGATCACCTCAGTAGACTCACTACACATTGTTTACCCTAGAATGGCTGACGGGCTGATTGAATGCGGAGCAGCACTACTATAGAAGTAAACAACTCTATAACATGTTCTGAAATGCCCAAAAAGGAAAATCTCAGTAGTGATTTGTCTTAAGCAACTCCACCACCTGCACAAACCCCAGCAAAAGTATATACAGCTGGTATGCATACAGCTGAAAAAGGATCAGAATCAAGCTTCCCAGTTTAAATTCTCTTTGAGTGTTGAGCATTGACTGGGGCACAGGTAAAGGAGAAGGTTTGGGGATCAAGAGGATACAGGGCCAACTTTAAATAGTGAAAAAGGGAAAAAGACTACCTTCCAGTATTCCCACCCCCACCCAAAGCCCACTGTTCTTCATACAGTTTATCATCAACCCCAGTGCTGCTGTCTCAAAGACAGAACTTAGTAGGAAATGCATTTGGGATCAAACAATGATATTAGGAGATTGTTATTAGATGTCAAATGTTGGCTGAGATCCAGGCAGCCAGTCTTAAGTATATTTATAGAGACTGGTCACTTAGCAACTCAGTAAATATCCTATTTATCAATTGATTCTTAATTTGCTCCATAACCTGAATGCATTTTCTATTCAAATATGGGGTAGTCACGGATTAAGTGAAAAGCCATGACTCATAGGAGACAGACAAGATGCGATAAAGTCCAAATGCCAATTTTTCTGGGACACGTGAACGTAAGTAAAACGTTTTCTCAACTAAAAAATTTTGGAATAATTCATAATTCATAGGACTTTTGTGAGAGTCAAATGATTAAAGAAGTGAAAGTGCTTTCTAATCATAGGGTGTATTATAAATATATGTTACTACTACTCCCCCAAACACTGTGGTTTAAACTAGCTATTGTTCTAGTCACATTTATGTAGGTTTTTCTCATTCCTGTTGCTCTATAATTACCCATTCCATCTCTCTCATTTAGAATGCTACCTCGTGCTCCACCATATAATCCAAACATCATTCTTGGCACTGATGGTACGCTGTTAAGTAAGAAACACAGTGTTCCAGTTCTCATGGATTTGTATTATAAATCTCTGACACCTTTGTCACATGACGGACTATTTCAAATTTGCAATGAAATGCCAGGTCCTGGGCCAATATTTACATTTCTGTAATTAGTATGACGGAGAATTGAGGATGGCCCAGGTTATATTTATTTATCAATTCATGCATGTATGCATTCAGTCCATCAATCCCTTATTTTACTATTAGCGTGCCTTACAGTTAACACCTATCTGCAATTCCTGTACAATTTCAAGGCCTCGTTCAGGTCTCAACTCTTCAGGCCTCACCGAGCTTCGCTTCTTTGGAATTCCCATGAAATGTGCTGCTGTTTCTCATGCATTAATCTTGACTTTGTACAGGAGCCAGAAAGATGAAATAAAAAGGATGCGATGGGCTTAAGTGGACTCGAGAACCTGATTTGAAATCCCATGCGCTGTACAGGCATCGCGAATTAATCTCTTCCATCTCAGTTTTCTCGTGTGTACATAATGGAATACTAATATGCCATATTGTTTTCTCCAGGTTTTCATGAAAACAGCTTGCATGGAAGAACCCAGCATAGGGTTGTGATCATAGCAAATGTTTAAAGATTCACTCCTTCTTTAGCGATTGTGTGTGTCTCTCTGTTAGGCCTTTCAGGATGAGAGTAACATAATAAGAAAATGTATACAGGCTGAATTTGAAAATCAAAAGTTAATGAGTACTTTATGTGTGAGAGTCATGGTGATCAGACTTTGGCAGGTATACACTGAAGCAGCAATAATTGCTAACCTGAAGGTGGCGGAGGCCCCTGGTCCAGGTGGGGTGCTTTGGCACAGGCTGAGGATTATGAATGTTTCACAAGTGCCTCCATGTGGTTTTTGTTGTTTGTCATCATCTACATATAGCATTTTGAGAAATGCTATTTAAGCATAATTCCCAAGTTAGTAACTGTGTCCCTGCCAGAAATATAAAACAACAGCTAACTGCAAAATTCACACAATAACATCTCCTCACTGTTGCCCTGTAATAAAACCTGTGTAAAAAAAAGTCTAATAGCTCAGCTGGTTTGGCTCACTGGTTGAGCGTCGACCCATGCACCAAGAGGTCACTGGTTCAATTCCCGGTCAGGGCACATGCCCAGGTTGTGGGCCCAATCCCCAGTGGGGGGCATGTAGGAGGCAGTCAATTGATGTTCTCTCTCATCGATGTTTGTATCTCTCTCTCCCTCTCCCTTTCTCTAAAATCAATAAAGAAAAAACATTTTTTTAAGTCTAATAGATTTCACATACATAAATCATTGATATGATAGTAGATGATTTTGTGATCTTTCAATTGAATCCTCCAAGAATATGGCGTGTTTCAAAATGAATCAGCTTCAGGCAATAATCACTTTATTTTTATTTGATGTTCCAGATTATATATTTTAATTCTAAAAGTAAATGAATCTTCTCCTCTCAGAAACTGAAACAAAAGAGGAATTAAAGGAGAGCACTAATCACCCATGGCATCTTTCAAGAGGGTGACTAGCATTCCTTTGCATCACTTTTTAATCAAGTAAATTTCCCAATAAAAATATATTGATAACCCAGTGTTATGGGCATCAGCTCTGTAGGTAATAAGCAGAACCTATGCTCTTCATTTCATGGAATCTGCAATCTGGAGAAAGGTACAAACAGAAACCAATAACTGCAAACATCTACGAATACTTCATGGCCTTCCTTTTTTTTTTTCTGTGATCAAGTAACAAAGGAACATAATCAATTTGATTTATTGCAGAAGGTAGCATTCTAAGCCAAGATGTAATTTCCCTCCATGAATGCAAACCTGTATTTCGGCTCTGCCTCTGTGTCAGCTGTTGAGTGAGAAAGATATGCAAAACCTGGCCCCTGTCCTTAAGGAGTTCACTGTCTAGTGGTGAAAACAAACAGTTAGAGCACAGTGTTATCGATGTTATGATAGAAACCCATACCAGTAACAAATGTATGTCTTGTTTTTAAAGCCCGTAAGTATCCTACTGGGCCTGAGTAGAGAACATAACACAGACTATTCTTTTGTGAATACTACACAAACAAAGACATTTGACCTCCTGTCTGTGACAAGAATATCAATAGCAGAATTTTTTTTCCATCTGGGGCCAGTATTATTTCTCTGTGCCAAGCTGCCCCGGGTCATGCCAGTGCCATCCCCTGAGGTCCCCACCTGGCCTTCTCATGTAGTATTCCTTGCTGGTGTGGGAAGGACATCTCTTTTCCACCTTACAGCACTGTCCATTGCATGGGCACAAAGCTCACATGGTCAAGTGTGCCTAATGACTTTATTTTTAATGAAAAAGTATTTTCAAGTTTTTTAAAAAAATGAAATATATGGGGGTGACATTAGTGAATAAGATTATATAGGTTTCAAGGGTACAGTTCTATGATACATCATCTGTATATTGCATTGTGCGCCCACCACCCCAAATCAAATCTTCTTCCATCACCATAGATTTGACCCCCTTTACCCTTTACTACGCCCTCCCCCCCTTCTCTATGGTAACCACCACACTGCTGTCTGTGTCTGTGAGTTTTGTTTGTTTTTTGTTTGTTTTTCTTGTTTGTTCATCTGTTGCTTTCAGTTTTATATCCCACATATGAATTAAATCATATGGTTCTTGACTTTTTCTGACTGACTGATTTTGCTTAGCATGACACTCTCAAGGTCCACGCAAAGGGCAGTGTTTCATCTTTTCTTACGGCTGAGTAGTATGGAAAGCAGAATGAAGTTTCCTCAAAAAATTAAGAGTAGAGGTACCATACAACCCAGCAACCCCTCTTGCGATTATCTACTTGGAAAATTTAAAAACATGTATTTGTAAAGACATAGGCACCCCTATGTTCATTGCAGCCTTATTCACGGTGGCCAAGACACGGAGACAGCTGAAGAGCCCTGCGATAGATGGTAGGACAACGAAGATGGGGTACCTGTGGACAATCGAATACTACCGCTCACGTCTGTTCGTTTTTGTAATTTGAATTCATGAGGACAAAAAGAATACACACATGGGCAGAAACCAGTCTCAGGGGGAGACTCTAAAACGACCTTCTGTCTTTAATAAATGGAGCATGGCTGTGAGTCCAAGTACCTGTTTTTCCTAGATTTACTTTCCTTGCAGAGGCTATCTTGCTCCCTCTTTCAACATAGACTATTTTCACACCCACCACAGCCTACTTTTAAACATGCTCACATATACTTTTGAATCCTCAGGTGAATAAATTGTGGTTTGGGCTGGGGTTTATCCTCAGTCCAAGTCAAAAATAAACTCACACATCTTCCAGCAAACTAGTCAAACTATCCAGTCCAAATCTTTATGACACGGGTTTTAAACCACTGATATTCACTTTCTTCCCTCCAAAAGAATAGTGAGGCCCATTTCAAATATGATCAAGGGTATTTTCAACCAGATGATCTTTGTGCTTTGAGAAACATACAAAGAAAATCATCAATCCATATGGCTTGAGGAAACATACCTGACCAAGCAGTATAGCTTCAGAAACATGTTAAACATGGACAGTTAGTCATCGCTGTGAAGATGGTGACCGAAGAGAGACATCTTTGTATTTCCTCCCTAAAATGATCCTTTCATCTTTTCGTGACAGATTTCTTGACTTACCTTTGTCAGTGTGTAGAGGTTGAGATGTGAAGAATCTAAAAGGAAAACAAACAGTTGCTTTTCTTTAATGCTGTAATTTTTATCTGAGAACAAACGCGTTTCACTTCAGGATGCCATCTTCACACAGATCCATTATATCGCCTTGCATTTTCTTATCTGCCATGCACATTTGTTGTTTCCCCTTTGCTTCCAGATCCTGCTCTGTCAGCCTGGTCCTCCCTGTGGTGGTGCATGGAACAACAGTGATCAGAAAGGACAATGTAGGGTTGGCCATCCAAGAATATACCGCTCCCAGGGAAATGGAATGAGACAGGATGGTTGCTGGTTTACATAGAAAAGTGGTTCTCAAAGGCTTCTCTGTGTCACCAGAATCAGCAACACCTAGATATTCACTATGAATGCAGATTCTCAACTCCAAACCCAGACTTACTTACTGTGGGGGTGGTGCCCATGAATCTGTGTTTTGACAAGTCACTGGCGTGATTCTAATGCACAGTCAAGTTTGAGAACAACTGAAAAAGAATACAACTAAAGCCTTTCTCTCTTAGCTCCTTTCCTGCCCTTGATAGCATCCTCATTGCCTCCTTTTTTCTTTCGGTATTAATAATTGTTCATTAGACCTACACCTTGGTTTTCTATCTTCATCAGTATGACCCATTAACATCTGATTATAATTAGTAATCTCACTGAGGGGTTTTATCTCTCCAAGGGATAGAGGATTAAACTGTGTCCTCAGGTCTCCTCTTGAGACATTTTAGTAGCTCATCTGATAGGTTCTATTGGGTCCTGTTTCTATCTGCTTATTGTGTGACTACCTTTCACTACCGATCTTTCCTTCCTTTGTTTGGTATAGTACTTATATAAAAATAATAACGATATGGCTTTCTCTCAGTTCTATGCTTCTAACTTATACTACTTCTATAATGAGACTAATAAAACAGAGTAAACACAACGCAGCAAAAAAATTAGTAAATAAAATAAAACTCATCATGATAAGGTTGATCTGTACAGGGATTTTAAATATCATTTTGGTGTCTTGATTTTCTTTTCATTGATTATTATACTTGATCATTCACATCGTGATTTCTACTATTGCTGCCTCTACCTTGGACCCATATTTTAACTCCTACTAACATTTCCCTCAATATTAATGAGTCTTACTTCTACAAGAGACTGACAACATGTCTGTCAATTCATCTATTGCAAGTGAGGCAATATATTTTGACTAGTTTTATATATTCTTCATGCTCTTGGGCTATTTGTAGATTAAAGGGCATATTTAACATCATATCATTATTCATGCTTTTCATATAATGTCTTAATTTTATGCCACTTTTCTTTGATTCACTATAATATCTCCAAAGAACACAAGATAAATAAAATTACACACTGTAAAATTCCTGTTGTATCAGTACTCTGGTTTTCCACTCAGTTGCATCTGATCTAAAAAGCTCTTGACTTTGTGACTATTTCCCTGATACCTCAACTATCAGGCAGATAATTGTAGGGAGTAGCCCCTGGTATGCTGTAGCATCACCACTTGTACCTCCACAAATGATGTGAATGATGCCTTATTTTCAGCATAGCTGGAAAACCTCTAACAGTGTAGTCGTTAAGAGGATGCATTCTAAAATAGTGCTATATGAACAAACGTGGCAATCTTTGTAGTCTTAGGCAAGTTACTTAACCTTGTACCACCTCAGTGTCTTTGTAGACCGAGGATAATAATAGTAACTACCTTGCAGAGGTGTTGTGAGCATTACAAGCGTTAATGTATGCAAAACATCTGGTGCAAGGTAAGCATTTCATAACTGCTAGCCATGATTACATTTCCCATGGTAATTAAGGATTACACTGGAATCATTCATGTTTATTTTGATGCTTTAGGCTGAACAGAGAAATTGTGGTAGTGATACTCTAATATTTAATTATATATGTTTAGTAATCAGCCACCATAAGTGGTGATTGACATGAGATGAGTCATTTACCATTCTGAAATCTCTGGGCTCTTTTGAACCAGATACCTTGTGCTCTGGGGAGCCATTCCATCTTACAGTCTTGTGCTTCAAGGAAGTCTGGATTCCTATATCCTATACTGGAAATGTTCTATTAGACACATTTGGCTTGGGCCAAGTCTCATAATTCTAGTATTAATGTTCTCCAAATATGTCTTGTTTCCAGTTTAGCCTACAGTTTAGTGGACAAGAAGTCAGCAAGTACCATCTTGGGGGAAAAGGCAAGTAACCATAAACCATTTCAAATCCAGGTTTATCACAGAGCTGTCCAAACCTACCAAACAATACCAAAACATTGTGTACTGCTTGGGGCTTCTCTGATTTATCAGGGATGGCTTAATTTAAAGAATACTTTGGAGAATATAAATATATTACCATATTTTGCAAGTGATATATAGCAGTGACCATACCTTCTGGGTCTGAACACTCAGACCTCAAATATTACAACAGCCTATGTTGTCAGAGTTGTGTTTAAATGTAATGTCCATGTGACAAAAATCATTTTAGCATTAACTCCTTCATGTTTCACATTGGCTAAATCCATTTTATTTCAGCCAGTCAAATTACACGGAGTATTTTCCTGGGATGATAATCAATTAAGAAAAGTTTAATCAGTCATATTAAATAAATGAATCTTGTCTCCTAAGAGATATACTTCATTATAAATGATATACCCTATAGGGGTGAAGGAAGGAGGTGAAACAGACATCCAGGGACGAGAACAACTATGTCTTTGTCCCAGACATTGAGAGCGTCTGTAGCTTCTTTGATACTAAAGTGTAACTAAATAAATACACAGACTTTCAACGGCCATACAGCCAATGAATGTTTAATATGGGAAAGTTAATTAGGAGTAAATATGTACAGGAACATAACATCCAATCAGAAAAATCTGAGGCTGGCTCTCATGAACTTCTCTGGGACTGAAATCAACCAATTAGATGTCTCCTCAAATTCCAGTTGATGCTTATTACTTGCAAACACATACCTTGTTTCACACTATGGCAGGACAAAGTGTAATTGGCGGAGAAAATGAACTCGTTTTATAGGAATTTGTTGCTTTTATACATTTATCCGTGTTACAAATCTACCATGAAGATTAGTCAATGCCAGTTTCTAGAGTGCTAATGAACAAATATTAGACCTGTCCAATTTACGGAGTTCCAACTCACATAATTTCATGTCATTCTCGTAAAAATTCTGGGTAGTGAGGGTCATTGTAAAAAAATTAACCTTATTGAGATGTAATATCGCACCCATTTTAAGTAGACCATTAGTGAGTTTTGACAAATTCATATACCCATGTAGCCATTACTAAAATTAAGATACATAAATGTCCCAAACCTACAAAAATACACGTGTATTTCTATTTCCAGGCAAATATTTTTCACACCTTATCTAGAAAACCACTGATTGGCTTTCTGCTGCTCTTTATTACTCTTGGCTTTTCTAGAATTCATATACTCTGAGTCATATAAAATATGATTTTTATGTCTGGCTTTTTTTTGTTCAGCATACTTTTTTCATTTATATTGTGTTGCTGCATGAATCAGTATCTGGTTCTTATTGCTAAATAGTACTCCATTATTTGGATATATCGTAATTTGTTATCCATTTGCCAATTAATTGACATTGTTGGCTATCATGAATAAAGATACTACAAGCCACTCATGTGCAAGTCTTTTCATGGATATGCCCTTGAATGTTAAGACTTAAAACCAAAAAAATTCCTAGGAGAAAATGTAGGAGGTAAGCTTCTTGACATCAGTGTTAGTGATGGTTTTGTGAATCTGACTTCAAAAGAAAGGAAAAGAAAAGCAAAAATAAACAAATGAGACTACATCAAACTAAAAAGCTCTGCATAGCGAAGGAAACCATCATCAAAATGAAAAGGCCACCTACCAAATGGGGGAATATATTGGCAAGTTATATATTTGCTAAGGAGTTGATATGCAAAATATATGAGGAACACATACAACTTAATAACAAAACAATAAATAAATAAACAATCCAAATTAAAAAATGGGCAGAAGAAATAAAACGACATTTATTTAAAAAAAGCCTTACAGATGGCCAATGGACATATGAAAAGATGTTCAACATCACGAATCATCAGGGAAATGCAAATCAAAACCATAATGAGATACCACTTCACACCTGATAGAATGGCTATCTGCAGTAAATCGACAAACAGTAGGTGATGGTGAGGGAATCCTTGTGCAACATTGGTGGGGCTGTGAATTGCTGCAGCCATTATGGAAAACTGTAGAGTACTCAAAAAACTAAAAATGAATCTATCATATGACTCAGCAATTCCACTTTTGAGTATTTATCCCCCCAAAATGAAAGCACTAATTCGAAAATATATATGCACCTCTATGTAAATTGTAGTATTATTTGCAATAGCCAAGATATGGAAACAATCTAACTTTCCATCAATAGATGGATGGATAAAGAAGATGTGGTAAATATATACAAAGGATACTACTCAGTCATGAAAAAGACTAAAATGTAGCCATTTGAGACATGGATAGACCTTAAGGGTTTAAGGCTAAGTGAAGTAAGAAAGAGAAAGACAAATACCATGTGATTTCACTCACATGTGGGATTTTTAAAAAACAAGCAAACAAACAAAACAAAAACAAACTTGTAGATACAGAGATCTGATTGCTGATTACCAGTGGGAAAGGGGCTTGAGTAGAAGGGCAAAGAAGTGAAGGGATCAGTTACATGGTGGTGGACAGTAACTAGACCTCAGAGGGTAACACTTCGTAGTGTATAGAGATGTTGAATTATAATGTTGTATACCTGAAACATAAAAAAATCTTAATTCTTTGTTTTCTGATTCCATATTAATTGATATTTTCACTACATTGTACTGCTTCTCATGTATGCCCTCTCTACATGACTGTATTTGGAAGAAGGTACATATCAAACTACATACTTTGATAGATTTTTTTTCCACTTCAAAGTAAAATTTAATAGCATTTAACATTATTTCAGCTACGTTCAAACTCATGCTGAGGTGTTTGCACAAATGAGGCCTGTAATATTAAGCCTGAATAAGCACTACAATTTTCCGGGTAGGTAATTATGATCTAATGCAGTTCCACAAGTCTGTTTGTCGCTGTCATAGTTGCTGTTGAGCACTGTGAAACTGCAGCAGTAAACAGTATTGATATATCATCTACAAATTAATTATATGAGCCACATTCTAAAGAGCAACTTTACTATCTTTTTTGTACAAAGTTCACATTTTTAAGCACAAAGGGAAGAAACTTCATCTCTACCCCAGCCCCTTGTCTTCAGAAGCAGGTTCTAATTCAAGAGCTTTGTGATAGTACTATAACTAAAATGTCATGGAATCGGGAAACAGAAGGCTTGGCTTGACTTCATTTTCATGCCCTGTTCTGCTTGTGGCCACGTTACTTTTCCCTTCGCTTTCTGGGTACTTTGCATGCTTTCCTAGGTTGGGTTCTCTAGGGCACTGTCTTGGTTGGGAATTCCTTCGCATGCTCTCAAGAAACAGATAAGTAAGTATAGACATCAGAATAGGGGAAGTTGAAGGGAGCATACACAAATCTGAAATGTAAATGGAACCTCAGAATCTATCTTACCTTGAGTCAAGAAAGCTGGGTTTTTGTACCCTCCTCCCTGGTCGAGGCATCACTGACAGCAGACACCTCAGGATGAAATCCATGGCCGGACTCCCAGGCACCTTCCAGTGGGGTGGCCTCAGCTGCCCAAAGGCAATGCTTACAGGTGAAAGTCAGTTTTCAAAGCACTGGCACCAGCCCAGAACTGGGCATACCGATGAAACTGACAGAAGTTATCCTAGGAGATTCAGCAGGGCATCAAAACCTGATACCACCCCTGTGCTACCTTATTCCATTTTCAATACATTTTAAATATCTTTTACCCACTTTGCAGGAGAGAAACTAAGGCCTTCAGAGTCTAAACAAACTGTCCATTGGTTACATGGTCAGTCGGTAGCAGTGCTAGAATAACCACGCCTGTTACATCTTCTATTAATAGAACTCCAAGTGATCAACCTAGAAAATACAGATGAGCCTTGTAAGATCTAAGACAGATGATACATTATATTAGTGACAGATTTGATCACCATTAATGCTGGTGTTATTATTTTGAAAAATGTGTTTCTCTAACCCAACTCAACTTGGTTTTGCAGGGACCTCATTTCCACCCACTGAAGTCTCCCGACCACTTCCTTTAATCCCCACTTTGGCGTATCAAGGGATCTCTTTGTCAAATATTTTTGCTCTCTGAGCATACCCCCTTTCTCCTCTGGGTGTAAGTTCTCCTATTGTTAGGATCCACAAATCTCTCATTTAATTTTTTTTAATATGAAAGTCTTCTGTGGCCAGGACAAAGGGTTGGATATTCCTTTACTGTTCTCTGCCCTTCTCGTCCTTCCCACAGACAGTATTTTTATGGCTGTGAATACACAGAAACACACGCATGCCTTGGTGTGGTTCCTGTCGAAGGACTGCTGCCTTGAAATTACAGAAATTTGGGTTATAGCCCTGGCCAGTTTGGCTCAGCGGTTGGAGCATAGGCCCGCGGACCAGAGAGTCCCAGGTTCGGTTTCCGCTAACGGCATGTACTTCGGTTGCAGTTTGTCCCCGGCCCCGATTGGGGTCGTGTGGGTGGCAGCCACTCGATGTGTCTCTCTCACATTGATATTTCTCTCTCTCTTCCTTCCTCTCTCCCTCCCACTCTATCTGAAGATAAATGCAAAAAAAAAAGAAAAAAAGAAATTTGAGTTATAAACATATCTTGACTTCCATTTGCAGTTAACGTTTCATTGAAGCTTAAACAAGATGCCTTGAGAAATAAACAGAGGAAAAATAACCGAGGCGGACATTAAGAATTACCGAAACCAGTGATTCTGATGTTTGGCTGCCCCTTGAAATCTTGGACATATTTTGACTTATTAAATAAGGACAAGCAAAGAAAGTATTTATAAGTTTGCCTTTTCCAAGGTCACCATTTTCAAGATAGGTGAATAGCTCCATCCACCAAAAAACTCTCTCTTCTTATAGCCTTCTCCCTATGACTTGTAGCTTCACAATTCCATAATCAATCCACTTCACACTGGACTTTTGTTTCAATTTAAAATGTACACTTTCAGCTGCCCACCATGCTATAATACACTACAGGACTGAATCACAGCAGAAGACAAGAATATCCGCTCTGGAGTGATACCAAATGCATCATACACTTGCTCTGTCATATACTGATTGTGTGATGCTGGGCAAGCTACTTAACCTCTGTTCCATCATCCTTGTTAGAGAATAAATCATAGCAACTGTCTCGTGGTATGGTTGTGAAAAAAATAGTGAAATAATTGACAGAAAGTGTAGAGAATACTGCCTCGCACTTGGAAAATGCTCTGTAAATACTAGCCATTATTATTTCCATTACAATAGACTCCTGTTTTTCTAAATGAAGAAGAGTGAGGGGAGGACTGAACACATTCATGAGCATGGCGGTCAGATCATGCACAGCCCTTAAACCTTGGATCCTGGTGGCTTAAATCCATGTTTGAGAGCCGCAGGACGGAAGAGTACATGTCAAGACTTAGAGTAGTCTATAATTTGTATGCTTTATCTAGAAAAGAAGGAACTCGGTGAAGAAACTCTTAAATAAGAAGGAAAATTTGTAGACCTACAATAAAAAGTGCAAAATAAACTCCAAAAATTAATATTGCGTGATGACTAGTAAATTTATAGTGCAATTTTGACATACCCAGGTGTGCATTAAAAAAAGAAAAGAAAGAAAAGAAAGTTCTGCACAAGAAAACAGTTAAATTAGAAAGCGGTTATTCACACTGGAAGGGAATTATTGGCTTTACAGTTAATGCACCACAGGGTTCCTTGAATATCAACCTCTTCACATTTTCAAAGGTTTGTAAAAGGACCAAGACAATACAAAGCTAAATTACTGACAGTTACTGTCAATTAAACTTCATCAGAAGTCAAGGTCAAGGTTTACCATAATAAAATAAAGTAAGACAATTAAATTGAAGAAGAATGGGTTCAAATTATATTATGAAGAAGAGAATGATGAATAAGACATATTCATTATGTCTTTAGCCTGAGGTTCCCAGAAAGCAGAGTCGGAGACAAAGAACTGGAGAGAGTAAGCTCATTTGAGAAGTGAGCGTTGGGGAAGTGAAATCAGAGCGGGAGAAAAATCTAATGGAATACATACTATGGGCGTTGGTCTTGCCAAGATCTTCAGTGGGTTCTATGAAGTGCATTTCGGAACGATCTGTCTAAAGGAGGGAAAAGGAAGGCAATTCTGCTTTAGTTCTCAACCCCCATGGTCAAGGGTGGTAGCAGGTATTCCTTCTCCCACACTCTGAGTTGCACACACTTGTGTGCTGGGTAGGTTCTTATAGGTTGGCCAGAGTTATGGCAACAGAAACACCTTGAGCAAGAGGAAGAGGTATGCAGAGCAGGGTCATACTGGGTGCTCTTGGATCTCACCTGCCTGGAGGGCATGGAACGGTTGGCTGTGTCTGAGGTCAGAGTAAGTGGTGGGGCAGAGAGTGTTTGAAAGGGTAAAAAAGAAGGGTTGAATCCAGAGCCCTTATACATCTTAGAGCTTGAGGCGAGGAGAAAATATATATAAACATTGAGTCAAGAGATATAGTGATGAGGCTGCAACAGAGAGACACAAGTGCCGTTATGAAAATATAACATAGGGAGGAAGTAATTCAAATAAAGATGATTTAGAAAAAATGCATGGTTTGGGGAGGAAATAAACTGCATGCTGAACATAAAAGCTTGGATAGAATTTTCACAAGATAATGAAGGAAATCACGGGTATTTAAACAAAGGAAAACAGAAAGGTATACAGAACACATTTAGAAAAGCTATGGGTATGTTTGACCTATATATAAGGTGTGTTTGGGGCGCAGTTACCAGAAAGCATGTTGATTAAGATGGAAAAATATAGAGCGGACAGATTGTGCAAGACTTTGAACCAAGCTGAGTTTTGTTAGTGATCATAAATGGTACTTTGACTAGCTAACTTGAATTTCTTTTGCAAATTACCATTTTCTCACTTGATAAAGGTCTGAGATTTTAAAAAAATGTGATCTCTTACTCTCCCCTTAACAGTATCTTGTGCAAACGTTTTTAATTGTAATAAAGCCCAACTTATCTTTTTTCTTCTTTCGTGGATCATGCTTTTGACGTTGTATCTAAAAACTCATTCCCAAATACTAGGTAACAGATTTTCTTCTATGTTGTCTTTTACATGTTTATACTTTTACAGATTAGGTTAATTCTGATGAAAAGTGTAAATTCTGTTTGTAGGTTTTTTGTTTTTTTAGTTTTATGGGTTTTTTCAGTGTGGATATCCGATTCTTTCAGCATCATTTCTTTGAAAGACTATTCTTATCTCATTAAATTTCTTGTGTTCCTTTATCAGAGATCAATTGACTACATTTGAATGGCTCTTTCTAGGCTCTCTCTTCCGTGCCAATGATCTATGTGTCTATTCTTTTGTTAGTATCACCCTGTTTTATATTAATACGCTATTATTTTGCTAATACACTGATTAATATAGCTTTTTATTGTTAATTAATTAATTTATTTTTGTTACAGATGTTTCTCCTTTTCCCCCCATTGACACTCTCCTCCCCATTCCCATCTCCTCCCCCCCTTCATAGTATTGTTGTCTGTGTCCATTGGTTATGCAGATATACATATAAGTTCTTTGGTTTATCCCCCCTGCCCCTCTGAAGTTTGTCAGCCTGATCCCTACTTCTATGTCTCTGGGTCTATTTTGTTCATCAGCTTATTTTGTTCATTATATTCCACAAATAAGTGAGATCAAGTGATATTTGTCTTTCTCTGGCTTATTTTGCTTAGCAGAGTACTCTCCAGGTCCCTCCACGTCTTCTTAAAGGATAAGAACTCTCTCTTCCTTAGAGCTGCATAGTGTTCCATTGTGTATATGAACCACCACATTTTTATCCACTCATCTATTGATGGACACTTGGGCTGTTTCCAGATCTTAGCTATGAACATAGGGGTGATTAATGTAGCTTTATATAGCAAGTATTAAAATCGATTACTGTGAGTCATACAACTTTGTTGTTTCTCAGTATCATGTTGACTAATCTAGATCATTTGCCTTTCCATGTAAACTTTAGAATCTGTTTACAATGTTACACTCTACCAATTGCTTGTTGGGAATTTAATTGGAATTGTGTTGAACCTATAAATCAAGTTAGGAAGAATTGATGTCTTAACACTATTTAGTCCCCCAATGCATGAACGTGGATTAGCTCTCCATTTTTAAATATTTGGTTTTTTTTTATTAAAGTTTTATAGTGTCTGCATTTAGATGCTGTGCATGTTTTATTAGAATTATACCTAAATATTTCATTTATTTTGATAGTTTATTTATTTTTAGTGCTGAGCAATATACCATTTTCTGATGCACCATTCACCTACTGAAGGGCATTTTGGTTGCTTCCAACTTTTGGCAATGATGAATAAAGGTACTGTAAACATCCATGAGCCAGTTTTTGTGTGGACATAGGTTTTAATTCATTTGGATAAATATCAAGAGACACAACTGCTGGATTATTGGTAAGAGTATTTACTTTGATAAGAAACTGCCAAACTATCTTCCAGAGTAGCTGCACCATTTTGCATTCCCACCAGCAATGAATGCGAGTTCCCGTTGGTCCATATCCTCACAGTATCTGGTGTTGTCAGTGTTTTAAATTTTGACCATTCTCATAAGAGTATAGTCGTATCTCATTGTTTTAATGTTCAGTTCTATAATAACCTGTGATGCTGAATATCTTTTTTTAATTAAATTTATTGGGGATAACATTGGTTGATAACATTATATAAGTTTCAGGTATACAGCTTTATAATACATTTTTTTGTATGTTCCTTTATGATCTCACCGTCCTAAGTCTAGTCTCCTTCTGTCACCATGTATATAACCCCCCCCTTTACCCTCTTCATCCTCCCTACACCTCTTTCCCCTCTGGTAACCACCATACTGTCGTCTATGTGTGCGAGTTTGTTTCATTTGTTTATTTGTGGCTTTTTGGTTTGTATCTCACATATGAAGGAAATCATATGTTTACTTGTCATCTGTATATCTTCTTTGGTGAGGTGTGTGTTCAGCTATTTTGCCATTTTTGATTACGTTGTTTATTTTCTTATTGTTGTGTTTAAGAGTTCTTTGTATATTTTTGACAACAGTCCTTTATCAGATGTGTCTTTTCAAATATTATTTTCCCAGTCTGTGACTTATCTTCTTATTCTCTTGATATTGGCATTTATACAGCAGAGGTTTTAAATTTTAATGAAGTCCAGCTTATCAATGATTTCTTTTCTTTGCTGTGCCTTTGGCATTGTATCTAAAAGTCACCACCATGCACTATGCACTGAGATTTTCTCCTGTGTTATTTTTTAAGTTTCATAGTTTTGTGTTTTATATTTAGGTCTATGATTCATTTCAATTTAGTCTAATTTTTATTATTTTCTTTATTTTGTTTGCCTTTAGATTTAAATTGCTCTCTTTTACTAGTTCCCCAAGGTGAAAACGTAGGTTATTTATTTTAGATATTCCTTCTTTTCTAAAATATAAATTTAATGCTATAAGTTTTCCTCTGAGCACTATTTCTGCTACACTTCACACTATTAGGTAACTTGTCCCTTTATTTTCATTTAGCTTAGCATTTATTTCACATTTTTTTCAATTCAAATTGCAAATTCTTCTTTGAATCATGCTATTTAGAGTTTAATTTTCATATATTTAAGGATTATCAAGCTCTCTTCCTTTAATTAATTTCTAGTTTAATTCCAGTGTGAGCTAGAACATTCATACATGATTTCTATTCTTTTAAATTAATTAAGATATGTTTTATTGCTGAGAACGTGGTCCATGTCGGTAAATGTTTCACATGAGCTTGAGAAACCCATGTATTCTACTGTTGTTAGATGCAATATTCTGCAAACGTCAGTTAGATCAGGTTGATTGATAGTTCCATGGAAGTCAACTATATCCTCACTGATTTTCTGCCTGCATGATTTATCAATTACTGTAAAAAAAGAAAAAGGTGTTGAAATCTTAGACTGTAATAATACTGGATTTGTCTATTTCTCCTTACAGTTGCATCAGTTTTTTTTCCCCCCCATCAGTTTTGATACTATTTTGTTAGGCATATACATGTTTAATATTATACAGTTTATGTGAAGTATTGAATCCTTTGTCATTAGGTAATGCCCCTTTTCTCTTGTTTTGAGGTCTGCTTTGTCTAAAAGTAATTTCATTACTCCAAATTTTTGAAGAATTAATATTAGTGTGAAATGATCTTTCTCTACCTGTTTACTTTTGAAGTATCTGAAGTTTTATATTCAAAGTTTTTGTTTTTGTTTTTAATGTAGACAATATATAGTTAGGTCTTTTTTTTAAAATCCAGTATTATATCAAGTAAGAAGTACTAAAATAAAAAGTCTCTGAGTGTGAGAGTATTTGTTAATCTGGGTAGAAATTAGACTGTTAAATGTTTGCTGTACTTGTAGGTATGACATGATTCTAGTGTCCATTCCTTTTTCTCTCTTATTTTGGGCTTCCCTAAATATTACCCCCCAGTTCTCTAAAAGTACCCAGAAGTGTTACTGATTTTCACTTTATTGAGTTAACTTGCTTGTTACAAGGATGGGAGTTATGACTTGTAAACTCTTTATATATTAGAGGTGACCGTGGAAGTTTTATCATTTTTGCAAAATTTCCAGTGAAGTCCCATTGTTTGCAAATGAAGAGTTCTAGGTGATGTGGAACATGGTCATAGGCAAGGGCTATTCAGAGAAATGTGGTATAAAATATACAGAAATTTCTAGGGGAAAGATGGTTCTTTCTGGCGGCAAGACATTGACAAGCTCACATCTCTGTTTTTACTTCAGTGGAAACGCAGGTATATTATATAATTCCGCTGAAAGCTTATTTTATTCCTTATGCCTTCAGAACTGACATCACCATAAAAAATAAATGGAAACTCTATGTTTATTTTGATAATTATAGAAATTTCTTGGCATCACACCCTGATATGACAATTTCCACAAGTCTGTCTCTTTTTAAGCATTTCATTTCTCTCTCTCTCTCTCTCTCTCTCTCTCTCTCTCTCTCTCTCTCTCTCAATCATGAGAAAGTTATTTCCACAAAACACTCTAAGAGACATTTCTTCATGTCTCATAGCTAGAAGTGTCCATATGCTGCGGGAGACCACAATGACTGGCTTAAACCAGCCAGCTTTAACCCATGGATTGAGTACAGGCTTACACTTCAATGGCTATAGGATAATGGAATAAACAACTGAAACATCTATGTGGGCCAAGAAGGAAGAAGTAGGCAATTGTTGTTGAGTGGATAACCAAAATGATCTGCTACAGAGATCTAACTCATCATCAAATTCTGTTGATATTGCATCTTTTCTTTCTATCTTCTTCTTCAATAACCATTCTCACTGTCTTAGGTCAGGCTTGCAACATATCCTGACTAGATTACTGCAGTACTTCCTATATGATGTAATGGTCGCTGTATTTTATTTCTTGAATAATTTGTTACACCATTGTCAGAGTCAACTCTCTAAGACAAAACTTCATCATTTTACAAATGTTTAATATCTTTCAAGAAATAGAATTTTGAAAGGCAAATCCCTTAATATAATGCAATGCTTTCCATAATCTAAACCTTGTCTTATCCTCTAGATTTTTCTCTCTAGGCATATTTTCAAAATGCCTAAAGCTGACACTATGCCCAGTTCCCAAAAATGATCATATTGTCCATGTTATTTTAATTGCAATCTCGCTGTTTTCCCACTCCCTGGTACCTGTTCCCTGTGAAAGAAAATAATAAAGAAACATTCATAGGGCAAGTTTTCTTACATAGTACATAATGAACTCTAGTCATAAATGAAAAGACTGATAAATTAGACTAAATTCAATTCAAAAAACTATATGGATGAATGTCAAGATTATTATTTAAAACAAAATAATCCAGCTACAAAAGAGTACCGTAAATGCTCCAAATCAAAGACAATCATTAAAAATCAGATTTTTAAATTTGTAACTATGCTGAATAAAGAAGACATACGTTAAAAAATACAAAAATGTTAAACTTAGAAAGAATGGAAAAAGGTAAACCATGCAAACATTGGCCAAAAGAAACCTGTGCAACTACATAAAGTTCCAAACAGCAGCACTAATTTTGGGTGTTGGAAGTCAGATCAGTAGTTGCCTGAAGGGATGATGGCCATGAGGGTGGAGAGGAGAGTCTGAATGCAGAGGGGCATGCGTGAACATGGTCAGATGAAGGCAGTGTTCTCCATCTAATTATCTAAGGAGGCTAAGCAAACTCATACCTTGTTACTGAGCATTTGTATACCAACAGAAATGCATGCATATGTGGGCATCAAATTAGAATAAGAATGTTTACCTGCAGTAAAAAAAAATATAAATATTCATTGATAGTAGAAGACAATAATGAAGTATGGAATTGCTGTGGACTGAATGTTTGTGTTGCCCCATAATTTCACATGTTGAACCCCCCCACACCCACACATGCACACACACACACACACACATATATACATACATACATACCATGTGGTATTCGGACATAGGACCTCAAGGAAGTAATTAGAGTTAGATTAAGTCATGAGAGTGGGCCCTTCATGATGGTATTAGTGGCCTCACAATAAGAAGTAAAAGAGAGATCTCTCTCTCTACAAGCAGAGAGGAGAGGCCCCGAAATAGCCAACGCCTTGAATTGTCAATCCCAGCTCCAGAACTGTGAGAAATAAATGTCTTTCATTCAAGCCACCCAGTATACGGTATTTTGTTACAGCATTCCAGGCAGATGAAAACAAGAATATTGCTACATGTGTACTACAGAGCTCTGGAAATAAAAGAGCGATGCAGACACATCTCACACACACAGTGTTGAGTGGAAGAGCCCGAACACGGGAGAAATCATGTTACTGATTCCATTTAAATTTATTTTAAAAACTGATAGAAGAAAATTATAATCTTAGGGAAACATATCTAGATATTAAAACAATAAAAAAGCAAAGAATACATTTATATAAAAGCTAGAATAATGTTTACTTTTGTGTGGGAGAAAGGAAGTCGTGATGGGGAAGGAATATTGGAGAGGTTTCTTGATAGCTTTTGCAAGATTTTCACTGTGTGACAGTTCCCCAAGTTTTACCTGTGAGACACTTTTTCTACATAGCTCATTATAAAAAGGTGAAAATAAAAACAAAAGATGAATAAACATGAATTTCAAAATAGTAGTTCCTCCAGAGGGAAGGGAGGCTAGGGGGAAGGAAGGATGCATCTATGGAGACTCTTCAAAATATACAAAAATGCTGTATAAATTATTATATACATATGAAATATTATTAAAATAAAAATAATTTTTTAAAAAACGACATTAATTTGGTTAAGAGTTTAGACCACCTAATGTCTACATTCTATAAGATCATCTGTCTTCTCTCCCACATTTAGTTACAGTCGCCCCTCGCCACTTTGCGCTTTGACTCTCGTGGCTTCACTCTGTCGCGGGTTTTTCAAATATATTCATTAAAAAGTTGATCGAGACAGTGAAAATGGTACAGCGGACGCTCGGTTGTCTGAGTCAATTATACACCCCTGTATTACAATTAAAATTAAAATTACTGTACGTATGGACTGTAACCCTATGTATTCGAGCACCCCAGGAATCCTTCAACGCCAGGTGCAACTGCTCGAGTCTGGAACAGATTAACCGCGATAAACGAGGGACCACTGTAGATGGTTTTAAAATTTCACATTATCAACGAGAAACGTTTTACATCTCAGAGAAGATGTACTTTTCCAACAGCAAGGTTCATGGTGATGATGATGATGGTGATGATGGTGATGCTGATAGCTCTCATTACTGAGCACTTACTTTGTTTCATTCGAATGCGTCAGTACTTCCTTATAATGACTTGGTTGAGTATGTATTATCATCGCCCCTCTTTGGCAGAAGTGGACACAGAGGCACACAATTTAACAGTTTTATGAGACAAAGAGAATAAGTGGCAAAGCTGGTCTATGAAGGGAACAAGTGCAGCTGTAGTCCCCTGCTCCTCACGACTGTGCTATAATGAGTATACACAAAAGGAAATCCTGTGTATGCACGCATGTGTATCTCACGTGAATATTACCTCCTTCTAAAGGAGCACCTGACTGCAACTGAGAACTGATTTGTAACCTCAATTCTGCTCTTGGTAGCTGAGTATTCCTCTGAAAATCACATACATTTTCTGGAATTCGATTTCCCAATTAAAAAGAAAAATGGCAATGATTCTATCTTACCATGACCACCTCACAGGATTGTTTTAAAGACCAAAGTCATTGCATATGTATTAGCATTTATGAAATGTTAAAAGGCTAGAAATATAAAGTGGCATCATCATGATAATTATGCCCTGGTGCAAAATTATGTTTAATTTATGTACACACAAAACATGTACATCTGAAAGCAACACTCTCATGATGTTAATCAACTCTACCTGCAGACAGTCTTCCAATAGCTTCAGATATAATCATTATATTACTATGGCATATAAACAATATACTTGTTGAGAGATAAACTTACTAATAATCATATTTCTTGATTTTCGTCTCTATGTATTTCATTTTCAAGGTATTTTAGCACTTTATAAATATCATTATAGCAGTTTTAACTCTACTAGATTGCGCCTTCTGAATTAACTTCGGAATTAGAAGTTTTTTTCTTGATAATATACAGGTTGAATTGTGATGGATTCTAAGAGAAAATGCATTAGTCTATGGAATAATTATTCTCAGGCTATATGAAGTGTGTCTTTCTTTTCCCAAGCAGAGTTGATTTTATTCAATATAGCATATCTCAGTGCTTTTAAATCCAAGGGGAAATTATATTTTAAATTACTTAGAGAGGGAAAGCAGCATTGCTTGACATCAAGGATTAACTGCTTCTACATAAGTTAATTTATTTTTAAAATGTGAAATATCAGCATGCTGATTTTGGCCTCTGACTTTACAGCTCAGATGTTACAGGTATATTTTGTGGACCATCATGCAAAAGATGACCCATACTTATTAAGCTGATAATATTAATGAAACAAATATAAAAATTTTAATTAATTTATCTGAGCATCTAGAGATTCCTACATTTTAAATACTATTTCCTAGGAAAGTCAATCTGTTTCCTAGAGGGATACTGAATAATCAAAGTCATGCATTTCAATATCAATTGAAAAAGTCTATATAGAGTCCCTTCTACGTGGAAGAAACCGTGTTGAACAGTCAGGAAGAAAGGCAAGGCGTCTCCCCGTCCTTGGTTCCCAGCCTAGTTTGGAGAATCAAGGTCAAATAAGGCAGGCCATGTTATGTGTCAAAGAAGTCACACAAAATGCTCTGAGACTATGAGAGGTAGACAGCATCATTCCAGTTGAGATTAGATAAAGGAACGGTCATTTATCCAAACACATATAATCTCTGTTGCTTTTGCCTAAAGAGGTGCATAAGCCATATAGACTGTAAGTTCGTGTTTACAAAACCCTGGCGTGTTCATAAAATTATCTGGCTTCTTACCCTCATAAAAGTAGAATTCATCTGTGTAGTCATGTGTAAAATAACTACTTTAGCCTAGCCAGCGTGGCTCAGTGGATTGAGCGTCGTCCCATGGACTGAGAGGTCCAGGTTCGATTCCCGGTCAGGGCACATGTCCGGGTTGTGGGCTCGATCCCCAGTAGGGGATGTGCAGGAGGCAGCCGATCAATGTTTCTCTTCTTTCACATCGATGTTTCTCTCTCTCTCTCCCTTCCTCTTTCTCTTAAAAAAAAAAAAAAATCAATAAAGACATATTTTGAATAAATAAATAAATAAGTAGTTTAAATTCCATGACTATTCTTGGTTATCTTCCAACCTTACATTTTTGTTTTTAAATTAGATATTTTTGCACATTTGACATGACTTATTTACCCATGGGGGCAATTAAAATAACTTCTTACTTATTTTTTTTAAAATGTACCTTAAGAAATGCCAGTCTTATTTTTACATTAAAAATTCTGATAATTATCTACTTTGTATATTAAGGTTAATCAGTTATCTTTGAAAAACTAATTAGTGCATGGAGATATAATGTGATTATCATAACATGATTGAGATCATTAACAGGGACTAACAGATGAGTAATTGACCTGATTTTTATTTTTTGGTAATTATTAGTACTAAAAAAAATAATACAAACATTCATTTGCATGGTCTTCTATTGAGGAAGCCACAAAATAAAGTTAAGTTTAATAAACGGCTTGCCTCAGGGCCAGGCGATAATAAATACCAAGTCAGGACCAAGAATTCATCGTTTTGATCCAACTGCCATGTTATTTCCACTCCCCTGTGCTGTGGCTTCATTTGTATTCATGGAATAAGTCTAAAAATAAACTCAATTGTATATTAGTCTCTAGTAAACGAATATGGATCTTTTACAAATATATCACTATCACCCTTGTCATTAAATCCACCAAATAACAAGTATTTAACAAACATCCATTATGTGTCTGTCAGCTGGGAAAAAGACTTAGAAAACATCCCCTAACTAGAATGCAAGACTTCATGAAATTTAAGGGAAGAAAGGGGAGTGAGAAAAGCTTATAAAAATCAAAAGATTGTCCTGGCAGGTTTGGCTCAGCGGTTAGAGCGTCGTCCCGTGGACCAAGAGTCTCGGGTTCGATTCCAGTCAAGGGCACATACCTCGGTTGCAGGTTCGCTCCCTGGCCCTGGTTGGGGTCCTGCGGGAGGCAATCAATTGATATGTCTCTCTCACATCAATGTTTCTCTCTCTCCCTCCCTCCCACTTGATCTGAAAATCAGTGGAAAAATATCCTCAGGTGAGGATTAAAAATATAATAATAATAAAAAGATTGCTCTGTGTGTGTGTGTGTGTGTGTGTGTGTATGTGTGTGTGTTAAAAACTTTAACAAGCCCTGGCTGGTTTGGCTCAGCGGTTAGAGCGTCGGCCTGCGGTCCAGAGAGACCTGGGATCGGTTCCCGCTAAGGGCATGTACTTCGGTTGCGGTTTGTCCCCGGCCCTGGTTGGTCGTGCGGGTGGCAGCCGCTCGATGTGTCTCTTTCACGTCGATGTTTCTCTCTCTCTCTCTTCCTCTCTCTCCCTCCCACTCTATCTGAACAAAAAAATGAAAAAATTTCCTCGGGTGAGGATTAAAAAAAAAAAAAAAAAAACCTTAACAAAATCCCTCATTTGCTTTTTGCTGAGACTTCAAATCAAGATGCTGACTCATTTTTGAAGACTAAAGAAGTTTAGCTAAACAAATTATGAAGGGACAGTAGGGCAAGTCTAGAGGCAAGCCCCTAACGACAACAACAAAGACAAGCGACAGTCCGCAGTGCTGCAGAAATTCTATGAAACTAACTTGAACTAAAGTGAGGCTGAAATGAAACACAGAACTGGAAGTTGTCATTTAAAAAAGCACAGAAACCAGCCCTGGCCAGTATGGCTCAGTGGTAAGAGCAACGGCCGCAGACCAAAGAGTCTGGGGTTCAATTCCGGCCGGGGACATGTACCTTGGTTGCAGTTCGGCCCTGGCCCCGGTTGGGGTTGTGCGGGTGGCAGCCAATCAGTGTGTCTCTCTCACATCGATGTTTCTCTCTCTCTCTTCCTCCCTCTCTCCTTCCAGCTCTATCTGAAGATTAATGTAAAAAAAAAAAATATCCTCGGGTGAGGATTAAAAAAAATATATATCCTCTGGTGAGGATTAAAAAAAAAAAGCACAGAAACCATAGGCCATTTCTGGTTATCACAATGCATAAGTTTACTTTCATGACCATACCTATTGTATAAAATAATGCAGAATTATGTAGCGATTCTGAAGAAAACATTTTTGACATATGTATTGCCTAGCAGTTTTCAAATGTAAGATGTGTCTGTAAGAAAAAAATGTTTTAGATGATACGTTTTCTTTTACTTCTAGGGAAATGAAAGGAAACACAGGTTCTAAAAAATAATTTTAAAATGCTTTGACATCCTAACAAATACAGTGTGGAAAGGGGGGGGGGGGTGGGCAGTAACTTTACAGCTGGAGAAATTAAGCCAATATCACCCTGCCAAATTGTCAAGGTAAATAAGGTTAATATCACCATTAATCATGCCTGGGCGGGAGACACACATCTGAAAATATGGAGCACTTTAAGAATACGTGTGTCCAGGAAGCCGGTGGCAGGGGTTTGGCAGGATGGAAGAGACCAGATGGCGGGGCACCAGACGCGCAGTGTTGGGGATTACAGAAAACGGAGGGAGGGTCAGAGCGAGTGGCAAGTCAGAAGCCGGATAAGCCTGGAGTCGCATTAATAGAAGAAAAAATAGCACTGAATGCCTAGGCCAGAGGCCAACGGGAAACCCATGCTCACCTAAGAGAAACAAGTCTGAAAGGTAGGGGAAAAGCAGAGGGCTGGAATCAATGCCAGTAACCGCACCGCCATGCCTTCCTACAGTACTTTCAGTCCTTTAGTTTCTGATTCTCTCCCATTTGTTTCTCATCTGAACACAGATAAAGTGTGAAATGACAAAGTCTCCTTGTTGTTTATTCTAGAAGTTTGTATCTGCTTCTCCTAAGGCAGGAGCCTGATGTTTGCAGAGAGAGGTGATTGAACTTGGAAACTCTCCGCAGAATAGTGGCTAAGGGTGGGTCCAGCTGGTGGATAAAGCACAACTTATATGCATGTATGCGTAACCAGTGGACATAGACAACAATGCTGGGGATGGGGCGGTGGCGGGGGGGGGGGGGTCAGGAGGAGGGTGTCAATGGGGGGAAAAGGAGAAACATCTGTAACAAACATGAATTAATAAAAAAATAAATAAATAAGTAAAATAGTGGCTAAACAGAACTGCCTCAGAAATACGCCTTTCACCATAGGAGAATGGGCCACATTTAAAAGCACGGGATCATGATGTTCCTCTGAAGAAGACCCTGGAGCATCTTGCTTGTTTTAAATTGTTATTGCTGTTTCAGTTTCACTGAATCTTAATTTGCATAATGGCCTGAAACATCCTTTTTGTTCACTAACAATACAGCAAGGTCATCTTTCCATATCAATCCATATAATGCCGTTTCTTCCTAATGGAATCTGGCGCTTTCTAATTCCTTCTCAAACCCCTGCAGGAAATCCCCTTTCATATCCTGACTTATGCATTAAGAACAGTGAGAACCACTCAGGTCTCAGTGGGCTTGCCTGCGGAGCGTTTCAGAAGCTCTCTGGACTTCTCGGCTATGTTTTATTAACATTGACTCCCCGCATTATATTAGAATAGATTTTATTTTCTCTTTATGTCAATTACCTTGACTGACAGTCTGCAGTGAGTTTCCTGGTAACACCTAGGGGATGCTTAGGCTTCCTTCTTGACTATTCTTCAAAATATTGAGAACCTGTCACTGAGAGTCACTTTGCTTTCTTTTCTGCTGATGAAGACAATTTCAGTCTTAACCTCACATATAATTTGCCAAATACAATAAGGCTTTAGATTATGCCACTGCCTGACATCATGGATTTTTAAAGAGTTTCTTTTATTTTTTCCCCTGTTGGAAATAATATTGAATGCTCTGTGAGAGGCAGTTAAGAGTTATTCATTAATTCAATCATGGCTATTTGTTCCAGCTACATGAAGCCTAATAACATTTTTTTTTTTAAGCGTAGGTATTAAATGATTAATCATGGCATTGCTCCAAAAATAAAGGCTTTGGGCTTAGACTTGGGTTTCCTGGGCATAGAATTAAGCATAAATAATTGATTTGTACAAATCTATAAGTATTTCCCCTGGGGGGAGGGGGTGAATGGAGTGGATCAGTACACCAAGCATTTACTTTGAAAATAATTTGAGACGTTAACCTACAAGTTTGTCCCCTGGTAGGCCTGATGTCCCCTGGTGTTCCCAGGAAGTATTAACAGTCCTTTTCTCCTGCTCCCAGAATCTACTCCTGCCATAACCATTCCCATATCCTTTTGCAGACCTTAGTGCGTTTCCCTTTTCTGTTGTGTTGCTATGTCTCTAGCAATGTATGCTTCTGTCCTGCACTATGGACCTTGTTTAGCTAATGTGTCCTTCCCTGAGGGTGAGAAACCTCATGGCTGAGCCTCAAAGGAAGAAAGGATTTTTAGAAAATGAAAGGAAAGATATAGAGAAAATGCATCAGGAGGTATATTTTTAAATATTATCCCATTAGAAATATATAGTACTCTACAAAATGTTAAGACAAGTTATTGCTCAATCAATGCTATGTTTTTTCCCCATTTTTTGTTGTTGTTGTTTTTGATCTTCACTCGAGGATATTTTTTTCATTGATTTTTAGAGAGAGTGGAAGGGAGTGAGAGAGAGGGAAACATCCATATGAAAGAGATACATCGATTGGTTGCCTCCCCTGTGACCCTGGACAGGGCTGGGGATCAAACTTGCAACCCAGGTAGATGCCCTTGACCAAGAGTTGAACCCAAGACCTTTCAGTCCACAGGCCAACACTCTAACCGCTGAGCCAAACCATCCAGGGCTTCTTTCCCCATTTTTTTGTTTGTCTACAAATACAGAGCACAACTCTGAAGCCAGACCACTGACTTTCAACTTCACTGGCTGTGTGAATTTAGGGAAATCACTGTAACTGATCTGTGACTCACTTTCCTCGTCAGAAAGAAATATTGAGAAATGTGTTCTAATTCCATAGGATTTTTATGAGGAATAATGTATAACTCGATGATTATATGCAAAGTACTTAGGACAGTGCCTATCATACAGTAATTATTTCCTAATCCGTATTGCATGCAGTTCACATAAAAATTGTTTTTGTCAGAATATTCCAGGATATTTTTCTTTTTACTTTTTAAGTCATATTATTTCACGTTTCATTTGACACTCTAATTATTTGATCATTGTCAAATGCAGGGGGTCACACAATGATCGTGTTGTTCTTTTCCATTTCTCCCCTCTGGGTCTCAGGAACATTCTCCATCCTTCTCTGCCTTGCTTCGTGCACAGGGATATTGACCACTCTGGAGCACGTCATCAGAACTCTCTCAGAGCTGGGCTTCCACTTATGGACGTCACCACAGCAGATCAGAAAAACACAGGAGAGGAACGCTGGGGTCTCTCCCCTTCTACTTCGTCTCCTTCACACTGTCTTTGGCAAACAGTGCCCCCATCAAGACTAGGGTCTGCCCACCTCTTCCCCAGCTCCAGCTCTCAGTGGCTCCTCTCACACAATTCCTTTTCATGCATCTTTTGCCCGACAGGTGACCAGCTTCTCCTAGAGTTCCCACACCACAGCATTGTCCTATAGAGTAGTCTTTAAAAATTCTCTAGGTTTTCTGGGACAAATTATATCTCTAATAATCTATTTTAATATAGTATGATGTATGTATCTATTTTCTTATTATAGTATCAAATTTATAGGTCAGTAATTTTTAAATTACTTACCTATAAGTTATTTTAGAATAAGTGGATAAATATGTTTTCCAATACAGTTACTGTCTGAAAGGATATTAAGGCCATGTCCTGTTCCAAAAACCACAGACAGAATGTATTTGCGACCAAACACATCCTTCAAGTATAAGTGCTGAGTTAGTGATATTTATTATGATTTATAGTTACGTATTCAGGCTATCGTAAGATATATCATGAGAACATAAATCCAATTCTAAAAATGAGGGGAAATGTGATCAGTCGAACAGTGTCCAGCAGGAATGGTATTCCACAGGTGGTAATCCAGAGAGAAGTTTGATATCTGGAAAAATATGGATTTATTATAGTTGGCGAGTGGTCAGAGACTCAGAAGCATGATAATATTAAAGATGGACCGTATTTTCTTAAATAGAGTTGTAAGAAAATAGCCCAAGAAAAGTCTGTTGACATATCTTAGCAGTCCACTCGTGAAAGGATCGAGAACTGAGATGTAAGTTCTGGAACGTGGTGGAGGTCGTGGAAGGGAAGGCAAACACCTCGGCACTTGTGAAAGGTGCCGGCTCCAAAGAAGGGAGCAGGGCGTGAGAGCACGGTTGGGATTCATTTTCCAGAACCGGGATTCAAGATTCAATCTTGATCAAATCTATGTGAAGGACTGATCTTACCTGTATATTATACGTTTAACATTTTAAAAATTTTATTTATGCACATGACAAAGAAGAAGTAATGTTTCCATTTATACGATAGTCTAGAAAATGCTAAGTATAGGAACAGATATCAGACCATCAGTTGCAGGGCCTAGGAGTGAGGGCTGAGGAGGGCTGACTTCAAAGGGGAATGGGGTAATTTGGGGAGACGATGAAAACATTGCCTATCTTAATTGTGTTGGTGGTTACACAACTGATTACATTTATTAAACCTCAGGCAACTCTACCAAGAAAATGAGTTTTCCTGATGTAAATTATAGTGTTACCAGTAAGCCTAAAATAATAAGAACGTGAGTTGTGACAACTACAGTAGGGGCATGTCTCTCTGCACCTCGAGATGTGTCTGACTTCATAGTCTCAAAAGATATTTCTACTTGTTCACCTGTTTATGGGTCAGTGTCCCTGCTAGAATGCAAGCTCCGCAGGGCCACTCCTTGTTCATGATGACGTTCCTGGAGTGCAGACCCCTATCTGGCACCCAGGAGGTGCTCCTATGTGAAGTTTTTAGTATAATAAATAAATACTTGAGAGATGACTTTTTGCTGTTCAATTGATTTTGATCAACAGCTGCAGAAATGGTAACTTTTTGTTTGTTTGTTGTTGGGTTTTTTTTTTTTTTTTTTTTTTGGCTTCCAACTTTCTTTCCACTCCAGAATAAAAGAAAAAATAAATAAATAGAAGGGGTTAGTTTTCTAGGAGGTGTGTGGGAGGGTCTCTCTTTTAATCTTGTCCCTCCTGTCATCTTTATTTTGGCTAGGCCCCTAAAGGAATGCAACTTTCTTCCTCTATGGCCAAACATGTTCTAAATTTATATCTTTCCAGCGAAGGTTGACTGCTGGAACCTCACACAAACTCAGTTTTACAGAACTTGGCACTGTTTTAGAGACCAGAAAAGTATGTTTTCAAGATTCAGTTTTCTCATTTGAGCAATATGCCCAATATTAGCTACTCTTCAGGATGGTGGTGAGATTTAAGTGAGATGGGTATATAATTTGCTAGTTGGCCAGAAGTATTATTCAACACACATCTCTTCTTCTAAAAATTTCAATATATATTCTCCACTTCCCAAACTCTCTCTTCTGGACAAAACAAAATAATGCCACTAAATATTAGAAAAGGAAATTCAGTGCTTTCTGTCTGTATTTCTAAAAAAATAAAAAAGATCTTTGCTTTTCTTCTCATGACATTGCTGAACACAAAGTTCCATATGATCTTTGCAGCATATGAAACCCCAAAACAATTTTCTGTTCTGATTAATTAGCATTTTTAATTTTTTCTTATATTAATATTGATTCTTTGCTATAAGTATATTCTACCTTCAGCTAACTGCCCTCACCCCCTACTTCACACTCTAAGCTCCTCAAGGCAAGAACCCAGCATTCTATTTCTTTGGACATTGACCTTAATACTTTGTATATTGTAGGTTTTTCAAAAACATGTTGACTTGCTGACCAGGCGATGGGAAGGAGCTTAGTTATACATCCAGATATGGATATTCAAAAGAGGATGAATATTATAAACAGAAACAAAAATAGTTACCCACTACTTTTAAAGTTTTCTTCAAAATTGGCTGGATTAATTCATTTTTAAGATAATTTAGTAAGCACATTGAGGAAATTTCCCCTGTGGTCAATTTTTAATGTGTGAGTCCCCTCCAGACTGTGAACGATTATTCATGCAGTGAAGACAGGTCGACCAGTTGTTGGAAAGGGCAGCTGGCCCATTTTTCTTTCTTGCTTGGTCTAATTCTACTTTGGGCTCAGGGAATGAGGAATGGTCTTTTACAAAGAATGAAGCCCTGTATGTTTCCCCAAGTGCTACTATTGAAAAGTCCAAAGATTTTTTTTTTTTAAGAGTAAAGAAAAGAAATAAAAAGAAAAGAATTTTGATCATCTTCTTTTCACCTTTTTCAAATCTGTTTTTTGTTAATCACCCTGGACCAGATTATAAAGTACTAATTTCCATGAGGCTATGCCAGAAAATTATGGTTGAATTTTATTTTCCAAATAATATATTTAAAAATGTTTAAATCTACATATTTGATCAGAAATTATCTCTGCATTACTTCCATGAGTTCCTGTATGCAGGAAATAGCATTCTTTGGCCCTGTGTACTTGTCTTCAGATTTGAAGAAAGAGTTAAGATTTAGGCATATGTATCTCAGCCAAGGGCGTGACATGTCACATAATTCAACAAATATCTGTCCTAATCCTCAAACCTGTTCCCCTGCTCTGTTTTCCTGGATGTCCTTTCTCAAATGTATGTACATTTAGTGCTTCAAGTCATGCGATTATGCAGTTTACCTTTGCATCTACTCATTTGAGAAGTTGAATATAGAAAAGGACAATAGAATGACCGTATTTGACAGCAGAACTCTGAGATCTCTGCGCTAACCAATGCAGAAAGCCAAACCACAGCTACAGCATCCCGTCCAGGAAGGTGCACTAAAACCTCGGTAGCAACCAGCAAACAATGGTCAGGACTTGCCAACTCCCCTAACATCTGCCCCTGCTCGGGACTAACCAGAGGAAGCCAAATACGCTCTGCGATACAATCACACAGGGTGTCCACTTCCGTTAGCCTGCTGCCAGCTTCCCCAAGCCAACAACTTCCACTCAGAGCATATCTGAAGCTTTCCACTTTTTTCCCACTATAAGGCTTTCCCACCTGCTATCTAGCTTTGAGTGTCTTCCAAATGCCAGTGATAACGCTGACTGTTGCTGTAACAAGCTCTGAATAGCCTCTCTTTCATTCCGGTGGTCTTCATTTATTCCCACACACTCTTCATTTGTCAAATTTTAACTTTGAAAATGATGGTAACCTCATACTGTTTTCATCTCTTTTTTTTATTTATTTTATTTTAACTCTTAACAATGTTTCATTGTATACATTTGTATCAGTTTGGTATTTCAGCACTTAATCTAACTGTGCAAGTCTCTATTCAGATGTTCACAAATGCTCCTCATTTCCTACAAGACAGATACAAAGTGTTTTGCCTGGCCAGTGTGGCTCAGTGGTTGAGCGTCAACTCATGCACCAAGAGGTCACCGGTTCGATTCCTGGTCAGGGCACATGCCCAGGTTGTGGGCCCGATCCCCAGTGGGGGGCATGCAGGAGGCAGCCACTCGATGTTCTCTCTCATTGAAGGTTCTATTTCTCTCCCTCTCCCTTCCTCTCTCTCTAAAAATCAATAAAGGGGGGAAAAATAAAAATAAAAAAAACACAAAATGTTTCCTATGACCACAGGGCTCCATGATGTAGCATGGTCTTCGTTTCTCATTATCACCATTTCCATGTATGCCTCACAATCCCAGGACATCAAACTACTGAAAATTCCATATTTCCACCCAGGACAAGTCAGTGCTTCCATTCCCTTCCATGCGCTAAACCTTTTTCTTCAATGGTTTTTCTTAACTTTTCCACTTCATACACTAACGCAGTCTTTCCTTGTCAGATCCATTCCAACCTTTGACAATCTTTCTTATTTTCTCCAAGGAAATGTAAACCCCAGATGGAGTTTAGTTGTCGTTATTATAGCACATGCCATATCAGGTGGTAGTGGCGGTATAGGTTATTTCTTCTTTTCTAGATTTTAAGATGCTGAAAAGAGAGTTTCTTTTCCTCTTTCCTTTTATATTCCCAGGGTGTGATACTTGCCGGATTCTCTAAAAACGCTCTTTGAAATAATGCTGGTACCGATGAAGGCTTAGGAGCCTGTCCAAGACAGCCAACTGCCCTTTTCTTTTGACTGTTTCCAAATGAGTTCAGATTTACTTTTTTAAATATGTTTTTATTGATTTTTTAGAGAGAGAGAGAGACAAAGGGAAAGAGAGATAGAAACATTGATGTGAGAGAAACATGGATGGGCTGCCTCCTGCACGCCCCCTGCTGGGGATGGAGCCTGCAATGTGCTCTGAGCAGGAATCCAACCAGGACCCCTCGGTCCATGGGGCGATGCTCAATCCACTGAGCCAACCGGCCAGGCTAGATTTATTTTTATATGGCAAACTCTGTTATTAATTTCCCCCTTTTAAGCACATGAAAATGAAAGAGGACAAAATAAGCCCACATCCTCTAAATTCGCTACATATATATATATTTTTTTTATCCTCACCTGAGGACATTTTTCCATTTTTTGTTCAGATAGAGTGGGAGGGAGAGAGAGGAAGAGAGAGAGAGAGAGAGAGAGAGAGAGAGAGAGAGAGAGAGAGAGAGAGAGAGAGAAACATCTATGTGAAAGGGACACATCGAGTGGCTGCCTCCCGCATGACCAACCAGGGCCGAGGACAAATTGCAACCGAGGTACATGCCCTTAGCGGGAACCGAACCCGGGTCTCTCTGGACCCCAGGCCGACGCTCCAACCGGAGAGCCAAACCAGCCTGGGCGCTACACATTTTTTACTACATCATTTCTTTATTAACAAATTGTGCCACACAAGCAGGTTACTTTTTCTGTCTGATTACAGAGTTAACCAAAAGTGCATCTGTATGTAAAGCAGCAACATCAACATAAAATCTTGCCGTGAAGAAATTCTGTGTCTAGACCAAAGGACTGTCACATGGACTGTGGGACTCTAATGACGAGACGATGACACTGGCGGCTATACCACAAGGACTGCAAGAGTTCTGTGTGACGCGCTTTTAATAATAAGCAGCTCTCCAGAAAGGGATGATACATTAAGTAAGGGGTGATATGGCCAAAAGGGGGAAGATGTAGAAAATCACATGAACTTCAACCTGTACAAAAAGTGCACAGAGGCCTGAGGACTTGAGACAGTGTAACAACCAAGCAGTGAGGAGTCGGTTCCCTGGGGCTGCACCAGCACCAGCAATGCGTCCCCGCTCTCACCGAAATCGGCAGTATTTCCTTTGGCCTCTTGGGCTTGACAACCAGTTAGATTGCTCCTTTTAACAAAAGGGTTTCATTTTCAAGGTAGATGCAGCTTAGGGAGAGAAAGCAAAACATTGGAAAGGTATTAACTCCTTGAGGATTATTTAGGAAGCCAGTTGAAGCAAAGAAAAATATAAAATTTGGATGAAATGTTCTCTAAGAGTAAAATTCAATTTCTTGGGAGATTTCAAATCCAACACACACTGAGAGGCATGATTTTCAAAGTGGGATTCAGGCCCATCCTCCCAATCCTTCCTTGCTTAAATTCAAACATTTCTGATTTTGTTTTTTTCTTCAGTGGTTTCAGCAAAGACTTTCCTTTAAAAAAATAAAAAGGAAGTCTGAAGCTGTTCCTATCCCTTGTTATTTGTTTTCATGTTTGCAACATATTTTGACCACAACCAAATTATCTAATATCCTGAAAGGCTACTTTTAAATACCATAAAAATGGCCAAGGAAGGTGTTACATGTCTATATCATTTAACATGTAACTTCTCACAGCTCCCAAAATAACATAAGGAGTGGTGTTTGTTTGTTTTTTACAATAAACCTAACCATAATCATTTGTCAAGATTTTTCATCATCGTGTAGATTTATTCCAATACTGCTTTTACAGGGGATGCCTTGTGCCTCGTTATGCTGAATTTTAAAGCAGTTAGCATGTGATGACAAAAGACCCCAAAACTGTTTGCTCTCAGTGTCACTAAAATTTGCAAACGGAATGCTGAGCCTTTGGAGACATGGATGAACTATCACTTCACATTGGAAGAAGGCTCTGTTCCCTTAAAAAAAAAAAAAAAAAAGAGGCAAAATGTTCAAGTTAAAAAAAATCTAGGAGCATATATTTCTTCTTTCAAAACACACATTGGCTTGTTAACTCAAACAAAATAATGTAGAAAAGAAGATAGGCCAGACTGAAGGCTGATATGTTGAATTACAACTACCTATGAAATATCCAGGACAATCTCTTTGACCGGGAGAGGAATATTTATAGTTTGACTCTTGTGTGAAAGGTTTTAAGTGAAAACACAGAATGCTTTGTTTGGGTGAAGAGGCGTAGTTGGAACATCTGGTGTAGTCAGTAAACACAGTGTACGGAGGAGACCGATGGACTGAATTAGGTGGCACCAACATTTGAGAGCAGACAGAGCCAGACACATCCAGAAAAGAAACAGATAGAAAACAGGGGCTTCTGTTGCACTTACAGCTTTGGAACAAAGCCTGACGCATTAAATACTTAATACTTTTTGCACAATGTGCATTAAATAGATATTAAGTGGAACATTTTGTGTTAACCAGAATAATATTAGGTTAACAACTAATACATTCAGCATTCAACAAACAATGTTCGCTAGTCATGTTTTCATGTGTTCATTCAAAATATATTTACTGAGTGGTGAGCAAGTCAGACAAGATCTTTGCTTATAATTATTATTATTATTACTATTATTATTTTAGTGACTAAGCTGGGTGTAGGTAGGTTGGGAATGGACAGTAGGGGATGATGAGTACCTTCCTGAGACGTATTATTCAGGAGATGGATTGTCCAGAATAGAGCTGATAGCAGCAAAAAATGAAATAAACAGTTACATTTGCAGTATGTATGAACTTTCTGACTAAATGTCTTAGCAATGAAAAGAAAATCGATGTGTGAAACATCAAGAATCAGAAGTGTATCCAAGTGTTTGTTTTTATTTTCAATAAAGCAGGGAGATCATAATTATTTAATTAGAATAAATTATTTTATATTTCCTAAACATTTTAGAAATAGTATCTCGAATTAATTTGTTTTTTTCTCAAGTTTAAAAAATAATTACTTTGTCTATCTTAGAAAGATCAGAATGTATATGGCAGCTAACAGAAACCAACATGTCACGGAAAGAAGTTGTATCCCAACGAAATAAAACCCAATAATGCAGCAAATCATGTGACTGTACAAATATCATTTTTATGGGTGAAATGTTCAAAAACATTTTATATCTGATGCAGAGGACAATGAAAGATATAGAAACAGAGAGACAGAGTAGCTGATTGGTGGTGGATCTGAAGGAGACGAGAGTAGCCCTTAAACTGACATTGAGAGACTCAAGTTTCATGTTCATAGTGACATCTCTCTTCTCCATAACTGTCAGGCTGGGACACACAAGACTAACAAACATACATGCACACAGACAGGCATATACAGGGTGGGGCGAAAGCAGGTTTATAGCTTTTGTATGGAAAATTATACAATAATTAATAAATAACAATGCAAGAATAAGCTCTGTGTTTCGCATACTCACAACAGTAAACCTACCTTTGCCCACCCTGTATACTCACAAAGAGATTTTCATAACCGCCCCCCTTCCTAATGAAAAGGAGCACGCTCACACAGAATCAGTTGGCTATTTTTAGCATATCATCTTCAAGGTGTTCCATCATGTACCTAAATGTTTATTTCAATATACAATAAGTAAATTTGCAAATGCAACTATCTCTACAGGAAAGTTGGAAGAATTACTAGAGCTATTTATTGTATGTGCGCCTTCATTGAAAAGAATTTGTCGTTGTTATTGGTTAATTTTACTTAAAGACTAAGAACAATGAGTCATTTTAAACCTCTCTATATTTCTTTTTTATTTTTACTTTCTTTTATTTTTTTAATTTTATTGTTGAAAGTGTTACAGATGTCTCCCCTTTCCCCCCCCATTGACCCCCTCCACCCTGCTCCCACACCCCTCCTGCTTTCCTCAAACTATTATCTGCATCCATTGGTTATGTATATATGCATGTAAGTTCTTTGTAAACCTCTATATATTTCTTACATCTTGATGATCATGACAATGTTGATAATATGATGAAAGCCACGAGTACTCTTTGGATATATGAATGCATGTCTGTGTATCTGTGTGTGCGTGTGTGCTCACACATACACATGCACGCACAACATACACACATTATTTACGTAAACATCGAGGGTGTTTATAGGATCACCTGAAGCTGTTTAGGGCTCCAAAGACTCTACATAAAACCTCTTCTTTTAAAGTACTTTAACTGCATGTGACTTCTAGGTCAGTGGCACACAGGTGATGTGCACCGTGATTCATCCTGGATTCAAACATTCCCTACCTTGACCAGGGCTTCACATGACATATCCAAATCCAGGCTATTGTAGAATCACAATTGATTCAGAAGTTTTCAAATTCCAATTCACTAGCATATTGATAGAGATTTTTATATTTTTTGCACAACATCTTATTCCTCTGACTACATTTTATTCCCTTTGGTATATGAAAGAATGCCACAGAAAACCATGCATAATATATTCCCAAAGCAGTGTGCTCCTCTTGAGTGCTATCATTTCTCAGCTACTAAAAAAAAAAAAAAATCCCACACTGCAGTCAATTCCAACATCTTCAGAAGCACAAGCAGCAGGTTCCAAACCAGCTACCTGTCTTTTGGAAAAACAGTGTTTCCACTGAGAGTTATTTCTTGTGGTTGACTTTAACTGCTGCTCCTTTGTTTCCTCAGCATTGTTTTCTCTCTGAAGTTCCAAGTGGAAGTCTAACCACCATCCTGTTAACTCTTGTGATATGTAACATGGAACTTTGTAAAGATTTACAAAGCATTTTAGAACGTTTCACCCCCTGATTAGATTTGCATGTATTCACATTTCCATTGTCCCAAATGTAATTAACTTTTTCTGTGTATCAATTATCTGGGAAGATTTGCCAAATGCATCCTGACAGTGTTCTGACAGGAACTTGCTGCAGTTACAAATTATTTGCTGTGAGTTCATTTATGCCACAGTGTAATTCCATGCTGCATGAGGAATGAATACTATTCATTCATGTGATAGTAGAAACACTCCAAGGTGTTTCTGTCAAAGAGAATCGGGTCGTTATTTGTTGAAATGAACAAGGCATTAAGAAGTACAACACATACATCTCAACCAAGACACAATTCTTTCTCTCTAATTTTATTTTGATCACTTTCAACTTAAGGTATTTTCTATCAATGCAAAGCCAAGAATTAGCTAACCAGTTTTTAAAAATCCACATTAATGATGAAAAAAAGTACCCCGATATTTCAGAAAATGTGTATACGGAGCTTTGAAGGCTGATAGAAGGATTCATAATATTTAAATGAAGTAATGAAAGCCAATGGTAAACTCAGGCTTCCTCTTCACTTCCTATTTGATATAGAAAATGCTGATAAATAATCAATTTAAAGCAGAGCAAAAGCTTTTTGCTGAGTTTGGTCATTATCTTCTTTTTTTTAGTAGAAAAATAATTGCTTAGGTTTAAAATGTATTGTGTTCTTATAATAATTGAACAGTAGATACAAGTTTATGTCGGAAAACCATATAATTAAAAAGAATGGATGACAGCTTCATTTGGTACCCATATAAAGAGGCATAATAAAAAGATACAGTGTGAATGGTCAGTACAGTTATTAAAATATTCAAATTCACTAGAAAACAAAATGCAAATTATTCCAACCAAGAAATGCCATTTTCATCTATAAAACTGGAAAATATGAAAATAAATGACTGAATATTCGATTATTATTACCTACCTGTCTATACATCTATCTAACCCTTTATCTGTCATACCACAGGATTTGAGAAACCCTGGAGGAAATATAAACTTATAGAATAGGAACACACATATGCACTTTCACACACACACAAATAACATTAAGACCAGAAAACATATAAGATAGAATAAGTATCAGCCAAATGAGAAACATTTTTTTAAACAGAACTATTCTATAGCTATATAAGTATAAATATAATTTGTTGTCAGTACCCCTTTTCACTATAGAAAAAGCTCCTGTTTTAGTGACTTATATGATCATCCAAGAAAGAGGCTTAGCTGATTTCAATGAGGATAAGACTCACAGAGAGGCTCAAAAGATAAGCAGAGGTATCAGCAGTCTTCAGGGCTGGTTTTTGTGTATAATGTCAAAGGATGGGTCCTTTGGCAAAGCCTCCATGCTTGTTTGGGAACCTTTAAGAACCCAGAATAATGGTCAAACCTGAAAGAATACATCCCTCACAAGCACTGAAATATAGATTCAAAACATTCATTTGATTAAGATAATTAGTATTGCTAGAGCCTCTAACCACCTGCAAGAAGCTAACATAAATCTTTAAAGGGAGAATGCCAAGTCTAACATATTTAAAAATATATATAGTTGCATATTATATGTGACATAATAAAAAAAACAAGCATATTAGGAAACATTATTTGTAGTGAATATCTAGGAGTAACCGCATGGAAAATAACTCACAATGAAATCATAAACAAAATGATCAATTAGAGACTTCAAAGTAAATTAATAATTTCACATAAAAAATAATGTCATCAGTGAACTGGAAGCTATGTGGATAAATGGAAATGCTAGAATTGAAAAAAAAATTAAAATTAAGACACTAATGGATGGTTTTAGCAGTTTAGATACAATTAAAGAGAAAATTAAAAGAGCAGAAGACCTATGACAAGAAAATAAGCAGAATGAAGTTACAAAGATAAGAGGAGAAAAAAATTTAAAAAGATAATAGGATACAAAGAGGATAAATTAAAAAGTTTTCACATATATGATCACTGGAGTTCCAGAAGCAGAGGAGAACTATAATAGGAAAAAAGACATTTCTGAAGATAAAAATCAGAAAATTTACTCACACTGACAAAAAAAATAATAATAATAAAATCAAGTCACAGAATCAAGGAGTGCTATAAAATTTGAGTGAAAAAAATTATTTTTTTAAAGTTCACACCTGAAAATGTCAATAATAAAGCCTTAAAGCAGAAATAAAAAGTCACATTGATTTCAAAGGAACAGCAATGAAACCAGAAGGAGTGAGGCCAGAATTAATGGATAATACATTCCAGCTACTGGGGGGTGAGGGAGAAAGAAAAAGGAAAGAAAAGAAGAAAAAGTCAAGTCAATATTCTAGACCAAAAAAATATTTTTAAAAGTTTGAAATAAAACAATACCAGACAAATAAAACTTTAGATATTTTGCTATAAGAAGACATGCACTAAAAGAAATACTGATGAGATTTCCTCAAAGAGAAGGAAATTATTGCATATGGAAGTTGGAACAAAACATATAAAGACTACCCCCCCCAAAAAAAAGGCATATAAATGTGGATAAATCTAAAAGATTATTAGCCATAAAATCCAATATATCACTATTTGGGGAATTAGAAATATACATTAAATTAACATAGAAAACAATAACATATGAGTCATAAATGCTACTAAAATTTTCTAAAGCTATTATCTTGGAAAAGGTGAAAGTCCTACCTTGTATAGATTTGATAAATCAAAGAATAAGACTGTAATCTCCAGAATAAAACAATAAAATCATGCATAACTACCAAGCTAACAGACAGACATAATCAGACAAACACAAAAGCAAATAGTAGGATAATAGATTTAAACCTAAATGAATAAGCACTTACATTCAATGTAAGTAGATAAAATATCTAATTAAAAGATACAATTTTAAGAATCAGTTTATTTAATTGTGTGCTGCCTGAAAGAGTCATGCTTACATTAAATAAATGCAAAATGTTAAAACATTAAGAAAAACAAATACGTTCTAGGCAAAATTAAACAAAAGATATCTGGTACTACAATAATGTTAGGAAAATTGACAGAAAAGAAGAAAATATTGCAAAAGGAATAGGTCATTTTGTATTTTTTTTAAGTTTCGATATATCAGGAAGATATGAAATTATACAATATTATTCATCTCGCCTGACTGGTTCAGCTCAGTGGTTAGAGCATCGCCCTGCTGACCAAAGAGTTTCGGGTTTGATTTTGGTTGTGATTCGTCCCCGGCCCTGGTCGGGGTCATGCGGGAGGCGACCAATCGATGTGTCTCTCTCACATCGATGTTTCTCTCCATCTTTCTCTCCCTCTCCCCCTCCCTCCCACTCTATCTAAAAATCAATGGAAAAATATCCTCAGGTAGGATTAACAAAAATTAATAAAATAATATCCTCCTAGTAAAGTAAATCCAAGTCCGCAGGGTTTCATCACACAAGTCTGACAAACGACCGCCATCCAGTGAACTGGCTGTAGTTGCGCACCTGGTCTTCCACAGAACAGGCTTCAAAGTGTTCTTTGTATTGAAGTGTGATGGACATAAACAAAAGCTGATGATGTCTTCATCTCAAAAATGAGAAAACATCCTTCTTTTACAAAATGAGACAAGCATAGCAATACTTGACATAATATTTTTTAGAATAACAGCCCAATTTTAGTCAGGGACATAGGGATAAATAAAAATAGCCTCCTGTTTCCTGAGTGGAATAGAAATGCAGCAGAGGTATGTCAGGGAGCTATTTTTTTTCCAGGAACCAAGCCACCAGGCACCATGTCGGTAGCAGTGTGTGTCTCCTGAGGATCCTGTCATTTGGCCTCTGCCATCGCATCTCCCCTACCGAACCGCAGGACTCCATAGCCGGGACACCTGTGACTGGGTCAGGCTCTGCAATCAACAACATCGCTGTGTTTATTCCTGAGGGGAAACATCTAGTTGGCCACACTTTTGATGTGTGCAAAAGCTGTTGTTTCCAGAAGACGTATAAAAAAAAAATAGACGTGAGCCCGGCCAGTGTGGCTCAGTGGTTGAGCATCAACCCATGCACCAAGAGGTCACTGATTCGATTCCCGGTCAGGACACATGCCCAGGTTGTGGGCCTGATCCCCAGTGGGGGGCATGCAAGAGGCAGCCAATCGATGTTCTCGCTCATCAATATTTCTCTCTTTCCCTCTCCCTTCCTCTCTCTCTAAAATCAATAAAGAAAAAAAAAATAGACGTGGACACTGAGTCAATTTTCACTTATCTTGGGATGCCACATAAATTTATATATATAATATATAAATTGTATATATACACACACATATATATGCTAAAAGGAACAAATATATTTTTAGCCGTCAAACATCCATATGAATTCTTTTCATACTTTGAACCTTCCACACATACACACACACACACACACACACAGAAAAAAAATTGCTCCCATTTTGTATAATGCAACTATTTCTTTTACAAGTGATAATGCATTCACACTCTCCTCAAGGAAACACAAAATTTCCATAAATTACTTCATGCGGTCTGGGTCCAGAACTTAGATTAAGTCTCTTCCTCTTTAAGTTTCGTCATTCTTATATTCTAAAAAGTACGGAATAACTACTTAGTCGATTGTAAAATTAACCACCAAAATATCTAAAGTATTGAGGGACAGGGAGTGAATACAAGAATAAGTTACTACAATATGTAAATACCTGCCTTGCACATTCTATCAACTTTATTACTAAAAGCACCTTTCCAGTTGAGCATCTGTGAGAAGAGACTTGGAGACGGGTTGAATCTTTAGGGTCGTATGTGCACAGTGGAACAGGTACAGCCAGGATGGGCCCTTACGGGCATGAGCTTCCATACAAAGCTGGCTACTTTGGGGGTGACTCCGGAAATGTGTTGGAGCATTCTGCTGAAATGTTACATGTGTCCCCTCCAGAATCAATCAGGAGGCCTCTTTCTTTGTTACTGAGGGTAAAAGCTGACAGCATCTTGATTCGCCCCCTTAAAAGTAAGAGCCTGGCACATTCCAGATCCTGGGCCACTCAGAAAATTCCCTGAGGTATCAGGCTTCTGTATTTTGGTAAGATTTATCTCTCACTATTGGAATATGTATAACCAAGACATCTAAGACACTTACTTTTCCTGGAATCAGTTCTTAAAATACAATGTCATCATGTAGTGAATTATTTGGTTGACCAGTTCAACAGTGAGATTCCTTGATATCTGAGTTCAGTGAAAATTGTGTCCGTCCCACGCGGCTGGAGTTCCTACATTGCCCGAGGGCACTGAGCTAAGGGAGCGAGGGTGAACCACTCCAGTCTGCACTTGGTCACCCAGCTCGGTGCCCAGGAGTAGGCTGTCTCTGCCTGTAGGAAGGCACACACAAAAATATGCCGTTTATCCATTTGCCCCTCTGGCCCCTGGGAGCTGACTTTTCTAATTATTCTTGCCAGGAACCAAGTTTTTCTAATTTGTCCACATATAGAGGCTTCCCCTTCCTTCTAATTGGGAAAAAAAAATAATAGTAATGATACTTTAAAGGGTGGTAGTAGCCCTATGTGGAGAATGAGTAACCCAGAAGCAAGTGATCAAGCTTTATTGCCGGGCTTGCTGGGTGAGAGCAATCTCCCCGCGCTTTCTTATCTTGTAATGGAGAAAAAGTATTTGTCAGGTCGGTAGCTGCCTGCCTACTAAATTGATCTGTTCCTATAGTAAGACGGTATCTGGCGGAACAGCTGCATTGGAATGATGATATGATTAAACTTAAAATCCTCCACGGTTTTTCCAAGAGGCATCTTTTGCAACAGCCAAGAGGAAGTCTTAAATGGGAACGCGATAAGAATCGCCATTCCTGATTCTTTCAAGTTTTGGTATTGGCTCTGATATCTGCAATTCACCCAGGAGCTGGTTTTGCTCTTGATTCGATTGTCTTTTTCACTCATGGTAGTCCTCACTTAGTGCGTCAGTAAGATTAACAATGTTATATCTATAATGATAGCATAAAGCCAAGGTCAGCGAACTATATCCATGCGCCAAGTCCAGCCCATAGTTTATGTATGTACAGACTTCAAGCTATGAAAAGTTGTACGAACAAAATAAAGAAAACAAAAACAAAGCAAAATATTCAACAGAAAGTGTTTGTAGTCTGCAAAGTCCAGACTATTTACTATCTGATCTGATACATAAAAAGTTCTCTGACCTCTGGTACGAAGTGTGTATGTGGGGGAACATGGTGATTTACTGCACTTGTATGTTGGCAAGGTTGCAACAGTTTAAATGAATTGTTCTAATAGTAACTCTAGCTAGATTGCAAAATTACCCATGCTTATTATAATCACTAGAACAATCACTTAAAATATACATGCAATAAAAATAGTTGAGCTAAAGATACAATAGATAATTTAATATAGGTAATAGAGATAATTTAAAATAGACATAAAATACTTAAATAATCCAAAGGAAAGCAGAAGATGAGAAGGTGCTACAAACAAAAACTAAATAGTAAAACTGTAGCTATAAATCCAACTATATAAACAATTGCATTAACTATTAATGGACTATCTTCATGACATTGGGTCAGGCGATAGTTTTTAGATATAACATTAATTTCACAAATGACATATTATTATTAAAAAAAGTTTTCAATATGTTTTTATTGATTTTTAGAGAGAAGAAGGGAGAGGGAAAGAGAAATAGAAACATCTATGAGAGAGAAACATCAATCAGCTGCCTCCTGCACATCCCACTACCTGGGGTCAAGCCCACAACCTGGACATGTGCCCTGACCAGGAATTGACCCAGCAACCTCTTGGTCCATGGGTGGACACTCAACCACTGAGCCACACCAGCTGGGTTCACAAGTGACATTTTAAAATAGATAAATTGGACTTCACCAAAATTAAAACCGGTTGCAATGAAAATTATACCATCAAGAAAGTGAAAGACAATCCAAGGAATTGGAAGAAAATATTTTCAAATTACAAATATCCTAATATAGTTGTATCCAGAATATAATAAAAAGACAAGTGATCCAATTCAAAAACAGGCAAATAATTTGAATGGGTATTTCTCCAAAGAAGATGTCTAAGTGATGAATAATTATATAAATAATACTCAATATTAATTATCAGGGAAATGCAAATTGAAACCACAATGAGGTATGACTTCACACCCTCTAGGGAGGCTATAGGAAAAGACAGAAAATTATAAGTATTGGCAGGGAAATTGGAAGCCTCATATATTGCTGGTAGGGGTATCAAATGAATATCAATTGCATTTTTATATACTAGTAGCAAACAATTGAATATTTATAAAAGTATATGTACATATTATTACATCATAGCATCAAAACAAAATATTTATGAGTAAATTTAAGAAAAGATGAGAAGGACCTCTAAAATGAAAGCTATAAAACATAGCTGAGACCCCGGCCGGTGTAGCTCAGTGGTTGAACGTTGACCCATACACCAAGAGGTTGCCGGTTCGATTCCTGGTCAGAGCACATGCCCAGGTTTTGGGCCTGATCCCCAGTGGGGGGCATAAAAACATAGCTGAGATAAATATAAAAACATATTTCTTAAGCCTTGTTACTCGTTTACTTACTCATTTGTTGTTTATTTTATTTTGCCGAATATTTATTTTGTGAAACCTAAGAATGGTGTAAGCCCTGGTGAAACTCGGAAGAGGCAGGTACACGAGAAGATAATCGAGGGAGGAGGCCCTGGAGTGGTCAGAATAGGATGAGATCACCAAACTCGGGGGAAGGACCAGCCTTGGTAAGGATGATAGCATTAAATCCCCCTGGGGCCAGTTTGAAAAGGGAAGAAAAAGATCAATGTATAGCATTTTTATAAATACTTACTCCCCCCTCCCCCCCGACTGTAAATTTAATTTGTTACATATTAAACAGTTCAAAACTACAAAAAGACTTTTAGAAATTTAGGAAAAGAGAAAATAAATTTCTCCCATAACTGAATCATCCCCCATGAACAATTGTTGATAAAAAGTTAGCATTGGCCCTGGCTGGTTTGGCTCAGCGGTTAGAGCGTTGGCCCTCGGACTGGAGAGCCCGGGTTCAGTTCCCGCTAAGGGCATGTACCTCGGTTGCAGTTTGTCCCCGGCCCGGTTGGGGTTGTGTGGGTGGCGACCAGTCGATGTGTCTCTCTCACATCGATGTTGCTCTCTCTCTCTCTTCCCCCCTCTCTCCTTCCCATTCTATCTGAAGATACATGCAAAAATGTCCTCAGGTGAGGATTAAAAAAAAAGTTAGCATCGGTTCCTCTGTATTTTTCTGGGCATGTATTTACATACGTAATGTATTTATATTTTATACTGATAGGATCATAGATGTATTGTTCTTTATTTGCTTTCTTTATCATTATTTTTCAACTATGTTTAGATCCCTCTTTTTTTTTTTCTTTATTGATTTTTAGAGAGGAAGGGAGAGGGAGAGAGAGATAGAAACATAGCTGAGAGAGAACATCGATTGGCCGCCTCCTGCATGTCCCCCACTGGGGATTTGGCCCACAACCTGGGCATGTGCCCTGACCTGGAATCAAACTGGTGACCTCCTGGTGCATGGGTCAAGGCTCAACCACTGAGCCACACCGGCCGGGTAGATCCCTATCTTTTTAAATAGCTTCACACAGAAGATCTTTTCTATAGATACTTCAGGTTTTATCTTACCAATTCATAGGATGTGCATTTAAGTTACTTTTCATTTTAGCTATTAATAGACTACTGAAAGTTAGTATGCTTGTCTATAAGTATGTCTTACTCTTATTAATATTTCTATAGAATAAATGCTAGACATGGACTTCATAGTAATTTTAAGCTGAAATAGAAATCTTCAGGGACTCTGGAGCAAACAGTGCTGATATTACCCAGTCAGAAGCAAGCCCATTCATCAGCTTCCTAGGGGAGAGAATGGCCTGAAGAGAAGGGAGAAGCTTGGGAATAACGAATGTTGTATGACACTCATCTTGCATTGTTTTTCCCTCAGTGATCATACTATTATATCCTTTACCTCTAAACCCTTACACAACTTCCGAGTGTTGCAGAGCCAACCAGAAAGCATATTTCCCGTTGCTATGGAAAGGTGACAGCCAACGGCAGAGCTGAGCTTGTTGTTTCATGTGGATGCATGTCAAGTCACTAAAAGGAGCTCCTGCAAAAGCAGGATAGCACACTGCACATCTGAAGGTGTCTGACTTCTTCACATTGACCTGAATGGGAGACTAGAAACTGTTCAAAAGTCTGTAGTTGGCGTATCAGTAAAATGGACCCAAGTTGCTCATGAAAGTCTAGCCATTTCTGCACTGTTCTCTAGTCCACCTGTTTTACTGATTCATCTAACCATTATGACCAAATTCACTGATTGGCCTTGCTAGTCTTTTTACAATAAACTTGCAACACTAAAATTGTTCTCAGAGTAAGAAAATAATAATAAATAAATAATTGGTTAAATGTTTGAATTTAGCCTAATAGCTAGATCTGTTTAATAGTTTTTTTTTGTTTGTTTTGTTTTCTTTTTTTTTTTTGCTTTGTATCTTCATTCAATGAATGTGCTTGAGAGCTTACTATGTGCCAGGACTAAGCAAATCTGTTTAGAATTCAAGTATAGGCAAGACATCTCTCTGGTTCCATGAAATGTTCACCCTAGTGAGGGAAAAAGACAAGCAATTAAAACATGTTATTGTCATAGGGGAAGGCAAGGTGATACTGGGTTTTTCAGAAGGTTAAAATAAGTCATATGAAATGAGAAGTTTGAACAAAGTGAAAGAAATTATGGATCGTTGGTAGAACTGTAAGAATTTCAGAACCGGTTACCAGGATTTAGCGAGAATACTAAGAAGGGGAGATGAGCTCTGTAAAACAAAAACTATTATGACAAAAGGCTAAAGAATGACTTAATCCTGCCTTATTTCCTCATGCAGAAACATGTACATCTAATTGATTTTATGTTTGGAGAAATTAAAGAGTTTATGCAAATTTTAAACAAAGTATCTTAAATTGGAAATTAGCAAAGAATTTATCCAAATTTTCCAGTGATGATAAAAATCAATATGAGCATTTTACTCACATTTGGCATGCACAGGCAAATACGTAAATATCATATAATCAGTATAATTTCTTTCCGAGTCTCATCGTGCCAAAAGAGAGACAATTACAAAAAGAATTACAAAGTACCTGTTTCCTCTAATGTCTTTGTTTAAAGAACCTCCTGGCTGTTTTCAAAGAACGCACAACACAAAATTCAAAACTTACCAGGGGGCAGATCATCGCTGTTTCCAAACCAACAGTAAAGTTACCAGTAATGTTAATTAACATAAATAATCTATGGATACCTATTGTGAACTCCAAGTATTAAATCTTTTCTGTTTATACCTTTTGGATATGTTGGGTGAAGGAGTGAGTGAACCGTGATGAATCAAAAGACTGAGCAGCTATGTATTTTAAATTCGCAGAGACTTTAATAAGAGTTGACTGCTGTATAAACAGAAACGATGTATATGGAAAGGTTGCTAGCACGTTATGTAATTGTAATAATCTGCTTTACTACCACATTTCCCACCACAATGCAATTACGTCTAAACCACTATTTAATCACATGTATCCATCTACTGTTAAACAAGGCATGGCGCCATCAGTGCTGGGGAATCTTATAGCTGGATTGCAGATTGCTTACAGAATTTGGGAATTGCAAAACAGGTTGAAAGCAATCTTTTCTGTGAATTAATGAGATATACTCAGATCATCTGCACTTTTCGTCTCCATTGAACAGGTGCAAAAATAGCAAAGGGATCATCGTTTTAAACTTTGTTGGGCATTGTGTAAAAATCTTACTCTATAAGCAATGCCATGACAGGCTAACAAGGAGGTGAAAAGGCCTAATGCCCGGTAGAATTAAAAACAACCCGAGGGATGCACACAAATTATTAAGGTGTTCCTACTGGATTCTCATGCAAAATGAAATGTTTTTGATTATTAGGAAAAGAAACATGTGTTCGACATATATTTGCAGTCGACCAAAAATTTACTGAGTGACTACTATGTAGAAAACACTGTAGTAGGCCTTAAGGACACAGAAATAAGTAACTTTTGGAAGAGATTAATATTCGCTCAATGCTCATTGCACCCTACTTGTTTTTCTCATAATTTATACAAGCTTTATGTACGTATTGACTTGTTCACTGATTCATATCCTTCTGACTTATGGGTTCTATTTTTTTTTTTTGACTTAAAACAACAGAAATTTTTGTCTCACAGATTTAGAGACTAGAAGTCCAAAATCAAGGTGTGAGCAGAACCAAGTCCCCTCTGAAGCCTCCAGGGGGGATCTTCCTTTTCTCTTCTGGCAGCTCCTGGTGTCCCTTAGCTCGTGGCTGCATCACAACACTCTCCTTCCGTCCTCTTCCTTCTGTGTGTGTCTCTCTCTGTACAAATGTCTGTCTTCTTCTGAGGACACCGATCCTATGAAATTTAGGTCCACCCTGATCTGATATGACCACGCTTTCACTAATTACATCTGCAGAGACCCTATTTCCAAGTAGGGCCACATTCGGAGGCTCTGGGTGGGCATGGAGTTTTGGAGGACACTGTTCCTGTAGCACGCTTGCCTCAGGAGAAATGGCAGACATAGGCAACAGCCTGTACTGGTAACTGCCCTATGACAGCCCAGTTTGGGGACTCAGAGAGATGACCCTTATAACAGGTGGTTCTTCATTCATTCAGCGTGAACTGAAACGAAGGGTCAGTGCTGACATGTCCCTAAGGAGGTTCTTCATTGTATGGTAAGGGTTAGCACATTCCATGACAAATCCAGTTTGGGAAAAGACTCTGCATTGATGCAGGTTCTAGTTTGTTGGCTAAAACATACCAAAGTATCAAAAGTATAAGTTAAAAATTAGGTACAAAAGGGAATATTCTCTTAGAATAAAAAAGAAGAGGCCTAGCCAGAAGCCCATGGATTTAGGGAGAAAAGTCAGCGTCTGCTGAGCAGGTTATCCAGAGGTATGGAAATCAGCAGCAAAATAAACATTTGAAGAGTCAAAGTGTTTTCTTTCAATACAGAACAAGTGTTTACCTTTTAAAATGAGGTACATATTTAAATTTTATACAAGCCTCCGGAAAACGATCAGAACGTACATTTCGGTGTATAATAAAAATGATATAAGGTAATTAGCTGAACGTCAGGTCTAGGGAGGCTCGCTGAGGATGGGCTGAGGAAGGAGAGAAGTCAGCCTAAACATTTTACAGTTGAACTCTTGTATGATAGCCTTTTTATTTTGGCTTTAACCTTACTCTTTCCTGACTAATGATGCATTTAAATTTTTATCCAGGAGTGGCGTAGCTGAAATTAGAGTTCTACCTAGGCACCTCAAAGCAGAGTATGTCTATATAAAATAATCATAATGCAAGTCCCCTGCTCTTCTTGTGAAAGGAGCCAAGGATTCCTCCACCACGAAAGGGGTCAAAATGCAAACACTTAAAAGAAGTTCATTTGGCGCAGCCGGTGTGGCTCAGTGGTTGAGCGTCGGCCCCTGCACCAAGAGGATGCCAGTGTGATTCCCGGTCAGGGCACATGCCCAGGTTGTGGGCCCGATCCCCAGTGGGGGCATGCAGGAGGCGGCCCATCTATGTTCTCTCTCATTGATGTTTCTATCTCTCTCTCCCTTCCTCTCTCTTTAAAAAGCAATAAATAAAAAAATTGTTAAAGAAGTTAATTTGAATGACAGTATACAATTTGTTGAAAAGGAAACTATCTCTGTTATTGCATTGTGACTTGATAGTTTTTACTCTATAAATGGAAACCCCAGCACAGTTACTAATTTATCACCAGCCCAGTTAAAAGTTAAAGAATTACTTAAATAAATCTTCACTGTTACACAAATGTAACCGAGAGAGGTTCAAATGTTAAACTTTAATTTTGAGTTTGTAACTAGTTTTAAAGACATAAGTACAGGCCCTAATGTTCGTAATAACTTCTGAGGAATTTAGTAATAACTTTTATAACTTAGTCATTTCAGAGGCATAAATGCATGCTCTACTTTGTCACATAAAAGGGGAAATAAGAAATTTTCACTGAAGTATAAATGGAACATATTTCTAACTACCCTTTAAAGAGATTCTTATGCCCTGGCCGTTTGGCTCAGCGGTAGAGCATCGGCCCGTGGACCAATGAGTCACGGGTTCGATTCCAGCCAAGGGCACGTACCTTGGTTGTGGTTCATCCCTGGCCCTGGTCAGGTCATGAGGGAGGAAACCAGTCGATGTGACTCTATCACATGGATATTTCTCTCTGTCTCTCTCTTTCCCTCCCTCCCTCCCACTCTGATGATAAATAGAAAAATATCCTTAGCCCAGCCGGTGTGGCTCAGTGGTTGAGCATTGACCCATGCACCAGGAGGTCGCCGGTTCGATTCCCAGTCAGGGCACATGCCCAGGTTGTGGGCCGGATCCCCAGGGGGGGGCATGCAGGAGGTGGCCAGTCGATGTTCTCTCTCATCGATGTTTCTGTCTCTCTTTCCCTCTCCCTTCTTCTCTCTCTAAAAATCAATAAAGAAAAAAAATTATAAAAAGAAAACTATCCTCAGGTGAGGAATAATAAAAAAAAAAAGATTCTTACCCCAGTGGGCGAGGGATTGGGGTGAGGGGGACACAAGTGTGTGGTTTTTCCATTATTATTATTATACTAATATCCTAGTATATTATACCATATATTTTTATTGATTTTTTTATATAAACAATGTGGGCTTCATTTGCTATGTGTTACGGTATATACTCTACTGTCGTCAGACGTGGTTCTCTGCCCTCTGAGGTCTCCTCCTGAGAAGCGTGAGGGTTAGTGGCCTTTTCTCCTGTGTCCTGACTCCGCCTTCCCCTTCTGAGAGCAGAGCTCCCTGAACTCCCCACTCAATACACGCTCTTTATCTGAGATCCACTCACGTTCTCAATTTCACCTCCATTCAGGCGAGACATTATCGACCAAATCAGCAGTCACAGAACTGAACAACTCAGAAGTCCATGCCCTGCTTATAAACAGGCCTTCCGGGTGTTCTCCAAGTCTCCTTTCTTATGCTTAAATCTGGGACCCAGGATTAATGGCTAAATGCCCAAGTTTCTTCCAAGTTTTCCTGATTGTTTGAATAACAAGGAAAGTAATCATTTTTTTAAACTACACAATTTTTCAGAGCAGGTTTTCGTTCACAGCAAAATTGAGCAAAGGGTACGTAGATTTCCTATATACCCCCTTGCCCACACACACAGCCTGCACCCCTATCAAAACCCTGCGCTGCAGTGGTATTTGTTACAATCAATAATTATCCCATCGTTATCACCCACAGCCCATAGTTTACGTTAGAGTTCACCCTTTGTGCTATACATTCTATGGGTTTTGATAAATGTATACACCATTATAGTATCCTACAGCAGAGTATCAAATTTAGTCCATATAATTACCTCCCCTTGGGCACTACTGACTGGTTGATCTCCATGAAATACTCTGAATGAAGACTCCCTGCCAGCCTAGAGGTCTCATTCCCACTTACTCCCCATTGTCTGGTCGGTGCTCTCGTCACCCGACAAGACCCAACTACTTCTTATGCCGATCGCTGGTTGATTAGGCTGACAGTTCTCATGACTCACATCCCTGTCTCTACTTTCACATTCATGCAGGGCGATGGGGTCAGCTTCCGTTTGCACCCATCTGACTCCATCAGTCCCATTGTTTTGGGTACTAATTCCCTTTCAATACTCAACTATCAAAGTCACTATGAGGAATACCACTTGTCTGAAGCACGATTCACAAGCAGTACATTCAAGAGAACAGAGGAAAAGGCTCTCATTTATTTTGAAATTAAACGCGTCTGTGATCTTTAGTATTTCATTGTGATGAGAGAGCAAAAGAACAACGTATCATTTCAGTAATGAAGAGTAGAGAATCAAATTTTGTTTGAAGTACCGCTGGTTGGTTTGGACCCTACACCACTCTTGGGCATTAACTCATCCAACAGCCCATAACACCACAGCATCTCAGAACTCTGAGGCATCTTGAAGGTTAGGTCGATCCCTACCATGTGTGTTCCATAAGAGGAGACTGGACCTTTTTGGTTAATGGGAGTTGCCCGATGTTACTCAGTTAGTTGATCGCCATCACAAAACTAAAATCTAGGTCTCCTTATTTGTGGCTTCCTTTCTTTGCTCTGTATGTTATTTGTAAGGTAAATGGTCTGAAGGAGAATGCAGGAATATAAGCAGAAGGCCAGGGGACTACCTTCCAGGGAGCTTCCTGGCATAACTCCGTGTGTGAAATCCACCAAGGGCAAAGTCTGTGTGATATAATAACAAATGTGTATTTGGTCTTTGTCTTTGGTTCCCGGCCTATAAAACTCTTGGGATCTCCAGAGTGCTAAGTGTCCTGTTAAGGAGATGACCGATGGCTGAGGTCCCCTAGGTAGCTTCAGGATGGAGGCTGGTCAGGAGAAAGACTGAGGGGTAATCAGTGTGTTGAAGTTTTCAGCCCCCTTCCTGACCTCTGAGAAAAGGACGAGGGCTAATGATAGCTAATGATTTAATTAATCTTGCTTGTATAATGAAACCTCCATAAAAACTTTTAAGTAATAGGGTTGGGAGAGCTTCTGGGTTGATGGATTTATCCCCATGCTGGGAGGATGGTGCACCCCCAATCCATAGGGACAGTTTGCCCCATATAACTGTTCATCTGGCTGTTTTTTGTTTTTGTTTTTTAACTAATCTTTTTTTTTAATTTATTGGTTTTAGAGAGAGGGAAAAGGAGAGGGAGAGAGAGATAGAAACATCGATGAAAGAGAACATCGATTGGCCTCCTTCTGCATGCCCCCCACTGGGGATCAGGCCCACAACCTGGGCATGTGCCCTGACTGGGAATCGAACCGGCAACTTCTTGGTGCATGGGTCGACGCTCAACCACTGAGCCGCACTGGCTGGGCTGGCTATTTTTATCTTTTATAATAAGCTAATAAGAATAAGTCAAGTAATTCTCTGAGTTCTGTGAGCTGTGATAGCAAATTATATAACACAAGAAGGGGGTGTAATGGGAACCCCCAATTTATAGGTGGTCACTTATGTGTGGGAGGCCTGGGACTTGCAATTAGCATCAATGTGAGGGGCAGTTTTGTGGGAATGAGCCCTTAACCTGTGGTGTCTGCGTAACTCTGGGTAGTGTCAGAATTAAATTCTAACTGCTAGTTGGTACGGGGACAGTGGAGAATTGGTTGGTATGGGAAAATAAACCCACACTGTTGGTATCACAAGTGTTGTAAGTAAAAACACAAGAGTCTGAGTCTCAGAATTGTATCATCAAAAACTTAACTTTATATAATTCCTCCATAAATTGCACTCGATGATGGCAGATACCTGTTGAAGATTTATATGAAACCAACAGGTGTGCAAATTTCTTAATTTATAGCAGAAATATATTTTCAAGATCAAGAATCAGGTACTCTTTATCCAGAGTTTCAAACATTTCTGAATAAAATATTTAGCAAGTTATTTAAAAAATAGTGTATCTAGCCTGGCCGGTGTGGCTCAGTGGTTGAGCGTCGACCCATGCACCAAGAGGTTGCCGGTTCGATTCCCGGTCAGGGCACATGCCCAGGTTGTGGGCCCGATCCCCAGTGGGGGGCATAAAGGAGGTGGCCAGTCGATGTTCTCTCTCATTGATCTTTCTATCTCTCTCTCTCTCTCTCTCTTCCTCTCTCTCTAAAATCAATAAAGAAAAAAAAAATAGTGTATCTAATGAGTTTTGATTAAAAAAGTAGTTGATATTTATTTCATTTAAGATATATCAAACGTCTTCCATTTAAATAGCTCCTTTGTGGTGATTTACCCCTACACGTGGAAAGAAGAATTTCTGATTGTTGACCATTGTTCATTGCTGCCTTAATACATTCTATGTAAGGACATATATGTGTCTGTGTGTGTGCATGTAATGAGAACATCCCGTTCTTTATTACAGAAAATGCTCTCTGTTATCACAGGAGAAATGCTCTTTGCCGAAATAAAAAAATAAATACATAAAAACGAAGTCATTAGTCTACCAGTAGGCTTTCTTTGATGTTCAATACCCTCCTTACAAGGATATTAAGATTAGTCATATTTGAAGCAAAGTCAGTATGTGTGCACAAAAGCTAAGTCTTACCAGGTGTCAAATTTACTGGTGGCAAATATTACAGCCAATGCAAGTTATTGAAATGGGGATGCTGCTCTTTTATAAAATACAGGTATTTTTTACTTAACCAATCATAATGAAGAACGAAAGCCTCAGCAGTGTACCTACAGGTGAGATTCTGTTAACACCAAGTTCAGATTCATACATAAGGGCACGATGGTACAATGTCATTGCTTCCGTTTTCAACTTAACCACTGTGATTATAAATAAATATTAAGCAAGATTGCATTATTTTCTTGCTAATGAAGAACTCTACAGAGGTTAAAATCTGGGGGTGGAGATGGTGTGTTTGGGTAATTGATAATTACTTAGCTGACTCTCTCCTGGAGTTCTAATGGGAGTTGGTACAAAATGCTGAAGCCTTTTTCTATCTGGGCACATGGTAGCAGCAGATGTGCCAAGTCATTATTAAGAATGAAAACATACCAATCAGTGTGGCATGCTTCCCAGTTTGCCCCCGAGCCAGCAAGGAGCACCCACACTGTCTGAGGAACAGCATCATCTGTGCAAGAGTGAAACCCCACCGAAGAATTGACAGATCTAACATTGCATGTGTGTGGTGTAACAGACTTTAAATCAGACACAATGTTTCTTGAATCCAGAGCAAGACACATTTAATAAATACCTCGAATTTTGTTGTGAGAAGTCAGCTTCTCATACATGAGTGGTCTCTCAGCAGTGACTCACATGTCCCAGTTCGTATAAGGGTCTCTGTGTTCCTTCTTGAACATTTGTTTAAAATGAGAATACACTGCCCAGAAATGAACAGGAATTCCATGATGATGGTTCCTGGCTCACTCTCTACCCCCGCTCCCTCATTCCCTGCTAAATTCAATGTGTAACCCACTCTGCTATTGTATGGGTTTGTTGTGGTTTTTTTTTTTTTAGCAATGCGTATTTGACCAAATCATTGTCTGTTTAAAGTTCTCCAGTGCCTCCTCCTCCTTGCACCCATGCTATACCTAGAGAAGATTTTTACACATTTAGCCTTGTATACAGATATCGTAAATGGTCCTCACTTATCAGTCCAAAGGTTAGTATCCATCGGAAGAGCAGTAATGCTAACATTTGCAGTTTATCTGCAAGCACGGGGACACCTTGCGACTCCGTCTTACAGAACCTTTCTCCCTGGCATCCTCAGGCAGGCTTTCCATAGGTCTGCTGAGCTCAATGCCAGCTCCGTGGACTGGCATGCAGTTCCACTCATCTGCCGGTCATGCTAATCTATTTGTCTATCCATCTACCTATTTATCTATCCACTACTTATCTATCTACTTATTGTATTAAAATAGATAAGGGTCTTAAATGTAACTACAAAATATTATGGTTCTTGACTCCAAGAGCAAGTGATACAATAAAGATGGGTTAAGAAAAACAATTTTCTTAAATTATGTGCTTTTGGTCAAACTGCTACATACTGTATATGTAGAAGGGATCAGAGTTAACACCTGTACGAAATATCTGAAAATCTTTGGTAAACATATAAATAAAGAATTCAATGTTCTATCATATTTCCATGATTAGTTTTTATTAATTCCTAAAGGGATTAATCGAAAATAAAACACTCAAAATTTACATATACTTTGACTCAATAATTTTGTTTCTAATAATCTTTAATAAAGATATAATTGTAATGCAGAAATAGGTTTTATCCCTCATGGCATTTAATGTACCAAAATTTAGAAATAACCTCAAGTTCAACAGCAGAGAATGGTTCCATTATTGCCATATAACTATACAATGGAATATTAATCATTCATTAAAAATTTGAGGAAAGTTATAATAAAGTTAACATACTGATATGATAATATTAAGTAAAAATAGTTTTAAAATTATATATAACATATAATCTCAACTTGTTAACAGAATATCAAGAATTAATGATAAGAAATTACACAAAACTATTAACAATGGTTATAATGGATGATGAAATGTGAAAATTTCCCTCATTTGTATTATTATCTATTTATTTATTTTTATTTTTAAAATATGTCTTTATTGATTTTTTTTTAGAGAGACAGGAAGGGAGAGAGAGATAGAAACATTGATGTGAGAAACATCAGTTGGCTGCCTCCTGCATGCCCCCTACTGGGAATCGAGCCCCCAACCCTAGCATGTGCCCTGACTGGGAATGGAACCGGGACCTCTCAGTCCATGGGACAACAGTCAATCCACTGAGCCACACCAGTCGGGCTTATTATCTATTTTTCAAAGTACCTTTCAAGTGTGTACAACTTTTGTATTTGAAAAGAAACTTCATTTAAAAGCAGAATTAAGTAGAATCAAGAGATGTGGCAATCCTACAGCAGGGCTTAGAGGGTTCAAATAGTATCCATTGTAGTCTTCCCAAGTGTATTCTCCTCTGAATTTTACTTAAACAGTTTTGCTAGCGAACAAAGTGAGCTATTGGTCTTGTTATAGACTTTAGAGTTTCATTAGGTTAGAAACAAATTAGCTGGCAATTTAGTTTGGGAACATGTAACAGCTGCTTTATTGGTAGATAGCTTATTAAAGTGCATTGGTAAATGATCGCCAACAAATTAAAAACACACACTCCTCTCCTCATCGATTAGCATTCCAAACATATACAGAGACACGATCTTATCCAAACAGACAAATCAAAGGAATCTTTAAAATAACTTCTATTTTTTAGCTGAGGTTAGTCTTCATTTGAACATTCCACACGTTTTAAGGTAATTGAGATTTTATTGAGCATTTTCTTGTTAAAAATTTAAGAGGTCATATAATTTTGATATTTCTCTGCAGAAAATATTTCACCAGCATTAGCAGGTCACTGTTATGAATGCCTTCATTTGAAAACCTAAAGGAGCTTTGCAAATCTATCACAACAAACTCAGAGTACTCTTACTTAATCAGCTACTCCTTTCTGATTATGTAATGCAGCTGAAGTCCCAATTAATATAGAAAACAGACCATAAACAATAGCTTCTACATGGTCTACCACAAACAAATCTACGAAACAGAAAATTACATATTGTGATCAAACAACAAAGTCCAAAGCCTTTGCCTTAACAAACAAAATAAGGTTGAAACGTCTCCATTCAAATCTCACAGTTACGAACACCTATTCCTTTATCTGGAATTGTATCCCACATGCATTTTGCTTTATATTAATTTGAAAAAAATGTAATAATAATACTAACAATGACCATTTCTTGAGCTCTCAGTATGTCCCTATGTCTAGACTATTACATTATTGATGAGTTTAAACTATCAAATGAATTGTTCCATTTAATTTTAATTTTTTTTCTTTATTGATGTTAGAGAAAGATAGAAACATTGATGAGAGAGAACATCGATTGGCTGCCTCTTGCGTGCCCCCTACTGGGGTCAGGCCCACAACCTGGGCATGTGCCCTGACTGGGAATTGAACCAGCAACCTCTTGGTGCATGGGTTGATGCTCAACCACTGAGCCACACTGGACAGGCTCCATTCAATTTTAAATAAATGTGATTGAAGCACAACATATATACAGAAAAACACATGACGAAAGGAAGAGCTCACAATTTTTCACAAAATATACTCCGTCTTTGACTGTCACTAATATTTAAAAAAAATAGAGAATTAGCAGCACCCTCTAAGCAATTTGAAACTCTTCCATTAATTAATTCCAAGGCTGCAATAGCTATCTTCTGATTTTCTGTCACAACAGACACATTGATATGGTATGTGACTGTGTGACCGAATTTATTTTTTTCATTCAACATTATGCTTAAGAAATTCATCCACTTTTTGTGTTTAGGCATGATTTTCAACTCTTCTCACTTCCAGTATTTCACTGTGTAACTTGACAATTATTTATCCACCCTTTCAGTGAAGAACATTTGGGGGTCTCTAGATTTTTAGCTTAAGCCAATAGTATTGCTACGAACATTCATATATGCTCAATTTTAGTAGATGCTGCTCAAGAGATTTCTAGAGCAGTTGCACCAATTTACACTTCCACCAATGGTGGGACACCAACCTGTGTTACTGTTTATTCTTCCTTCGCTTGTGCTATGGAGAAGGGGTAGATACTCCTTTGTTGAGAGCAGCTAGCCTGTGCCCTGGGAGATGTTGAACAACATGCCAGGCTCTACCCACTAGATGCCAGCAGCATCCCCCAATTGTGACATCCGAACATAACTCTAGTGCTACCCTGGCCACTGTGGCCGGTATGGCTCAGTTGGTTGAGCATCATCCACTGTACCGAAAGGCTGCCTGTTCGATTCCCGGTCCGGGCACATCCCCGGGTTGCAGGTTTGACTCCAAGTTGATGTTTCTCTCTCTCTCTTTCCCTCTCCCTTCCTCTCTTTCTAAAATCAATAAAAGAAACATACTTTAAAAATATCTCTAGTGCTCTGTCCCCTGGGAAATAAAATAACCCTTGGTTGAGAACTATTGACCTATAGTAAATGATAATTTTGAATAGAGGATGCCACAATATAAAACTCATAATATCTTCCCTCTTTTTTGGTTGAAACTGAAAAGTATAACTTATTTTTCAAGCTCCCACTAAATCTGGAGAACCGTAAGAATTAAATTCAGTAGGATAATGCCGAGTGATCTGCACATTCAGAAATAAGACAAAATAGGTGAGAAACGGTGGTCGTGTCTTTCTCTGGGTCAAAATCTATGAGACAATAAATAAGCTGCCAAGTTCAGCATGGCTCAGCCTGGTCTTTCCCAATTCCCCGCGGTGTGCTTGGAGGAAGAGTTTAATTCCTATTGAACTTTTATCCAAATTTAGTGAAAAGCAGTGTAAAGCTCGCCCTGGCCCTCTGCGATCCCCCGACTGGCCACATCATCGCTCTTTTCCTTCCCAGTGTAAAGGGGGTTGGAAACTGTCACCTCTGCTGCCATTATGAAGAATGGACTCTGAATTTATTTCAATCGAATCCTTGCCATCCTGCTCCTTCCCAAGCACGAGAGCATTTCTACCTGGAATCAGGTTGACTGCCAAATCATTTCGTGTCACCCCTTCGGATCAGCAACTTGTACTTACTCGCCTTTTTATGGCTTACCCTAATCCTGTGTCTAACATGTAGTGAGACAACCTAGGCTAATACCTTTTAAGTACTTTCATAATTTAAATGAATAAATAAATATTCAAGGAAGGTATTATCTATATTGATTTCCAGAATAGACATGAGTTCACACACACACACACACACACACACACACACACACACTGAAGACACTATGCTGTGACTCCAAGATCCCTCCTTTAACGAAGGACATGTTGCCCTAGGTCTAACTTGTTACATTATTGGGACCAGTCAGTACACTGTAGTTTGAGTTTCTACCATATAGCAATAACACTATATCAGTTACTTTCATATCCTCCAATATATACTCATTTGTAATTTTTAAAATACATTCAGAACATAGGGGCAGTCAACTGCTCAGATAGATGCAACTATGTTGGGGTGTGACAGATGAAAGAATACTGAAATTAGTTCTAGAGAGTTTAGTTAAAAGACAAAAGAAAAACATAGCGTATAATGGCACAGTCAGCCTATGATAAGCATACAAAGTCAAACTTACCTATCTCAAAGAAAACAGTATATCACTTATGCAATACACCTGCATTAGGCATCACTGCTGAGGATCAGCTTTTGAGTCAATGAAAGAAAACAGGAATTCATGGACAAAGGCGCAGGCCTTAACTACACACTACATGTTTTATTCTTTCTTTTATAAAAAATGTATACTCTGCTTTTCTGCCAGTACAATACATAAACAAAAATGCTAATATCCAAAAAGTAAAGCAAAACAATAAGTAAAAAGTTGCTATATACAAAATACTGTTGATAAATATCAAGAACTTATGGGCTGTCTTGGTCCATTCAGGCAGCTATAAGAGAATACCATAAACCCAGTGGCTTATGAACAACAGAGATGTCTATGTCACAGTTTTGAAGGCTAGAAGTCCAGGGTCAGGGTGCCAGCAGGTTCTGCTTCTGGTGCCAACCCTCTTTCAGGCTGCAGGTGGTCTTCTCTCTTCTTGTATCCTCAAATGGTGGAGCAGAGAGAAGCCAGCTCTCTCGGACTCTTCCCCCCCCTTTATTGATTTTAGAGAGAGGGAGAGAGAGATAGACACATCGATGAGAGACAATATTGATTGGCCACCTCCTGCGTGCTCCCCATTGGGGATTGGGTCCACAACCTGGGCACATGTCCTGACTGGGAATCAAACTGGTGACCTCTTGGTACATGGTTTGATGCTCAACCACTGAGCCACACCGCAGGACTCTCTTGGACTCTTATAAGGGCATTAACCCCATTCAGGAGGGTTCTGCCCTCATGACCTCACCTGACCCCAATTACCTCCCAAAGGCCAGGTTTTCTCATACTGTCACATTGTAAGGAAGTATTTCAACATATGAATTTTGGTGGGGACACATTAAGTCAGTTACATGGGTGTTACTTGTGTTTGGGTTCAAACATATTCTACTGCTTGCATCTCATAATCTTGGTCTTTTCATGCCTTTGCCTGTACTGTTTCCCTTGATGGAAACATATTAATCCTTCTTAGAAGGTATTTTTTAAGAAATTCAATCCATGGTTAAATGTACCTTTTCTTGATAAATGTCCTCATGTCACCACCTTGAATTAGACTCTTTCCGGTGAACTCCCACCGAGTCCTGCTCAGAAACAACAGGGCATGTATCGTACTGACATTGAACTGGGGGTTGACTCGCCTGCCTCTGAAGATTGTCTACAGGTCTCATTGTCTACGGAGAGCATTAGGCAGGCTCGACTTTGACCCTACTACACAGTAAGAGCTTTACAAATAAAATAGACGAAGGAGGAAGGGATGATGGAAGGAAAAGACAACTGGAGGAAACGTTAATTGCCCAGTGGCAGTGCACAGGCTGGCCATTGTGCTCCACCCAAACTCAGTGCCACGGAGCTTCCAAGGTCCCTGGCTTTCCATAAACAAAGACAGGTGGCCCCAAGTAACATTGGGCCTTAAACAATATTAACTATTCTGAGAACCAAGTGAAGGGTTCCTTGTGGGAGGTTTCACTTCCTCCATCCTCTTTATACATCCTGTCCCCTTCTATTTTTCATGCATTTTAAAAGTTAAGAAACTAAGTGAACACTAGGAAGACATCTAATGCTCCATGAAGAAACAGGATGCAAGCCATGTCCTGTGATCTAATTCTCAGCCTGGTGGAGTCTCTAATGAGCCTCCAGGACTGAGATTTAGCGCTCAGCTTTCAAACTTGAGATTTTTCTGAAAATACATCACTCATGGATCATTACTCTACCAACATCAGAACTGACTTATTAAATCCTCCAGCGAAGGGATGTTTGCACTTAGATATCTTAAAAGGTAATTGGGCTGTTTGTACAGCAAATATTTAACTGCAGAGACCGCAAATTGCCGATGTTTATAGACCTGATGTTTGATGTCATCTCCAGCACGCTTTCTAGTGCTAATATTTTGCAGTGTAAGCTGAATTCTTAACTACTTGATTGTCTCCTAAGTGGAAGGTAGTTTTTGAACTATACTAAATCTAGCAATTTTTCCCAGACAAATTGGGGGCAATGCTGTTGGATTGAACTTGTAATATTAACCAAAATCTTTGCTGGTATTTAATCAGAGGAATGCCCCTATAACCTGATAATTCACAGCTGATGGCACCTTTAAGGTTGTTGTTTCCTGGAGGGGCAGGATTCCAGCTTACTCTGGAGACACCACCCTTTGCAAAATAAATGGCACGAGGCGTCTATTTTCAACCAAACTATTGACTCTTCGGGTAGAGTATTTACATTCATTTCCCTACCCAAACTATAGGATGTCTCTCCTTATTTTTAATCAGTTGTTTTCTACCTACAATTCACTTGATTATTTTAATTGAATTTATTGGGTGGCGTCGGTTAATAGGATCATATAGATTTCAAGTGCACGTTTCTGATACATGATCTGTATGTTGCGTTGTGTGCCCAACACTCAGTCAAATCTTCTGTCACCATATATTTAGCCCCCTTTACCCTCTACAGTCCTCTTACCCCCTTCCCTATGGTAACTGCCATACTGTTGTCTGTGAGTTTCTGTTTTATATCCCACATAAGAATGAAGTCATATGGTTCTTGGCTTTTTCTGACTGACTTATTTCGCTTAGCAGGGTCCACCCATGTTGTCGCAAATGGTAGTTGAATGTAAATTCCAACTGTGCCTTCTTTTTTTCCAGATGTATTTCCAAATCACATAAGGTTTTCTCTCTCCCTTCAGAAATGCGAAAGGAGGAGGAGAGGGAGGAATAATTATACTTCCCTATCTTCAGTTTGCCTTTTTTGGGAATCAAGTGTCTTCATAACTGGCTGTAATAATTTATTCTGGAATGGAAAAAATCACATAAATGATAACCATTTTATTACGTGTCTTGAGACAGCAGAATTCACACGTATGAGGCATAGTGAATTATATGCCTCACACTGTGGTTGTTCACAAACATCCATAAACACACTGTCACGTGGAGAAGAAACCACCAGGCGTCTGAACACAGCCCGTGAGCATAGGATAGAGCACTCTTTATGAACTGCTTTCTCTTGTGAAATGCTTCAGGAATTTCTCTTTCTATTAGAGATATGGTTTTAACTAGCTTAGGTCTCTCCATTCAGCAAGAATTTTTTGATCTCTCTATTTTTGTGTGTGTGTGTGTGTGTGTGTGTCTCCATAATTAAATAACTGTGAGGTAAGGTTTAGTCCAACTAAACTAAAAATACTCTCATTTGGCAAGAGACTAGGTCTTAATAAAAGACCATGTTTAAATAATTTTAGTACCAGATATACTAAGTAGTCATGGAAAAATTGCTATTTTCCCCACATGTGAACTCTGAACCTACTATTTATTATTGCTTTAAATAAATGCTAATATGCACACACAGGAGGTGACATCCCACACCAACCCCAGGACACGTATAGCCCGCAGGGAATTTGTGAGCTTCCCTATCATGGGATGCCTTATCTCCAGGTCACGAGCTAGAGTAGTCTCACGTCTCAGGACATGCAAAACTACGAGTAACCATTCACCTTAAGAAATGCGTGTTGCCCCGGCCAGTGTGGCTCACTGGTTGAGCATCGACCCATGTACCAAGAGGTCACCGGTTCGATTCCCAGTCAGGGCACATGCCCAGGCTGTGGGCCCGATCCCCAGTGGGGGGCATGCAGGAGGCGGCCAATCGATGTTCTCTGTCATCCATGTTTCTATCTCCCTTTCCCTTCTTCTCTCTCTAAAATCAATAAAGAAAAAAAAAATTTTTAAATGAAATGCTTGTTGCTTCCTGTCTCTTGAAATGACATGAAACGAACTCTAAAAGATAATACAGTGAGCTCTGATGGCCACTTCTAGTAGGCAACGGGTGATGAGCCTTCCTTTTAATAGCTAAAGTAGAAATAATCCAGAATGTCATTTTTCCAAACAAGGTCTATAGCAGAGAAAAAAAACACAACTCACATAATATTGAGTCGTTGGTAAGCTTAAGTAAAATCATGCTAAGAAAAGTTTTAGGAGTCCTGGGTGGGTACTAGAAATACCCAGGGGACACTTTGTAAAGTATGTGATTGTCTAACCACTAGGCTGCACATCCGAAACCAATACAAACTAATGTTGGATGTAAACTGTAATTGAAGAATAATTCTTTTAAATGAAATGTTTTAGGAGAAATCACAGACTCCGCTTAAACATAGAGAAAAGGGAAGTATGTAAAACCCAAAGACATTTTTAGTTCCAAATGGCTTTTTTTTAATATATAGGGAGGAGTCATAACTCATTGGTACATGGGGACTTTACAAAGTTATCCTTTCCTGATGAAGATATTCCAGTGCATGTGCACGTATGTGTGTGTGTGTGTGTGTGTGTGTGTAGACATATGTATATATGTATCACTATATGTATGTACGTAATATTCTTTGTAGATAAGACTAAAATTATTCACAACACATGCTTTGGATATTTCCCCTAAATTCTAAAGTAAAAAATAAAAACAAACAAACAAGAACAACTTTATGTGCGCACACCAGACATAAACACACACACCAGACATAAACACACACCTGCGTTGGTTAGATAATAACTGCGTGTGCATTAAAGGATACATTTCCTAATGTTCCAAGTAGCAAAACCTAGCTAAGCGCCACCTCTTGCCAAGATGAGTCTGGGAATGAAACACGTCGAGTGTAGCTATTACACAGATCCGTTCTGGAGTTACAGTTCCAATCCAGCTGACAACACACCAGCCTCACCACGGCAGAAAAAAACTTTCTTTCTCTAATTCTTAGTATGCTAATGTGTGAAACAGGGTTAATGATGCACTCACATTACAGAGTGGTCACGAGGATGAAAAGAAATATTTGCAAAGTACTCGGTGCAAGGCAAAGTAATTAGTATCTGAAGTAGAGTAAATATTCAGTAAATGTGCAGTGTAATGATGATGATGATGATGTACTCTTCACCCTATAAAAATGTTTGTGAATAGCATGGCATTTCCCCTTAAATGTGTATTTTAATTCATTTCTTCATTTGTTTTGAGAAGATTTGAGCCCCTTCCTTTCCCTGCGTCGTGCTAGCGCTGGGGATACAGTAGTCCTCAAACACACATACTCCTTTCCCTGCGGAACTTGCAAAGTAGGAAAAATACAATGATTATGCAAACATCTGACTATAAATTACGGTAACCGACAAGAAGAATGAAGGTGCTAAGAATATTTAAGAGGAAGGGTTATTCTAATCTGAGCTATAGTAACAAATACAGGATTTCCCATGAAATATTCGGGACATAACTTATACTAAAAGAAAATCTGAAATATTTATTTACCTGGAATAATTGTTTACTTGAATTTCAAATGTAACTGGGCAGCCTGTATTTTATTTGCTATCCAAGGACCCTAGTCTGAGCCTCAGGAGAGACGTCTCCAGGTGGAATTAGCTGCTGAGCTGAGACCTGAAGAACGGGTAAGCACTGCCCAGGCCAGAGGGGTGCAGAGCGATGGAGCTCTGGGAAGCAGAGGAGACACATGTGCACATACATGTTCCGAGGGAGGAGGGAGCCAGTGCATCTCGGGAGCCTGCCGTCCAGTCTAGGAGCTCAAACTAGAAAGAGAGAGGTGGCGTTTCGTTCCGCTGAAGCTACAGGCAGGTTTCGATAAGCAAGGGTCTTGCTCCATACTTGATTGACTGGGAGTCCCCGAAAGGTTTTAGGCAAAAGAGTGGAATCAGAGTTGCCTTTTAGGCACAGCGATCTTTCCAATAGCTTTGACTAGTATCTCCCTTGTAGTGTACAACTCTCCTTGTCAGACTTGCTCCTGTCTGCACGTATCGAGCAGCTCAAGCCCCACAAGAAGTGAAGGGACAGATACGAAATATGTGAGCGTAACTAGTGCTTGGAAAGGACAAGCATGTTGAGGGACTGTCATGGGAAATGTGGAAGTGCTTAGACCAGGGGTGCATGACTGCCTGGGGTGAGGATTTTGAACAACTCTGAGACTGATGTGAATAAATATGTATGGTTACAGTTCATTATTATTTTCACCAAGATGATTGCCAGGTCCAATGGAATGTATGTCTGAAAAACTTTTGATACATATCATCACATTTATTGACGTTCAAATGGTGTGAGAATGATGTAGGGATGTTTCCCCCTAATTATGAGTGGCATTTTGTTGTACATTTTAGTGTCCAGTAACGACTAATATGAAGTGTTAGAGAAGGACAGATTTTTATTTTTTATTTTATTTGTTTTTCCTGTATTTTTTTTTATTTTAAATAAATGTATTGAGGTGCTATTGGTTAATAAGGTTATATAAGTTTCAAGTGTACACTTCTGTGATGTATCATCTGTAGATTGCATTGTGTGCCCACCACCCAAAGTCAAGAGAATAGCTTTTGAAATCACACTGTCTCGGGTTTGAATTTTGGCTATGCCAGTGTTTTCGACTGTGAATGCAGGAATTACTTAGCATCACCGAGCTCAGTTTCCTCAATCATCACATAAGGATGGTCTCCGCTTCCCTTACTGCCCAGCACACCAGATTATGGTAAACAGTCCGTAACTGTATTTAAGCTTCTACCACATAAGAACACTATGCTAGTTATTATTTTTAAAAATATTTTTTCTTTATTGATTTTAGAGAGAGAGAGAGAGAAACAGAAACATCGATGAGAAAGAACATCGATTGGTCGCCTCCTGAATGCCCCCCAGTGGGGATAGGGCCCACAACCTGGGCATGTGCCCTGACTGGGAATCAAACCGACGACCTCTTGGTCCATGGGTCCATGCTCAACCAGTGAGCCACACCAGCTGGGCTATGCTAGTTATTCTTATATCCATCAATGGATACTCATTTGTGATTTTATTTTTATTTCTTTTATTTCTTATATTTTCTGTGTGAGCGAGTCTCCCATTAACAACCAGAAGACCCACTGAACAAATTCAAAAAGAACTAAAAGCACTTTATTTGTGATTTTAAAAGAATATTCAGACATGAGAACAGTGAACTTCCCAGATAAACCCGCCAGATAATCTAAACATCTTAGGTCTGATGGATAGAGAAAAGGAGTAATGATGAACAGAGTTATAGAAAGTTCACTTTATTTGAAAAACAGAAGAAACAACTTATAAATATAAAGACATGGTCATTCTACATCACCCCACAAGTTGTCAAACAACTGCGAAGGAAAATAATGAACAGATGCCCCTCTGTGCCATACATCTGCATTATGCATCATGAATGAAGGTTTCATTTTGGATCAGTAGAGAAAGCAGTTCATGGAGAAAGTTGTGCTTTGCAGCAGTATTAATAAATCCACCTTCAATATGAGACCTGCCAAACGAGTATGGCATTTGTGATATTGACCTTCTTCTGAATCAGTAATAAAAATACCAGAATAATCAGAACAGATGTGTCATTAACAGTGATGTCAAGACGGATGATGATTTGAAAAGTATTAGTAAGCGTGCCAGTATTGAACCATGACAAAACAGATCACAGTCAGTTCACAGCTTTAGCAGTGACATCAGGAAAGCCATACACAGGTCCAAAGATGGTGCACTAGACCAGTGCTTTTCTACCGGTGTGCCGTAACACTGGTGTGCCACAAGAATTTTAAAAACATGCAATATCGAACTTTTTAGTCAGGGGCACTGACCTCTTTGCCCTTAGATTGTCAAGCAAAAAAGGACAACAGCCAACACAACAATAGCCGTCTGATGTGATTGAGTCAAAATAATACCTTTTTTTTTTTTTGGTCACATTGGAAAAAATGTATTTTTTAGTGTGCTGCAGAATTTTAGTAATTACTTTGTGTGTTTCATGCGATGAAAAGGGTTGAAATTCACTGGACTAGACAATGGATGACTATGTCAATTTCCGGCAGAAGCACGTGTGACCTAATGAGGGGCATTCCAGGGAAAGAGTGGAATTTGAGCAATAAACATTTCTTCAGTATCACACTTACAGTGGTTCAGAGCTAGGTTCTGATATTATCATCTTTCCTAGATTTAACATCCGGAGGTACCAAATGAAAAGTAGAAAAACTTTTTTGCTAATATATTTTATTCCTCTGATCCAGATTGCACACTTTTTATGAGGGGGATACAAGGATTATGTCTTATGTGTCTTAATGCAAATATTCTAATTATATACATTGTTTGTTATCCAAAGAAGCTATCTCTTGCCTCTACTTTCCCCCTTGAAATAACATAATATACTTAATTGTCTTACATATACTAAGTACTTAATACTTACTATATTTCCCTTGGCTGCATTTATGTTCTTAACATAAATTTTGGTGAATAACATTTTAATTGCCTTTACAATTACATATACGATGTGTTAAATAAAGACATCTACATGGAACTAACAAAGGAATATAAGTAAGCAATTTCTCATTAACCAATTTGTAGAAAGAATAAATCTGTTGTAAGAAACACATAAAGCAGGGATATCCTACTGTGATTGAATGAAAGAAGTCGTCCCTGTGAAGTGATCCAATATCGTGTCTGTGTTCATTGTTTTCAGCTGTGTCGAGTAGAGCACTAGAATGCCTTCGTGATCCCAAATTAATGGGAGGAGTCAAACATCACATTCTGATCAGTAGCTAGTTGTGAATGAGCAGGGCCATGATTTAGAATCCCATCAATAGACAAGTATGTTGTTGGGGGAGAGGGAGATAACTCAATCTGTGTTTAGATATATGTAAATTTTAAATATGGATTTTTAAAAAACGTGTTACTAATATAAGTGAATTTCTAAAACACACTCAATAATATCATTTTGCTTACAAACACACTGATTCCTTCTCCTCAGAAGGGACAAAGTCTAGACTGTGTCAGCGTGGGTACAAATCAGTAACTACCCAGTCTTGATCTATTTAATTAACTTCAGGCCAGCCACTTCTCTTTGTTCCAAAATCAAAATCAACGCTTCTTAAAATTCCTCTAGTGTATGGACCCGTGTGGGAATCTGAGAAAACATATGGATCTGTTCCCCAGGGCGTGCCTTCTTATCCAGACGTAGCTCAAATGCAATATTTACAAGGAAGCCTTAACCAACTCCCACGGCCGAATTCACTCTCCTGACTTAATAAGCACACACGTCGGATTGCAGAACATAGTCAGACTTACAGTGGTTCATATGACTCTGAGTTCTCGGTGTCAGGGATTTTGTCTTATCTTTAAATTCTAAGATCCTAGCACAGAGTTCGACGCAGAGTAGTCACTTAAAAATTGCTTGCTAAAGCAAAAAATGGCCCCCGTTGGCTTTACTTGAATTATTTTAAAACAGTAAATTCCAAAAAGTAATGAAGATGAATGAAGAGAACAGATGAGCACTCGTGGTACACAGATCCATGTCATAAAAAAATACCATTTTAAGTAATGAGTAAAAAAATCATAAATATATCACACACAGTCACACACACGTGGCTATGTATCTCTGTATTTATGTATCCATGTGTCTGTCTATCTATCTATCTATCTATCTATCTATCTATCTATCTATCTATCTATCTATGAGGATTTTTCCAAATGTAAAAGGCAAACACAGAAGACTAATATTATCTTAATCACATCCTCCTCTTTGGGTACATTTAGCTTCATGAGAAAAGCATGACTCCTGGTGTCCGCAGCGATACACATTTTGGAGTTCAGTCTCTTTTGTGTGATCGTAAGTATTTTATTGATAGAGCTTTAGTCTAGCCATTTATGAAATGGGGGTGATGATGCTGAGGAAAAAGAAGGTACTGGTAGTAATAATTATAATAGTAATACCATCTTCCATTCATATATATGTGGATATCTTGATGATCGAAAGAGGCCGTGGGAAATAACTTCAAACTTAAATCATTATATAAACAATAGCTATTATTAAGTTGCAGTAGTTATAAAACAGTATACTGTTTAAGTTAAAAGAAAAACCCAAATACTCATGTCCTGTATGTGGGTAGGTGCAGCTAATATTTTGAAGAATTATTGTATAATTTGCAAAATTTGGTGAGAGGGCGTTGGTTCTAATATAATTCAACTCACGGTGTTTTGTATGTCCTTAACACAGGACAAAAATGAAGTGGTTTTATTTTTTTAATTTAAAAAATCACCTATCTAGGAGAACCCACAGTGAATATGATGAGCTAAAAAGTAAGCAACAGTATGAGAATTTTTGAAATATTCAGGGGTGCATTTCTATTTGTTCAGTATATGTTAACATTGTTTGAACTAAATACTGCTGCACGTGAATTCGTGTTTATGAGGTCAGCAGGGTACTTACAACAACCCCATGAGGTGTTTGTTATTATCCCCATTTTGTGGATGAGAAAATGGAGGCCCGCTACAACGCTGTGGAGTGGAAGCCTGGGGTGAAGCCTCGGTCTGCCTGGCACTGGTTGATGTTCTCTTTCTGCTCCAGCTGTGCCATCTCATCCTACTGGAGTAACAGCTGGCAACCTTTCTCATCTCCTGGCACACATACACTGATTACTAAAGTTCTGCGGCACACCAAAAAAAGTATTTTTTAATTATCTAAAAAAAAAATTGGTATAATTTTGATTCATTCACACTGGACTGTTGTTGTGTTGGTTGTAGTCATTAAAAAAAAATTTTTTTTCTTCATTGATTTTTAGAGAGAGAGGAAGGGGGAGGTAGGGAGAGATGGAAACATTGATGAGAGAGAACATCAATTGGCCGCCTCCTGCATGCCCCCCACTAGGGATTTGGCCCACAACCTGGGCATGTTCCCCGACTGGGAATTGAACCTGCGACCTTTTGGTGCATGGGCTGTTGCTCAACCAATGAGCCACACTGGCCGGGCAGCCAGCCCGTATTAACAGACTAGTGGGAGCCGCGTGGAGATGGGGAGGGAAAGCAGCATTTTCCAGGGCGTCCAGCCTACTGGAAACTCAGAGGGTTCCAGGTGTCAAAACGCATCTGCTCCCTGCAACACTGCAGGGAGGGTTTACTGCTGGGTAATGAGAAGGTCGAGAGTCCATCTCAATACTCTAGGGCAATGGTTTTCAACCGGTGTGCCACCAGCGTTTTTGAAACATGCAATACCTGACTATTTAGTCGGGGGCACGGACCTCTTTTCCCTTTGATTATCAAATTTTTAAAAAATGACAATAGCCAACACAATATTAGTTGTCTGGTGTGAATGAATCAAAATTATACCTATTTTTTTTCAGACTGGCAAAAAATATATTTTTTGGTGTGCCGCAGAATTTTAGTAATTACTTTATGAGTGCCTTGAGCTGTAAACGGTTGGAAATCGCTGCCCTAGAACTATGAACACAGAGAGAAGTGTTTCAGTGACCTGCAGGGGATGTTTTATATTTGTCTTCTGGCCGGAGGACCTCACCAATTATGTGAAAATGCAAACTGGTCTCCTCACCTGATTTTGAGTAATACCTCCTATGAAAATAAAAATGCCCGGAGACAGGATTCAAAAGTTATACAAGATAAAATTACACGAAGGATTTTTTTTCCTGAGGAGGCAGAGGCCAATTAAAATACTTTAAAAGTAGGCAATTAAAAAATGACAGAGAAAAACAAAAAGAAAATGAGAAATAATCTATTCTTATGGAAGCAATTCAGAAATTTTAACACTGCACACCATAAACACACACAGAGATGCACACACGCCTTGTGTTAGGAACACAGAGGCACAATGCACATAGATCCAGAAGGAGGGCCATGAGCTGGCGTCTATGGCTGAGTGGGGCAAAATCATGAATCACTTGTCATTTCCCCCTCTGCGCCCAGCTGCAAAATTGTCCCTTCTCTACATTGCACAATGAAAATGAAATACGTGTAACATACATAGGTACCTCTTTCCATAGAAGACTCCATGGCTTTCCATAACATGTAGAAAATCCGCAAGAATGATGGTGTTTAAGGAAATGTGTCACGTGTGTGAAGATACCTTTCATGATGTATGGCAAAGCCCATTTGGGCGAGAGAGCGAGCGAGCATTGTATACAGAATTGTTTACATTGATTCCCAGCCTAACCAAGGACTGTACTTTTGTTCTGAAGTGTCCTGGCTCCATCGTTTGTTAAAACGATATACCAAGAATTATAATCTCCTTTTTCTTCATCATATACTTTACTTAGTATAGGTGAGTAGTAAAGATTTTTCTTTTACTTCTCCCCGCTTTGGACAATCCAGCGCCTTTGGACAATCCATGCTTGAAGACTCCTTCTATCATAAACCTTTGTGAATGGAGGAGGCTGCATTGATCCCGGTCATTTGCCACTAGGATATAGACACGTGACCCAGGTTTGACCAATCAAAAGTGTCCATCCTCGTAAGGGCTTTGGTGGCAGGTGGAAGTATCAACATGTTGAGTTTCCGGGGGCAACACGAGGGATCACAGCAGAGGCCAGTGTCCCGTGAAGTGGTTGATGACGGAGTCGTGGTCCACTGCTCAGGGCTCTGCTGCTTTGGGGGCGTGTTTTGCGCGATGCCTGGTTCTGGTTGATACCTGGCTTCCATTGTCCTGCCCACGCGTGAAGCTTGGTTCTGTAGCTTTCCTCTCAGTCGGATGATGTATCCACTGCCATTTCTATTTATTGTATTCTTAAATCAGCTAAGGTTGGTTTCTGTTGCTTGGACTTGAAACGTCTTGACTGATACAAGTGTGAAGAAATCATCCTAGCGGGGAAAATGTATGAGAACTTCCTGGAATACATCCTTTACCATTTTGAAGTTGGGGATGGAAATGCGAAGATCTGAGAGCACGGGTGGTATTTCATGTCTTTTCCAGTTAGATGTTGTGCCTTCGGAAAAGAAAGGAGGGTGTTGAACGTAGATTTCCTGAGTACACAGATGGTGTTGAAAAACAGAATTGAGTTTGCTGGACCATAGTTTATGATATTATAACAGCAGTTTTTGGCAAAGGGGTGGCACATGTCTCACCAGTGATGGTAGGAATGTTTGCATGTCACTGCTCAAAAATGTGCGGGATTTGAAATGGACACTGGAGAAAAAAAATACCCTCATCAAATGATGTGCTGCTTATTATAAAACAGCGCATATACAGGAGTGGACAAAAGTAGGTTTACAGTTGTCTGTATGGAAAAAGACATGCAGGGTATGGTTATTCCAATAGCTTTATTAAGTCAAGAATGTCACAACTGCACAGGGCACTGAGGTACAATCTCGTAAGTGCTCAAATTGCCAGCCTTCATTATTTACACGTTCTTGTGGTCTACTTGCTATACTCAAGCACAGTTTGGCACAGCGTTCTTTATCGATATCAACTTCTTGACCACTGAAAACCTACTTTTTCTCACCCCTGTATCCATTCATAAAATATACATGTATTGCTTTCTGTTTGTCAGGCACTATGTTACTGGAAAGACAAACATATGAGCAATCTCTGCTGTGTATAAATGTCTTCTTTGTACTCTCTTCGTTACTCTTTATCCATAATATCATGATATTTTGTTCAATTGCTTGTATCTTATTCATTTGTGAGTTCCTTGGGCATTGGGGGTTTATCTTCTATTTCTTTATTTTCCTAGCGCATACCACAATCTCTGATACATAATCGACTTTCAAAAAATGTATACCGAATGAATGAACGAACGAACGAACGAACGAACGAACGAATGAATGAATGAATGAATGAAAAATGACATTACCAGCAAGTAGGCTACACAATTACCCTGAGTGAGTTTTATTTGCATCCCAGTCAACTTGCTTATCAGTGACATGAGGGAACACAGAAGGCCAGCTTTTCAAATTCTCAGATGCTGTGTAGGTGTGAGGAATACCTAAGACATCTATTGACAATCAGAATCCACTATTTATCATCTAATGTAACTCAAGAAAAGATTTGAAAGAGTTTATTATAAAATATTTTATTCTGGTTCTTCAAAATTAGTCCACTGTCTAGGAAGGGGCTGGGATAGATTTGGCTTAAAAGCAGGTAATAGAATGAGATAAACAAATGAAGCCTGGAGGTGATACTGACAGGTCAATGAGGCAACCATGTATCAGGGCTCCTCCTCACATCCATCCTGTAGGTGAGGCAGCTATTCCCACTGGGCTGGACTGGGCAGGCTCTGCAGGGAAAGCGTGTTCTCAGCTGCTCTGAATTTGAAGGTCACTGGAAATGCAGGACATGCAGAACAGGGTGATCTTTGTGATGGAGTGTCTGAAAGCCATGATATGTATTTTAACCACCCGAGGAAAGGTAGTCTGGAAACCACCATGAGCATGGGTGCTGTTGGCACAGCTTGACCAACGACCTCCACCGGCTCCCTCAAACTCAAGGAAATCAGGTAACTTCCTAAAGCAGAATCTTTTGTGGTTTTCTAACCTCTCAACAAGGGGGATGGCCTTTTGTGACTGTGCAGGTAAAAGATTTAAAGACTAAACTTTCTGGCTGGGTAACAAAGGAGACTTAGCCATGTGCCCCTGATACACTGTTTCCAAAGAGCACCCTCTGCTCCTGTAAACAAGAAAATGTGCCCTTGGACGATAGAATACATAACATCACAGCCAGAACAAGAACACTTAAAGAGTTTCGTGTGCCGAGGAAACCACGATCGTTGCGTTACTTCACTCCTTGGAGATTCCAGCTCTTAGAGCGTCCAGCTTCAGGATTGATTAATCCCTAAGAATAGCATCAAAATGAATCCCCAACAGGACACAGGTACATGTAGATAGCTACTCCTTGCAACGCGTCTCTCTGGTTTTTACCCAGATACCTTCTCTGGGCATTTGGGGAAACTTAGTAGCCTCTAGCAAAAGGGAATGCAGTTAACATCAGAACAGGAGGTGCGCACTATTTAATGACACTCCATTAGAAGCTATCAAAACATGATTATAATTCCACTTCCCACAGGCCATCTTCCGTGTAAGGTTGGCAATTCAGACCTCTGCTAATAAGTAGGGAGCACTCTGCTTTCTGCAGACCTGGTGATGACCTGTCCACAATCAGCTTAGTTTTCAACAGAACTGAGGAGTTGAGATGGCCTTTGGATATTAACAACAAAAACCTACCGATACTACGTTCCGCAAAGATGGGGAACGAGTCACTAACACCAGCCAACAAAAGGCAAGAGAGTAAGTCTGCGTTAACATGGCAAACCTTATTTCGCAGGGTTTTTGGAAACTGGGCTCCAACTTTCTCTGGACCGAGTATTTGATTTGTGCTCAACGTGTGACATTTAATCTCCCCAAACGCTTTCAGTGTGGCTAACATCCCTTGTTTAACCAAAACTTTATTTTATGAGAACAGCATCAACAACCAGGACAAGGAACGTTAGAAATAGAACTGAGCGCTTACTGACTAGAGCAGTTCAGATGCTGAATATCTTATGTAAACCCCACAGCAGGCTTGCGAAGGAATCGGTGTCACTGTTTCAAAGCAGGAACAGTGCAGCTCTCCGCGTGGTTGTGTAACTTGCCCTAAGTCCCATAGCTAGTAAATGTTAGAGCAGAGATTCAAGTCCAGGGCTTGGCTCAGGAAGCTATGATCTCTTACATAACCACCCCCCTACCACGCACACACAAGTCAGCCTGGGGTAGGTCTCTAGTTACGCTTTACTGTCAAAACCATTAGAAATTAAAGAAGGTCAAGATGCATTTGAATTTGGAGACATAAGACGAAAATTAAAACTCAAGGCAATGGAAAACATTTGGACAGTGTCGTGAAAAGAGAATTGGAGTGGCATATGCAGATAGAGAAAGGGCAGTCCCACCCGGTGAGAGTATTCCATAGAAAACTCGTAGGTAGTGATATTATTCCATCTTTATCATATGAGAATTTGGCTGTTATTTTTCTAAAGTTTAATAACCAACAAAAGGTTTAATGTAACGTAAGTAGAGTCTAATTAGAACATTCTTAGGTCCTAGCACAATGACCAAAGTCTGCTTGTCCCCCACCTTCATCACTTACTCACAGATAAAGCACAGTGATTGGTAAGCTAGGGAATGGGTGGTCAGGCTAGTAGAGAAGGCACAGCACGTGGAGTGGACAGCATGTTTCAGTGAAACGTATTGAGGGGAGATGGGTGGGATAATCGCAATCTCTGTGTTAACTGGAAGTTCTCAAACTCCACAGTTGAATCCCTGTGTTAACTGGAAGGGGAAACAGATGAGAAAGTGGTTATTAGAAATTCCGTATGCTGACTCCTCCATTTGATAGGGAGATCTAATCAAATATTTCTCTACAAATTTCAAAGAATAAATAAACCGCTGTGATCACTAGCCTAGAAATGTAAAGAAAGTGATCTTTTTTTTTTTTAATTGATTTTTTTTCTTTAGAGAGACAGGAAGGGAGAGGGAGAGAGAGATAGAAACAGCGATGAGAGAAAAGCATCAACATCGATCAGCTGCCTCCTGCATGTCCCCCACTGGGAACTGAGCCCACAACTCAGGCATGTGCCCTGACCGGGAATCGAACCACTGACTTCTTGGTGCATGGGTTGACACGCAACCACTGGCCACGCCAGCTGGGCAGGAAGGGCCTTTTAAAATAGCTATTTAGGCCCAGCTAGTGTGGCTCAGTGGTTGAGTGTCAACCCATGCACCAAGAGGTTGCCAGTTCGATTCCCAGTCAGGGCACATGTGGGCCAAATCCCCAGTGGGGGGCATGCAGGAGGCAGCCAGTCGATGTTCTCTCTCATCGATGTTTTTATCTCTCTCTCCCTCTCCCTTGCTCTCTAAAATCAATAAAGAAAAAACATTTTTTTTTTTTTTAATAAAGTAGCTATTTATCCCTGGATCGTGTGGCTCAGTTGGATGAGCATCATCCTATGCATTAAAAGGTCACCGGTTTGATTCCCAGCTTGTCGTAGCCCAGGGTGTGGGTTCCCTTCTCAGTCAGGGTACATACATGAGGCAGCTGGTTGATGTTCTTCTCTCACATCGACATTTCCCTCTCTCTCTCTCTCTCTCCCTCAAATCAATAAAAACATATTTTTAAAAAAATAGCCCTGGCCAGTTTGGCTCAGTGGTTAGAGCATTGGCCCGTGGACCAGAGAGTCCCAGGTTCGGTTCCTGCTAAGGGCACGTACCTTGGTTGCAGTTTGTCCCCGGCCCTGGTTGGGGTCATGTGGGTGGCAGCCACTCTATTTGTCTCTCTCACATTGATGTTTCTCTCTCTCTCTTCCTCCCTCTCTCCCTTCTGCTCTATCTGAAGATAAATGCAAAAATGTCCTCAGGTGAGGATAAAAATAATCAATCAATCAATAAATAAAAATAGCTATTTAACACTGTTAAAGTATTTATTTGAGGACACTCAGTCTGAGATGGCTGCAGTGATTTAACATGAATAACTGGTAGAACCAGGACAGGGTGCTAGTACTTCAGTTTTCCATACACTTGAACCTGTTTGAATGGTTTTGTTAGTGAATCTCTTTGCAAAAATTTGAATTTAGAAAAATAAGCAATATATATTTTCGATTTTATAATTTTTATTTTTTAAATTTCTTGCTCCTCTTGGATCCCTACATTGGATCTTGCTCCAAATGTCTGTAATATCTATCTGCTGGGGCTGGAATACTTAACCTCCTGCTAAGAGAATACAACTCTCTTTCTCTCCTACTTCTTAAGATTTAATCGTCTCATTCTTTTTTCTTTTTTCAATATAGTAATTAGACATTTATATAACTTAAAAAATGATCACCTCGGTAAGTCTAGTACCCACATGACACCATACACAGTTATTACAGTATTACTGACTGTATTCCCTATACTGTACTTCACATCCCAGTGACAACTGTATAACTGCTAATTTGTACTTCTTAATCCCTTTACTTTCTTCACTCAGCCCCCCCCAAATCGCCCCATCAGCAACCATCAATTTGTTCTCTGTGTCTATGAATTTGTTTCTACTTCATGTGTTCATTTACTTTGTGTTTTTCAGATTCACTTATAAGTGAAATCATATGGTGATTGTCTTTCTCTACCAGACGTATTTCACTTCACATTATACCCTCTAGGTTCATCTATGTTGTTGCAAATGGCAAGATTTCATTCTTTTTTGTGGCCAAGTAATATTCCATTCTATGTATGTACCACAACTTCTTTATCTAATCCTCTATCAATGGACACTTGGGTTGCTTCTATATTTTGGCTGTTGTAAATAATACTGCCATGAACACAGGGGTGCTTATATCATTTTGAATTAATGTTTTGGATTTCTTCAGATAAATACCCAGATGTGGAATTGCTGGGTTATATGGTAGTTCTATTTTAAATTCTGTTCAGGTAGCTTCATACTGTTTTCCATAGTGGCTGCACCAGTTTGCAATCCCACCAATCGTGCACGAGGGTTCCCTTTTCTTCACATCCTCGCCAACACATATGGTTTGTTGATTTATTAGAAAAGTAAAGGAAGGTTGTCTGCTATGCTTAGATCTCACCAGCTGTTCCCCAACAGAGCCAACAGAGGAGATCACTTCGTTTTCCATTAAAAAAGGCCCCAGGGTATGTTGAGGTTTGACACCTTGTATTTCACTGAAGAGGAAGAGAACCACTATCCATATTGGAAAAACCTCTGCTGAGTTGTGATTCTAGGGAATTATGAGAATATGAACTCCAGTGAAATTTTAACCAGATGTTGTCCTTCAACTAAATCCTGGTGCAACTGTATTTACAAATGCTCCTTCTCCAGGTAAAATCGTCAAACCCTAAACAGGTAACTGGCTCATGCCACTTACTATAATTACATGAAGAGTGTGATAACTAAAGGAAACAAAGTATATGTAGAAATTAAAGAAGGTGAAATATATATTAAAATTTTTAACCTCACTAGTAATCAAAGCAATGCAATCTAAAAACTGTCTTTTGCTTATTGCTTTGGCAAAGTTTAGAATTTTTAGTATTCAACATTAGCCAGCATGCGAGGAATGACTTCTGGTTCACTTCACTGTAGGCAGGGATGTAAATAACAGTAAGTTTCTGGAATGATAATTTGCACATAGTTATCAAAACTTTTAAAATGTACATGTATTTTAGTCTAGAAATTATACTGCAAGGTAGATGTACTCAGTGTTTTACAGAAAAAGTTTATTACAAGGTAACTATCATATCAAAAGGTAAACTAATCTAAATGGCAGAATAAGATATTATTTATACATTGTATGTTTATACTATAAACTTTTCTGCAGATATCAAAAATAATATGGAAGTACACAAAATAGAGGAAATATAATACATCATTAAATGAAAATAGTTAAGTTATACCAGTATGACACATTACTAAACTACATACGACCTATATGTCCAGTTGTGTATATGTGCCAAAAGATTATTTAACAAAATATCAACTGTTTTTTTTCAAGTTGATGACATTGTGAGTTATTTTCTATGACTGATTATTTTCATTGTAAGCTTTTCAATTTTTATTTTCTAAATTTTCTATGAAGAAAATACAATACTTTTCTAATCGAGGCAAATTGTATGTCATAATTTTTAAACCTACTACCTTTTCACTCATACATCTAGGCATGTATATTTATCTTCTAACTGCACTAGTTTATATTTATATAGTCTACTAATAGACCAGCTGTATTAAGATGATCACATTAATGTTTAAGAAGATTCTGAAGTCACAGCAATTAAGCGATAATAAACTGCTTACACAAAACACATTGTTTAAGTTAGTAGGATGCATCAATCTTAAATCTATGGCTCAATTAACTTTTACATAACTAAATGACTCAGGTTGAGGTATAGAGCATTTCTATCACCTAATCAAAATAAAGTATAGACCTCTTATTGGGGAAGGGAGGAATTCACCCCCTACCCATTCATATTTAATTCACAGAAGTCTCATAAAAACAGGACCTAAAGAAATTACCAGCCCAGCTGGTGTGGCTCAGTGGCTTGAGCATTGTCCCATGGACTGAGAGGTCCTGGTTCCATTCCTGGGCAGGGCACATGCCTGGGTTGCAGGCTGGATCGTCAGTAGGGTTGTGCAGGAGGCAGCCGATAGATGTTTCTCTCTCACATCTCTGTTTCTATCTCTCTCTCACTTCCTTCCTCTCTCCCCAAAGAGTCAATAAAAACATAAAAATAAAAGAAATGACCAAAGAAGGTCATTTTTATATTTTTCAGAAGAAACAATAAATGTGTGAGTGATTGATAGGATAAAGAAACATAGTCTTGGGTGCTTAATTACTGAAGAATCTAAGCAGAATTTTGGGCTTAGGGTGGTAAATTAGTAAAGAAGTAAGCAGGTTTGTTTATACAGACTTCTCAGCTTTGAATTCCCCAGCTCTGATGAGAAGGATGTCTCCTTCCCTCTGGTACCAGGAGACTACTTTCTACACGGGAGATTTATTTCCTGCTTTGAGAGGAACAGAGAAGGGTCAGAGTGCTCTTTTTGCACTGGCCGCTTGTTAGATAACTTTACATAATCACTGTGCCACTGTGCCACATTTTGGCGTGGCCTGACCTAGGCCCCAGCACTGTCATCTCAGAGAGCTGTTTCTTACGCCTTTCCAGTCAGGAGCCACCCCCAGCACTTTGATTCACGGTCGTTGTAGAGGTGTTATTGGCGGGGTGCTCTCTGTGTCCCCACCTGTTACTGGTGGAAGTAGAGCTCTTGGGGTGCTGTGGGAACAAGAATGTCCTGAGGTCCCACAGGAGATGAGATATTGCTGAAAGCTTTATTGATGATGTAGCATTAAGGAGGTTCCCCTCCAAGGTCCCATCTCTGTCCCACCAGGGAAAATGTCCAACCATATCTTCAGCAGGGCTAAGATCAAAACCACGGCTCAGGGTCTTTGCTCCATATTAAAGTCCAGTCCAGTCCAGCATCTGACTAGTTTAGCTTGTGTTCCCAGCTGCAGTCCATTGTGTGTGGGGTCTGCATGGCCATGGAGGCACCCAGGCCAGTGCAGGTCACGGAGCAAGTTAGTCCAAGGGCAAGCAAGCAAGAGGAAGGAGAGGGCAAGGACTCTTTGTCTCGGGGCTATAACAAAGAGCTTAACCAATTAACTCTTCATTATTTTATGCACCTGCAGTGGCTGTACCCCTGTAGCCAATGATCTTTGTTCCCCAGTCTAGACTGACAGGCAAGAGCCTTCCCTATATGACCCTGACTTCACTGCCCCTTTGTTAGACCCCTCCCCCAGGGGTCTGCAGTGAATAGACCGGTGGTTCCCTGGGGAGTGTGAAGTTGCAGCTTTCTGATGAGGCTGCCCAGATGACCATGCTCATAATGTCTGGCCTCCCCTTTGCTCTCTTCCTGTTACTAATATTAACTAGCTAGCTATGATGGTAACAATCTACCATTTATTCAGCTCTTACCATGTACTTGATTCTGTGCTAGATCTTCCAAGTACAATACCTCATTTAATCATACTAATGCTAATATACAGTGAAGAAATGGAGAATTTTCAGTGTCATTCAATAGTTCAAAGTCACGCATATGGTTACTGGCCAATAGAACACAAATAGTTAGCTGTCTTCAGACTTCAGAATTTTTTCCCCAGTGTACAGACTTTCATAAAGTTGAACAGTGGAGTCTAATAATAACCACATGCTCCAAAAAATGAGTTGACAGTAAAACTAGTTGAGTCATCAAATAATGCAAAGCCAACAGAGCTAAACACCAGAGACCTCTAACTACCAGGGGATAGATAATCCTAAAGTGTCCTGTACCCTGAGGGACAATTTTGAAGAGGTTTTAGGATTAAAGTCTCTATAGGACACCATATCATTCCAGGAGAACCCATTGTTTAAAGAGAAGATTATGTGTCCTTCAGGATTTCAGGACAACACACTAGCTTTTAGGAATTTTTATTAAAAAAAAATAGATAAATAAGCACTGTGTACTAACCCAATTGTACAACACAATAATTCATCTAAAATCTTGCTGAAAACTGAACTGAAACAGTGATTCAGTCAACGGAGATTTTATGAATCTGAAACTAAATGAAAATTCATTTTAACGACAGTGTATGTACAAGTCCTCAGTTCGTTACTCTTCCGACAGTTACATTATTCTGCAGAGCTGGATGGGAATTTGCATCTCCCCAGGCTGTGCTTCTCCATGTGACTGACCAGGAGAGAGGCTGCTTCTGGATGTACAACATTAATGGACCACACACCAGTTCACAGCAGACGGAAGCAGTTCTCACAATGCATGTAAATTAAATACACTATCAGCAGGCTCTTCTCCTTAGCTAAAGCCCTTCCACGGGAAAATGCACTCTGGAGACCCCTCTTCCCTTTGCGACAGCAAAAGAAAAGGGGGATTCACCCTCACTTCTGCCTCCGAGATAAATTAAAATTGCTATTTGTATCAGGTGGGAAACGAAAGTGTGATTTCCCACATCAGGAGCCACCATTAAGAATTCAGAGCTCTATCCTCTAGCTATATTACTCATATTTATTTCCTGTGGGTTTAGAGAAGCGAGAATTAAATGAATGACATTCTTGACTGTTCACCGGGGATCTGCCTCAAGCGAAACTCCTGCTTAGACTTTACATAGTACCTAAGTCTCCAGATGCTGCCTGTGTGATTCTGCCGTCGGAGATCATCAAAGTTCAGACCCAGAAACAATGAGACAGGGAAGTCACTCAGGTTGGGACGAAGACATCGCAAGATCGAACAGATAGCAGAGGCCCGAGGGATAGGATGATTCCAGAGAGGGGACATGTGGAAAGAAGGATGGACTATACAAACCATTTTGCTTTCTCTGAACCATTGATAGCTCTCACAGGTCGTAAAAGGGACCCAGCACAGTACCAAACCCAGCCCGATAATCAGCCCCTGAATAGGATATTGCCACTCTAACATGCCTGTGTCCGACATTCCAAAAATCAAAAAACTCATCTGTATTTCAGCTTCGTCATACCCATCGAGGAAGCATTCCGGTGTGATGACCTCTGTTAGCATCAAGGGATCAGGCTGCAAATTAGCATCGGCCCACAGGCCCTGGGCTGAATCACACTCACACCAAGTGCAATGTTAAGGGGACCTGCAAAATATCAGAAGTGACTTTAAATATATCTTTTTTTTTTTTTTTTCCTTAAATCCCGCTGTGGAGAGCTTCATGCCCCGATCTGGCATGTTCTATAGCCTGGGCAAATTTCAGATTCTGAAGAACCTTCACCCAAACTCCCCATTCTCCATCCCACTCTGCTCCAACCCTGAACAGCTGTAATCCCTCCTCTCTTAAACATACTTCCTTCTCTACTCACTGGACAGTCTTAACTTCACAAATCTTGGAGGAATTTTTTTTTAAGGATTTTGGATCACAGAAAGAGCTTTGCACTGCTTTCCAGGGTGTTCTGCAGTTTATTCGCGTCACCTGGGCTTCCTCGTTCGCTAGGAGAGTGACTCCCGATCACGACCACCCACGGGAACCATCGGGAAAACTTGAAAAAAACACACAAAAAAACTTGGACATAGCCAAGACCAATGAAATCTCCAAGGATAAGGCCTCAACATTATATTTTTAAAGCTCTCTGGGTGACATTGATATTCATCTGTCTTAAGAACCCTGAACTAAATGTTTAATGCTTACGGCAGAGAAGAAACAATAAAGGACAGCTGCCATTTCAACGTGGCAAGGGACGCCTCTGCCATCCTGCGTCACATTGCCGACGAGACTGGACCTTTTGAGCGGAGCTTTGTATGGCCGCGCTAAGCAGGATATGAGCGAGGGGCCCAGTACGGGGCTCCAATCCTGAATCGTTCTGTGGGACTGCAAACCAGACTTTTATCTCCCTGCAGATGCCCGCCCCCAAAGCAATTTGGAGGAAGAATCTTCCAAACAGGAATCATCAACAGGCTGCAGCAGGCAATCTGAGAGGGAGCATACAGCAGGGGGCGGCCAGGCGGCCTCACGAAGTTCCCCAAAGCCCCGAGAAACGCTGCTCTGAGAACGAGAGAAATAGCAGCAATTACAATCCCAGTATGTCTGCTAACCCGAAAGAAACGATCACAGTCCGTGTGACGCTTCGATGCCGGCCTCGGATTCTTGCTGTAAGGAGATACTTTGTCTACACAGACATCACAAGGCTTGTGAGCTGGAATTCGCCTGGTGAAACTTTTCGCGTCCCACTCCCACGCCTCCCAGCCAATGACTTGAGGATGAATGGCGACGCCATGTGCTGGATGGAGCAGCTGGGACACAGGCTGGCTCCTCCACGTCACCGAGAAAGCAGGGAATGCCTGTTTGAGTGTGGTTTTAAAGCAAGAGCTTGAGCGGCAAATGGCTTTCCCAAGGCCTCGAGCTAACAGAGAAAGGCAGGGATAGGGTAAGTGCAGATTGGCGCTCACCAGCCTCAACGGGACCTGCAACGCTGCAACCTTTTGTCTTGCGTGTTTTTTTTAATCCTCACCTGCGGATATTTTTTCCATTGATTTTTTTTTTTTTTTTTAGAGTGGGAAGGAGGGAGGGAGAGAGAAAGAGAGAGAGAAACATTGATGTGAGAGAGACATCAATTGGTTACCTCCCACACGACCCCAACTGAGGCTGGGGATTGAACCTGCAACCCAGGTACACGCCCTTCACTGGGAATTGAACCCTCAACCCTTCGGTCCATGAGTTGATGCTTTAACCACTGAGCAAGACCCACCAGGGCATGGACTGCAACATTTCTGTGCAAATCTTGTTTTCTATTTCTTGATACGTTGCTGGCCCACATTCCACACTGATTATATCAAAATGTATGCCCTCCCATCAAATGGATAATACACGAAACTGCACCACTTACCTCATTGCTTCTGTTCACTCAGACGGTCTGCGTCTCTGTAATTGTGGCTTACAGATGGTCATCGTGGCCACTCAGATCCAACTTTATATCAGGACACTTCAGCATCCTGACAGTGGAAAACTCCTCTCTCTGTCTCTCTCTTTATAGATTTCTGCCTGTCTTTTCCTTCATAGCTTTATTCAGCACTAAAGGGATCTAGTTGCCTCAGGTAATTTTTTTCTAGACACCAGACCTCATCAAAAACCTCTGAGTCATACTTTGGTTCCTTGAGCAGCTTCTCTGGGGGCAACGCTTCTCCCTCAAAGATATTTTAGGTAAGGATGAAATGGCATCAGATCCTCTTCTGCCTCCAGGGCTGACCGATTGCCCAGGTGATGCTGATGTTCAGCAGGGATGAGATCATGGTGCTCAAAAGCCTCGTCCTTAGCTAGCATGGCAAAGCTCCCATTCTGCAGTGTTCTGTGTTTCCAACATGACCACCGTGGGTAACATTCTGGAAATGCTGAACAGTCTCTCATAACAACCTAATGAGGTTAACTTCCTGGATAACTACTCTTCCATGGAAATGCATTATATCTGAGAGCAACTTTATAAATGCATTTGAATTAATGCCTATCGTTTATAGTTGTTCAAAACAGGATTTTCTCTACATTATTGACATCTTAAGCATCTGAAGGCAGAAACTAGACACAGACCTTATACCCGTCACAAAAATGAACTCAAAATGGATCATCGCCATAAATGTGAAATGCAAAACTATACACCTCCTGGAAGATAATGTAGGAAAAAATGTCCATGACCTTGTGCACGGTGATGACTTCTTAGATATAACACAAAAACACAATCCATGAAAGAAATAATTGATAAGCAAACTGCATTAAAATAAAAAAAAAGAAAACCTTCTGCTTTGCAAAAGACACTGTAAAGGGAATGAGACAATAAACCATAGACAGGGAGAAAATATTTGCAAAAGACATCGGACAAAGGACTGTGATTCAATATATACAAAGAACTCTTAAAACTCAACAATAAGAAAGCAAACAAACTGATTTTTACAATGGACAAAATATCTGATTAAGCACGTCACCAAAGAAGTTATACAGATGTCAAGTAAGCAGATGAAAAGTTGTTCCACATCATAGGGAGTTATGGAATTGAAAATGATAACAGCATTGAGATCCCACTACATACCTATTAAAATGGCCCAAATCCAGAGCAGTGACAGAGCCAGATGCTGGTGTGGGTGTGGATCAGTCTCATTCATTCCCGGTGGACAAGCAACATGGTACGGCCACTTGGGAAGACAGATTGGCGATATTTTAGAAAAGCAAACACATTCTTACCATATGATTCAGCAACTGTGCCTGGATATTTACCCACATGAATTAAAAGGTCATGTCCAGCCCTGGCCGGTTTGGCTCAGTGGTTGGAGCGTTGGCCTGCAGACCAGAGAGTCCCGGATTCGGTTCCCTCTAGGGGCACGTACCAAAAAAATAAATAAATAAAAATAAATAAATAAATAAATGGTCATGTCCACACAAAAACCTGTAAATGAACATTTATCCCTCATTTCCCCAAACTGGAAGCAACTAAGATATCCTTTAGTAGGTGAATGGATACATGAACTCTGGTGCATTCAGACAATGGAATATCATTCGGTGCTAAAAAGAAATGGCCTATCAAGCCATGAAAATATATCGAGGAACCTTAACTACACTGTAACAGGCCAACTGTATCGCAGTCTGGAAAAGGCAAAGCTCTGGAGATGGTAAAGAAGATCAGTGGCTGTCAGTGTTCAGTAGTGAGCAGGGAGGGCTGAGCAGGCAGAACACTGAGAATTTCCAGGGCAGTGGAACTATTCTGTGTGATATTTCAGTGGTGGATGCATGTCATTATCTATTTGTCCAAACCCATGAAATGCATAATCCCGAGGGTGACCCCTAATGAAAAGTATGGACTGTGGATGACAATGATGTGACAATGTAGGTTCACCGATCGAAACCCATGTACCTCTCTGGGATGTCGGTGGTTGGGGAGGCTCGCGGACATATCTGAGAACTCTCTCCTGCTCAATTTTGTGGTGAACCTAAAAACAGCTCTTTAAAAAGTATATTTTAAAAAATGGAGAAACCTGGATGCACATCACAAAAACCTGAAATTAAAGTAAAAACAGAAAGAAAAATAGTCATGCACACACACAAATATAAATATTGGCTCTGCTCTCTCTTAGGAATAGCTCAATTTAAATAGATCTGGGGAAGGAAGCCACTGCCTCAAGAATGGTTTTATGTATCAGTTTGTTAACTTTGAAATATGCCCCTGGACCTCTCAGCCCCAAATATAAAATCTGTGGGCTGGGGTGAGACCTTCACGGGAGGTTTGTGTCCTTCGTCCCCATGAGCTCCGTCACTCTACTTTGGTTCCATCAGTCACACATTTTCCATTTCAAAATTCCTCTTGGTTTCTAAACATGAAGCCATCACCAGCTACAGCAGTTTGGGATTTCTTTTTCAATTTCCTCAAGACCAAGAAATAGGCTGTACCACTTAGACTGTAGCCATGTATTAGCAATCTACAGTTTCTGCCTTTGATGACTGACAGCTCAGCGAGGGAAAATAGTATTTTGAAAGCGGTGGGAATTCAATTATCAGCTCTGCTCTCATGGGCTCTCTTCCAAGGTATTGGGCCTGATTAAAGGAAATGTTACTTTTGGAAGTGTGCATTGCTATTGAGCAAAAGCAAAAGCAAAAAGCAAAGCAAAACAACAAAAAAAAAGAAAACAAAAATCCAGCATGCTTTATGATACGTCTGTGTTCCATCTTAGCCATTCGGCATCTTGCAATTTGTTCACATTTGTTTTTCTTTTGCTGTCAGGAGTGAGATTGTGTGGATGTGTGTGTCTGTGTGTGTGTCGAGGAGTATTTATGTTGAGTTACCAAATATATAAGATCCAAATATAATGGACCCACTCATTCCCCTCTTTTATCATTAGTAGTCACTCAAAACAGATGAAGAGACCTCTACTTGTATAAATAGGTATGAGGCCAAATCTAGGATTTTCTATTGAGGCAGGAAGTAGCAGAGTTATTACAGATACAGGAACAAAAGTCAAGGGCCAAGGCCCACAGTGTAGATGTTTAGAAGTCAGAAAGAACAATGCCAGCAATAAGAACTGAAAGTCAAACAACAGAAGAAGAAGTCAAATAGAATGAGACCAACAGGGCTAGAGAGACTGTTGACTTCCTCTTCCATGTATTTGAGGAACTGGAGAACATTGTAGGTGATATGTATTAAAAAAAAGGGGGGGGGGTGACTGCTTGGCCTCAAATCTGTAGATGAAGCTGGTTTTTTTTAATGATATGAGAATAATTAGTGTCCACACACAGGAGACAGAAGTCAAACTCATATCTTAAAATCGGAGGTGTACTAATGCTCCCACTGGTGAAAGAAGGCTAGAATGCACTGCAGCGGACATTCACTAGCTGACGTGAGGGTGTCTGTGAAGCTTATTTCCAAGGACTCAGAGCCTCTCCGTAGACTAAGCTACATGAGGGTTCAGTGATTGGATTCCCAGTCTAGGATTCCTGGGCTACCCAATGAAACCAGGTGCTATTGGAGCAACCTCAAGGGCTTTTGTAAAGACTACTACATAGCCAACAGAAAGAGACGTCTGAGTGCAAATGGAGCATGAGGCAAGGAGGAAGAAGAGGAGGAAAGTTCTAGTCAAGATATGCCTGTAAATCAAAATGGGGGGTGGTGAGAAAGTCAAGCTAAATGGGCAGCCAACAGAAATAATTTTGTAAGTAAGGAATTTTAAATTTTCTAAAGATATGAATAAGAGAATGCCACTCATAGAAGAATAAAGAATATGTATACATAAGCAGCCATAACCGAAAAATAACAAGTTTCTAAGCAGAGTGATATAAATGTCGCAGAGATTGGAAGGCAGCATTGAGAAACTCACTTAGAATGCAGGTAGGATACTTTAAGGATGAACAGTTGTTCAGAGCTAGAGAATAGATGGTTAGAACCCAACATGTGTTCAGTAGGCAGTCAGTAAGAAGAGAATAGAGAGAATGTCAAAAAAAAAAAAAAAAAAGTGATACTGGAAAAGATAATAGCTGAGAATTTTCCAGAAAGTAAGATATAGTCCACAGACTAAACCAGCACACTCAGTGCCGAGTAGAAAAAAATAAAATAAGTTTATAACATTTTAGCAAAACAATGGAACATTATGGCTAAAGATAAAATATTAAACATTAGCAGATAAAAAGGCGAAGTGCATTCATGTGGACAAACAGCAGGCTTCTCATCAACAGCAACAGAAGCCTGACGAGAGTGCAGTAGTGCTTTAAAAATGTTCAGTAAGCCCTGGCCAGTTTGGCTCAGTGGTTAGAGCGTCGGCCTGTGGACCAAAGAGTCCCGGGTTCGATTCCGACCAAGGGCACGTACCTCGGTTGTAGTTGGTCCCCAGCCCTGGTTGGGGTCATGCAGGTGGCAGCCAATTGATGTGTCTCTCACATGGATGTTTCTCTCTCTCTCTCTGTCCCTCTAGCTCTAGTTGAAGATAAATGTAAAAAAAATATTCTCGGGTGAGGATTAAAAAAAAAAAAAAAGTTCAGTAAAAATAAATGACAGTTTAGAATTCTATAGCCAGATAAATGATCATTCAACACTTAGAATAAGAAAAAAAAATTAGACCTACTTAATGGGAGTTTTTCATTCATACACTTTCTTGAAAGAACGATTAAAAGAGTTACTTCAGCATAAAGAGAAGTCAAGAGTATAGGAGTCTGTCACAAACAAAAATGTGATAAATAAAATATATTTGTAAATTTATTTAATAATGACTGTAACATAATAAGAACGAATTTTGTGTTTTAAGCTTTTAGAAAACAGTTTTTAAAGAGAATGGAGTGAGTGTTAAGAGTATTAAAACACATGTGGACCTTTATCTACTCAGGAGGAACAGAACGGAACTAATTTCTTGTTAGAAATACACACAGTAAAGCACACATATTAAAATTTTAGGTAGAACCAGTGAAAGTATTAAAATTATTTTATCAAATTTACAAATCATAAAAGGAGAAAAACAGATTTTTAAAAAGAGGAGGAGAAAGAAAACTTTACCTGAGCAAAGCAAAAAACGGAAAACAAACAAATGTGTCTAACTATATTAACCACAATAAATGCTAACCGAATAAGCCTGTTATCATACAGTCTCTTAGACTTCTAAAATCCCAGCTATACGCTGCTTGATGAGATACTACTTAAACAAAAATTCACAGAATCCTCAAAAATAAAATAGGAGGTAGAGGCCAGATAGGCCATAATAAACAACAAAAAAAGCTGGTGCAATAATGTTAATACCAGACAAAATACATATTTTTTTAAAAAAGCATCAACAGTTATATAGACTGACACTGCAATGAAAAGGAACTCAATAAATGTGAATTAAAATAGTTGTTTCACTAACAGTCTAGCCTGGGCACCTAGCCACAACGAGAGAGGATTCATCTGGTTGGGTAGCTCGACCATCATCAAGGCGTCATCCTCAAATCACTGGTTTCTATCCCGTCTCTGTCCTTCTCATTGCTGCTTTATATGTTTCAAATTGTGAAGTCAGCATATTTTGAGAAAGGATGCATTCTTACAAAATCCCCAAGGTAAATATTTAAATAATTAAGTATTTCCACAGGTTGGCGCAAATAGGTTACCCAATCCATAGTACGAAGATGTCCAATGGCTGGGATGCAATTCTCCATTGTAAGGTTTGTCTTAACAGAGAAGTGCCTGATGACAGAACACCAGAAATCATTTTCTGGCAAAGGAAAAGAGAAAGGGCTTCTTTTGATATCTCTTTTTATGGTGATAAGTCTCAACAGAATGGCTATTGTATTGGTAAATATAGTCCTGAAGGGGAAGAAGGATACTGAATCTCTCTCTCGCTCTACGTTTTTTGTTTGTTCATAGAATCCTCACACGTTAAATGGAATTTGGATTAAAAAATAGTAACCGCCAAGATGATATCACAACAGAGTCCTTTCATTTCTCATTGCTAACACTCTATTTTTCTGTCTACAACTCCAGAGTGAAGGTAAAACTAGCATGATTGCCAAGAACAGTAAAACTATTTCTCCCTTTATGCTACCACACTCAAATGTGATTTCGATGTGAAGACCACTTTTATTTCCAAATCGGAACTGCAGGATGCCCTACGGACCAGTTGTTCTCAGGGAACGCATGCTGCAGAGATCAGTGTGAGAGCACGTCCCACACTCTGTCCTTAGTGTCCTGGTTGCCATAGTATCTACAGCTCCATGTTCCACAACAGAGCAAACACAAATGTCATAACGTGTCCCAGGCAGATAGATCTGCTCTTGATTATCGGCACTGATGGGGCTCATCCAATACAGACTTCCCAGACAAATGGCCCTTGGTTTTCGGATGTATTCTGGTTTTTCTCTGCGGTCAAGTTTACCTCCTTCGCCAATTTTTGTCTGGTTCTCCATTATCTGTTTTCATTTTTCCCTGCCTTGACTCTCACAACAGTCTCTCAATGGGTCTTCTTTCCTCCACTCTCCTAGCTCTACCATCTCCTTTGAATTACAGACAGTAGGATTTCTAATGTGCAAATGTGACCATATTGCTGCTTTAAAATTTAAGTAGATGCATAAAATAAAACGTGCAAAAAAAAAAAAAAAAAAAAAGAATAAGGTCGAAACTCCTTGGCATGATGTGAAAATACTTTCATAATCCAATGCTTCAGAGCACCTAGTTTCTTCTCCTGCCTCTCCTCTAAATATAACTTCTTCCTTAGCCATGTGGATTGGCGCAATTTCCTCTAAACACATCAGTGCCTTTTCCCTTTCTCTATCTTTGAGCTTTCTGTTTCCATAGCCAAGGATCCTGTAATCACTTAAAACGTGCTGTGACTCCTTTAAGGCAACTCTTTATGACCGTCACAAAAGAAATTAAGCATCTTCTACTTTGTTATTATTTTAGTGCCATGTGCTTCCTCATTTCGAGTCCCTTATCCCATTATGTAATAGGTACGCTAAACGGAAAATCTGCAATTAGGTGCCAGGATGAATTATGATCAGAGCTGGGCAACTTGATACAGTAAAATGCAGTTAAGGTCAGCTTTAAGTGAATCCCTCACCCAAGCCTATAGAGAGTCAGCTGTTTAAGTTTCTTCTGCTTTAGGTGGGTACTGGTCATGAGAGTTTGGCAGGTGGTAGAATTAATTCAAGTGGAGAAGGAGATTTAGCAGGAGGGAGGGAGTTTAGGAGACGCCTATGTCTCTGTCTTGGACCAGAACTCTGAGAACCTATGTTGAATATGATATCAGGCACAGGAACTTTGAATGTAAGCTGTCAGTTACAAGTCTCATTACCATGAACGATTAATTATTCTCCCTGAGTCTCATTTTTTACAAATATAATGCAAAGCTAATAATAGTTCCTATTTCATACTTTGTTGTAGATATTTAATAGATAACTCTATTTTTATACAATAATGATGATGATGATGATGATGATGATGATGATGATGATGATTTAATGCTGTCTTGACCCAGATTTTAGGGCCCTAGCTAGAAACTAGTCAGTTCCTCTTCTTGAACAACCAATTTGAAGTCCACACCCCAACCAGTTTCCCTATTGAATTCTCACACCCCGAGGCCACCAGGCACCCACCATAATCACCCAGGGGCTAAATAGCAGATGACTAGGGACAGTCCCTATGTCCAAGAGGCCATGAAAACCGTCAGTGTAGTCATTCCACAGGAAGCTCAGGAAACATAATCCCATCCTCCTCTCCAGACACAACCAGAAAGCCCAGCTTTCGGTTACTCCTACCCTGGGTGCAGCCCCGCGTTCGACAAAATTTCTAACTTGAAGTAGCAAAGGGTTCCCTTCCATCCGCTGTGTGCCAGTGGGTTGTAGCCCACCATGAAAAGCACCTTCACATTTCACACAGTGATAACATGTTGAGGAGCTCACACAAAACAGATCTCTGGCTTTGCAAGTGGAAGGACAACGGTGTCTTACAGTACACATTCTTTTCTCCTCTGAATTCAATCGCAAGGCCAATTAAAATATAACTTAGACCACAGTGCTCTTTAAACCCTGTGACAGACCGTGGATATCCTTGCCACTAGACCAGCAGACCATAGAAATGTCTACTGTGTCACTGAGATTTTCTCCAGGGTACTTCCTCAGTATTGCTCACATAGTTGAAAAATAATAGAAATGCCAGTCATAGAAACTGACAAGGTACATTTTATTCATGGCAATCGAAATGGTGGAGGGCTTTTCTTTTTTTTTTCTTTTTCACTTCTCACACTTGTTCAGTCCCCCATTGCATACTGAAATATGCATAGTAAATTACACTGGGAAAACATTATGAGATTAGAGCAAAACCAGAGCCATACTAGTCATTCTGAAAATAGACTATCAACCTTTATTCACTCATTGGGAAAATGGTAAATAAAAGATTATTATGTTGGAAATGTTTTGGTAGACGAGTTCTTGTAAAATGCATCTGAAATGTGTTATTTATATCACGCATGAAAATTTATTTCTATTGTTATTTACCCCACGATATTTATTTTCCCCAGAATACAAAGTATAAGAGCAAACCTCTAAATGTGTGCTCATTGACATCACCTGCGGCCACAAATTTATTTGTAATAGATCTGACCCCCCTTTTTTTTTAACATGCTGATGTCAATTATAGTAATAATTATGGACTATGATTGCACATTTACAATAACAGATGCTATGTTAAGGCTTTTTGTTTGCTTCCATGTGGCAACTTATTTAATTCTCACTACAACCCTAAGAGGAGTTATATTTGACAGTTTTTTTTTTTTTTTTATGAAACTTAGAATATAAGTTGCCCAAGTTTCCACAGCAACTAAATAGAGAGCAGGGTTTAAATTTAGATCTGCTAACTCCAGAACTTAGGTTCTCAATTATTAATAAATGGTTCTCTCAATGTGCTCTACTAAGTATTTCTAATGACATCCTTCCTCCCATATCTAATGTTTATCCCCAGTTTTCCTTCTCTGAAGTGAGTAGCAAATGGCTCTCTAAATAACTATCCTTTGTTATCCCTCTTGCAATTGACTCTACCTAGCCTCTGAGCCATTCTATTGTTCTATTTTTTATGTTTCTATTTCCTACATCCAAATAATTTCTATCTTTTCTTCTCCATTCTTCTCCTTCTACACAGGGCTTCCCCCAAGGCTAAGTTCTTGGATTTTTACTTTAATATCTACTTTCTCTTTCTTATTGGGCTGACTCTTGTGTAAGGGTTCAATACCATTTCTAGATGGATACTTTTATTTTATAGTCCCATTATCACCTCACACTCAGTGATAACTAATTGAATTCCCTTCTGGATCCATATGTACTGTTTTGATTTTATAAATCTATTTTGTCCTATTGGATATAGGGCAAATAACCCAATCTTCATTCACTTATTCCCTTCTTAAAACAAATAAATAATTTAGATAATTTCTGCAGTTTTTGCAGGCTTTGGAATTTGATGATTTCTTATTCTAACCCATGAGAGATTCACCCACCTTTGAAATTTTAAAGTCACAAGTTTGAAATTAGTCATAATTGGGTTTTTCAGAGTCCATGTCTGACTAATTGAAATCATCAGTATCCTCAAAGAAATGTCTGGTAAATGCTCAGCTTTTGGGACTTATATCCTGAACCATCCTATTGTACTAAACTTATCTTAAACAACCCATTTAAACACACACACACACACACACACACACACACACACACACACACAAAACCTATAGTTTACATTTCTGTCTCCATCAATGCTCAATATGGCTAGTTACTAGCCTCATCTCCTCGTCAACTTCTTGAGCGCTTAGTTTATATTTTATCTTCATTTTAGTCTTTTGGCCAATAACCCCTGAAGCATTGCACATTTATGCTCTGCCTTGGAGATATCCAGCCTGAAGCCAAAGCATTCTTAATGATTTCTTCTTTATCATTCTCCATGTCATTTACATCCTTCATTTGAAAAAAATTTCTGCACATATACCTACAAAATGTGATTCTCAATATGCTCTCTTCTCTGATCACTTTGAATATTACTTTTCAACAGTTTCCTCAATGTGTCAATTTCATCATGCCACTTTTCTTCATAATCACATAATTCTCAATTTCTACAGTATGACCTCAAAGCCCGCTACCCTATCAGTTGTCCAAACGTATCTCTGTCTACTCCTCAAAATACAGCCAAAGATGTGCGTTTCAGTGAAGTCTGTCTCCTCAGTGTTCTCTCGGGGATTGTAAGGACCTCCGTGGTGGCCCTGTGATGCATCGCTCAGAGCCTTAGACAAGGGAGGACTTTGCCCAGTTCTTTGGTATGCCGTCCCACGACAGCTTCAGTTGTGAGTGCCTTCAGGGATCACATTAGCAGCAAATCTTCTTTGCCAAGGTAACAACCTTGCTTCACTAGCCCGTATCTAATGACAAATTAAGGAGACTATAGAACTGTACCAGCCCTTTTAAAAAACATCTTGATTAAGACAGTCTACACATTATAAATAGGCTCATTGAAATGGTAAACTTCAATTATTTTTAGTATATATATAGAATTATGCAACCATCACTGAAATCCAGTGTTAGAACACTTATATCACTTTGAAAAGATCCTTTGTGCTTAAATGGAGTTAAACCTAACTCCCACTCTAAGTCCCAGGAAATGTCTTTATAGATTTGCTTTGTCTGGAGATTTTCTATAAATGTAATCCCACAACATGAACTCTCCACTGCCGCCCCCCATCTTAAATGCATTTCCCTCAAGGCAGTCAGGGTTATACTGCATCGTACAGATCTCATCACTGTATCTCCCTGATTTATAAAATTTGGTGAATTTTTACTGCCTATATAATTAAAGATCCATTATATATTAAAAAATGGAAGCCTCCTCATTGTCTGACTGGAACTCACATGATCAACCGATCTCCAAATTCTCCCTTATAATCCACGCATAAGTGTGCGCACATCTTGTCTATTTCTTTTCTTTTAAAATCCTCAAATAGTTCTTCATTTGTGAAACCTTCCCTGACCCAACATGGTATTAAGTATTTTTCCTTTGGTACACATTTATATCTAATTCTTACTTGTATTTTAGCACAGATCACATTGCATTTTAATTAATATTTACATAACCTTTCCTTCTGCTGAGTGAACTTTTTGAGAGTAGGGGCCATGACTTTTACAAATCTTTACTCCTTGATATAGCAGAGATCCTGGTCCATAATAGTTACTAGATGAATGGTGAATGAATGAATGAATGAATGAATGAATGAATGAATGAAAAAATTAATGAATGAAAATTTGAAGCAGTATATTGATGACATTAAGGATGAAGAAAATGAAATAAGTTGTTTCTAATAATTGATTGTCTGCTTGAAGTCAATGCCTCATTCCTGAAATTCTTAATTATCAATAGGGAACAGTTCATGGGAAATTTCAAAACTCCTGTCTACTTCCCTGTCTGATAGGGAACTGCAGTTTCATAATGTAGGGATTGTGTTTGATAACTTCCTTTGTCTCTTGAAATTTTTCTAACAGAGCAGAATCAAACTATAGCGCAAATGTGGCTAGGCCGCTCTTTAAACCATTACTGAGATTACTGTTAAGATTCAACGGCAGCACAGAATCTGTAGAGCAGAGACAGCGTTTCTCGGTTATAAAACCAGGACTTGTCACATTGAGAAACAATTGAAACTATTCAAATGCTCTCCCATCACTTGTGAATAGAGTTATTTTCACATCAGCAGCTTTATACCGACTGCATTACAGAACCAACGCATTGAAGACCAAGTTTAATTCATTTATCCCCGGGAGGACCATAAAGGCTATATGTAGAGATATTGAATTCACAGTATACTCCAATCAAAAATAGCTAGGCTTTATCTTTTGTGCATAACTAAAATATCAGCAAAGACATTATTATTTCTGTCATATCCAAGAATATAAAACACAAAAAATAGAAATTCCAATGATGGTGCCTTTCAGGTCTTTCTGTAAACTGGCATATGTATGTTTTCATGGACAGATTTTAAGGTCAAAATCTCGCATTCTGTCGTGTTTAGTGTTAAATGCACCCAATGCCCAACATAGCAAGGCTTGTCACATCATTATAAACTTATTGGTAAGGCTCCCATTACCTTTCCCTTGCTATTCCAACAAATTACCACAAGCGCAGTGGTTTATAGTGCCATCCATTTATTAATTATCTCGAGTCCTGTGGTTAGAAGTCTAAGCGTGGTGTGGCTCAGTCACATTCTTGTGCAGGACCTCACAGTGTCTAATCAACACGCTGCCTGGGCTGGCCCCTTACCTACAGGCTCTGTGGAAGACTCTGCTTCCACATTCACTCAGGTTGTAGGAAGAATTCAGCTCCTTGTCATTCTTTGTCATTCCCAAGGGAACAATAGCATGTTGAATCCCTTCCTTCAAATTCTGACTTCCTCTTCTGCTCCCAGACAGAGCCCTTCTGAAGGCTCAGAGGATTAAATTAGTCCCACTTGAATAATCCAGGACACGTTTACAATGTCTAGGTCCAGCAATTGGTCATCTGGATTACACCTGTAAAGTCCCTTTTGTTATGTAGTCACCAGAGTGACATCAGGAGGTTAAGGTTACGGGGGCCACCATTCTTTCTGCCACTGGCCCTTAGCTTGAAATGAGTGTAAAATATTAGCGTGAACACAAAGTTCTTGCATTATTTTTTAAATTGTTGCTGCAGTAGCCAGCTGATCCTGACAGTAGAGCTAAATGAAGCTTGAATGTCCTGTTATGGCTTCTGGGTCCACCTCTTCTCCTTCCAGCCTCCAGCAAGCCAGTTCTAACCCAATCCAAAGTGCAGGTGGGGATTCTGTGTTTGATATTCACACTTGACATGTACTTGATACGGATATCATCAACAGCCTCTGCTGAATCATTGGGTTTTAGAAGTTATTATTCTCACTTACTGATGACTCCATGCCACTTGTTTAGTGGGACTTTTAAAAAGCTTTGCCTTGCCCTGGCTGGTTTGCTCAGCGGTTAGAGCATCAGCCCACGGATCAATGAGTCACGGTTTGATTCTGATCAAGGGCACGTACCTCAGTTGCGGTTCATCCCCAACCCCGGTAGCGCAGTGTGGGAGGCAACCAGTTGATGTGTCCCTCTCACATCGATGTTTCTCTCTGTCTCTTTCTCTCCCTCCCACTCTATCTGATGATAAATGGAAAATTATTCTCGCGTGAGGAATAAAAAAAAAAAGAAACAAAAGAAAAAGCTTTGCCTTTATCCTGTCAGAGAAATACAGTGGGAATTCTGAAATTGTCTCTTCATGTAAGTGTATTTAAATATATAATCTAGCCCTGGCTGGTTTGGCTCAGTGGTTAGAGTGTCGGCCCGCGGACCTGAGAGTCCCAGGTTCGGTTCCCGCTAAGGGCAGGTACTTTGGTTGCAGTTTGTCCCCGGCCCTGGTTAGGGTCATGTGGGTGGCAACCAGTCGATGTGTCTCTCTCACATTGATGTTTCTCTCTCTCTCTCCCTCCCTCTCTCCCTCCTGCTCTATCTGAAGATGAATGCAAAAATGTCCTCGGGTGAGGATAAAAAAAAAAAGTTAAATATATAATCTATAAGGGACACTAAGTGTGCTTTGCTGAAGTGAAAGTAAGATAACAGCTTGATCATGAAAAGAAACAGGAAATAATAATTATGACACCATTGATGTAATTGACATTGCACTTGAGGGCTCAAAGATCCTTTCATAGACTCCCCTACTCTCAAAAAGTTCACTCAGCAGAAGGAAAAGGTTATGTAAATATTAATTAAAATGCAATGTGATCTGCGCTAAATTAGAGGCGGACATAAATAAAATCTACACAAATCGTTTTATTTTTCCTCAGCAACATTTTTGCGTTCACCTTACAGAATTTCTACTAAAGGCATAATCAATGTCATGGAAAGATCAGGTCAATTGAAGTTTGCTTGTTCATTTCTTGAAATCCAGAAGTGTCAACTTGGACTGTTCAACGCAGATGAAGGCTATGTCTAGCTCTCTTTAAGGCTGATGAGTCTTTCTGATGCAACTCAATGTTTTCAATACCCTTTGCTGCACTAATTAAAATAGGAAGATTGAGATCCAGAGAGTAGCAGGCTTTGGATGCAACTCCGGAGGCCTAAGTCTGCCTCGTGCTAAGACCCAACTTTGCCTCCAGAACTGGGGTTTAGAAACCTGCTGGATTTGGCATGAGAAGGTAAACTTTAGAAAAACAACAACATAAGCAGTAAGGGAGAAAGCCACTCTGTGATGGCATGAGGTTCTGCCTAAGTGGAATTTGGAGAAACAGAACTATCAGGTGATCTCTTACGAGAAGCTTAGCAGCTATAAAGCAAGGCGCAAGATGACAGGTGGAGGAGGGAAGGGCACAGAAACGGGTCTTACACTGTGGTGCTTTTCTTCTAAGGATAGGGAGTGTCTGTGTGTTTGTAGCTAGAGACTAAGCAGTTGAGGGAAACAGAGTTCCCAGAGAAGAGTCAGAGATGAAGCAAAGTCAGAGCAGAGGCAAAGAAAGTAGAATCAAGAGGCTTAAGGGAAGTTTTCCTTAGAAGAGAGAAAGGATATTGTCTCTACCAAAGAAGAAAATGAAGCCATAGGGTTTGTCTTTTAGAAGCAGAGGAGATGAACAAAACAGATCCAGAGACGTGGAAGTAGGGAGCAGGCTGACAAACCTCAGAGGGAGGGGGTAGGGGGCAGGAAGAGATAAACCAAAGAACTTACATGCATAACCAACGGACACAGGCAATGGTGCATTGATGGGAGGTGGGGATGAGAGAGGGGAGGAAGGGGTCAATGGGGAAAAAAGGAGGGGCATCTGTAATACTTTCAACAATAAAACTAAATTTTAAAAAAAAGAAGCAGAGGAGAGATCGTCTGATACCTTGCACTAAATAGAAATCACCATTTAGGTGACATTCAGGAGGAAGAGGGTCTATGGAAAAGATGTCTTTGCAGTCCGTAGAAGCCAACGAGTGGTAACAAGCCTCATATATAAGTAGAAGAAGATTGATTAGTGTATTAGTTACAAGTCCAGGTATGATAGTCAGACTGAATATAAATCCTGGCTCTACCATTTAAACTCTATTGAGATAAATTTCACAGACTTTAACATTCATCATTTAAGCTGTATGGTTCAGTGTTTTTTAGTATATTCACAGAGTCGTGCCACCCTCACCCAATCTAATTTTAAATATTTACAACACTCCAGAAAAGAAGCCGTTAGCAGTCATTAACCTTTCCGCCCCTCCCCTCACTTCTGGGTCTCAGCTCCAGGCAACCACCAATCTACTGGCAGTCTTTATGAGTCTGTCTCCTTATGACATTTCACATGAAGGGAATCATACAATATGTGAACTTTTGTGAAGGCTTCTTTCAAGATTGACTATGTTGTAGCATGTGTTAGTACTCCATTCCTTCTTTTTTTTAAAAAAATTGTTTTTCCTTTATTTACTTTTAGAGACAGAGGAAGGGAGAGGGAGAGAGAGATAGAAACATCGATTGGCCGCCTCCTGCATGCCCCTCACTGGGGATTTGGCCCACAACCTGGGCATGTGCCCTGACCGGGAATCGAACCGGTGACCTCTTGGTGCATGGGGTCGACGCTCAACAACTGAGCCACACTGGCCGGCCTCCATTCCTTCTTAGTTCCTAATGCAACTCCGTTGTATGATACACCACATTTGCTTTTTCATTCACCAGTTGATGGTCATTTGGACCGTTTCCAGTTCTGTCTTTTATAAATAATCTGCTATGAACACTTGCTACACGTTTTGTGTGAACATATTTCATTTCTCCCGGGTACATACTGAGGAGGGAATCACAGAGTCATGTGGTAAGTGTATGTTTTCTGAAGGGGTCTGTCATTTACTCTTGGAAGAGTTAGTTTGCATCACTGAGATTCACACTCCTGACTTTAAAGTGAATACAATAATTGTATTTATGTTCTGGAGTTTGGGGGAGGACTAAATTATGTACATAATGTAAAACTTGGCACATAAAAAGCAAGTAGATCAGCTTTATTTTTACTTTTTTTTATTTAATTATTTTTTTTGTTGCAGATGTTTCTCCTTTTTCCCCCATTGACACCCTGTTCCCGTGCCCCCATCTCCAGCATTGTTGTCTATGTCCATTGGATATGCTTACATGCATCAGTTCTTTGGTTTATCTCTTCCCTCCCCTGCCCCCTCCTCTGAAGTTTGTCCGAGTGCAATAACTAAAAACACGGCCAGTGTCTCTGGGTGTGTGTGACAGAGAGAGAGCCGGAGATGTCTTCAGTGGGGCACTGCACACAGTGTCTAGCCATGTCCCTGTTGGATCCCTGTATTTTTTGAAGTTCTCTTCATAACTTCTTACTGGTTCAGATGTCTTCCCATTTTGAAATAGCCGATATTGGCTCACTCATTCCCTCCCGTCTTTTTCTTTCCAAGACTAACTTCTAACCATCGGAACCATCCCCTTCTAGCAAGCAGTGTTGGTCTCAGCTTTCATCACGTAATGACACTCCCTCCCTTTCCCGACCTTCTCTCAGCACCGACATTCCCAGATCTATGCGAAGATGACTTTCACGAACAACCCTGTGTCTGTTTCCACCTTCTTCAGACCACTCCAAAGAAACAGACACGGGAAAGACAATAAGGCCTCAAACTTCCGAGAACTAAGAACAAAAAAGAAAACCAAAACAAATGAACAGGTCGCATTAAAGACCTAAAGGCATATGAAAAGGACTGAACTATCTGTGTGCCTTGAATTTGCTCAATCAGAACTATTTCTCCCCGGGTGTTCTTACAGAAGAAGCTTAAGTCATCGTGGAGCTCGCCTGCCTGTACAGAATGTATTACATTGTGACTGTTGGTCCTTCTTGGATTGTGCTGTTCCTTTGCTTTAATTCTCCAGGGTATTTAAATCGCTTCAGAATTCTGTTCATGATCCTTAACTTAGTGCAGAAAGCGCTTCATGATTTCACTTCTGTTTACCTGTCCTGCTTCGCCTCCACCTGCCACACCCCAGCTATTATTTATCTCCAAATAACTGCGACATACCAAAGTCGGGGGTCACGTCCTTTAGAGTCTCTTGAGAAGTACCGAAGAATGAATGGTAGGTAGGTGCCTTCCCACACACAGTAAGCAGACAGACTTTTATTTTTTATGTTGTTTTGACAGAGATGTTTAAACACATCTTCTCTGTATTAATATGCACTACCCATTCTGGGCATGAAATCAAGAGTCTTATGACTCTAGAGTTCAAAGCCCTTTTTTTTTTTTATAAGTTGTATTGAGAAAAAAATAAAAATAAAGCAAAACATGAACTTTTGAAAAAGCAGTGAATTATTAAGTACTCTTTGCATGAATAAACTCCGGGAACTTATTTTCTTGATGAAAGTATATTTCATATGTGGTTAAAGAATTCTATTGGGATAGGTGTTCTCCACCCCCACCTCCCCGCTTTGTAATGAAGACAAATACCAGTTGCTCTGGAGCCATGGAGATGCAGAGAGGCTGAGATCAGGAGACATCATCTAACTGAACTCCTGCTCGAAGAAAACTCCTCGCGTGCGAATCCTGAACCGCTGTGCATTTGGTCGTCTCAGAAGGCAGGAGATCATGATTATATGACACGCCCACTAAGTTTTATCTAAGAGTCTAACCATCATCGAGGCTATCTTTAAAACAGAGTGGGGCCCTGGCTGGTTTGGCTCAGCAGTTGGAGCATCGGCCCGCAGACTGGAGAGACCTGGGTTCGGTTCTCGCTAAGGCACGTACCTCAGTTGCTGTTTGTGCCCGGTCCTGGTTGGGGTCGTGTGGGTGGCAGCCACTTGATGTGTCTCTCTCACATTGATGTTTCTCTCTCTCTCTTCCCCCCTCCCTCCCTCCCGCTCTATCTGAAGGTAAATGCAAAAATGTCTTCGGGTGAGGATAAAAATAAAAAAAAACAGAGTGGGGACCATCCAGCCTGCAAGGCATATAGGGGCCGTGAAATCAATACCGACTAATATCACACGCTTCCCCAAATTAGCCCGACCAAAATATAGCAGGCTAATATTTAGGTTGATAATCTCCTGTGGCCCATGAATGGTTTTATAAATATCCAAATGGCCTTTGGCAGAAAAAAGCTTCCCCAGCCCACTAGCTGTTGTCACACTGTGCCTCCCATATACCTTGCTTTTTTTTTTAATCCTCACCTGAGGATACTTTTCCATTTTTTGTTCAGATAGAGTGGGATGAAGAGAGTGGAAGAGAGAGAGAGAGAGAGAGAGAGGAGAGAGAGAGGCATTGATGTGAGAGAGACACATCAACTGGTTGCCTCCCGCACGACCCTCACCAGGGCTGGGGACAAAGCACAACCTAGGTACGTGCTCTTGACTGGAATCGAACAAGCAACTCATTGATCCACAGGCCGACACTCTAACTGCTGAGCCAAACCAGTCAGGGCACAATGTGCTTTTTGGCAGATGTTTCCCTCTTTGCATGCAGCAGTCAGGAGGGGAACCAGTCCATCCATTGGGGATGGCTAATGGCTTCGCAGGGTTAAGCTGGTACATCGCCATGGGCTGAGATAGATAACCTCACAACCCTTTTATTCTTCTACTTAATATATATATATATCTTGAAAATTATAGAGTGCAGAATTTTACCCTAGACATCTTTATCTAAATAGATTGTTACCTTGAGAGCATTCGAGACAGGTATCATAAACGAAAGTGTGGAACCCACAGAGCTGAATATTTAGGAATCTTCAAGATCTTGTAAGAGTCCAAAGAAACAAGAGCAGGAGATCTGTTGGAATACAGGAAAGAGACGCAGTATATGTGACTGTTAGAGACAGCTGTTCATGTCTGCGGCCTGTCTGTCACCCATTCATGGGCCACAGTATGTGGCAAGAAAGATATTTTTATAAAGCAGATGGGGGGAAAAAAAAGGTAATGAATTACACAAAAGTGAAACCAAGCTATTTGTTATCAAATTGTATTATTTTAGATTCAGTTAAATGCAGTGTGATACAGATGAGGCAGAAAGTACATACATGGGATTTGAGATTAATACAACCTTACTTACATACCCATCCCAGCAATCCTGGCTAATAATCTGGTTGCATACTGCCCGGCCAGTGTGGCTCAGTGGTTGAGCGTCGACCCATGCACCAAGAGGTTGCCGGTTTGATTCCTGATCAGGGCACATGCCCAGGTTGTGGGCCTGATCCCCAGTGGGGGGCATGCAGGAGGCCACCAATCAATATTCTCTCTCATCGATAGTTCTCTTTCTCTCTCTCTCCCCCGCTCCCATCCTCTCTCTCTAAAATCAATAAAGAAAGAAATATTAAAAAAAAAAAAAAGTAAATGTTACAACCAGAATGGGGGTTGGGTCACACCAGAAAGCAGAAAAGGAAAGTTGAAGATGCCAAGCCACTCAATGTCCAGGATTAAGAATACTTTAACCTAGTGAAACTAGTTATTTGGACTATGCAACTGAAAGTTTTACCAAGCACCCCTTTCTTCTCCCAATAGCAGCACCATGTGCCCACGTGCTTGAGAGGTAAATCGAGGTACCTGCCAGCATGCTGTCCTCAGCATTGTCCCCCCGTCATAGAACTACTGCTCCGAGATACTTTCATAATGAGCAAGCTTGTCTGACCGGCTCTCTGGACTGCTCTCCTGTGCATTCTCTCCCGGGAAGCAACTCAACCACTCTTGCAGAGAGGCTTCTGAATGGGCATCCCACCACTTCTCCACACTTCTACTATATTTGTGAAAAGCGGGGGCCGACCCAGCTCAGAAGCAAGCTACAACAACCTGTTTTGAAAATACCGCGTTGGCCTTTTACTATTCATTCTGTTCAGAATATCTTCCCTCTTCTCTTTCATTAAAAAATATATATGACAGGCACACTTACATCTGTTAACAAATACCTGTTAACATACTGTTCCAAAAGCTTTTACTAAACTTTATAAGTTGTTTCATTTCAATGATAGTTGTTAAAAAAAAAAATACACTGAACCCTTGAGCCAACTACTTAAAACTCACAAGTGTTGCTTCCTCTGGGCAGTGATTGAAGTGTATTTAAGAGCCCATGATGCACCAACAAAGAAAAGGAACAGGCTGCACCCGCTGTCGTCCCTGATAACTGTTTGGCCTTTCTTGTAAGATCAAGTTGCATGGAAAACATTAGAAACTTTTTGCCATCCTTTACCTGTCATGGTTAGTAAGAGCTCTACTACTTTCCAACTCAAAAGTCTGTGCTCTAAAGATAAGTGGGATTGTTGAGGTGGGCGAGGAAAGAGAGTTGGAGGAGATGACTTAAAACTGGGAGGTTATTGGATGTGACCTTCCATTTTAGTCAAAAGTTGGTGGAGGCATAAGAAGTATGTCTGTTGGCAATATAAATGTGAACAAGTCTTCGTGTAGAGAACAAAACGGACTGTGCTAAAGAGTTCCCTCTCACACATATAGAGTAGCGTGGTCTTGAGTGTACCACTCTACCCTTCTTTAGAGGATGAAAACAAGTAGAAGGGGTGGGAGCAGGGTGGAGGGAGGTGAAGCTGGGGGGTGCAGGGTGGGGGGTTGGAATGGGGGACATTTGTAATAGAGTCAACAACAAAAAAATTAAAAAATTAAAACAATCACTTCCTGGCCAGTGTGGCTCAGTGGTTGAGTGCCTACCCATGCACCAAGAGGTCGGTGGTTCGATTCCCAGTCAGGACACGTGTCCAGGTTGTGCGCCAAATCCCCAGTGGGGGGCATGCAGGAGGCAGCCAATCGATGTTCTCTCTCATCGATGTTTCTATCTCTCTCTCCCTTTCCCTTCCTCTCTCTCTCTGATATCAATAAAGAACAAAAATTAAAAAAAAATTAGTGAGCAGCAAAAGAAATGTCAAATACAAGAGAGAGAACTGAATGAGAATTGAGACACCAGCTCATAAAATACAGTGTGGCCAAAAATTACCTCCCAGGCCTCTAAAAGCAATAATAGTTACCAGCTCCCTCTGGGAAAGATAAGCACCTCATTATGTCTTTCTGAGATTTTAACCAAGACCTTTTTAAATATATATTTTCTCTTCATTGATTTTAGAGAGAGAGAAACATTGATGAGAGAAAACATCCTGCATGCCCCCTACTGGGGATCAGGCCCACAACCTGGGCATGTGCCCTGACCAGGAATCGAACCAGAGACCTTTTGGTCATGGGTCGATGCTCAACCACTCAGCCATACTAGCGGGGCTTAACCAAGATCTTTAGCTAGATCCTTGATTTGGTCTACTTCCCACGTTGTACCATCACAACCCACCGCAAAGGCATTAGAAGGTTTCTGGCGGTTATTCTGATTGATGTTGAAGTCAAAACAAGTTTAGAACAGAAGACTCTTTTGACAGGAACGCTCTGTTGTTGGTTAAGAATTGTCTTTTCAGGGGAGGGATGGTAGAGGGAGATGAAGCAAGAAATAAGTTTAGGAATGTATTATTTTAATAATCCAAATAAGAGAAAATGATGGTTTGAACTAGGGTGCTTAAGTGGTGATAAATGAATGTTGAATATAGTTTGTATTTAACCTTGGTGGGTTTTGCCCATGGATCAGATATAGGAGAAAAGAAAAAAGAGTTAAGAGTGACTTCTGAGCAACCAGAACAACAGAGAGCCCATTTACTAAAATGAGGAACTGGGCAGAAGGAATTGTTTCTGTGTATATAGTGGTGGTGGTTAAGGGGTGAATTGGTGAACTTTACGAGATAGGTATTGGACATGTGAAGTTTGAGAAGTCTCTCAGGAATTCAAGTGGAGATGATCAATGGACAGTTGGATAGATGTCTGTTGTCCAGAGAAGATGCCAGTGACCTCTTTCTGATTTTTGTCTCCACATCCCGTAGACATAGCCTTATTGAAACAAAAAGTGCACTGGACAAAATTGAATAAGCAAGGAAGACTTTACACAAGGCTATTGTAAAGAAGAGAGAGACCAGAACTGAATTCTACTGAACAGATTATAAGAGCTGAGGTGGGGGTGGAGAGATCTTAGACCACTAATTTCTGATTTCTAATTACCCAAAGGAAAAGCAAACATTCTCTATCTTCACGACAGGAGGCAGTTTTCCTGCTGGAAGCAAGACACCACCCCAGTCAGGCTCCTACCCTTCCTCAGAGCCTGGGCTCGTCCTTGCTGGTTGCATTGAAAGGTATGCCTCCCCAGGCCCTTAAGAAAGAGGTTCATTAGTTGTAAAACGGGCAAGAGGCATTTTAAAAGGTTTACATCTCAAAGGGGCAGAGAAAGAATGTACAGCTACAAGTTTTCTAAAGTAAATGTTCTAAAGGAAAGGAAGAGAGGGGCTGTGGAGTCAGCCCAGCAGCATTCTGTAAGGACAGGGGAGAGAGAAGGGCAAAGTCAGGGCCTAGCGACAGGAAGACACCTGTTCCAACTTTAATCGAGCAGAAGGAAACATTAAGGCTGGCTTTGTCAGTCTTTAATAGGGTGACTATATAATGTATTGCTTAAGTCAATACACCCTGAGAATGGAAGGGGGCACTATTAATAATTAAACTCAATACAAAGTATCGAACTGGACTCCCTGTCAAACTTCAATGAGTGGTTTTTCTACCTTTACATTCTTCATGCAGCTTAGAGGAGAGAGTGTCGTGAGGTGTAAAATATTTGCGAAGGTAAATAAAACTTACCTTAAAAATTATATCTGAGCCCGGCTGGTGTGGCTCAGTGGTTGAGCGTCGACTCATGCACCAAGAGATCGCTGGTTCGATTCTCAATCAGGGCACATGCCCAGGTTGTGGGCCAAACCCCCAGTGGGGGGCATGCAGGAGGCGGCCAATCGATGTTGTCTCTCATAGATGTTTCTATCTCTCGCTCCCTCTCCCTTCCTCTGTCTCTAAAGATAAATAAAGAAAAAAAATTTTTTAATAGCATGTGACCAAATTGTCAGGACAAAAGTGCATTGCCACCAAAGCTTTCTGAAAGATCAGCTACGGAGATGATTTAGCTTGGTTCCTCCTTCAAGATCCTGCCCAGGTATCACTTTCTGCGTCATCAGCATTCTCCATGTGTTTCTCACAAAACCAGACTTAGCATTTTTCTGTCTCTCCCCACCATGAAAACCTGAGCACACTGAAAACACGGACTTCCTCCTCAATCACTGTTACTTCAACACCTAACCGTGTGCCAAGTATATAGTAGATGCTCAACGAATATAGATTGATTCAAGTAGTGAGGGGGGTGGGAAAAGGAGTCAGCATTGGCACCAGCGTGATTAGCTTCAAAGACTGCAAGAACAGTTGGAAAATAAATAGAAATGACAATCCCAGAAGGTGTGAAGCCTGTGGTCTCATTCCATCTGGGGTTCCGGGTATAGTACCAGGCGCGGGGAGGAGAGAGACTGATGCCTTTACCTAATGGTATCCATAATGCTATTTGTTGCAGTCGCTTCTATATTTTCTTCCTGGGCAATGAGCGTGTTTCCCATTAGTGCTTCATGAATTAACCATAACTGCCACCAATGTAATTAAAATATTGATTGCCAAGAGGAAGTCAAGATTCAGCATTAATTCATTCAGCAAAAACTTATCGAGCCCCATTCTGCATCATTCCTTGCGATCGGCTCCAGGAATATATATATATAATAGCAAGTCATTATCTTGTCTGCACCAACTTGGGGGTAGAAATGAATTATAAAATAGTGCAAAATATCATTTTCTGGTTTCAAACCCACCAGACACATTGCAAATTATTTTCTCTGTTAAACTCGGGTTCTAAGCACTGAGTACTCCCCAGAATGTTTCCTAAGTGGTACTTGCATGGTGGTATGTGGTTGCTGTGTCAGTGTGTTGTGACCACCTCTCAATGGAGTCCCCAAGAGCCCCGCCACTGCCCAAAGAATCCACACACTCGGGGCTGCACCCAGTACCGATGTCGTGATTACACCTCTTTCAGGAGCCCCCCTTAGAGCAAAGACATTATTTATCTTTCCCCGAAGCCTATTCCCTTTCATTTGACCTCATGTGTTTTTCCTACACTGAAACCTATCTTAACAGGGTGACTTTGATGTCCACTTGTGACATGATGAGTGTGGTTTATCATATTCACTATAGCTAGCATTGACTGAGAACATGATAATGTGATGATCTTTGCAATAACTCGATGAGTTTGACACTGTTGTTATCTCTAGTTTACATACGGGAGTTGAGGTCGCTTCTTCAATATCAAACGTCAGACTCTGGGGCTCACGCTCCTGACCATGGTCTGCGCCCAGGATTTTGCTGTTAACCTTTAGCGCCCGGTCATTGTTCCTTCTCATCAAGTACCTTGGTATTTCTGCTAGGAACATCCAAGTGATCTTACCCCTTCTGCCCTCCAGAAATATCCAGAAAGGGCAAAATAGGTTGACTGTGCCCCATCAGGCCACATGCAGCGACCACCCTTGTAACACAGAGAGAACATACAGACACAGGGCCCAGTGCCTTGAAGAGTATAAAGGGATCCAATAATGTGTCGAGAGCAAAGACACCGAGGCCTGCTGTTGCAGAGAAATTGTCATCTATCTCAAATAAGGTAGGCATGGATTGTTACAGGTGTACGGAGGCTGGGGGAGAGAGTACTACCTGGAGATAAGGCAGAAACATGTAGTTAAGACACTTGTCCAGTGTCCCGAATGTCATGCTAGCATTTGGGCTTTATCGTGTTGCAATGAAAATGTGTTTAGTCTTCATGTGTTTATATTTGGGTTTTTAAAGGAATTGAGAAAGACTTCTCTTGTGGCAATGTGAAGGCTGGAGAACATCAGGGTGCCCGGTGGCTATTGTAACTGTCCAAGTAAGGGATGGTGAGTGTGGATCTAGTGCAGTGACAACGGACAGTGAGAGAAGCAAATGAAGAAGGTGGACATTCCTGGAGTAGATCTATAAAGTTTAATGATCGACTCAATGTCAGTCATGAAGAAGAGGAAATTGTCAACAATGCCTGATTTTTTAAAAATATGTTTTTATTGATTTTTTAGAAAGAAAGGAAGGGATAGAGAGAAACATCTATCAGCTGCCTCCTGCACGCCCCCTACTGGGGATCGAGCCCACAACCCAGGCATGTGCCCTGACCAGGAACTGAATCAGGACCTCTCAGTCCATGGGATCACACTCAATCCACTGAGCCACACCAGCCGGGCTTGATTTTTTTTTTTTTAATTTCTTAAAGTAATTTCACACTGGATTCCTTATAATGACTGCAAGCCCCTCCACAATCTGGCCTCCGGTCACTTCCCTGACCTCACCTCCTGTTGCTCTGACACTTTCTAACTGCCCCAGCTGCATGGACTCCTTACTCTTGGAATGTAGCAGACGAGCTCCCATTGAGGGCGTTTGTACTTACCCTACCTTTCCCTTGAGAGCTTTTCTCCCAGCTATCTCCGTAGCTCCGGTTCTCATATCCTTCAGGGATTACTTTCCAGGTAAGGCCCTCATTGATCACATACCTACAATGGCACACTACACACACACACACACACACACACACACAATACCTAACTTGGCACTGCCTATCCAGTTGTCTATACGATTCTTTTCTGAGCTACTCATACCACTCGACATGCCGTACATTTTACTTACTCATTTCTGTATCTTTTGCCCCATGCTAACGCAGATTTGTGAAGACGGGAATTTCTGTCTGCTTTGTTCACTACTACATCTCTGGTGTCCTTAGGAGGGCCTTTAAATAGTCCTTCAGATCAGTCAATTAATTTCTAGGTCATTTGAGGCTGTGACTGATGGCCCCATTTTTTAGAACGCTATTTTCTCAAATTTCAGGTGATCTCTGGCTCCCTTATTTTTATCTTGGATGTCCAAATATCCCATCTGTAATGTGAAGCATCTCTAGCCATAACCATTCACACACACACACACATGCCCACGGAATCACACGTATGCGCACACACACACACACACACATCATTCCCACTCCCTAAGGTCAACTTGTGGGCCTGGAAACGGACTTTGGTAGGTGGCATCATAGCAGCCACCACTGTCTCCATGGTTTTTTGATGTCATATTAAGCACTTGCCTTAATGTCAAACGTACAGCAGACACTTCGCTCTAATAATTCTGGAAGCAAGCTACAGAAGCAGAACGGGATTCTTAAAAAGGCCATCGTTAAATCTGTGTGGTTATAGGGAAAAGATGTTCCAAAGGCATCGTGTAAATACTTGGTCTATTCCAACTCCTTTAGCAGACCCGTCTGGGAGCACGGCAGTTCTGGCTTCCTGGCACTGGAATGCTTGCCTACCACAAAAAGAGAAGGGATGTCTGCTAAACTAGACATAGGGACAGTTAGGGTGTCACCTGTGTATAATCTACCACGGCCGTGATCTCAGACCTCCATGTAGGAGGCATCCATGGGAATTCAAAGTGTCCCCCGTTCACCCGTGAAATCAAGCCGATTTCCTGAAAACAAATTCACCAAATCAAATGACTAAAATTCATTTTGCCACACAGTAAATCTGCCAAAAATTAATCTTACTGATTAATACTTTGCTACATGACTTATTTAACAAACAGGAAATTTGGTCATTATGATTTTAACAAATTAAGAGAAAGGTTTAAGGGCTTTAATGAGAACATTTTAAGGGCTTCGCAAAAATATGCAATTTTAGTCCCTTCTGCTGAAATATAATTTTATGAACATCACAAATCAAAGTATTCATATCAGGATTTTACATGCATTGATATATTTATTTCAAAATGTGAATTATAGGTTCCGTAGCCCACGTTTTATCTTTACATGGAACTTTTTCAGATTAACATGATTAAAAAAACCACCTTAGATTTGTTATCTTTCACAGTTTTAGGGTTCATCTGGCAGCTCCAGGTAGCATTTTAAATTTCGATTGTTACATCTAGAAATGAGTGGCCACAGTTCATTCTGTGCCATTTATTTCACGATGCGGTTGTTCCTGTCCCGTTCTAGTTATTTCCATGTATGGAGTCCATTGTATCTACCCTGCAGGATGGCCATGTCTCACGTCCACACTTGGACATGTTTACTCTTTGATCCTGGATCTCTCTCCTAACCGCTAATGTGTCCAAGTCCTTAATTTCTTCCTGTGGGATACCAATTTCAGCATTTCATAAATGATGTCATTCTTTTTTCATATCTCAGCTTCTTTATATTTCTTTTAGAACCTTTGGAAGTTATTTTTTTAACCTACTAAATGTAAAGCAAATCGAGTATAATGTGTTGTTTTTAGCAATTAACTGTATCTTTAATTAGGTTAATTTTAAATTGGTATTAAAAAATAAATATTTGTATGTATGTATATATGCATATCGATGTGTCATATATGTATAAAGTATGTCAAAACATTTATATATTTATGTGTTTAAAATGTGTATATTTTATATATTTTTGATATACAATACTTAAATGCATATATATTTCAATTTTTTTTCAGCAGTGACCAAAAGTGAATTTGCTTATAGTAGAATATTTGGATATAAATGCAGCATGTCTGCCTACATACATGCAAAAGACAATTCTAATTTTGTCCATTCCATCTCTATCAATACTAGAAAATGGCTCCAAGGTCCCAACGGAACAATGGCTACGTGTGGTAAAGGTCGCAGTGGACACCAATATCTGTCCACCTTTTCTCTCAGGCACAGAGCTGGACTCCATGTCCCAGCCTCCTTTGCAGTTACACGTGGCTTCCTGTCTCCTAACCTCCCTCCTATGTGGCCTTGTTGAAGTGTTTAAAAGATAGTCTGGTAATTTGTGGTACCCACTGATTTTCTTTTCCGCCCCATACTATCTGGATGGTTTCCTCCTGTTGTCTCTGTCTTGCCAAGTTGGATTCTATGGCCTGTGATATCGCCTCAGTACGTAGCTTTATCTTGCAAGGGAGCCTTAGTTGGTTAGTTTGGAGAGTTCATAGGTCTCAGATCGTTTTTTGGATCTTATTTTATTCTCTTGTACTCAACTGCACATCGGAGTCTTAAAATTCCATTCTAGTTTGGAGTATATCGTTCTCAGATTGGACTTGTATGGTTTCCAGTGAAGACTTAAAGGTTCTTCTGAGTTTCTCCAGATGACAGGTTCTCAGAGGCCCCCAAGTCTTCTCTTCATTGCAGAGTCATTACCATCATGAAGTCTTGTTGCTTTCCATGGTTTGCTTCCAGTTACTCATATTTTGGAGTTTGTGAAACACTTAGTAATTTTTTCTAGATGTTGTTTACGGGGCTTTGCTATCTTAGTTGTTATTTCAGTTTTATGGGGGAGAAGTGGAGAAATTAAAACAGCAACAACAGTAACAACCAATGGTCACGTTGTCACGGCTGCCGTCAGCATGGAATCCTGAACAAGTGCACGGCTGGAGTGGTGAAGACAGAGGAGTTAAGACATAAACAGTAGCCGTACACAGGCTCATAAGAAATAGTCCAGGGCATTTGAAAGGAAATGGAAAGGACACTGATGTATTGAGACCTCTGAGCTCTGAGTCCCATATGATGTTTGGTGAGGAATCTGCCATCTGAGCTTCAGATTTCTCACATGTTGAATAGCTGGGTTTTGGCTCCCTTGGCTTAGACTTCTTATGGTTTTCCATGACAAGGGCATGTTCTGCACATGACTTTTATATGGCCAGTCTTCTAGTCATACTCAGAAATGATGGAGGTTTTCCTTTCCAGAATAAAATCGAAATCGAATGTCTTTGTCCTGACATCCAGTATCCAGGATCAGCATGCCAGCATTCTCCCATACTCAGCCAAACCAAACCCTTTCTTCTAGCTATGCTGAGGTTAAAATTCCCAAACGTATATCAACAAGTTTTCACTCCTCTGCTCTTGCTCACATATGGCTTTTCAAAAATCCAGTTCAGACAGAAAACCTTTGCCTCTAGTCTGCCTATTGACACTCTACCTCTTCAACTTACCAACTACTTCCCCTAGGAAGACAACATGCAGAAACATGGCCTTCCTTCTCAGAAAGAACTTCTGTTGATCACAGGCTGCCTTAAATCACTGCCATCTAAATATCGGTCTGCTGCTCCCTGACCGTTGAGGCAGAGCAGTGCCGAGCACGTCAACAAGTCAGCCTTAGCTTGGGAGTCAGACCAGGGTTTGAACTGTGTTTTTAGCAATGACGTGACCTTAACCAAATTACTTAAGTAGTCTGGATTTAACATGAGGATGATTATATCAAATATATTTTGTAAAGACTTAAGATGATTTTAATCATTTATCTCAAGTGTCATACTCAATTACAGCTATGTACTTGACACCCTCAATTAACATGCCCCAAATAATTATTGTAATTTATATATATGCCCAAACTACACATCAATCAATTTCTTCTTGCCCATTGCCAGTGTTGCCCAGTTGCCCAGTTACTCAAGCCAAATGACTGACTTTTTATTCGATTCTTTTTGTCTGTCTCCACCCCTCCTCTTCCAACTTATCAGAAAGCACAGTTTCTCTAGCCCCTAAATATATCTCCATCTCTACTACTATCTGAGACACCATCATCTCTCCCTGAGACACCATCTCTCCCTGGGACACCATCTCTCCCTGGGACACCATCACCTCTCGCTGGGCAAAAGCAGCCTCCTAACTTGCCACGTTTACTCCCAACAGTCTATTTTCTACCCAGTAGAAACAATCCAACTTACCTTAAAGTATATACATTATATCACCCAACTCTTTTTCCTAAAACCATCTAATAATGTTTCACAACTGTCTGAATGTAATCCAGTCTCCTACCATATCCCACAATGCCCTACAGGATCCCTGTCCCACTCCGAGCTCACCTACTACAATTCTTCCATCTCTATTCAGCTTCAGCCACCATAACTATATCTTTATTTCTCAAAAACTCCAAGATTGTTCTTACTTTACAGACTTTAAATTTGTTTCTTTTGCCTACTATACTTTGCTTGGGTTTCCTTGTTGTGAAGATGTCTTATCAGATAGGTCTCTGCTAATTTAATCAACTTCAGCAAATATGTATTATACTATGCACAGGTACTATAAGTACTATATTATGCCAGATGCATAGATCTAAGGGTCATTCATAATAAACAAGATCCTTTTCTCATGGAGATTGCAGTGGGAGGAAGACCGATTGAAAAGCACAATGGCAAGGATGAAATTACAAATCTACATAGTTTCCTTTAAGGAAAGGAAACCTGTTTCAGGATCCCAGGTGAGAGATAAAGAGGTAATACATACGTCTCATTTTATGAGGCATGATCATGATTTAATTTGTATCTGTCGATCATGATCATCATGGACCTAATGTCATAGTGCAGCATGTGTGATACCTGTGACCAAATTTAACATTTTTTCTATGCTCTTTTCAACACCTGAAGTGTTATACTTCTCCTACCATATTCCAAATTCTTTGGAATATTTCTAATATATTTTCTAAGGTATAACTGCTTATTATGAAATTCCTCTAAAGCTTTTATTATGTATCATCCAATTTACAATATAATATTTTTTGTATATTATCCTTTTTATTATGCAACATATTACCAGATATAAGACAACAGCTTAAAATTTAATTCATGAAAATAGTCTAAGTACTTTAGTATTTTAATAATAAATAATAATAAATTATAAATTGAGTATTACATTTAGAAAATTCAAATGTCATTCAAAAATTAGAATTACAGGCGTGAACAGAAAAGTTTTCTCATGTCCCTTTTAGGAAGTGCTCATTTCTAATTTTCAAATTATTTATGCTACATTTATATGGATCAGCTATTTTTAATAATCTATTCAAATATCCTAATGTTTCCAACTATCCAGATTTTGGTCATCCGCTAACTATGATACATTCATAACAAAAAGTTCTGACACAGCATTTCTGCCTTATATACTGTCATCTGTGTTATCATTTCTGCCTTAAATGATTCTATGTAATTATTATGGTGCATACATCATTATGGCATATATATGCACATATGTATACCAGTATATAACTGTCATTATGAACCTAATGTGTGCCATCAGCTGGGACAGCCAGTAAAGGCTTTTTGTATTATGCTTTACTTGAAACAGAGACTATAGTTAAAGGAGAAGAAAAAAAGAAAGGCCACCTTGTTTGTTTGTTTTTCTACTCAGCACAATCTTCTTGCAGGTACTGTCCCTCAGAGGTGAGGAGTTCCCAAGAGGTCATTACTTGGTTTCCTCCAAAGTATGGAAATATACACAATAAAGACAAAACAGAATGGGGAATAGTGGTCAGGAGGAGGGAAGGGGTCCGAATTTCTTGAAGAACACACTGAGGAACCCAAAGAAGCAAGATGCAGAAAATGAGAGCAATCCCAAAAATTTAGGGAAAGACTGAGAAATAAAAGCTTATGTGGGTTTGCAGGAAAAGCCTACAAAACACCAACAAATGTAGGTGCTATTGATATAATTGTACAGATGAGGAAACTGAGGCACAGAGATTCAGATGTATAAACACTTCTGCTAGTGCTGCAGCCGAGACAGAGCGATCTCAGGTTGTGCTCATCAACCCGTGCTATGCTCCTTCTCATCACGTTGGTTTGCATCATGTTTCTCCTTGAAGAGTTTGTTTACAGAAATAATTGAATGGACAATGTCTAATTAATTCTATATCTTCAATTTTTTTTTTTTAAATCCTCACCCAAGGGTATTTTTTTCATTGATTCCCAGATAAAGTGGGAGGGAGAGAGAGAGAGAGAGAGAGAAAGAGAGAGAGAGAGAGAAAGAGAGAGAGAGAAAGAGAAAGAAAGAGAGAGACATCGATGTGAGAGAGACACACCAATTGGTTGCCTCCTGCACAACTCTGACTGGGGCCAGGGATGGAACCTACAACCCAGGTACATGTCCTTGACCAGGAATTGAACCTGGGACTCTTCGGGTCCCCGGGCCAACACTTTAACTGCTGAGCCAAACCAGCCAGGGAGTACGTCTTCAATTTTAAATCTTAGTACATCTAGTTTTCATTTTTTTCCAAAGTGCTCCATTTGGGTTATTCCCAATAAAAAGATCTTTTGAAAATAATCAGGTGGTCCTTTTCTGAAAAACCCCGAATCAACAGCCACATTCCCAGTGTTCTCTCTACCAAGGCTCTGGGATGACAAGACGTTCCTGACCGGCACTGTTCCCGCCCCACCTATCGGTCATGACACATTTGCAAGCAAAATGTATAGAATTAGAATTAGAATTAAAACTACTGCAGGAGAAAAGATGTGGATGATTCAGCACAATTAACAGTTTATGGCCTTATTTCACTTCTTTACTCATATATGAAAAAAAATTTACAAACATAGAAATACTAATTTAAAGAGGGTTTGTTTTCCATTCTCTTTCTTATGTGCTGTGTTCCCCTAAGAAGATATTTCTGAGTGAGCAGAGTTCTAATTGCTGGAGATGTGGACAATAGAGCACTCGTTTCGACTTTCCATGTTTATTAAAAAACAAGAGCAGCTTGCCCTGGCCGGTTTGGCTCAGCGGTTGGAGCGTCGGCCTGCGGTCCAGAGAGACCCGGGTTCGGTTCCTGCTAAGGGCACGTACCTCGGTTGCAGTTTGTCCCCGGCCCTGGTTGGTTGTGCAGGAGGCAGCCACTCGATGTGTCCCTTTCACGTCGATGTTTCTCTCTCTCTCTCTCTTCCTCTCTCTCCCTCCCACTCTATCTGAACAAAAAATGAGAAAATGCGCTCGGGTGAGGATAAAAAAACAAAAACAAGAGCAGCGTGTGTATTATGTGTCTGTGTGTTCTGAACACAGCCAGGGGCTTCTTCTCCTGATTTGCACCTTCCGTGTCTCCACACACACAGGTTGTGGACAAATACATACACACAGGACACATTTCCCTCCCATCAGCGCAGTGCAAATCAGCAGATATATATTTTGGGCATCAACATCAGGGGCTGGAAAAGCAGATCTGAAGACTATTCCGTGGTAAACGGCAGTTAGAAATCTAAGAACACACCATGTAACATTAATGTTTCCAGCTAATAGAACTGGGCCACTGAGATGTCCCAGGCACTATTCTAGGGACTGGTGAGACCCTGGTCCTGAGGGCCTTACATTCTAGTAGGAGAGAAAATAACATACCTTTGACAACAAATAGAATAATCACAGATAGTTATGTATGCTCTGAAGAACACAACACAGAGTGTGGAAATTGAAAGTGATGGTTATGTAATTAATTATGGCATAATAGATATATTTTCAGCACCTTATGTGATCCATAAATTGAAAGTTAGGTTAGCTCTTCCATTTATCCTTCTTACCTACCTCTTCACGCATCTCCAGCCACAGAGCTCCTAGCTATTCCTCAGACATGCCAGACACTCCAACATCGGAGTCTCTCCCGGCCTGACCTCTCTGCCTGTCATTCTCTTCCTCTGCGTTTGACTCTCCCTCACCTTTTTGGCATCTTTGTTCAAACAAGTTTCTCAGTGAGCTAATTCTGGCTATCATTTAAACTTCAGTTACTCCTATCTCTCTTATCTTGATCTACATTTCAAAATGTTTGTATCACTTTTTAAAATCCCATCTAGTTAACTTATGTATTGTATTTGTTGTTGCTTTTTATTATCTGCCTAGCCCTGTGAGAATATAAACTGTACATAGACAAAATCAGGGATCTTTGTTTATCTTTTTCACTATATCCCAAATATATAGAATTGTGCCTGGCTCATAGGTTTTTAATTAGCTTCAGGAAGGGAAAATAGCCCCTTAGTAACCATAACAAAGAGGTGAGCTCCAAAAGAGAGGTGGGTGGAATAGAAGACATGTTACCGAGAACTAAGGACACATTGGTACTAGCTTTAGGAAAGGAGAGAGTTATCAGGTTGTGCTTTTGCCTAGAATTACGTAGGACACTTTTGCCGAATGAAAGTGCAAAATAGGGGATATGTGAAAAGATACTTGGAATGAAGAATGATGTATTTGGAAATGGGTACGAAGACAGAACAGCAGAGGCACAGAGGACTCACTGGTATAGCAACCAGAGGAGAGGGTAATGTGCAGCTCTGCCTTGGCACAGCAAGGATTGTAAGTGTCTGTTGAATGTAGAAGAGGCAGAGTGATCTGAAAAGGTGTGTCACTGAGACATACAAAGCCCTGACAAAGCGGCCATGGCACAACTAGACAAAGTATTTAAGAAAGTATAGGAGTTTAATCTGTCATATTATGGAGGATCTTTAGAGTAACATTACGGCACCTGAACAATATCCCACAAAGAACTGGGGATTGAGAGTGAAATGTTTTGAGGAGTATATTCATGTGATAAAATCATACCCATTAGTGATATTTCATCCATCCATCCATCCATCCATCCATCCATCCATCCATCCATCCATTCAATTAATTCATGTAAAATATACATTGAGGACCTGGCATATTACTTAATGGTATACTTTGTGAATATAATAGTGGCTATCACACAGACTCTACCCTGGCCAGGCTGACATTCACTTATGGGATTACAGGTGTATAGAAAAGAATTTAAATGCAATATAGAATCATATAAAAATTTCTATGAAAATGCAGCAGAAAGCATGTTTTGGAGGATGCTTTATAATGGATGGTGATAATTGAGCTGGATATTAAAAGAAAATAGAAAGTGTATATGAAAAATATAGCATGTGGAAATAAATTAAGGTGGATACATGGCACATTCTCTGAATAAGTGATCCGTCACCTTACAGAGAAAACAGAAGGTGTGATTGGGTTTATTTGTGTCTAAAAAAAGGTTAATTAAATACAATGGTTAAGAGCAAACACGGAACTAAAACAGGGAGCAGTAGATAGAGCATGTGGAGAAGATTTGTAAAGAGATTAAGGGGATAAATTCTGCAAGATTTAAATGTTAATTAGATATAGAGGGGAGGACATCAGATATGACATTGGTGTAGAGACTGGGAGGACGGGGGTACCACAATCATAGAAAAGAAATAGCTATGATCTAAGGTAGAAGAAGGAAATTAATTTTAGTCAATGTTGAGATCAATGTACACATGGGAAGTTCACCCCTTTACAAATGGGATTGTGGGTCTTCTTTAGTGAGTTTTGAACTAGATAAAAACGTGAAAATTAAAATGTATGAATGATATTCTTTGTGTGATCTAGCCTCTAGTTATGTGTTGGGGGTGGGGAATGGAGGCAGTTCTGAGATTCTTGATGTAGTTCAGGCATGAGATCATAATCTTCAAACCACTAAAAAGAAGCAATAATGCCTTCTTGCAATGACTATCACCACCCATTATAATGTTTATTTTACCTAACATACAAAGTATGCTAAAAGCAGTACAGAAAATTGACTGCTTAGTAGGAGATCTCACCTGGCCATGACCGACTAAGCCAGCAGTTCTCAACCTGTGGGCCACGACCCCTTTGGGAGTCGAACGACCCTTCCACAGGGGTCGCCTAAGACCATGGAAAACACATATTTCCGATGGTCTTAGGAACCGAGACACTGCTCCTCTACCATCTCCAGGCGGGTCCGCCCACATGCAGATACGCCCACATACAACATGAGGAACTGTGTTAAAGGGTCGTGGCACTAGGAAGGTTGAGAACCACTAAGCAATAAGCTTTATTTATGTTTCCAAAGGATTTTTACTATATAAATAAACATCAAAATTCTGATAAGAATTAGCTTCCATATTTCCTTCTAATGTGAAGGATATCAACTCTTTAAAAATATACATTGATACACATAGAGGCAAAATAGGTAGCTATAATTCTTAAACTATAGAGTAAAATGAGAGAGATTACCTATACTGTTCAAATGTGATATTAATAACAGACTAAATAATGGACTGGAATGCTTCAATAGTAATACAATTAACATACTTCCCTACAGAAAGAAAAACAGGAACTAAGGCAAAAACAATAAATATTTTGTGAAATTTATGCTTAAAAATAGTATTGATTTACCATACTTGTGACTGATATTAAAATTTCATCGTAATTGAAAGAGCCTTACTAGCTTAAAACAAAAATGGAAACAAACAAAAAAAATGCATGCCAATTGAAAAAGGATGAAGAATAGTAAATAGAAAAAAACTTGATGCTTTGAGTCAGAAGACCTGGATTCAGAACCCACTTTCACCAATCAGCAGCTGTTTGATTTGGGGAAACGTATCTCACTGAGTTTTCTCACAGGTGAACGGTAAGCTAGCAATTAACTGCTACAATATGGAGTTCACAAATGTAGGCGAAGCATAGAAACTCAATAAATAAGTGTAGTGATCAACTCTAACAATGGCGCCAGTTTTTCATTTCTTCCTATATCCTCTCCCACACTGACTCCTCACCATGACTTAGGTTAGCTAACAGGTATCCAGCAAATTTAACATGAGCAAAAGTTTAAACAGTCACTTGTATATGGTAGTTTTCTTTCCTGTGACCTTGCCATTGCCATGAGAATGGCTCTCCCAAAAGAGGGTGTGAGAAAGACACAAGGATTGAAAAGCCGGAGCCTTCCCAACCCACCCAGTGCCCAACCCCATAAGTATGACAAAGCGTGGCCAGTGTCAGCCGGGCCTCCTTAAAGATTCTCTGATGACAACAGGTTCAGATGTGGCCAGGGGACCCTCAGGAGATAATCTGCCAACCTATCTATGGGTGATTAATAATAAATGATGACTCCTTTTAGCAACTACATTTTTTGGCAGTCTATTACACAGTATTTTTGTAATAGTAGCTATTTTATACAGTAAGGAAGAGAATATTCAGGAAAAAAACAGGAGAAATGATAACTCTAATGAGGCATGAGAAATCCTTGTCACCTATGAGACTCATAGTATACAACCAACTCCTGAAAACCTAGGAAACTTAAACCCTGGTCTTGTGTAGCTGTTCTGGAAAATAAATGAAATAACTATCAATATTTATGGTTCACAAATAGCAGAGCAGAGGGAACCCAAGTCTAGACATCAGAATGGAACGGTGGCCTTCAAATGCACTGTTTATAAATAAGTTAATACTTTACTTTTTGAATGTTTAAATAAGTAATCATAAGCATAGAATGTATTTCTAGTTGTGTTTTTAAAAGCTTACATTAAGAAAATATATGTTTTCTGCATTGAAAGAACAATATACTTATCATCAACCAGAACATTAAAATAATATTTTCAATGTTTTAAAAAAAAATGTTAGGCTAAAATTCTCAGCATGGTTTATTTATTAAGACTGAAAAAAAATGAAATGTTTTTTACATAGAGAGAATGACAGAGTTTAAAAGTCAGAGATTATCTCTGAAAGAACTTCTAAATGATTTTTTAAGTAAGAAAAATTCTGAATACAGAAGATCAGATAGAAATACCCAAATAATTATTTTTTCACAAGTAGTCGTATGCAAATAAATTTGCAAATTTTTTTTTATGCAAAATAAGTACTGGATGTGATTGATACAAAATATAACAAAGTTGGTGATTTTAAGATAGAGCAGATATATGCTATCAGATAAAAAAAATCATGTAGAAAGTAGAAAAAAAGACCACAACTAGAACTAAGGTCTCTATTTTTCATTCAGTATGAAGAAAGATGGTTCAAAAAGGGAAAACTAATAAACCAAAGGTATGCTAATTAACAATCATAATACTAAATGATAGTGGAAACCAAATATATCAGCAATCACTGTAAATATATATGCATTAAAGTTACTCATTAAAAGACAATCTCAAGTAGGATATAAAACAACCAATTCTAAGAAATTTATAAATATAATGACAATATATAATGACTAAAACATTTTGACAAAAAATACACTAGGAAAATACTAATCAAGAACTGCTGGTCCGTGATGTCAGTATCGTCTTTAAGGCGTTATTAAGGATAAAGTATGCCTATTAAGGACAAAGATGATAAAATAAAATACTCAGCATCAGGACATAACTACTCAGATCTAGACTTTAGCAGCTGCAATTAAAAACTAAAAACAAAAGACAAAATTACAAGTAGAGTTTGATGAATCTACAGAGACACCGATTTTAACATGCCTCTTTCAGAAAATAACAGATTTTAATTATAAGTAATACTTTGACTTTGTAAACAAATATAATCTTATGTTCAACAATTAGAGAATATCTATCTATGTATCTAGAGATTCCATTCCATTCAAACACACATAGACATTTTATCAGAATTAACAAGCTAACTCACTTCAATAAAGTGGATAATACCTTAGAAAGATAATTTGTGAAAATTGACTCAACAAGGAAAGGAAAACCTATAATTATTAAAGGAATTAGATTAGATATTTCCCATCACTTTCCTCTCCACACATAAATGCATAAGACACAGATTTGTTTTACATAAATTTTTTACCAAACCCTCAAGAATCTGATAATCCTCACCTTACTAAATTGTTCCAGAGGCTAGAAATAGAAGAAATGATGCTTTATACAAAATACTTAATGCAGACACTTTATAGAAGATATTTCATATACTTTTTTTACACACCACGACTCATTATAGCTAGTATAACTTGATATAATAAGTGGACACAAAGAATTTAATAAATAATATTATAGACCAATTTCACTTACAATGCGATGTGCATACCCTACATAAAATTTTATCTAACTAAGTCACAATGTAAAGGTTGTTCTAGGATCACAAGAATGTATTATTTCTGCTACAATTTCTAGGATGCTGACCCCAAAAGCCCATATGAAGGAAATATTAAAGCAGATATATTAGTATCAGATCTTATTTTTTATATGATCCTACAAAGTACTTCTCATGTAGTCACGATTTGGAAGAGTTTGGTAGGAAGGATTCGTTTTCATGATTACACCTTATTATTCAACAGCTTTTGTAGGCACCCTATATATCATTTGTCTGCTAAGCAATCTGTGTAGTAACTAAGAGAAAGCTGTTGAGAATTTGGAAAATAAATGTAAAGTGAGAAGAATGGTTTCAGTGGGTCACTGCATCCCAGGTACCCAGCAACATGACCTTGTGTTTGACCGGGTTTCAGATTCCCATTTCCCCTTTAACACACCCATTCATACCTTGGGTGTTTGCAAATTATGCAATGTCACTGCGTGTTACAGTTTCATGAACACACCTCGAGACGCATTCACTGAAGTGCAGTTCCAGAGGCAAGTTTCAATAATAAGGACATTATACCTTCAATGTTATGAATATGCTAATTTCGCTATAAAAACCAAGCAAGAAAACCTAATTTTATGTTTAAAAATAAATGCGCAAAACAAATCTGTTGAAACACATAACTACAACTGGATAACTAGGGGACTATTTTGCATAGTAAGGCTACCTCCTGAGACAGAGGTTTGTATTATAAAATTCCCACTATAAATTCTAGGTACCGTGAGTGACTGAAAGAAGATCAGGTTATAAATTCTAAACAGATGTACATTAATCTCTGCTCTGCATACTCCACTGTTACAATTCTGAATAAGTCACCAAAGGAAACTCCGTGCCAAGTTTTTCGTCTTTAACCTTTCTGTGAATGAGGAGGGAAGGGTCAGGCAGCATAACAATTCGACGTTATTATACAAGAAAGAGCATGTTTCAGAGATGAAATAGTTGAAGCAATAGATGAAGCCATGAACACACTCACTTGGCAGCGTACTACACATCTGGTGATATAAAAAGTCATTTTGTGACTGCGTTTGCTCACTTTGCAATTCACGTTCCTGATTCTGCATGTGTATAATAGCGACTCTCATAGCACACTTGTCGTGGTGCAGACTGTGTCATCAATCACACAGTCTGTAACTAATTTTCCTCTTTGTATGTTGGGACATCTTGGGACTCTTATTTTTTGCACTCTAGTCATAGACAATCCCTTAGGTTCCCTCTCTACCCCCTTCCCTTCCTTTGTATATCCTCTTATGTTAGAAACTGTTAACACGCAACGATACCCATGTGCTTTTTGGTGATTTTTTTTTTTTTTTTTTGCATTATCAAATTGCCTTGCTCTTAGCTTGAATATGAATCTAGTTCTTGCAATGAATTCTGAGTGCAAATCCACTCACTCTCTGATTGGGAGTGTTTGGTATGCTTTGTTCATGTGTTCTTCCCCCGTCTGCTGACTGGACTTCCTTAAAGTCAGAAGACAGTGCAGCCACAAGATGAAAGCAGTCTTGTCCTTGGTTTATCAATTGGAGATGAGATACTTACAGGACACTCGCCCAGAAGAGCGCCACAACCTGCCTAGACTACAGAGTAAGTGATACATAAACATCTGTTACGTTAAGACAATGAGATTTTGTTGTTGCTGTGTGCTGGAGAAAATTGCCCATTCACTCACCTCCCTTTCTCTCTTCTTCCTCGCACCTTTTAACTAATATTTATTGACCACCCTGTATCATGCATCGTGTGCCCTGCAATGCATCAGAGACACGGAGGGGGAGAGACTCTGGTTCTGTCTTCGGGCAGCTCACAAGATGATATGGAGTGAATGTGAAGAAGCCAATAAGTGCAATACATTTTGACGGATGCCGTTATGGCATTATCCCTGAGGACCCAGGCGTGCAAGGGACTGTAGGAGAGGCATCCTAGGAAAGTGATGCTTGATCATAGTGTTAAAGGGCAAGGAGGACTGATCCAGAAAGAAGGGGAAGAAAGTCCTTCCAAACCCAGAAAACAGCAAGTGTTCCTCATGCGTCCAGCCAAGGTACCTCAGGGTTTTCTTTGCTTTGGGACATTTGCTCAAGACAATAACCTGGTTGTCATTCCTGACCCACCATTGCCTTAAACGCCCCAATCCAACGAATCATCCAGTCCTGTGCTCTCCGTCTTCTTAATGTCTGTCAGATCTGTCTGTTTCTTTCCATTCCACCTTCTGAGAACTTAGTGTTATTGATCACCCACAGCTCTCATCTTCAAAGCGATGTAATTGGTCGTTAAAATTCCAGTTTACCCTCAACAATATCACATACAATAGTTGACCTGCCTCACTAAAATTCAAATAGAATAACATCGCTTCCATAGAGAAAACTTTTCAATGATTGCCCTCAGGAAAAAGTCAAAATTCATTGATATATAAATGAACTTGATGCTATGACCTCAGCTCACCTCTCTGATACCATCTTACCACATACCACCTCATAATGCACAGTCTAGCCAAACCAATTCTCTGTATTTAACCCCAAAATAGCATTTATTGCCTCATAATATTTTATAACTTCTGTATGCACCTGATGGTAAATAAAATGCAAGCTCACACAGCTTCAACGCGGATGATGTGCAGAAGGAATCTGGAGAAAGAAAACAAATGTTGTTGAGGACTATGTCATGAAAGTCCTTTCAACCCGTTTTAGAGAGTCTAGACATCCACAGATTTCAGAATCATCCCAGGATTTGTTTTCATGTCAGCACCCATCCCAGACAAGTTCCTGATTATTAAAGACAACTCTGTCTAGAAGCATTTCGGGGGACTCTTGATTCAGAGTATCTTTGTGCCATGTCTTTGAGTCTGGGTTTTTCACTGTTTTGAGATCCTAAAAGAAGAGGACATTTGTGCTTACTTTTCCCCAACTCCCCTCTAGCTTCTTATCTCCCTAAGAGAGGAGGGGCTGCTAGCAAATTCTTTGAGATCCAAGGTATTGACTGGGCCTTGGTGGCAAGAGGGCAAATTACTCTGAGTTCAAGGGGACTCTGCTCTCTCGGATTCTCTCCGGGTCTCGCATCTCATTCTTGAATGTACTGAGTCTGTTGGCCACAGTGTGCTCCAAAGACCTTGTTGACTTGAGCCCAATCTGACCTTGACTTCGTTTCTCAGTGTTTCAAGTCAGGGGACTAAGATTTCAGGTGGAATGAGAGGATGGAGAATGGTATAGTATATGGGTTGTTTGTTTGACCTTGTTTTTGGTTTCGGTTGGAGGCCTGTCAATTCCTCTGCTGAGTAGTTGATTATGTCCACACACCAGTCGCTTCTCTTACGGGGTTCTCACACTCTGGGGTTTCTATGCAACTGCCTTGATCACTGCAGGGCCAGGTACCAGACAAGTAGGGACAGCCCCTATGACCTGGAACCACCTCCCCCCAAATTACTCAGATTAGCCAGTCCACGAAGAAGTCCATGGAACCTCGCTACCCCACCCCGGTTACCATGCAGTAGCTGCCTCCCGAGGCTCGAGCCTGCTGTTTCCCTGCCCTCTGCTGCATCCCCCGAGTGGCTCTGCCTAGCCTTCTCTTGTTCAGAACTATAAGGAACAGAGTTCTATCACAGTGCTGTGTCTTGGCACAAAAAAAAGTAAATCTTATAAAACAGAGGATAAGAAAGGAAAAGGAAGATGTACTTCTTAGATCCAAGATTAGTGTTCTAAACCAACTTTTACAAAAGCTCTGCATAGATGTTCCTGAGGGCTCCTCAGGTTTGCCGGAAACTGTGTTTCCCATATGACTGTCCTCCTCTCTATATATACTTCCTGTAGTAATCTCGTCAGACTAAACCCAAAATCACTACAGAAGGCAAGAAAGTATTTCCATTTTCTGCACCCTTGATGATAATGTCATCAAATGATCGACAGGGCTTCACCCTATGCTGCGGCACATTGATGGAGGGCTTGTAGGCGGGACAGGTGTGTGCACAAGCAAACAGCAGGACGGGAGATCAGGGTCCTTCTATAGCTCTGGTAGTTGGCATTAGCTGATGTGGGACTCAGGCCTTTTTATTTTTATCTCTTCACTCGGTTGAATCTAAAGGATTGTCCAAGAGAAGCAAGGTTCTGTTTCAGCAGAAGAAGAGGTGGTTACATGGCGGTAGACCACCACTGGAGTACAGAAGATTAAGTAAGCAAAGCTCAGGGAATTCAAGGCACTATTTAGTAAATAATTATATGAAATTTCATATTGCTTCTTTTGGGGGGGCTAAAGAGTATTCTAGAAGCATTTCTTTAGGTTAAGAAAGCACTGAGCTTCTGAAAACCTTGACTGTCAACTCAAATAAACACTGAACTAAAAATGTCTCCCAATACAGTATAATTTTCTAAATTATAAGTAGTGCGTAAATAACCTAATTTATTTTTATAATGTCCTGGATACTAAATTACAATATACTGTACATAAATAGATAACTAAGAGGAATACTCTTTACTGTATATATTATCAGAAAATAGTCCAAGGAAAAACAAAGGTAATAATTGAAGTAATAAGTGCTTTACTTTTAATTATGGTTTGAAAAATGTCAGTCAGCATACCTGGAAAGAATTTAACAATAAAATACAGATACTATAAAGATCAGAAGCTGAATGGAAGCATTCTAGAGCATTCTGAAAAATCAAGTTTTATCCTGATAAGTAAATTTCTCTAATATGGTATTAATAGAATCTTCTCCAGGTGGAAAATAAAACTGGAGAGAAGAAATGAAGGAGAATTGTTTTCTGAGTAGGTTATTGATTTTTGCTTCTTAAATATTTATTGAGCTTTATTTTCATACTGAATCTCATTTGAAAGTTATGATAATCCTATCACTTATCCTATCTATAGGTGCCTATCCTATAGATTATCCTATAAGAGGAAGTATTTTTTTCTTTTGCTATTTTCAAGAGTAAAATTTTATTTAGGCATGTTAGGTGACTTTGTCAGAGTTACATTGTAAGGCCCATTTATGTGACAGAATCAGAACTAAATTCTTCAAATCTAGTGCACTTTTCATAACATTGTGCTACCATAAAGACAGAGGGAATTTCACACCAATATTGCTTAGAGAAGAAACTGCATGTTATAAAAGGACTAAAGTATGGAGAATTTATTCTATAATGAGTTCTTATTCTATTCTGGGGTGTTTAGTACCTGAACTATGAATAACTGGATTGTTGTTGTTTTTTAATCCTCACCCGAGGATATATTTTTATTGATTTTAGAGAGAGGGGAGGGAGAGAGAGAGAGAAACATTGATGTGAGAGAGAAACATTGATCGGTTGCCTCCTGTAGACATCCCAGTTGGGGATCAAACCTGCAACCTAGATATGTGCCCTGGTCAGGAATCGAACCCACAACCTTTTGGTGTACAGGATGACATTCCAACCTACTGAGCCACCCAGCCGGGGCTGGATTGTGCAACTTTTAAAATCTTTGCCTTTACAGTGTCTCTCCATGCAAACATCAGTCTCTATGGTAAGAGTTTTCCGAGAGGAAAAGTGTTTGTCTACATGAGCCAGAATTTTAATAAGCATGTACGGTGCTATGGGTTAGAAGTAATAGAATTACAAAGATCGGTGACATGCGGAAACAAACTCAGAGTCATTTGTCTCGATCTGAAAATGTCCTTCTGGAATCTTCTTTCCTCAAAGCTACAGAAGATGACCCTATTTTAAAGATAAAGTCTTCCCCAGACAGACATATTATGGACTTTTCCAGTTCCAGCCTTCCGTTTGGTCTGCTTTTCTCTGCTCCCACTCACAGTTTTCTCATGGAGAACGGCATCCCAGCTGGGGTTATGACGGTTCTTCTAGTCTTGTGAAATTGAAGTGGGCAAAGGAGGATATATTGGACTTGAAGAAGAAAGGCAGGGGGAAAATTTAGGAACTAAAATGTAGTGATTAGGAATGCAAACAAACTTAGTTCTCCAGCATTCAAATTAAATTACTCTTCTAATGTTACTTTTCATGACTATAAAAATGACTTTAATGGTCTTATTTAAGTATTTTGAGTGGAAGTAGGAGTGATATTAATGAATTAAATATGAACTTTTGCTTAAATTCATTCTTCAAAATGATACTTAGTATTTTTTTATAAAGTAATACACTCAAATAACTAAAATGAGCATGAGATAGGTCTTAAATGTGCTTCTAAGCCTACAAATGACTAATAAATGACGAGGAGAGACTACAGAAAACTCATCTATGTAATGATAGCACCAGATGATATCTGAGGATCATCAGTTTAATGCTTTTCTCATGATTTCACTACCTATTAACCATCACTTTGCTATCACTATAAGTAGTGCTAAATGGAATTATTATTTAAATGTGTGAATTACAAAACAAGTTCCATAGATATCTCTATGGCCTTCATGCAATAATAGCAATAATATTGTAACAGGTGTGGCTGTTGATAGTTTCTGTTGTTGGATGCAGACTTATTAATCACACCACCACAGGTTGGCTGATGGTGCAACAGTAACAACAGTAATATTTTGGCCTCGCTATGTGATGAAAGCTTTCATAGAATGACAGACAGAAATAAAAATTTACAATAGATTACATGGGAAAGAGCTAGATATAACTTGAGTTATACACACTTGAATCACTGCAGCATCAAACCAAGAGAAATATGTGTCCATACATACTTGTTTTATCTAAACATCTTTCCAGTATCTCTTACTAGTCATTTTTATTAGAAAGGCATCTCATAAAACTTAATTACAATTCCATTTTACTTTTCCTTTGTTTGTTCTTCATACGTTGCTCTTAGAAACATCTTAGGGCATGTAGTCGGAAAGGATGTAGGTTTTGAAATTACAAAGCCGTGGTGGAAACTGATCTTATCTTGAACAAACTGTGTGACTGTGGATGAGTGTTTATCATCTTTGGGTTTTAATATTTCAACCTTCAAATTGGGTATAATAAACCTTTTTTCTAAGATTGAGAATTAAAATATAGTGCACTTGGTTCTTTGCCTGACATATTATAAAGAGGGCATGCTATATATGTTAATGCACTTTTTCAGGTTTTGTAGGCAAGGACCACGTACACAGTTATCTTTCTAGAGGACTGAGCCCAGTAATACATGTAGATGTGTACACAAGCGTGTACTGATGCTTTTAATGTTGATCCCACATTACTGCTTGATGGAAACAATAAGATAAAACAAGATAGCTAGTTAGGGTCCGGCCGGTGTGGCTCAGTGGTTGAGTGTTGACCCATGCACCAAGAGGTCGCCAGTTTGATCCCCGGTCAGGGCACATGCCCAGGTTGTGGGTCCGATCCCTACTGGGTGGCATGCAGGAGGCGGCCAATTGATGTTCTCTCTCATCGATGTTTCTATCTCTGTCTCCCTCTCACTTCCTCTCTCTCTAAAAAAATCAACAAAGGAAAAAAAATAAAAAGAAATAGCTAGTTAGGATTAAAATAACATCAATTTTAAAATTCCTTCTTCTATACAATATTGGTATAAATAGCTTTTATTTGTTTAGATAAAATGGTGTTAATCTTTTGTTTTAATTCTGTTTATCATATAATGCCATATTATTTGATTTTTCTGAATGAAGATGTCTTATATTAGGTAAGTTGGATGTATAAAGAACCCCATCTGGAAATCTAGACTAAAAAAATGTACAGAATTTTTAAAAATATTGTCCACATATTGCTAATATTACCAGTTCTGTATCTTTATATTTCTATAGCAAGCCTGTGCTTCTTACTAGATAGACCCACAGGTGTGTCCCTGGGCAGTGTATCTTTACAGTCGCCTTCCCCAGTGCCTTTGGGTCAGCAAACGTTCCAAGTTATTGCCTCACCTATTGCTCCAGCACTTTCTCCCAGATTATCTTTATTCACTTCTGAGACTCTACTCAACTATGACCTTCACCAGGAGGTTTTCTTTCAGTGACCCCACCTCGCTAGATTCTGCGCCTCTGTCCTCACTTCTCTCTCTCTCTTTTTTTTTTTTATCCTCACCTGAGGACATTTTTTTGTTCAGATAGAGTGGGAGGGAGAGAGAGGAAGAGAAAGAAACATCGACGTGAAAAGGACACATCGAGTGGCTGCCACCCCCACGACCAACCAGGGCTGGGGACAAACTGCAACTTAGGTACATGCCCTTAGCGGGAACCGAACCCAGGTCTCTCTGGACCGCAGGCCGACGCTCCAACCTCTGAGCCAAACCCGCCAGGGCAGTCCTCACTTCTCCTTAGCAGCGGGGGCATGCCTCCACCTTGACCGAAATTATTGCTTAGTCTGTTGCTCTCACCACGCTGAGATCTTTTTAGGCTCTCCCTCTGCTGTCGGTTTTTAGCTATTCCCACCCAGCAGCTGGTACCTGACACAGTCCATGTTCAATGTGACATGAAAGGACTGGAGGATTCAGTAAGAGAGGATGCAGTGTTCATGTCACTCAGACCCTAAGCAAGTGACCATACGTCTCTCTGCCCGTCCACTGTAACGATAATAGTAACGTCGAAGCACTGGTGATGCACTGGCATTGTGCCCAGTGATGTATGAGCATCGGTTTACTTATTCCTGAGTAATACTAATACGATCAGGGCCACTTTAGCGACAGATAACATCAAGGTTGGCGCTGTTAAATGAGTTATCCAAGACTGCACTGCTTGCTTGGTGCCCAAGCTAGCCTGGCACCAAAACGTGTGCCCTCACCGCCGTGATGACGCCCTTCTTTCGTTCACTCTTCTCGGATTCCGTTGTCACATGGATGTCCACATACTGACGTAACGTGAAAGACAGGTCGTTTTCTTCCATTGTGATCCATAGCGTGACGTTTTAAGATGCAGCCCCCACTCTAATTAATAAAAACAAAGAAACAAAAACAAGCTGAGGCCTTCGATCATGAATTTCATCGATAGCTCCGCTTTTCATTTTTAGCTAAACAGCAATCCGATCGGAAACATTAAGTATTTTGTTAATGAAATACTATGGGCAGTGACTGGCCCAAATGTCATTTGGTATATTCTAGTTTGCAGAGAGAGAGAGAGAGAGAGAGAGAGAGAGAGCGCAAAAAATACAATCATTGTACTCACAGCTTATCCTAACCACTAGATAAAGCTCCGTTTTCATGTGTTGATTCCAAAAGTTTGTTCAGAATCGTGTCAGACTGCAGGATATTCACAATGGCAATACTCTTGGTTGCAACGTCATGAAGGTACAGATAACAGAATTTTTTTTTAGTTGTTGATATTCCAGTAACCTGCTCTTATTAACTTTGTCCTTTTAAAAATGCTGCAAGCCCCTAATTTTCCTAATTATTTAAATACACACACACACACACACACACACACACACGCACACACCCCTCTATTGCATTTCACACATGTGTAGTTATTTAGAGCGAAGGCATCCTTTCTTTGACGCTTTTCAATCTTACTGAACAATACCCAGAGAGGGAAATCCACAGGCATTTGTCTTCAATGCGATCATTTGTAACCTGTTTGGATAATTGAACTGTCAGCTTGGCCCCAGCCAGGATCCCCTGGCCATTGGAACATTTGTTTGCTTTGTAGTAGTCAGTGCTCTCATTTTCATATGCCTTGTTAGTGCAAATAACACTGCCTCAAAACTACTATTAGCGAGAAAAATGCTCAGTGCTACCCGTGAGAATAAACTGCCAAAGTAATGTATGTGTAATTGGAATGATAAGTAATCTGTCACCAAATCCGACATATCAGTTTTATTTCTCTTTGCAGAAATCTCCAGCCTGACTTTCTTATGCTTCAGCTGTCTTTGTTAAGCATAAATATTTTAAATTTTAATTTCCGCATGTTTTGTAACCTGATTTGTCCCAGAACCCTACCAAAATGCATTCACAGCTGAATGGAAACATAATGCATTTATGCAAGTCTGAGAATTATTTATGCGTCTTTCGTTGGTAGATGTGTCCTTAAAAAACAGAACAGCTAAATATATTCCATACAAATGCATAGGGCCTTTTGAAACGTCTTTTGCTAATACATTCTGGGTTCAGTTTGACCATGGCTGAGACTGCCAAGGCAAGATGTCAAGAACTTTTGGGAGCACAGGTAGCAAATGTCACTTCAGATAGACCAAGAATAGGTTCAGGTTCATTGCAGAAAGGCAATAATACGGTTGCTAGTTCGATCAGCCTGTAAGCAACAAAATTAAACTGAAATTTATTACAAGACAGGTTTCCCTTGCACAGTCTGGAGAAAGAGCTGCTCTTTGTCCAGTGTCCATCCCTCTTGGACACTTGCTAAAGAACACACACTCTCGTTTTGTTGTTGGGAATTGCCAACGTTGCAAAGACAAGGCTTGGTTTCAACAGAGGAATAAAGCAAAGAAAATTAAATACAGCCTGCTTCCATTATTTAGGACAATTACTTTTTTCTTTATGACTCTCTACAGGAAAATTAAAAGAGAACTTCTTGCTTTTTGATTACATATATGGAACTGTTCAGTGCATTCTTTTTAAAATATATTTTTATTGATTTTCGTGAGAATGGAAGGGAGATGGAGAGAGAGAGAGAGAGAGAGAGAGAGAGAGAGAGAGAGAGAGAGAGAGAAACATTGATGTGAGAGAGAAACATTCACCAGTTGCCTCCCACAGGCACACCAACCTGGGCATGTGCCCTGACTGGGAATTAAACCAGTGACATTTTGGGGCATGGGACACCACTCAACCAACTGAGCACATGGGCTAGGGCTCGATGCATTCTTTAATAAATAGTTCATACAATAATACCTTAAAGTGATTTAGTTTTTGTGTCTACTTATTAACATTTACAGTTTATTAGGGAGCAGATATATATTTTGACTCTCAAACAGCATTCCTAGGTGATATAATTTTTAGATTGTTGGGAAGATAATTTTTGCACACTCACCATCAAATCTTCCATAGTTTATAGGGTATCATCAGCTCCTAGGTACCATTTAATGAATACTTGCCCTAAACAGAACACTTTATTCCTTTCAGCCTAGAAGTTTTATAGATAAAATCCAACCATGTTAGATATTTTGCAACATAGTATTATTATTAATAATCTTGGCGGCGCTATACTAATATAACACATTTAATGAGCCTCTTTGAGAAATGTTACTTTTACTCTTTTATTTTTCGCTTTTACATGTATTAGTATTTATTTTATGCAGAAGTTACTCTTGGGTGATAAATTATTGTTTCCCCCGTTTCTCCTGGGGTGTCTCTTCCTTCCGTGCAACCCCCTCTCTGGTTTAGGAACAGTCGGTTCTTTTTCAGGAGGATCATCTCAGTGTGGCAGGGAGAGCTCGTGTGGGGGTCAATCCCCATGAGCTCTGTCAGTTCTACGCTGCATCTTGGGAGCTTTGTTCACCTGGATGTGCTCAATGACAGAGATTCTACGTCTAAACCCTAAGCTCTGCGTTACTTTCTGCATTTTTGAGCATGTGCAGCAAAAATCCAGCACTCTTTTTGGGCCACCGACCCGGCATCCACCCACACTCTGGCCTGGGCACACCTACCAACTCCACCATTGTAATGACAGAATGACACACATTGCTTCTGTAAAGTGACATCCTTCAGCTGCTCGGTGACCTTTCGGATGTGCATACCCTTGATGGTCTGGGCAGTCTCAGGAGCGTTCTCAAAGAGAACACGAAGATTTGAACCTCTTGATTTGCATGATTTTGCAGGGTTTTCTGGGCCAAGTGAATAGCAAACCATTTTCAGAGGTCACCTCTGGTCACTTTCGGGAAGAGCTATTTTTACTCTTTTAAAAACACAAATATTAAAAAAGATCATAGTTGGAACTACAAGATGGATGGGAATTCAAACCAATTTCTGGCAGGTTTATAAGAACCTTAAAGAAAACGTATCTCCTTGACAACTTACGAGTTAGCTTCCCAGATCCACTTTGAGAAAAGTGATAGTCCCCAGTTATTCAAGAGCATAAGGTGAGTTTGGGGTTGCCAAAACTTGCATTAACATTTTATTTCACCATCTCTAGAGCATGGGACTTGCATAATACCTTACCATCAATGAATTATGCATGTCAGTTTCTATGTACAACCTATTATTATGTTTAGTCTTTAAGCATATTTATAGCAGGGTTCTCATGAGTTCATTATACTGTAAATATGTTAAAAAGAAGTTCACCATGTCACTGATTGAAAATAACAAAATTAGCCCTGGCCGATATGGCTCAGCGGTTAGAGCGTCGGCCCCCGGACCAGAGAGTCCTGGGTTCGGTTCCTGCTGAGGACACGTACCTCGGTTGCAGTTTGTCCCTGGCCCCGGTTGGGGTCGTGTGGGTGGCAACCAGTCGATGTGTCTCTCTCACATCGATGTTTCTCTCTCTCTCTCTCTCCCCCCCCTCTCTCCCTCCCACTCTATCTGAAGATAAATGCAAAAATGTCCTCTGGTGAGGATTAAAAAGAAAATAACAAAATTATTCTTAGGGAGAGTCAAATGTATATGCATTAATACACAACTCCAACTCCCCAACTGTCATTCACCATCAAAAGTTGAAATCATTCAAAGGCATAAAATAAAGATTTACTGAAATCTCTAGGACATACAGCCCCTAGACATTGTAAATTAAAGTTTAGGGTTTAGGGAGTAAATTTATAAAGTTTAAATATTAAAAGTATCACATAAGAATGCAACCCTTAATCTTCAGAACCAGAAGCAAGAAATCCAAGGTAAAAAATTACTGACGATAAAGTCTTCTTTATGTCCATACATTTTTAAAAAATTCAGTTTATATCATTCTGTGTTGGGAGGCCCAAGTGCACCCCCAGGTTTGGTGACTTGCTAGAGAGATTCACAAGAATTAGCATAAGATGTATTACAGCAAAGGGATAGAGAGTAAATCGTACAGGAGGCACAGCCGAAGAAGCCAGGCTCAAGCTGCCAAGAACCTTCTCCCTGCGAAGTCACACAGCACCTGCTTAATCCCTCCAGCCCTACTTGATCATAGTGCTAATATGTGTGAGGTATTATCTACTAAGGATGCTCATTTGAAGTTCAGTGCCCAAGGTCTTTATTGGGAGAAGTTCCCATAGACACTCTGGGCCTCGTATGGACCAAAATTCTGAAGTCCCAGAGGACTTAGCTGGAGATAATCATTGTACACATTTTAGAACTTTTTTTTTGTTTGTGTGAATATGTATAATTGAGAATAACTTTCTATGGTTTCGTGCTGTTTTTTAAAAATCTGTATCACGTATGCCTCAGTGTGGCTCAGTGAATTGAGCGTCATCCCATGGACTGAGAGGTCCCGGTTCGATTCCTGGTCAGGGCACATGCCTGGGTTGTGGGTTCGATCCCCTGTAGGGGGCGTGCAGGAGGCAACCAATCTATGTTTCTCTCTCACATCAATGTTTCTATCTCTCTCTCCCTTCCTCTCTCTCTCTAAAAAAAAGATGTTTCTATCTCTCTTTCCCTTCCTCTCTTTCTCTAAAAAAATAAAAAGATCGTATTTAAAAAAAAAATATTTATCATGTGTACTTTCCAGTTCAATACATTATCTATACAGTATGGGGGGATGTAGATAGATAGTTCCCCACTTGAGATTGTCGATGTCAGCACTGTGTTTGCGTCCTAGGCATGCAGCAACCATCTTGACTCTGAATCCCAGTGGGAATCTAAAAAGAGTCATGAGTACGTAAAATAAAACCTGAATCTGACGAAAATTTGACTAAATTTCCAAGGGGTAATTTCACAAATTCCATCGAGCCTCAGAAGGAAACTACAAAGCAAAATATCATGTGTCTGTAATGGACAGCCACTGATATTACAATTTCTAAGCGTAACATTCATTGTGCTATTTGTTACCTTTTGGGTTGTTAAAATCCACCAACACCTCTCTCTCTCTCTCAACAAATGCTAGTGTGTTGCTGTTATTTCCATCATTATATTCTCCTCAATTGTTTCGCACTGACAAAGGACATTCTTCTGGGTTTATATTTAAACCCCTAATTATCTTTGGAAAAGTAAATAAATTATTATTACCTGGATTATGTAAGGGAAGCTTCATTATGAACTTGGGTTTTTCCACTCTTTTCTGCATTACCCTTTGAATATCCCATGTGATGTCTGGGCTGCCCCTCGACAGTCTGCAGTTTCCTAATAAGGGCAAGGATTTAGTGTCAGAGAGAGAAGCAGGGCCGTGACAAACAAAGAGAGATTTAAGACAGAATTGCTAGCAATTAGACTAATCAAATACTTGAGGTACTCAGACATAGAAAGCATTTAAGTATTGATTCCTATTACTGTTCTTGGTAATGTTTCAATTCATAATTTGAACACAATGAGCTACCATATGAATATAAAATATGTTAATAAAGATTTTCCTCATTATAAAAGTAATATACGATTGTAATTGAAAGTTTGCAGTGTATAGAAATGTGGAAAGGAGCAAAAAACAAGTAACCACTTTTTTTTCACACCAAAAGAAACACTATTTTTTTTTTCTTTACTGATTTTTTAGAGAGAAAGTGAGAGGGAGAGAGAGATAGAAACATCGATGAGAAAGAACATCAGTTGGCCGCCTCCTGCATACCCCCCACTGGGGATCGGGCCCACAACCTGGGCATGTGCCCTGACCGGGAATCGAACTGGCAGTTTCTTGGTGTATGGGTTGACGCTCAACCACTGAGCCACACTGGCTGGGCAAAAAGGAGTCACTATTAACAATTTGGTCACAGTAGTCATTTTTTCCCATATTGCAGAATCTTATAAACTGCAAAAGGTACTTGAACTTAAACTGAATGTTAATAAAATGCAGCTTAGATTTAGGGACCTGCAGGAATACAGCAAATGTTTATGCTGTATTATACATGCCAGATATCAAAAAAGTGTTTTCTTTTGCTTTCCCTTATTCCTGAAGGGGTGTGTTATCCTGCACACCAGTCGTGAAAGAATGTGATGCTTCAGATGTCCGCCCGAATGGCTGGGGAGGTAAGAATCCTCTACCATTCTCACTGGGCTTTCTCTGCACACATCCTGTGCAGTCGCTTCAAAGTTAACACGTCAGAAGCTAAGAGCACAGTTTGATGGTATTTCTCTGAGACAGACGTGCCTGTGGACTGAGCACAGGTTGACAGTTCCCAGATAACTGACTTCTCATTCGCAACATTGTTGAAAACAATGTACTTGGTAACAGGCTTGTCTTGTCCTCTGTATGACTTGAATATAATAAGCTACTTTCTTATATCAGAAAAGTGTCCTTTTTCTTTCTTTCTTATTCCATGGGTTGTTTATTTGTTCATTTATTGAAGAGTGGGAAGGATGAGAGAGAACACTAAGGGAACTGCATAGACTCCTGACAGCATCCGTGTCCTTCTATGGTGGAAATGGAGCGAATTTCTTTCCCCTGAATCATGATTCATTGTCTCCATAATCTCCAGTGAATAATAAACAAATATGAAAGACAATGGAGCAAGCCCACATACATATGATTTCAACTTCTCCCCAGTAGATCTTCCTGCCCATCAGTTTTTAAAGTGAAGGGATCAGCAGAGAGGTGGTGTTGATTGTTTACCAGCTCCGTGTAGAACTGTGCCCTCAACACCTTCAGGTCTTCCCAGGAAAGGCATGTCTGATTACCCCGTTAAATTACAAAGACCCCACTCTTCGCCATCTAACCCTTTTCCCTACTTTATTTTTTTTCCATTGTACTTGTCCTTTCCTATTACACTTTTTTGTTTTGAATTTTTTTTTTCTTTATTGATTTTTAGATCAATATGAGAGAGAACATCGATTGGCTGCCTCCTGGATGCCCCCCACTGGGGATCAGGCCCACAACCTGGGCATGTGCCCTGACCAGGAATCGAACCAGTGACCTCTTGGTGCATGGGTTGACACTCAACCACTGAGTCACACTGGCCGGGCCTATTACACTTTTTATACATATTTATTTTGCCTTTTTTCTGTCTCCTTACTGCAACATAAGCTCCGAGAGGGCAGGACTTTTTACTACTATTTTTTTAATAGCACATTGTTTAGAGTAATATCAGATACATTTTAGATGCTTAATACTTGTTGAATAAATGAATATTAGTTTTTATCAATGAAAACATGATTGAAGTATTAAATTTCTCATGATCTAATGACGCAAATGGTTAGAGATTTGTTTATTTGGTTAGATATTTTTGTGTAGAGTGTTATTCAATGTAGGACTAAACATTTTTTTAGTTTTCTCTTCTAGTCTGTATTCTTTTATTTCTGTTCTTTCTGTATGGCATCACTAAATCATATAATAAAATATTAAATATGAGTGGTAGGAAAAGATATCTTTGTCTTGTCCCAGATGTTATGGGCAATGGATCTAGTCTTTTATTATTAAATAAGATGATAACAGTACATGTTTTATAAATTCCCTTTAACCAGATTGAAGCAGTCTTCTGTATAGCTCGTTTCCTGAAAGATTCCATCAGAATCAGATGGTAGGTTTTGACAGTGTTGTTTTCCTATGTGTCTATTCTTTTCTTTTTTCTTTCTCTTTTTCATTGTGGTAAAATCACACAACACAAAACTCACCATCTTCACCATTTCCCAGTGTAAAGCTCAGCGGTATTAAGTACATTCACAACCGTCACCGCCACCCACCTCCATAACTCCTTCATCTTATAAGACAGAAAGTCACGCCCATTGAACAGTAACCCCCGGTTCCCCTCACCCCAGCCACCGGCAGCAACCATTCGACTTTCTGTCTCCAGGACTGTGACTACTCATGCTACCTCATACAAGTGGAATCACATAGTATTTGCCTGCTTGTTGGTGAATTCGTGCACATTTGTTCTATGTCTGGAGTCCTAGGAATTCTAATTTTTTATGTAAGCCAACACATAGCTCTTAAAGGTATATTTAAAATTCAGCTTGTTTCTTCCTACTCCCTTTAATGACAACTTCCTTCTTCTCACCTCATTCTGCAGAGATCTGTCCAGATTCTCTCCCTTATCAGAGACTCATCACTTGCTAGAACTCATATCATGGTTTCTTTGCATGGAGAACTGTCTGATGGGCTCTGAAAAACTATGATTTTTGTAGTTATTGGGCTTGTTTTGATTGTGAATGACAACGAGAAATCTCTTGTGACTTCCTTTGTCCTAATTAGAAGCAAAATAGTCTATCCCTTGAATTTTATTTATTTCCAAATATTCTTCCCAATTAGCATGCACTTCTTTAGTTGTCATAATCGTAAGTAAATTAATAGGACAAACTAACCAGGTGTTCCACATTGTGCAAAGGAAGCGGTCTAAAGTCAATACCCTGAAACGTTAAACCTTACAAGAGAAGATACTTTCTTTATATTAGGCAGTAGTTTACTGGTTGAAAGCAAATGTTTTCCACAGACTTGCCTTTTGTTATTTTCATAAATGTTGAACTTATAACAAAATTCTGGATTTATCCTCTCGATGATTGTGAGAATGTAAAGAAACAATAGTGTGTTAGTATTACAACAGCTGAAAGAAAATCTTATCATCACCATTTACACCGTTCACAGAGAATCACCAGTATTCAGTAACGTAGGGTGCATTATCCTTCAAACAACAGCAATTGAGCATATTAAGGACTGGGATCAATCAAAGCAAAGTAAAATAAAGCAAAGCAAACAATCCCCAACAGCCAAATGTTATCCAGTTAAGTTGCAACTTACAAAAAAACTTAGAGTTACCGGAGTTACATTTGTATCTACACAGGCACACCCCTCTACCTCGTCATTTTGGATGAAATTACAGGCTCGTGCACTTCAGCAGAGTTGCCCAGGGAATCGAGTGATTAATGCAGAGTCAACACTACTACTGAAGGGTCTATCTGATTTATCTCACAGTCAACGTGGGAAAACCATTTTGATGTTATGACTCAGCAGATGTCAAAATGCAAACCTTTCATAAAACAATTTCAAGGCAAGAATTAACCTGCTTACTCGGCACGACCAGGCAAGAGAGGGATGTGCCTCCCATGCACCAAATGTCCTTCCTGGTCTCCATTCATTCTCTCGAGCCCCCACCCCCACCCCATTCTTAGGAAGAACACAGGCGATGCAGTCAGCAATACCCTTGACAGAATATTAGTGCCCCAGAGAAATGATGTTAGTTTGAAATGGTGAGACCATTTTACTAAAACTTGCTTGGAATAGATCTAAGCTTCCAAGTGAGGTAAGGAGAGAATTATAGCCCTTTGAAATTTACAGCCACACAGTTTTCTGTTTTAGAGTCCTCTAACTGTTTGAATAATGAAGGCTTTCCCCCAGAAACAGCCCTGATTCATCACGAACTTCTTATCTCATAAACAACGGGACTTATTGAAGTGTAGTAACAAATCAGGTAATATAAAAGCTGGGAAAATTCTAACATAGTGAATCGAAAAATCAATCACCAGGCCCTGGCCTGTGTGGCTTAGTGGGCTGAGCATCGTCCCGTGCACTGAAAGGTCACCAGTTCAATTCCTGCTCACGGCACATGCCCAGCTTGTATGTTTGGTCCCCAAGTGGGGTGCGGACAGGAGGCAACCTGTAGATGTTTCTCTCTCGCATAGATGTCTCTCTCTCTCTCTCTCTCTCTCTCTCTCTCTCACCCTCTCCCTTCCTCTCTCTTAAAAAACAACAGCAATAAAAATAAATTAATTAAAACATAAAAATCACCAGGATGAGGTGAACTGCCCAGAGTTCTAGAAAACTAAAAATGGCCTCCATTCAAAATTTTTTCAGAAGCCTGAACCCGTAGAAGCTGACCTTATTGCAATAAAGAGCCTTTGCACTTTGTTTTATATAATTATTTGCACACCATCCCCATCCCCATATCATACACTCGTCCCCATGATCACTGCACAGACAGTCTCTTCTCATGGATCAGAGTGAACGCAAATGTCACCTCCTCCTCTGGGAAGCCTTTCTTGACTGTCTTATCTCGGTCTCAGCATCCTGTTCCTTTCCTTCATGGCCCTTATCAGACTGTGCTACTTAAAATAAAATGCCTCTATTCCTTTCCCTGCTGCAGCTATAAGGTGATGAAGGCAGGACCATGTCTGATGAACTAGGGTGTTGCTTAGATATTTATCATCCAGCACACTGCAAGGCACAGAAGAGACACTCAATTGATAGCAGTGAATTAATAAATATATTAAATAACAGATCTCTTGTGGAGCCTCCTGCAACCTTTTCTTATAGAAGTACCTCTCTCGTCTCTAAGTCTTTTCTCTGAGTAGTAATGAAATTTTTGGCTCTGGCTGCAAGTAAAAGAAACCCAGAACAACATGCTTTGGCCCAGAAGAGATATTATTAAGTCACACAATTAAAAGAAAAAACAGAAAACAGAGATTGATGTGCATGGAAAAGGCAGGACCAGGCTTCCCAAATGGTATCAGAATCCCAGAATTGCTTTCTCTTTTTTCATCTTTCAGCTCTGCTTCCCACAGAGTCAGCTTCATTTTCCAGCAAAGTCCCTGTATGTAGGAAATGTGGTCTCCAGCAGATGCAGGCCTACATTCAATCAGCCTAGCAACAACAGAAAGAAACATCTTCCCCGTTGCCACAGTGAGTGACCCTTGGAGGACTCTAATTAGTGTGGCTGGATTAATCTGTGAGGCCATGGCAATGAGGACATTGATTGGCCAGACCTGACTTATTGTCCAAACCTATCACCCAACACCACCTCCCAAGCACCTCCTGGAATGATCTGTTTTGCAGGTTGAAGAGGGCTTGTTTTCCTGGAATAAGAAGGCGAGAAGAAGATGTGCTGGGAAGAACAAAAGTATAGTTACTATGATCCAGGACACATTTTCTTTGTATTATGGTGTGGAGTACACAGGCCAACCCCGCTTATCTAGTAGCTCTTTGCTGGGTGGGTCTGAGGTTCCCTTGTGTTAAACAAAATTCCTCCCTTAGGACTTTCTCATAATGAATATCTCATAAATGAATGAATGAATGAATGAATGCTTTTCTGAATTCTTCAGCAGCAGCTGAGTTAAGTTTTCTAATTGAATTTAAGATATAACTTTGCCTTATGAGAATTGCTGCTTTCCCAGGTGGTGGGCAGGGGTGAATGACGGTGTATGGGTGGGGGTGAATGACACTGCCTGGGGACGCTTCTGTGGTTAGTGACTGTAATGTCAGCCAAGGACATTCCTAAACAGAATTCTATCAGAGAATTCTATCCATAAAAGTAGGATCAGCACAGAAAAACTGCAGTACAGTCGTTTTGAAAATATACAATTAAGCCACCACCATCTGGAATATTATTTACAAGTATGTGTCCCTCTTCTTCCTCTCTTTATAACAAACAAAAACCAAACAAACAAAACATGTTCTGAGCTCAAAGGAGATACAGATAGGCTTCAATATTTAAGCCAGACTTTGAAGGCATCACTAATATTTATAAATTTCTTTAGCTTTCTATACCATTCAGGAAAGCAATAAATAATTTATTTGTGAGATCTATATCTATATCTATATAATTTGAAAGACCCTGAAATAATCAAACTACGTATAATTCTTAGTGTATCTAAAACCCTAAAATTATTTTTACTACATATTGTAATTTTCTAAGGCCTCAGAGAGAAACAAACATCTAAACCTCATAGGAGCTTGTTAATAAAAAAAGCAACAAGATCAGCAATTCTCATTTACTTATAATTTTTGCTTTCTCTATGAAATACGACATAGGGAGAACTATTCCTAACCAGTTAAATTACATATTTTAGAATTACATAGAGAATGTATTTACTCCCCAGATGATTCTTGTAAGAGCTGGTGCTTGTAGTTATGTGTAGGTTTTTAGAATTATGAGAAGTGTCTGCAAAACTGTAATTCCAGGGTTTAAATATGTTCATTTAATGATAACAATTACTATCTCAATGTAACCTCAGTTTTTAAAAAGATGTTTTATGCAAGTTGATTTTAAAATGCACAGGAAATTAGAAAAAAGCAGGTGCAGACAAGGTTTTGAAAAGACTCATGGCTTAACAGCTATCAAAACACACTTTAAGGATACACTATTATAGATACGTGGTTGCTTTTTCAGGTCATTTTATTTCTTTAATATTTTGTCATTTTATTACTTCTCCCGCCCCAAGGTAAGGCCTCCATATAGTTTGGCTGTAATTGAATTGGCCACAAGCCAGTCAATATTATGTTGTGGTGCTGGGACTGGTACATTTTGGTGTTTGGCTTCATGACAGGAGGTCTAGGGTTGTACAGTGACTTAGCTACTGGAAGGGACATGGACCTGCAGTGAAGTCAACACAAAAGGCGGGGAGGTAGAGTGAAAATAAGAGCTGAGAAATGTGGCTAGCCCCCAGTCCAACCATCTTCGTGCGATCTCCATATTAGTGTTTAAACAATTTAGAACAGGATTTTCTATAATTTGCAACAAAAATGCATTGATATGTCATAAAAAATGTGGACACATAAAAATTGAACCAATATGGTCTAGATACAATAATTTAAAAAAATAGATTAACAGGCCGGCTGGTGTGGCTCAGTGGATCGAGCATCATCTCATGCACCAAGAGGTCACAAGCCCAGGTTGTGGGCTTGATCCTCAGTAGGGGGTGTGCAGGAGGCAGCTGATCAATGTTTCTCTCTCATCAATGTTTCTATCTCTCCCTTCCTCTCTCTCTAAAAAATCAATAAAAAACGTATTTTTAAAAAATACATGAATAGAACAGAACACAGTCTAGAAGCCAGCCAAGGAAGATACACAATAACTTTTTTAAAAAAATAAAGGGAAGTTAGAAAGAAATTAAGATGATTGGGGAAAATTTTCCAGGACTGATGTTTTCTATCATACTAAAACATTTCATAGTTCAAATAAAGGTATAGCATTTCCAAATTTACTCTGTGATAGCAACATAATGCTGATTTCAAGTGGAGAAAATTATGCTGCAAATCTTTTAATTACTTTGTTAAATAGGTGTCATAATAAATATGAAGGAAACCAAATAGCATTTTTATTTCAACAAAGTTATTTGGTCATTGTTTTTACATTTGTACTAATACATCACGTTTCAAATCTTTACCTTTGAGAAATGTTGCCTATCAATTTCTACACTGGTTAACTCAGTTTAATTAACTACATTATTTAACAACTGAAATGTTGATCTTGTAGATATTTGATCACTTTTAAAAGTGATGATATATTATGTATTGACTTATTCTATTTTTCCTTGTAAACAAGTACCTGGATTATAATAAATATTAACTTTGAAATATCGTTGAAATTTAAAGTGTTCCTCATAGCATGCATCATAGCCCAATCAAATTTTAAAATAAAATTGAAACATATATGTAGTAATATATAATACAAAGCTATGATACCATTTATACATGTTTAATAAAATACTGTAATGAAAAGTAAGATCCTTTGAATAAATCCAGCTTAATCTGCATGGCGTGCTTGTTCCACTCACTCATTAGAGGAAACTAAAAACCAGTACAATTTTATCAGCATTTAATTATAAAGTAGAGCAGAGAACTGATATAACATCTATCATAGATTACCAAATTATATTAATTATCTTTAATTTCATTCATCAGTCACATTTAAAATGGGTTAGAGAGAGCACACACTAATAATAAATTGGTTCACCCTTGTTATCAAGGCAATATTGCACTTTTTAAAAATATGGGGCTATTCTGTTGCTGCCTTGTGTTTTGCTTAATTCAACGATCAAGCACATGTCAAGAAGGAAGCGTTCCCTGGATGTGTTGCATAGGCTCCTCCATGTACACACACCCCCGCGGTCAAAGACTTGGTTCCTCAAGCCATGTACACTAGAATCTGGTATGTGAATCTGCCACACATTAACTGTGTGACTTTGGGTGAATCACATAATTCCTTTAACCCTCAGCTTGCTCGTTGGGAAAACTGAACTAATAATAACATCTAGCACCTAGGTTGCTTTGGTGATTAAATGAGCTCACCCATGCAAATACATAGCTCATGTCCTGGCGTGTCGTAAATAGTTAGTGCTCAAATTTCCCTCTTCTGTGTTCCTCTGAAAGCCTGTTCTCACCCTGACCCACATCTGATGAACCAAGATCCTGGCAAAATTATCTTCCAAACAAAGAAAGGAGAGGAAGGGAGGCAGGGAAGGAGGAAGGTGAGAGGGAGGGAGGGAAAAAAGAAGAAAGGGAAAGAGAAAGAAAGAGAGAGAGAAAGAGAGAGAGAGAGAGAATGGAAGAACTTTGAGTATGATGGTCAAATGTTTCTGGGATTAACATTCACCAGGACTATTAGACTTACAATATTTCAATTAGTGCTTTTATTTTTTCATGCCATAGAATTTGTTGAAGATATTTTATCCTGACCTATGATTGTGACAGGGTAGTACTTGAAGGCCAGCTACAATAAATCCATTTTATTTATTTATTTATTGTTCTTTATTGATTTAGAGAGAGAGAAAGTGAGAGGGAGAGAGAGAGAGAGAAACATCGATGAGAGAGAACATCAAGTGGCCTCCTCCTGCATGCCCCCCACTGGGGATTGTGCCCACAACCTGGGCATGTGCCCTGACCGGGAATTGAACCAGCGACCTCTTGGTGCATGGGTCGACGCTCAACCACTAAGCTACACCAGCTGGGCAATAAATCCATTTTTAAACATCCTTTTTTTAACACTCTCAACAAACCTGAGATGAATGGAACAGTCCCTGCACCCTCATTTTGTAGTTGGGAAATAAAACGAGCTTCCGAATTATCCTACTTTTCCCAAGACACGCTTTACACATCAAACCCCTCACAATGGTGACTTAACCCTGAGTCTCCTGCCCACGTGTCCACTCCTCTAATGGTGCTTCCTTCCATTTTCCGTTAGTCACTATGTCCAGCCATCGGCTTTTCTCGGCGTCTGCCAGCTACTGGTACACATTCAAACAGCTTCTTTCTGTTTCTGTTGCTTTTATGTCTTAGGCGATTCAGCCTATATTTAAACAGGCCCCATTTCCCCAGGTCAGACTGGGGGCCAATCAAACCAATATCTTCTCCTGAGCATTTTCCTCCCTCCAGATGCCATGAATTCAGTTACTGCCTTCGAACCTAAATTCGAAACAGCAAAAAAAAAAAAAGGGTGAAAAGGGACAGAAAGGGAAGATTGAAAGATTAAGCACCCTGGCACTTGTCAAGTCCTTATTCTCCCAATCTCTGTCCGCATGGCGTGATGGACATCTCAGAGTCAAAATAAAATAGGAAAGCGCATTTGTTGAAATTAAACTTGAGCCCAACACTGTCTATCGTGTTGTAGTAATTAGAAGGGAAGCAGAGTCCAGGCGCGCTTGCTGCTCCCTGGAAGCCTTTCCCACAGATTTCTGGAGCACTGTAACAAAAGAAAATCCTTTGAGATGTGGTTATGTTTTTATTGACAGAGGGAACTACCCAGCATCCAAGATGTTCTGACAGAGAATTGATCCCCCTTAATGCCTTTTATGGAGCCTTGGTTCTCTTCATCGTGGTGACTTACAGCAGTCCATCTTGAAAGGTAAATGCATGCAAGGACACTTTCTAATAAAAATATGGCTTAATTCTGGAAGCTACTTCCTTCCTTATACATTTCACTTCATACATATAGAAGGGCTGAATTCAACATGGACTTTTATGCAACAGCTTGACTGATAAAAGTCTTCAATGGCAATATTAAATACTTAAAATAAGAAGAGATTAGGTCGAAGTTTGTAAAACTCCCTTATCAGTACATATATGAACAGACCAGCGTCTGTTCCTTTATTAATTAACAATACGTCCCTTTACTATTAATTCTTCAGTTCCCTTTAAATCAATGAAGTGAAAAATCTATCAGGCACAATTAAGCATACCTTATTTCCCTTTCTTTTTTTTTATATATTACTGTATATTTAACCCTCTTTAATATTAATGAAAATATGTTTTCTTAGTTGTAATGCAGCATGTTCAGACTACTAACACTTTCTTAAAAATATGAAATTAAAAGCCAGTGTGGCCCAGTGGTTAGGGAGTCAGCCCAAAGGGTCACGGGTTAGATTCTCAGTCAAGGGCACGTATCTGGGTTGCAGGTTGGATCCCCAGCCCCGGTCGGGTCATGCGGAAGGCCACCAATAGATGTCTCTCTCACATCGATGTCTCTCTCTCTCTCTCTCTCTCTCTCACACACACACACACACACACACACACTTTTGCCCGTAACACACACACTGGCCTCATTGTTCACACGCTCTCTGCATGGCAGCCATGAGGGCCTGGCAGCCGCCTGGGTCCCGTGGCTGCAGGGACTCCAAGCACAGGCTCCACGCGGGAGCCTGGTTACAGCAGCACAGTGTCGCCAGGCACAGCGGGAACAGAGGCTAAGCCGGCTGGCCGGGGACAGGCTGACCCGGACTAAGCTTTGGTATGAGCTGAACCAATGGACCTATTTCTGGGCTTGATGAAGACAAGGCTGGACTTTTCCACAGTGGGAGGGATGGAAATCAGGCGTCGGGAACCTGGGGGCAGTCATTCATTTCAACCCCCATCAACTTAACCAGAACATCTCACCCTCCCACGCATGGTCCCCCAAGTGCTTTTCTCACGACTCCGTGAAAGGGCCCCATGTCCCCAGCAACACTTCCATGGAGGTGCTAGAAAAGCATTTCCAGGGGCCCTCACACGGTGTTGAGGTGTTGTGGTAAGCTTTACCGGGACATGGGAGGCTGCCCCCAGGTTCCTGGTGTCTCATCGCTGCCCTCCCCCTGTGGAAAAAGTCCCGCTTGTCTTCGCCAAGCCCAGGAATAGGGCCAGTGCCCAGAAACTCTGTGCATGCCAAGGCTAGTCCAGCCTCGTCTCGGGCCCCATCGCCTAGCCTGGTCAGTGCCCAGCTGCACTTAGTCTGGCCATGTACCCAGGCCATGCTCGGGCCCGTGGGGCGCACAGCTGCTATGGGGACAGAAGGTGCAAACACATGGGGTGAGCCTGTGTTACCGAGAGAGAGAGAGAGAGAGAGAGAGAGAGAGAGAGAGAGAGAGAGAGAGAGAGAGCGCGCATTGTTAAGCTTGGGTTATATTATCTCAAGCTTGGGAAGGACCAGGTGCTTCTTCAAACTAACCAACCGATTTCCCAATTCTTTGCTGGATGGTGTTGGACCCTGCCCCTAAGCAATCCGTTCCCCAGATCTTCCAGGGTGAGTGTCCCTTATCCAATGTGATCCTTTTCCCGGGCTAGACACCTCGCCTTATGGTCACCATGTGAGTTCCTACTGCGCATGCCTCAAACAGAGAAGCCCCCCCCCCCCCCCCTGCAGCATCTTGGCTTCTACTGGGCAGGGGCCGCAGAGGACCGCCCCTCGCACTGTTTATCCCTCCCCCGCCTTGTCTGGATGAATGGACCAGTTGTACCCCGGGGAGATTGAGAAGCCGGTGCCTCCTCCCCGCAGGGAGGGAAGGGTGCTGATCTCCTTGGCAGGGCACCGCTGCGGTCCCTGGGTCCCTATGCATGCCGCAGCTCCCGGCGAAGCGGGCCCACTGTTCAGCTCAGCTCCTAGTTCATTAGGCTTGATGTCTGATCCTCTCTGCTCCCTTCCTTTATTAAGATCTAGCTACCTACGCTAACAATACTACCGTCCTGTAAATAGCTTTTAGCCAAGTGTGGGTATTTCTGTTTCTTTTTGTAAATCCGTGACATTTCTGTCGGGTTCAGCATTTTTCATCGGGCAGAATCTGGTGACACTTCGCACCTGGCTGGAGGAGAGGCTGAGGCCGCTAAGCTCTGGGAAATTACCCCTCACACACCGTGGATTCAGAGAGTAGCCTGGAATGCTTTATAGTTTGATAAATGTACAAATACTTTTTTATAGGTCAGACTTAAACCCAATCAATGTTTCTATCAGGCTTCTTGTAACAGTTAAAAAAAATTCAGTAGAGAACATTTTCAAAAAGGAAGAAAAAGATCACTGTAGATACACTACTTAAACACTATCACTAACTTAACACTTTTGAACTTGCAACCTTTTTTAGGGTAACTTTTAGTTGGTTTTCACATAGGTGAAGTTATACTGTACCTACAGTTTTGTTTACTTTCTCGTTTAACTTTATAACCTAAATATCTTTTTCTTTTTTGGTATGTGCCCCTAGCGGGAACCGAACCCAGGACTCTCTGGTCCTCAGGCCGATGCTCCAACCGCTGAGCCAAACTGGCCAGGGCAAACCTAAATATCTTTTCATGGCATCTTCATAAATTCTTCATAGACACTAGTACAATCTTTCTTTCGTAAATAATGTTGGGCTATCTCTTGGCATCTTTAGTTCCTATGCTAACCTTTGAGCACAACCCTATGCTCTGCAGAGTGAAGTGAATGAAGCAAACGCCCCACAGCTGTCTCACTATGCTTCTTTTTCCTTGTTGTTAATCCTCACCTGAGGATATATTTTCCATTGATTTTTTTAGAGAGCATGGAAGGGAAGGAGGGAGGGGGAGAGAGAGAGAAACATCGATGTGAGAGAGACACATTGATTGGCTGCCTCCCGCATGACCCCGACAGAGGTCTGGGATGGAACCTGCAACCCAGGTACACGCCCTTGACTGGAAATTTAACCTGAGACCCTTTGGTACCGGGGCCGATGCTCTAACCACTGAGCTACACCAGCCAGGGCTCACTGTACTTTAAGTTTAACCCAATCTTGTTTCCCTTTTCCAACATTCAGCAAAATAGCTGGCCTCTTTTTCTAGCATGTTGTAGTAGTCATGCAGTGACACACCTCTGAACATCCAATTCTCTTGTGTTGAATTGGGCAGAAAGGAGAAATGCTGGTACGGAAGCTAGTTACATGAGTTCTGGAGTGGGAGAGGAAGGGGATTTAAGGAAGTCTGCAGGTGCTGAGTTAGTTCAATGTTCCTTTTATTTTACTTTATTTTATTTTTCTTTATTGATTTTAAAGAGAAGGGAGAGGGAGAGAGAGCTAGAAACATTGATGAGAGAGAACATCAATTGGCCGCCTCCTGCATGTCCCCCACTGGGGATTTGGCCCACAACCTGGGCATGTGCCCTGACCGGGAATCGAACCAGTGACCTCTTGGTGCATGGGTTGGTGCTCAACCACTGAGCCACACCGGCCGTATTTTTATTTTATTTTATTTTTAACCTGACTTTGTATCAAAATGGGATTTCATGTTCCTCTTGTTAAAACATGCAGTTTGAGTGCTGTGTTTTTGTGTTCTCCATGGAAGATTGAAAACCTATAGCATGAATAATATATATTTTTCATTTATAGTCTAATGATTGTATTAAAAGTATAACTCATGGACACAGACAATAGTTCGGTGAATGCCTGGGGGTGGGGAGGAAGGGCGTCCGTGGGGGAACTTCTGTAATACTTTAAACACTAAATATACATTTAAGAAACAAAAGTATTAAGAGAAAAAAAAGACACAAATATTTAATATTACTTCTAACATTTCATTAATCAAGCCCTATTTTCTCAATCCTCATTGTATATTAACATCACCTGGAAACTGTTTTTTTTATTTAATTTATTTATTTTTCCTTTATTGACTTTAGAGAGGGAGGAAGTGAGAGGGAGAGAGAGATAGAAACATCGATGAGAGAGAACATCAATTGGCCGCCTCCTGCATGCCCTCCACTGGGGATCAGGCCCACAACCTGGGCATGTGCCCTGATCGGGAATCAAACTGGTGACCTGTTGGTTCATGAGTCTACGCTCAACCATTGAGCCACACTGGCCAGAGGAAACTTTTTTTTAAGCCCTACCTCCCTACCCCAGATTTATTAAACTAAAATCTCTGGGCATGATCGAATTGTGCTATTCAGCCCTTACTGTTAGCTTGGTTGGGATAACTTTAAAAAATAAGCCATTAATGATCTTGCCTATACCAGTTCTCTTTATTACTCTTTGTTAGAGATAGGGCTTTGAATCATTTGTATCCCAAGATCTGTAGCTAGTGATTTTCTGTTACTTCAGGCTTTCTCCTGGAGAACGGAATTATACTTTAAAAAAAAAATAATTCTAATGATATTTTAACTTGAATTTGACTTCTATTGCCAGGTCTACTTATCCGACTTTAAAGAAACATAGAACTTTATTTCTATCTGATGTGGAATATTCTTAAAATAGTCTCCTTTCCACTTTTGCCCAATCAATCATTTTTAATAAAATGCAGATTCAGGAAAGAAAACTTCCCAGAGAGGCAATGGAAGGAATGTACCCAGGAAACAGCTTCTTTGACAGGCAGAGTGGAGAGTCCTTTTAGGCTGAGAAGAATAAAGAGAAAAGTGGTGTACTTGCCGTTTAATTGATCCCCAATTACTTTATGGCAGCCAGTCCAGACTCTCCCTCTATTGTAGTTTGTAAATATACAAAATAGTTTATTATAATTTTATACCACCTTATAGAAAAAATATAATATCCATTATGGGCTCTGTGTCCTACTTAAGGAACAGAACAGAACTGAATTTACATATTTAACATATATCTCACAATGACTATGTTGCCTTTCGATGAAAATCCTTATTGCTATCATGACTCACAATTCTCTTTTCCCCCAGCTTTGTAGAGACATCATTGGCATATAACAACATGTAAGCTTACCACAATAAGGTTAGCCTCCAGATCCTTCACTTCACATAATTATCTTCTTTTTTGAATCCTCACCTGATGATATTTTTTCATTGATTTTTAGATAGAGTGGGAGGGAGGGAAAGAGAGAAACATCGATGTGAGAGAGACACATTGATCGGTTGTCTCCCGCACAGTGACCCTGCAATCCAGTTACGTGCACGTGATGGAGAAGGGAGCCCGAGACTCTGGGCCGATGCTCTAACTGCTGGGACAAACTGGCCAGGGCCATAATTCCCATTTTTTATTGTTGTTGTGATGAGAACACTTAAGCTTTACTCTCATAGCAACTTTTAAGTATGTAACACAGTGTTGTTACCTACAGTCACCATGCTGTACATTAGAGCTCTAGAACTTTTTCATTTTATTACTGAAACTTTGTATCCTTTTACCGACACCTCCCTGTTTACCCCACCCCAGTAACCATCAATCCATCCACTATGTCTATGACTTTGATGTTTTGGGATTCCACCTATAAAGGAGATCATAGGATATGTCTTTCTTTCTCTAACTTATTTCACTTAGCATAATGCCCTTTGGGGTTCATGCGTGTGCCACAAATGGCATTCATTTTTATTTATTCACCTCCCCTTTATCTCTTCATCTACCAACACAGGTTGTTTCTGAGTCTCGGCTACTGTGAATTATGCTACAGTGAACATGGGCATGCAGATATCTCTGTGAGATAAAAATTTCATTTCCTTTAAATAAATACCCATCACTGGAATTGCTCAGTCATATAATAATTCTACTTTTAATATGTTGAGGAGCTTCCATGCTGTTTTCCATAGTGGCTGCTTCACCTGCATTCCCAACGAGAAACGGTGCGTCAGGATCCCCTTGTGCCCACATCTTCACCCACTTTTGTTATGGCTTGTCTTTTTTATAATAGAAATTCTGACAGGTGTTAGGTGATGCCTCATTGTGGTTTTCATTTGAATTTCCCTGATGATTAGTGATGCTGAACATCTTTTCCTGTACCTGTTGGCCATTTGTATATCTTTGGAAAAATGCCTATTGGGTCCTTTGCCAATTTTTAAATTGGATCATTTGTTTGTTTGCTTTGCTATTAAGTTGCATAAATCCTTATATATGTTGGATATTAACTCCTTATCAGATGTATTTGATATATCTGGTCATTTCAATTTGCAAATGAACTCCTGAGGCTACAGGGTCTCTCTGTGGGCACATGGCTTTGTAAGCCAGTGATGAGAGTCTGAACGGGGACCTGCAGGTGCGCAGCTGGAGGGGCTGGCTGCTGGTGAGCTCAGTGCTGCAGGCCAGTGACAGGTGACAGGGCTGGATCTGCCTGGGCCCTGTGCACTCCTGTGGCCCCAGGGTCTTTCCACAGGTGTGGGCATGGCAGTGGGGCCTGGTGGTGGTTGTCCAGCTGCAGGAAGCAGGTGCACAGCTGGAGGAGCGAGTCCTGAGCCCATGAATGATGGTGGGTGTTGGTGCTGGAGTCTAGGTTGGCATTTTGCACTCACGCAGCTGCAGAGGCTGAGGCTGACAGCCAGGTGAGGACCCTGAGCTCCAGAGGGGTGTGGACAGGTGAGGTGAGGGAGGGAGCTAGCAGGTACTCAGATGACTGGCATCTACAAAGGTGAAAACCTGAGAGGCTCAAACCTGGTGAAATCTGCAGAGTTTCCTTAGTGGCTGTGCTGGCCCTTGTGTTTTCCAGTGGAGAAAGTAAGTGAGGTCCTCTTCAGAGCACGTCACTGGAGACTGGGGTTGCTCCCGCTGCATGGCTGGTAGGTGGCCTCTGCTTTTCTTCCTTGTTTCTAGCCATCTCTCTGCATCTCAGCCTTACCTGTCTCGGGGGAGCAGGGGGTGAACCCAAAGCAGATCCTTCGCGTAGTGCTACAAAGGCTGGGGTCGCTGGTAGTTCACTCTGCTGTTCCTTTACCTGGGAAGGGACTCTTTAGAGCTGGGAAGTTCCCTCTGGGTGTTGTCCCTCTTGCCAGCCTGGGGGGTAAGATGAAGGCAAAACGAAGCTGTTCTTCCTTCCCTTTGTGTGGTTATTCTGAGGTATGTTCCACTGTATTACCGAAGTTTCCTAAGTGGACTTCTGAGCTGTCTCAGGGTTGTCTTTATTCAAGGCCAGCGGTCTAATCACTGATAGCTGTGGGGAGATGGGGGCCAGCACCTTCCTTGGTCAGGTCACTCCTTGAGAATCTAGGAAACCACAATTTTGATATCTTACACTGTTACAGATTTTGAAAAGATTGGCTATTTTTATTTTTTAATGATTTTTTCATGGGCGTTGAGTGACAAATATAAAGTTAAACTGGAATCAGCAGCCAAACAGTGGTTCTCCAGCATAGTTGTGCATTGGGTTGCTCCTCAGCACCCTGCACTCACGTAGGAGAGCTGGTGAATTTCACACAGCTAAGTCTCACCCCAGACTACATACATTGGGAGGGGTCCTGGCAGCCATTTGTTTGACGAGCTCTCCAGCTGATTTGATATGTATCAGGTCTGAGAATCCCGGAGTTCGACCAAGATGTGTGGTGGTCATAAAAGAGGAGAAAGTGTAGATAAATAGAAAAGTAGCTGGCATGGGGTCAGGTGCATAAGAACTGAAATATCTGGGGAGGAAACAGAGACCGGAATTCAGGGACCAGGATTGTGGTATAAAAGAAGAGTCAGTGATGTTTCAATAGACAGGGAAGAGCTATGGAAGTCCAGCAGAGATGGATAGCAAATCATCAATAGCATTAGGGAAGTGGTTCCTATGTGTAAGCATAGAGAACACCAGGACGTCAATAGTCACAGAAAAGATTACGGAATATAGGTGAAATGATGAGACTTCCAAATAATAAAGAACGCTAGCATTGAGAAGTCTGGCAGATGACTAATTACAGTGAGATCATTTATAAGAAGTAATTTTTGAAAGATTATCAAGTCAGACATTAGAAATCAGTCCTTTAGGCTGGTTTTGAAGTTTTATTTAGAAAAAAGGTACCACTGATTTGCTAGAACTTTTACCAATTTTCTATATTACATGCTAAAGTTCTGAAATCAAACTGTTGAAAGTATTATTCTATATGAAGCCCATAATGCCTTCAAATAGTCAATTCTAACCAAGATATCTTAAAAGTGGGGTATGTTGGTTCTTCCATACTTTTCTTTAAGAATATCATGTGTAGCACCTCCAAAATTTTTCTCTTCCTTTAATATGTTTGGTTCTTCATTTAAAACTGGGAAAATCACTGTGGATAAATAAAATAAAAAGTATAAAATGATGGGAAAATTCTTAAAGAAGGAGCTCAAGTTTCCTGCAAGTGAACATGTGTTCTTGTGACCTGAGAGGTAGATCCTCTGTACCAGGTCACCACATCTCAATGCGATCTGTTCTCATGTAAATCACGCAGCACACCAATACTGGATTTTGACACTAGACAGACTGTGGCTGTCAATGAACATAGTTTACCAAATGATGTTCAATTTCTTCAGCTGGACTATTTTGCTTTTCAGTCAACGGCTCAACTGTTAAAACAGTAAATATATAAAATTTGACAATTAGAAAAATAGAGACAAAAGATAAATCAACCATTATTCTACCACCCCGAGATATTTTGGCATGTTTCTACTGAGTCTATTTTCTATGACTTTGCAAATAATTGAAACCACGCTCCACAAATAATTTTCATTCCTGCTTCTTATACATAATGTGATTTTCTATCTTCTTGGTTTATCAATCAGCATTTTAATGACTATACAATATCCCACTGAGTTAATTTTTTACTCACTTATTGCTGGACATTTTAGTTCATTTTCCACTGAAACATCAACTCCTCAAATATTTCTTTTTGTATAATCAAGAGTGTTTATAATCCAATGTTATACAAACATAAATCACCACTCTCTCAAATCACTGTAGTGAACGTTTTCAGAACATCTTCAGAATACTACTTCCTAAGAATGTCTCAAGAGAGGCAGAGAGGGAGGGAGAGAGAGAGAGAATGGTCACTAGGCTTTAAGATTTTAAAGCTCAGCTATTCACACAAAAATCTAGACATTTGTACAAGTGCTTCTTTTGAGTATTTCTGGGACTCTCAAAGGTGTGACAGACGAATCCATAAATCAACCAGGTTGTTATATAACTGTTGCAGAAATCCATAGGCACTGAAAGTGATGTGACTGCAGCCTTTGTTGATCACCTGAGGGCTAGCAGGTCTAGAGCTCTGTTTTCTGGCTGACTTGGGTTGTACAGGAATTTATAGTCAGTAAAACATGCTCTTGAAATGCATAGGATCACGTCAGCTAGACAATATATTTGGAAGTAAGAGGTATAATCTCCCTCTCTGTGTGAGGCACACTCATTGAAAAGTTCCTATGGCCAGGTGGTTTGGGCTCTAACATGCTACAGATACATTTAGTTTCCATTGTAGCTACAACAATGCAAAAAAATTTAAATTGTTGTTTAGGAGGAGCTGTAGCTAACTCTGGGTTGTAGAGCTTCACTGTTTACTTCAAGATAAATACACTTCTTGGGACTATTGTTAATGATGGTAGAATTCTGGCTTCTAACAGGTCTACCTTTCATTACATTTATTATAAATGTCTTTACTTGTGCATGTATTTGAAGATTGACCCTAAATATTCTTGAATCTTTTTCTTCAAGATTCATGACTTAATTTAGCCCTCATAGAGGAGAGGGGGAAACAAAAGCAAAGAAAATTAAGACAAAAGAAAGCATAATATTTTAAGAGAAAATTAGGGGAATTAAGAAGGTTTCTTCCTAAAGCTTAGCACATAAGTAGTCTTGTTCATTGAACTTAGACTTTTGCAGTAAATAAATGGAGCATAATTTTCCAAAGAGGAAAAAAAAAGCCAATATGAAACATTTTGTAGAGAAAGCACAGTGCAGAAATCAGACCTTTATTGGAGTCTCTCTTGTTATTTGGCATCAATACCTTTAATATCATGAACCCAGAATGCCCTTGTAGTTGATTCTGACTTCTACTAATACTCTTGTTGCTCTTCTTAAGATGGGAATTGAGGTCAAGATATCATCAGTGGCAGGAATGTAGCATTAAATTTTTTTTTCTTTATTTTGAATTCATTTTTTAAGATAGATTGCCAAACTTAATCCCAACCGTTGACCGTTACTGATCAAATGCCATTGTTCTTATGTTATTTAGCTTACCTTTATTTTATTCCTCAATATTTTATTGCACATATTTATTTGCATATCTATATCTAAGCCATGTCTATGGTTTGTTTATATTCATTTTCTCTGTGCTTCTAGACTTTGCTCCTGTTAAATAGGTACGCTATTCTTTCTTATGTCTCTAATGAAAGTGATTGCCACTCATACAATTCTAAGCTTAAGTCTTCCAGAACATCCTCCATTAATATTTCTCACATACCTCTAATAATGTTCTCTTAATGTCTGCGTACATAGATAAGGTAGCTCAGAGGTCAAAGGAACAGCCTGAAGCTGTCATCATATTCTTCTTGAAATTTTAAATTACATTTTATATCATATTAAGTTTTAAATTTAATATAAAATAATAGTTTTCAGGTGTTTTGTGTGTGTCATCCTTTATTTAAAAATGAGTTAAAAGTGGTGCTTCAGTTGGATTTATCATAAGATGCTACAGATTCTTTTCCCTTAGCATTCATTTGCATTTGTATACTTGTGTTAACGTGGCGTATTGTTTGTTAGCTTGTCTTTCGTATATATTCTTTTGCTAAAATAATCTAGTTTGTGGTGGGTGGTCAGTTATAGCAATTGAGGAGGAGCAGAAGAAGGAGAAGCAGAAGGGAGGACAAGAAAACAGAAGAGAAAGAGGAGGGGGAAAGGTGAAGGAGAACAAAGAGACATCCCTATAATCTATGACTTTCTCCACTCTGAGTTCAGAACACCTGTGCCATTGTTTAGCCTGTGCAGAACAGCACTGTAATAACCTTTGTTGAGATGCATCAAAAGAAAAATACTCTGTAATAGATTAATTCAACGAGTAATCATTTCATTTACATTTAATAAGACAGTTTGTATGTTAATTCAGGAAAATGAGGTGCCTACAACGTTAGAAAACCAATCTAATTGATTTGCAATGAACTCAAGTTAACACCAATAAAGAAATATAACAAGAAAATTGAAGAAAACTAAAGAACAATAGAAGTTATCATGTCTGCATTAAGTCTGTTTCATTTGTCATGGTATACATACTGTGGATTTCATAATACTTAGGAAACAAAATAATTAGTGGGTATATTATCTGTCTGTTTTCTCTGTAGAAGGAAGATCTCCACTGCCACACAGTCCCTTAAAAATAAGACAACCAAGGTGTAGTGGTTTGAAACCCTACTTCCCTTTGCTAAAGATGCTTCCTGATGACCTGTGAGTTTCAGGGCTAAAAACAGAAGGTGTTAGGTACCTGAACACATGTCCCATCCCGGATTTGCTTGGGAGCTGAGGTCCATGAGCAGCCTTAGCAAGATCTGGAGCCTCTTTAAGAACTCAAGAAATGGCCCTGGCTGGTTTGGCTCAGCGGTTAGAGTGTCAGCCCAAGGACCGAAGGGTCATGGGTTCGATTCCTGGTCAAGGGCACTTATCTGGGTTGCAGGTTTGATTCCCAGCCCCAGCAGGGGTCATACGGGAGGCAACCAATCAATGTGTCTCTATCACATTGATGTTTCTCTCTCTCTCTCTTCCTCTCTCCCTTCCACTGTCTAAAAAGCAATGGAAAAATATCCACGGGTAAGGATTAAAAAAAAAATTAATTAATTAATTTTTTAAAAAAAGAGCTCAAGAATGGGAAGATATGCAAATACCTGAAGATAACAGACACAGTAAACACATTAATCTAATAGTGGAAGAGAATGTTAGTTTGTAAGTTTCTGCATTGGACAGAGAACTGCCAGTGGATTGCTGACAGTATCACAAATGGATCAGCCAGTGGCCGCAAGTGGCCTGAGAAGGCTGGGGGGACACTAATGCTGTGACCTCTAGGATGTCATCGGAGGTCATTGTAACCAAACGTAAAATCTAAACCTAAAGTGGAAAGTGCTTCTGTGAGAGGCATCTCGGAGCCGACTTGGGAGATAACAGATAGCAGTTTATCGTGAAGTGTATCCATCTCTTGATATTAGCAACAGTATAAGTAGTGCCCACCGTGGATAAGGAACAGAACTTTTTTCCAGGTTTCTTCTGTGAACTTAGGAAAAAAAGAGCGTTTCCACAGAGAGATTGACACTCTTGTTTACACTGGTGAGTGGGGGCTCTAAGACAGTTTTATTTATTTTAGAAAAGTCAAGGTAGGTGACATTTTCTTTTCCTGGGGGGTTCTGGAGAAGATTCATATTCACTACGCTTATTTTGAATCTTACATGGCACACAATGTCAAGAAAAAGACTGGAGAATGATAAAAATTCATTTCTCCAAAAAATTGTGAGAAATAATGGCAATCTCTTCTATATCCATTTATGCACCTATACATCACAGTGGATTCCCTGTCTGTCTTCAGTGAAAAACACTGGTCAGTTACTATGGTAACAGTCTAGAACTACAATAAGCACACACCGATGGTTTCTTTTCAGTTCACTTAAAAATGATTTACATTCATCTATAAAACATGTGCACTAATATCTTGGAATATTGTGCTAAATTAAAGTTGCCAGACTTTTTATTGCTTTTGGTTTCTGAATCATCATTATACCTCCTCTCCCATATTTTTATCCAATATATTTCTGTAATCTGAAGAGTACCTGAAAGTATGTAGAAAAGTAAAATATTTATTTCTAATTGCTCTTTTCATATGGGCAAACCCTGTTATACTTCTCAGCTCCAGGCTAATAGCACACACTTTGGACACTCTGTCCTGGCTTAGCAGAGGTGCTCTGCTAACCCATGATCAGACCACTCCTTAGAACGACATCTTCTCCACTGGGAACCTACAGAAAGACATGGAAAATAATTAATTGTGTTCATTGTAATGTTTCTGATTTTAGTTTTATTTGCAAAAGAAGTTTAATATGATAGGTGAGTAAAAAATGTCAGTTTGACTTTATCTTTGAAAGGAAATAGATGGAGAATTGGAACTATGGTGTTAGTACTACTTCATGATCATCATGAAATTCTATAGAACTAAAGGAAATCACATATACTCCAGTATTTAATAATAAAGACCAATCTTTGAGCCTATTTGATATACTATGTAAGCTTCTTACAGTAAAAGTATTAGCTCAGCCCATCCTAAAGGATTCTATTGCATACTTCACATTCTTGGTGCTTTAAAAGTCACTATTAACTAACACTGCTATCAAAGGAAAGAAATGCTGGAGAAAATAAAAAATTCTAGTAGTTGTGCTTATTGAAATTAGGATGTTTAATATTCTGAATACATAGATCTTTATTGAAATTTTAAAATATGTATTTCTTTGAAGTTTCAAGTTTAAGTACATTTTGAAAAATAGATATGCATTTTTATCCACATCTTTAGCTTTATATACATGTCAAATATCTCCCACATTAATTTGATTAAAATTGTGTGTAACTTTTGGATTGTTATTGCATATTCTTTCAAAGATATACTTACAACACCAAAATAATTTTACAGTACAAGGTAACAGCACTGCTTGAAATAATGAGGGAAAGACAATTTTGAGTTTTGTGAAGTTTTTTTATTGTTTCATGATGATAAAAGACAAACAATAACTGATTATGCTAATAGTCATCAGTTAGAATTTTTTGAATTAGCTTTAGTAAGTGAAAAATACTTTGAACTGAGCATTATTAATACAGAAAGAACTGTTTGTCACTTTGCTTGTTTCTTAAAAGGATAAATTTTTCATCTTCTCCCTAACAATGTTATTGGTCTCATTATTTTGTCTTTTTTTTTTTGCCCTAAAATACAATTGTTAAGAGTAAAATTTAGTATATTTTTATCTTAAAAATCACAATTTTGAAATTGATGGAGGGAAAAGTTATTTCATCTAGTTGAAAAGAAGATAGTGTGTTTACTCTATATGTCCACGGAGTTAGGAAATCCGGACACGGCGTTAACAACAGGAAACTTATACTCCGAAAACTTGCAGAGGAGGATTTATGAATCTGTGATCAACAGTATGATAAATGCTATATTATGCTACGAATATTGCATGATGGAAGTGTACATGTGAACTCATTTTTTGAACCTGGTAGTACAAAATAGAAAGCGGCAAGGAAAAATAACGCTGTGAGAGGCTGAAGCATAAGCAGTGTTTCTGCAGGAAGAAGTTTGCAATAAGGATCATTCTGGGAGGGAAAGCAAACAGAAGACACGGAAACCTGAGGGTGTGTACAATTCGCAAAATGTGAATTAATCAGAACAGTGAGTTTTTTATGCTCCTTGAAGTGGGAATGCACTGACATAAAGAAAAGGGAACGACCAAAAAAAGGTAGGGAATTTTATAGACCTCACATACTAAAGAGTTTGGACATTATCTTATTATTAAAGTATTCTGTGGTGAATTACCAAATGTGTTTGGAAATAGGATGTGCTTTAGAAATACAGCTGAGGTGGCAAAATAGAAGAAAAATCAGAGGGTTTAAACATTTGCTAGTTAGGATTAAGAGCTGCATTGAGGTAGTAAAGACTTGTATGGGTTAAGGTGAGAAAAGCTATCTGCTAAAACAAGCATGCCCTCATATCTCAGTGGCCTAACAGGAACTGTATTTTCTGTTCACTCAAATTCCAATGTCCCTAGATCAGGAAGTAGCTTCTAAATCATTACTCAGAAACTTTGATTGCTTTCATCTTATAATTCTACCATTCTTTAGGGTCTTGGTGACTTCTGGATTTTCTTCTGATAGCAGGCAGGGAGAAGAGAGAGTAGGTCAAGAAGAACATAAAAGGTTGTTATGGACCATGATTGACACGCAACCAAATTACATTGTCTAAGTTCATCTGCACACATTTGATTGCAAGGAAGGCTGGGAAATATTATGCAGTCATGTGTGAAGTCATTAGATGTTGCAGGTTTTAGTGAACACATAGCAGTTTCATGCATTTGTGTCTTGTTCAGGCGCATCAATGTCATAGTTTCCAGTGTATAGAATGCTTACCTTCTGGATTTAATTAATTCCTAAGTATTTTATTATTTTTGATGCTATTTTATTTTATTATTTGAAAATATGTTTTTATTGATTTTTAGAGAGAGAGAGGAAGGGAGAGAGAGAGAGAAACATCGATGTGAGAGAGAAACATCCATTGGCTGCCTTCTGCACGCCCCCTACTGGGGATCGAGCCTGAAACCCAGGCATGTGCCCTGACCAGGAATTGAACGGAGACCTCTCAGTCCAAGGGATGATGCCCAATCCACTGAACCACACTCGTCAGGGTTGATGCTATTTTAAAAAGAATTATTATTTTTATTTTTTTCCAGAAAATTTGTTATTGGTGTATAGAAATGCAACTGATTTTTGCACATTAATTTTTGTATCCTGCAAATTTGCTGCATTAATTTATTTGTTCTAATAGTTTTGGTGGGATCTTTAAGGTTTTCTATAAATAATATCATGTCATTTGCAAACAAAGACAATTTTACTTTTTCTTTTTCAGTTTGGATGCCTTTTATTTTGTTTTCTTTCCTGATTACTCTGGCCAAGACTTCAGGTGCTATGCTAAATAAGAGTGGTGAAATGCACATTCTTGTCTTATTCCTGATATTAAAAAGAAAGCTTTTAATCACCTTCCATTGGGTATGTTAGCTGTGGACTTGTCAGATATGGTCTCTATTATATGGAGGTATGTTCCTACCCAACTTAAAATATTTTTTATCATGAAATTATATTGCATTTTGTCAAATGCTTTTCCTGCATCTATTAAGATAATAATATCATTTTTCTCTTTTATTCTGTTAAAGTGATGTATCACAATTATTGACTTGCATGTATGTGTTGAATCATACTTTCATCCCAGGGACAAATCCCACTTTCTCATGGTGCTTGGTCCTTTTGATGTGCGCTTGAAATTGGTTTGCTTATATTTTATTGAGAATTTTTGTACCTATGTTCATCAAGAATACTGGCCTGTTGTTTTCTTTTGTACTGTCATTGTCTGGCTTTGGTATCAGTATAATGCTGGTCTCATAAATTGACTTTGAAAGTGTTCCCTTCTATTTTTGGAGAGTCAGATGAGGACCAGCATTACTTCTTTAAATGTTTGGTAGAATTCACCAGTGAAACCATCTGGTCCCTGGATTTTCTTTGATGTAAGTTTTTGATTACTGTCTCAATCTTTTACTCATCATTGGTCTGTTTAGATTTTCTGTTTCTTTATGATTCAGTCTTTCTAAATTGTATGCTTTTAGGATGTCTACCTTGGCCTCCATTTTTCCATTGGAGAAATAGTAGGCCCAGGGAGCCCTCCAGGTGAGGTGCTGTGCTGACCTGGGGGATGAGCAATTTGTTCAAAGTGAAACCACTCCTTTCATGCTTATTCTGTGATCCTTCTCAGTCTCTGTGGTCTAGGAGTTATTTCAGCCCCACCTCGGTGTTCTGAGATTTTCAGTGTTGTCTTGTCTATCAATAGTTGTTAGTTGGTCTTCCTGAGGTGTGCCAACATTGAAAATGATTTAAGTTACCATCTTCCTGATGTCACTACCCTCTATGCTCATTTTAAATCACTACACTGGAGCCCTGGCCGGTTTGGCTCAGCGGTTAGAGCATCGGCCTGCGGACCAGAGAGTCCGGGTTTGGTTCCCGTTAAGGGCACATACCTTGGTTGCAGTTTGTCCCCGGCCCCGGTTGGGGTCATGTAGGTGGCAAACAGTTGATGTGTCTCTCTCACATCGATGTTTCTCTCTCTCTCCTCCTCCCTCTCTCCCTCCCGCTCTATCTGAAGATAAATGCAAAAAAATATCCTTGGGTGAGGATAAAAAAAATAAAATAAAAAAATAAATCACTACACTGTTGTATGCATGAGTTTCTTTATAACTTAAGACATTTTGAGATTTTAAAAATTTATTTGAGAATCTGCTGATAAAGGCAAAAAAGTTCCTTGGAGAAATTAGAAAACTCTCCCCCGACAAAGCTTTTCCCACTTATATTGGGAATGATGAAATAGGTGAACTTAGAAGCTGGGTAAAGTGATGCCACAATTCAAGGAGAAAACATTTACTTGATGAAAAGCTTGAAAACATTCTTATTTACAAAAGAGAAACAGAAATTGTTGTTAAGAAGGATTTACACACACACACACACACACACACACACACACACACACGAATGGTCAGTTCTGACAAATGAACATGAGAGGTCAAGTAGATTTAGGACCAATGATAAGACATAGGATTTGGTAATTAATAAGTAATTGATGACCATCGAAACAAAATGTTTATTAGAACAATGTTCTTAGGAATCACATTACTTACAGTGGGTTGATAAAGAGGGTGGGAGGTTAGTAAATACAGGTGGTGATGTCAGTTTTCAATATTGTTGGTTTTCTTTCCCCTTCTGCTACTACGTATGTGAGCTCAGACTGATGTCAGTACACACTAATATCTCCAGCTCTAATCCATCACCATGTGGGTCTTCTCTTGACTCTAATCTGGAACCTCTCACTCCAATAGTGAGAAACACAGCTCCCACCACCCATTATCTACTTATTTATCACTCATGTTTAATATGGATGTGTAGCAGTGTCAGCATTGTTGGCATGCACTCCTTTGAGAAACAATTACAGGAAGTAGAATGTAGTGTATATAGAGAGCTTATTTTGCCTTTAGCCTCTCAGACTCCACTCATGTCTGAAGAAATAGGTCAGTGCCTTGTCCCTGTGACCCCTTCAGTGGGGTGGCTCTGTACATTTGTAACACAGTCAGATTGTTTTTCATAGTCCACATTCCATCCTGGAATTACCCTAAACTCCTGTGTATGTGTGTGTGTTTTAATTTCATACATTAAGTTTCATTCATTGTGCTGAAAAGTTGTATGGGTTTTAAAAATCCCATTATTGTTGACCATTATGGTGTAAATCAAATAGATTGGGTTGTGTGGTAAGAGGGAGAATTAAGTAGACTGGAAATAGGCTGGAGATTTGAAGTTCGTTTTCACAGGTTGGAATGGCCACTAAGTGGAGAAAAAAGGGGATTAACAAAGGAGGCTCAGAAAATGGCTGATTTACTTTTTTAGGGCCAATGCAAAGCTGCAGTAGTAAATGCACAAAGGGTATCATTACAGAGAGTCTGAGGTTCTCTCCAGCAACATGTCCCAGCCCAGGAAAAAGGGAGACGGTTGAATTGATCAACAGCTGGACCCTGCCCAAGAGGGTCAGCAGCAGCAGCCGGCAGGGAGTGATATATGCAAAGTGGTGGGAGGAAGGCACTGAGGAGATTAACCATGAGATCAGTCCAGGATGGCCTACAAGGGAAATGCATCAGAAAGCTCTGAGATTCTGCTAGACTAAGAAGAGTTTAAGTGATTGGAGGTCAAAAATGAGAGTAAGCCCTGGCCAGTTTGGCTCAGCAGTTAGAGCGTCGGCCCTCAGACCAGAGAGTCATAGGTTCGATTCGGGTCAAGGGCACGTACCTTATTTACAGTTTGATCCCTGGCCCTGGTCGGGGTTGTGCGGGAGGCAACCAGTCGATGTGTCTCTCTCACATTGATATCTGTTTCCCTCCCTCCCTCCCACTCTATCTAAAGGTAAATGGAAAAATACCCTCGGGTGAGGATTAAAAAAAAAAAAAAAATGAAAGTAAGAGCAGGTCTAGCTGAGCCAAAGAGTTGAGAGTGTAAGGAACTAGCTGGATAAGGGGTAATTTCAGAAGTCAGAATTATGATTCATTGAGACGCATATCCAATCCGCTAAATTTATTATGAAGGAAAATAATAATGAGAAAAATAGAACATCCTAGTCTTCATAACAACTGCATTTGGGAACATAAACTTGATTTATCATTCATTGTATTTTCACTATAGCTAAACTCTTAAGCTGAAAAGCTGTAAATCAACATCGCAAGGAGATTCGTTAGTGACATGCAATTAAAGCTAACTCAATGGACTTTGAAAAATTATCAGAGGTTAAAACTCATATTTAAACCCAGGTAGTAACTGATATATAAAGCCCTTTGGCCTTTAAATTAGACTGAGCCATAAGTATCCATCGTTACTTGCTGAGATGGTTCAAATCTCAAGTCCTACAAAATATTACCCTTTGATTTTGTGAATTCTACTGAGGAGTGTTAAGAATGTTACAAAGAAAATATATCACATCTAACAAAAGGAGATGAATCAGCTAAATATTCTCTAACCTTTAGATAACTGAATTATTACTTAATAAAAGGTTAAAAAATTAGTAATATGTAAATTCTTCCTGGAATCTCAAATAAAAAATGAAGGAAGCCACTGAAAACAAACCTCTTTCAAAAACTCACTAAAATATCACACTAAGCTCCTTTAAAAAAATGTATGTCATTTCTGTCTTTGATTATGGTTGCAGTTATGCCTTAAATTGTATGTATTTATTTATTCATATTAATTTCATCCTCTTGAGTCAATTGCTCTCCTTTTTAAAGATACCTTATTTGGCTTAAAATTATACCCAGCAGACACTCATTTATTTTTAGATGATGATAGTAATAATGAGTTGATAATTTAAAGGGAAATATTTCCAATTATTGTTACTTATATATATGTAAAACCTAGACATTATAAACATTATTGCATTGCAGCATACATTTTAAACACTTTTGTAGGGGTTGCATGCCCTACAAGATTTTTGTGCATTGTAGTTCTTATCTTTTGAATCCTCAAGGAAATCTGAAATTTTGACAATGTGTAAGCTGATGCTTTTGACAGAACGATCTTTGTATAGTTTCATAGTCAAAGCCTTTCCACATGGATGATGGTTTCATAAACCATCCCCAGTCTAAATGTGGACTTTAATTATCTTGTATTTTCAGATTCTAGATTAATTTGCAACTATGGTAATGCTGACTGACAAGATTATAACTTATCATAAAGTGTTTACCAAATGAAACCATTAGTTCTTTTTTATGCAAGGATGTTGTGATGTTAATTATGTTAGAGACTGAATAATTGATGTTGCCAGCCAAAGGCGGGAGAGATTCCATCTACACCATTCTCACATTTTAAGCAAGAATGGATGCTTTTCTGTACCATGCACGTCGTTGAACTCAAGACATTTGGTTCAAGAACAACATTTTCACAAAAGGAGAAAGAAATTAAGATAGAACATAAAATGATGGTAATGAGTAGCACAAAGAGACAAATCAAAGTGTTATACAATAATGTCATGTGGGGGTGTTATTTCCTCTTGTTCTATTTAAACTGTATAAGTTGCATCATTAATTAAAAATTCCACAAGAACGTATCTCTAATTTTAAAAATGAAGTATTGCCTTATATGAATGGGATTTAAAAGACCTTACATTTAAACAAATTTGAATAGCAAATCCCATGAGAGACTGGTGAGAGCTGTGCTTCCCTTATTCCGAAATGAGTCTTGGAAGCAAGTTGCGTGGTTACAGCCACTAACAAGAAATGGGTTTAGCCACGTAGCAAATGCCACTTATACATCTGTTGGACTTGGGAAACTTAGAAAGTCACCTGAGTGACTGAAGAAAGCTGTAAACAGATTATTTAAACCTTGAAAATTATAGATGGGAGAGAAACCAGTGGGTGCAAGGTACCACACTAGGGGACCATTGATACTTTTTGAGTTTGTGGATTCAATTTGGTGGCTTAATATTGTGCTTTTAAGAAGAATCGGTCCAGATAAATCAAATCAATGATAAAAAGATAAGTCATTTTAACAATGATTTCCTTTTAATTTTTTTTAATCCTCATCCAAGGATATGTTTTTGTTTGTTTTTTGTTGTTTTTTTTTACTGAGAGAGAGAGGAAGGGAGAGAGAGAAACATCAATGTGAGAGAGAAACATTGATTGGTTGCCTCTCATACTCTCCCCAACCAGGGATTGAACCCACCACCTAGGTATGTGCCCTGACTGGGAATCAAACCAGCAACCTTTTGGTGTATGGAACGACACTCCAGCCAACTGAGCCATCTGGCCAAGGCAACAATGATCGCCTTTTAATATGTATATACATGGGGAAACTCTAAAAGAGAAAACTTGTATTGTCTCATTTCCTAGTAGAATTCACAATGTAAACTGTCAATTTACTGGAACCAAAATTTCCAGAATTGAAATTTCGTGAGCTTTCTTAGCACTCAGCTTTAGGATAGTCATGCAGATCAAAAGAAAACAGCATTAGTTCAAAAACTGTTCAGCGTGTAACTGTCCGGAAGCACATGTAGCCCCATGATCAATTCCACATGTACACTGACTGCTCTGTAAATGAAGTGACCGCTCGGAATAAACGCTCTCCCTTTCCTCACCTTTGAAATAAGGAAGCTGAAACCTGTCTTACACATGTGACAAGACTGGCAGGAGAAACAAAAAGAACTGAGTGCAAGGTAGTGTGCTAAATATTGTGAGCTGTTCAAAACTCCATGAACCATAGACGTTTTTCTTAAGAAACTTAGAGATTCGATGGACAGGAAAAAAAAAAAAAATATATATATATATATATATATATATATATATATATTCTTAATTATAACTAATGGTCAAAATTCCTAAGTGCATAAATGGTAAAGGAAAACCATTAAATATAAAATTTCCAAGATGAAAACGTTACATAATGTGTGGAGGGAGGTTTCATATGCCAAGTTTAATTTACCACGACCTTCAAATAAGTGTTATTTGAATATATGGTGATCAGAAGAAAGTATCCTAGAGAGAGGGAATTGTGAGAGCAAATACATAAAACAATAAATAAATAAAAAGTGGAGCACTGTATGGAAATACATTACCAATGGGTAAAGGAATATTTTGTTGAGCTGGACAAATTAGGGTTCAAATATCCCTTCTCACATTGATTTCCTGTGTAATCGTGCCTCAATTATATACCATTCTCATCTGGAAAATGGAAATGATAATAGCAGTTTTTATTAAGGTTTATTTTGAAGAAAATGAGAAAAGCATATAAAGTTTCTAGTACATATTATTATTGATGTTGTTATTATTTTTAATATATTTTCTATTTTGGCATTTGGAAAATGTTACAATTTCATCCTTGTTTGCGTTCTTACCTTGATGACATGTGGATAATTACTGTTGATTTTTTTATTTTTATTTTTCATTTTATTTTTGTTACAGATGTTTCTTTTTTCCCCATTGACACCCTCCTCCCCCTCCCTCCCCACCCCATCCCCAGCTTTGTTGTCCATGTCCATTGGTTATGTGTACATGCGTATAAGTTCTGTGGCTTATTTCTCCCCCCCACCCCCTCTTCTGGGGATTGTCAGTCTATACCCTACTTCCACATCTCTGGGACCCCCTTGTTCCTCAGACTAAGTTCAAATAAGTGAGATCATGTGATATCTGTCTTTCTCTGCTTGGCTTGTTTCGCTTAGGATAATACTCTCCAGGTCCCTCCATGTCATCTCAAAGGATAAGAGATCTTTCTTTCTTACAGCTGCATAGTATTCCATTGTGTATATGTACCACAGCTTTTTTTATCCATTCATCCACTGATGGACATTTGGGCTGTTTCCAGATCTTAGCTATTGTAAATAGTGCTGCTATGAACATGGGGGTACATATATTCTTTCTGATTGGTGTTTCAGGCTTCTTTAGGGTATATTCCTAGAAGTGGGATCACTGGGTCAAATAGCAATTCAATTTTTAACTTTTTGAGGTAACACCATAGTGTTTTCCATAGTGGCTGCACCAGTCTGCATTCCCACCAGCAGTGTACTAGAGTCCCCTTTTCTCCATACCCTCGCCAAATCTCAGTTGGTACACTTCTGTCTAATATGAAATTTAGAATGATAACTTTGATATTTTACCAAAGTATTTTATATTTAAATTCCAACATGTTTTAGTATTTATAACTTATACATATGGGTAACACTGTATGTCAGGCAATGCATTTTACATATATTGACTAAATTAATCTTTATAATAACCCTATTAGTAGCAAAAAATACATTCCAAAACCCCCAGTGAATGCCTGCAATTACAAATAGTACCAAACCCTATACATACTGTGATTTTTTCCCCCTACACATACTTATGATAAAGTGTTATGTAAAAATTAGGCACAGTAAGAGATAAACAATAATAACAATTATAACAACACACTATAATAAAAGTTATGTGATTATGGTCTTGCTCTCAAAATATTTTATTGTGCTGCACTCATCCTTCTTGTGATGCTGTGAGGTGATAAAATGTCTATGTGATGAGATGAAGAGAGGTGAATGACAGGTATTGTGACTTGGCCTCAGGCTACTATAGCCTCTCTGAGGATACAGCAAAAGAAGGATCATATGCTTTGGGTGATTCTGGATCATCCATCCATAACAATGTTGATAGTTAGATGTCAGGAACAGATGATGTGGATCACTGGGGATTCTTGATAGTGAAATTGTTTGTTTCTGGACTTCCCATTTAATATTTTCAGACTGCAGTTGACCACGAGTAACTGAAACCATAGAAAGTGAAACTGTGGATGGGGAAACTGCTTTACCAGTATTCCCATTTTGTAGATGAGTTTAAGAGAGTGAGTTCATGTTTCTGGGTTCATTGATAAATATGATAAATAATTCTAAGAACAAGAAATGTAAAATTTACTTAGCCTTACTACACAAAAGGAAATCCCTAGGAAGATACAGAATTAGTAGGTGTCATATAGATTTATTACACCATTAAAAACAAAACAAAACACCACACAAACAATGAAAAAAAGAAAACCTCTTCAATAAATGATGCTGGAAAAATTGGAAAGCCACATGCAAGAGAATGAAACTAGACTGCTGTTTGTCCCCATATACAAAAAACTAACTCAACATGAATCAAAGACCTAAATATAAGAACTAAAACAATGTTACATAGAAGAAAACAAGTAATAAATTTATCAATCTTAGTCTTAATGAGGATTTTATGAATCTGACCCCAAAGGCAAGGGAAGTAAAAGCAAAAATAAATGTATAGGACTATATCAAACTACTTTCTGCGCAGCGGAAAAAAAAAAAGTCAACAAAACAAAATTTTGTTTTTTATTTGCAAACCACAGCTCTGCAAGGGGTTAATATACAAAATATATAAAGAACTTATACAACTCAACATCAAACACCTGAACAGACACTTCTCCAAAGTAGACATAGAAATGGCCAACAGATATATGAAAAACTGCTCAATTTCACTAGCTATCAGAGAAATGCAAATCAAAACTACTATTAGATACTACCTCACACCTGTTCCAATGGCTACTATCAAAAAGACAAATAATAACAAGCGCTGAAGAGATTGTGGAAAACAAAGAACTCTCTTTCACTGCTGGTTAGAATGTAAACTGCTACAGCCACTATGGAAAACAATATGAAGTGCCTTAAAAATTAAGAATAGAGCTAACATATGACCCAGCAACTCATCTTCTGGGTTTCTACCCCAAAATATTTGAGGACATTTATTTGAAAGATATATGCACCCCTATATTCACTGAAGCATGATTCATGGTGGCCAAGACATGGAAACAAGCAAAGCATCCCTCAATACATAATTAGATAAAGAAGATGTGGCACATATACACAATGCAATACTACTCAGTCATAAGAAAAGATGAAACACTGCCATTTGTGACAATATGGATGGATCTTAAGAATATTATGCTAAGCAAAATATGTCAGACAGAAAATACTCAAGAACCATATGATTTCACTCATATATGGAATATAACACTGAAAGCAACAAATAAAAGTCAAGACAAATAAAAACTCATAGACACAAACAACAGTATGGTGGTTATCAGAGGGAAAGAGGTGTAAGGGGGTGGTAAAGGGTAAAGGATGTCAAATACATGGTGACAAAAGGAGATTTTACTGTAGGTGGTAAACACACAATGCAATATACAGATGGTGTATCATAGAGTTGTATATGAAACCTATGAACTTTTATTAACCAATGTCACCCCAATAAATTTAATTAATTAATTAATTAATGTTTTAAATTGTTTTCCCCTTTATTGATTTTAGAAAGAGGAAGTGAGAGGGAGAGAGAGAGAGAAACATCAGTGAGAGAGAACATGGATTAGCAGCCTCCTGCATGCCCCCCACTGGGGATCGCGCCCACAACCTGGGCCTGTGTCCTGACTGGGAATCAAACCGGCAACCTCTTGGTGCATGGGTCGACACTCAACCACTGAGCCACAGTGGCCGGACCCAATAAATTTAATTTAAAAAGAGCATTGTATAAATAAATTTATTTCATAGATTCTGCAGATATTTGCTCTTATTTATATGCACAAGGCACTGTTCTAGGCATTACGGAGGATGCAGCAATTACATTTTCCTCAGTCCAGTTAGGAAGTCATATATTCACATGCTTTACTCTATAAAGTTGCCATGATAGAGATGCAGGTGAAGTGTAAAGTAGCACAGGTAAGGGAAATATCAATTCTGCTTAGAGGTAATCATGGAAAACTGAATAAAGAAGAATCATGTTTGAGCTAGAGCTTGGGTAACTGGAACCTGACGAAGAACATTCTAAATAGAGGAAGTAGAATGAGGAAAAGCATGAAATATTAATGCAGTGGTTACTTACTATAGAAAGCTGTAAGGATGGATGTGGCTGTGGTTGTAAACAGGGAGACTGCAGTGCCTTTTAGAGACCTTGCTAAGTCTGAGATTGTTCTACCGGCGATCATGATCGACGAAAAAGGCTTTTCTGCCTCTTGACACAGCTAAATATAAATTTCCTTTATGTTGTATAATGGTAACTCTGGTGGAGTTATGAGTGATGGGAGAAGAAAAGATTGTGAAAACGTTTCAGACGCTAGTTCACAAATCAAGAAGAGAGATGAAGAGGAACTAGTCTTAGAAAATGGCTCTAGGAATGAGACAGATGTGACGGAGTCAACAGAATTTGATGTTACAACTAAATTTGTGAAGTGATGGAGCATTAGAATCCACAAGTTCCATGTAACTTGGAAGAAATTGGTCAAATAAGGAATATGGGATGTATAAACTGAATGGAATTGGATGAAAACAATAATGGCAGGGTAATTTTATTTATTTTATTAAATATATTTGTGTTTATAAAGTATTCTCATGCATTTTTATCTGTATCAATTGGGAAAGATAAATGCAAGCAATTGTAAATAAACCAGATGGTCTTGAATCACAGAAATTATACTGAGATAAAACAAAAATGATCAGAATTAGAGGAGATATAAAAGCCAGTGATAAAGAGTGTCCAATACCATGTTAAATAAGTGATGAATTAGCCAGAATTCTCAACTGGACCCTACTTGCTGAGAGATAAAACTTCTGTCTATTAACTATGAGATGCCAAGGCATAATTAAATAACTGGGTGAGACAGTTAATAATAAGGACTTGATGAAAGTGGAGGGTGAAGGAGGGTGTTGGGTGAAGAGTTATAGACCAGAGACTCTGTTTATTTAAATTAGGCTTCCTGGAATATATCTGAGTCTCAGCTAGACTGCATGTGTGGTTGGACTCTCAGAAGATAAGAACACTCAAGGTAAAGTAAAATAAAAGCAATTCCTAACTCTTATTTCTAACTATTCCTGAGATATGTGGCTGCATATAAGGAGACTAGAAAATAACAAGTCCAGAATTTATTAATCATAAATAATGTTAACAATATGGTAATGTCAGGTGCCTGGCACATTGTGCATTAAAAGCATCATCTCATGTTTTTATTACAAAAGCCTTAGGAGGTAAGTGTAGATCAGGGTACTAATGGAACAGTCATTTAATCATATTCATCACATCGTTAACAAGTATTGAAGGACCTGAAATTCAGGAAATAAAAACATAAAAGTTTGAGACTTTGTAATTATCAATACAGAGTTTACAGAGGAAGTCGTGGTGTTAACACAGCAAAGAATAATAAGAAGAAAGTAGATCTGGAGGCAGAGCCTTGAGGAATCCTTTAGGAAAGCTTTTCTGAACGCTTTTAGGAAACACTCTAGACAACGATTATATTTTTTACCCTTAAATGTAAATAGCCTCCTGTTGGAATGACAAGTTTAGATTTGTTTGTCTACTATTCATAAAAACTTGACTTACATAAACATTTACTTATCCTTCTGAAATTCTTGAGGCAATGTTGTGATCATGCCAACTTTCTTGACAATTTCTCAGGGGACACCAAGGTTGGTTAAAAGATGTGTTCATAGAAAAAAGCAAGAGACTAAAGAAATTCCAGAAAGGTTCACAGAGGTTTGGGGAACACCAACATCCCAAAACCTGGGGAAAGAGTATTTAAAGAAGGATATTAAAGTCAAAAATCAATTTCAAATGTTACAAAGAAGTCAAGTTGACTAAGGAACAAGAGATTGTGGACTTTTACAGAAAACAGTTTCCCTGGAGTGGTGGAGGATGAAGTCAACTAACAATGGATTAAGAACAGAATGACCTAGAAAATCATCAGGAAATAGAGACAATGTGTGATGATTTGTGGCTTTAAAAATCTATTTTGGTAAGTTCTTAAGAGGACTGATTCTTACCTACGTTTTGACACTCGCGGATCTTGAGTGTCTTAGGTCGAGACAAAACACACACACAAGAAAACACTAACATTCTTATCCACATCTAATCCCACATCTATGATATCTGGCTTAATACAAGAGTTGTCAACATTCTCTTTGACTAGGAGAAAAAGACAAAGGTATGATTACTAATGAGTCCTCCATCCCTTTGCATCCCTCAAAATGCCTTCTCTACTATCATTTGCCACTCTAAAAGGGAATGCTTGTCTGTACACTTTACATGTATATTTTGTTCATGGATGGTGAAAAAGGAAGAGGAGGTAAAAACCAATAAAAATACAAAATGGTAACTCTCCACACAATGAAGAAAATAATACTTAAAGGGAGTGGAAAGAATTTCCTAAGTTCAGGGAAGGTTACAGAATTCTAAAATTGTACCAAACTTAAGTTCTCATCATCCCCATCATCATCGTATGATTAAATCTGAGATGACTAGAGGGTGGCATTCTGAGGTGAGCAGGTAAATCTTCCACTTGGCTGACTTTCCAACTGAGCAAATGTTTCTCTTGGCTTGAACACAGACCTTCATTTATTTTCATTGTGAATAATTTTCCTGGAAGTCACTGTTGCATGAATGGTGCTTCCCTGACTCCTGATCAACCCAGACAGCCAGAATCAGTGAGTGTGCAAATGAGCTCAACAAGCAACTTTCTTTTCCAAGACATGCCTGTGTTCATTTTCTCCTCCTGGACTGTGTAATGGTCTTTCTGTGAGGATCCCCAGGCAGTAGTCATGAAATCAATCCTGATAATCCTTCAGTACTATGTACATTGCTCACATAACTGGAGTGTAGACCTCCCTCGAGTCTGCTGGGGAGTCCTCATTCACCCTGAGATCTGACAGCTTCTATTTCCCCACCCAATGGCAGGTCCTGGAGAGATGCCAAAGAGCTTCTGGAGATATGCAGAAAACAATTTAAACAAAACCTTGGGGACCAGATGGAGATATTTGTATAATAAAAAAAATGTGTTTTGTTATGAACGTTCTTGTAAAATATCATTTCCTGTACAATTATGAGAGAAAAACAAAACAAAAATGCTAAAATGTTGACTGCTCATCTCTGGAATATATTATTGGGGGTAACTGAGATTGTCCCTTTTTGTAAGCATTGGTAGTATCTAGAATTTCCACAGGGATCAAGAATTTGACTATCATTGTTAAAAAAAAATTAAAAAACCAACTTTAGAGTGGAAGTTATAAACACAGATGGGTTGGTATCATTCTGAGAACTACTGATTGATTTGCATCATGGAATTCTAGGTCCAAAAAGAGTTCCAGAGATGGTCTCAGTCTTCTTATTCTACAGGTGAAGAAATGACTTCCAAAGGGGAGACGGGTAAAATAATGTGTTCGCTGTCAAATACTCACATTACCTGCGGGAAACATAGATGTGTTACGTTAAGGATTAAGGATTAACTTCGAGCTTAGACATTTCCATGCTCTGCTTGAGTTCAAGCCTCAGTTATACTACAAGAGTGAAACACTGACCTGGCAAGTCTCTGGTTTAAGAATTACTTAAAAATTTACTAGAGTGTGTGACATCTAACTGGTGCCCGGTCCTGGGAGGATGCTGGTGCCAGATGGGTGAATGATAATAAATACTGGTTGCACTGCATGGACCATGGTGAAGCGCTCTGACAAGTGCCCTTGCTGAAGGCTGGCTCCTGATATCTCAGTAAATTAGTGGGGAGGAGCATCAGTTTGAAGACCGAGGACATTTGCTTTCTGTTGGCTGCTGCCTGGGACAAATAATGTTATCTCAAATTGGTAAAAAAAAAAAAAAAAAAAGGAAAAATTGCCAGTTAGAATTGTAAAAGGTTGCTACCACGTTAAGTGTGTCAAACAAATAAAACTGCCCAGTGTTACAGTCTAGCTCATTTGAGCCATTTAGAAAAATTAAAGAAGAGAAAAGAAGAGGCAGACTCTAGGACTGTATTACCCAACAGACACATTCCTAGCTCTGAATCTATATCTAATTCTGTTTTTACAAAGCATCCAAAAGAAATTGTCTCTTTCGGCACGTTGGAGGGTAAAAACACCTGCTAACACCGATCTGTTGGATTTGTGTTTGGGAAATTTATGTGTGCATATATAAAAAAGTAGATTTGCATACAACCCCAGATGGAGGTGCCAACGGAGCATGAACCTTACTTGCAAGGATAGCCATGGACCCATTAGACGGGGAGATGCAATTCATGTGTGAAACAATTCAACTGCTGATTACACGAGTGACACATTCGGGATGATGTACCTTTAAATTCAGCAGTGAACAAGGAAATGGGGTCCTGCTGTTTGCCAGCGTAAGTTTCCTCATATCTGGTTTAATTCTGCATGTAGCTTCTTAAGGAATTCAGGGTATATTTTATATACTGATGGTTCATCAACTTTAAAAGACTAAAAACCATATAAGATATTTATAGAGTATTATTTTAAGCCCCCAATGGATTGACTCTGCTGAATGGCAAAAGCAAAATGCAAAAATTGTTAAGAATCAATAGGCTAAGTAGGGGTCTTATCTATGTGTTGGTTTCTAGCTATGTAGCCATTGTTCGTTCGTTCATTCATTCATTCATTCATTCACTTCAATTAAGTAATTTACTTCATTGCAATTACATAAGTTTCCTAATCTATACAATGGACATAATAATACTACTTATTCCACAAATATCTATGAGGATCTAATTAGATAATGTCCATAAAGAACTTACTATAGCTTCAAATAAACAGAAAAGTCTCTAAAATCATTATCATTTTCAATTCTTTACTAGAAACTGGCATGTTAAGCTCTGTCTGAAACTGGGCTTGTGTTTTCAAAAGATGGTATTAATTCTTCCCTTTGACAGGGAACACCACTGGCATTTAAGACAGGAGAGATGGCGCAGATAGTTTGAGGTGAAGCTGACGGTCCAGAAGGCTGGATGTTACTAATGCCATCGTTAGCGAGCATACATGGGTGTAGGAGCAGCACAGCCAGAGTTCATTTGATATGTTGTTGCTTTGTTTTGTTTTGTTTTAGAGAGAGAGATAGAAACATCGATGTGAGAAACATCAACTGTCTGCCTCCTGCACGCCCCCTACTGGAGATGGAGCCTGCAACCCAGGCAGGTGTCCTGCTGGGGGATTGAACCCGGCCTCTCAGTCCATGGGACGACACGCAATTCACTGAGCCACACTGGCCAGCAAGCCGAAGTCCATTTGAAAGAGAGACTGAGACTTCTCAGAAACATATCTTACAAGAAGATCCCGGGGAGAGGATTTGGGCCCAGTTTTAAAACCAAAGGGTCAGAGAATGTTTTTCTTTGATTGTTGTTTTCTTCCCCGTATATCGCCCAGGTGTTTCCTTTAGCTCTGGCCTTGGCCCAGTTACTACCCATTGAATCCAAGTACGCCCTCCGTAGAATGAAGACTACAGGTGAAAGAGGAAGCAGTCATAAGATTCTCAGGTACAAATAGCACTGCTTCTGTACCTCCTCCACACACTGATTATAAAAGGGATGACGACATAGTTCTGTCCTTGTGTCATTGATTCTGTGCAGCCCTGGCATTTAAAAGGAATCATCATATTAACAGTCTGGCCACTTCCCGAGGAGGTGGCTGGGAGACTCTGTGCTTGGTGGGTAGTGACAGTGCTTAGTAGGATTCCCAGGAGTGTCAGGCACATAGTAAGCCCTCAGAAAATATTTGTTTAATGGCTTTGTCATCCCTGTACAGGGCTGAATTATGTCCCCACAAAGATGTATTTAAGTCCTATACCCTGGTAACTGGGAACGGATTTTATTTGGAAACAGGGTCTTTGCCAATGCAATGGCATTAAATAAGGTCATATCAAGGTGCACCCTAATCCAGTTACTGGTGTCTTTATACGAAGAAGGAGGTTTAGATGCAAACATACCCAAGAGAGGAAGGCCATGGGAGCGCAGAGGCCGAGACTGGAGTGATGCATGCACAGGACGAGGGACGCCAAGGATTGCCAGAAACTACCCAAAGCGAGGAAGACTCATGGAAAGGTTCTCCCGGCAACCTTCAGGGAGAGTACAGCCCTACCAAACACTCATCACAGACTGGTATACCCTACAGAAGTATAAGAAAATCAATTTCTGATTTTTTTTTTTTAATTCTCACCTGAGGATATTTTTTCATTGATTTTTTTTTTTTTCCAGATAGAGGGGGAGGGAAGAGGCAGGGAGAGAGAGAGAGAGAGAGAGAGAGAGAGAGAGAGAGAGAGAGAGAGAGAGAGAGAAAGAGAGAGAGAGAGAGAGAAACACCAATATGAGAGAGACACATCTATTGGTTGCTTCCCGTACAACCCTGACCAGGGCCAAGAATCAAACCACAGCTGAGACACTTGCCCTTGACCAGAATCAAACCTGTGACTCTTTGGTCTGCGGGCTGACGCTCTAACTGCTGAGTCAAACAGGCCAGGGGCAATTTCTGATTTTTTAAGGCACTTGATTTGTGGTACTATGTTAGGCAGTCCTGAAAACTAACAGTCCCCAAAGCAAAAGCATTTTGCCAATACCTAGCTAACTCAGTGGTGACTAGTAGGGCAATCACAGTAGCAGTGCCCAGACTGTCAGAATCTACAAAATCTCTCTGCTGTCGTCATGTGACGGTTGGTCACACAATTGAAAATGCACTTCAAAAGCTGGCTTTCAAGGAGCTGCCAATAGAGCTGGAATTAAAGGAGAAAGGGGAGGCTCTGTTGGGAGCTGGAGTTACCGGCAGGTAAATGCAAAATTCATCTCCCAAGGCCTCATTTCCAGCACCACGTGGAGAGGCCTAGGGAAACGTGAACTACAGTAACATAGAACAGTTTCTACTTGATTATCTGAAGAACTGCATTATTAGATTGTCTTTTCCTGCGTGTGGATCTTTTCAGGGGTCAATGTTTCAGGTTCACTTATTACCAAGATATTTTTTGTTGTTGTTTTTGCTAGAATGTTTATACCAGCTGTTCCACTTAAAAGGCTCTTGATCATGGAGCACAGTGAAATGTAATTCAGAAATGCTGACTCTAGAGGAATGTTTTGATAACAAAAATTGCCGAGGCAAGCCACGACGAAAGCATTCTTAGCCTCAAATTGAAAATATTTAAAAGGACCATAGTGGAAAACAGGTAATAGCGAGCCTTCAAAAGTTGACGATCAACATACATTAGACATTATGAGTAAATGAGTCTTGACTAAACAAGATCTGTGAAGCACTTATTACAAGGTCTGGGTCTATTATAGGTAGTACAATGGTTGATAGCAATAGGAGTATGATAAATATGAATGTTGAATTTTATGATTTTTTTTTTCTTCCTTAAAATGGGTTTTATATGATTGAGTGATTGATAGTGAATAGGGTCAGCTAGGCCAAAAGCATTACAAAAATGTGCGGACTTCCTTGGTAGGTGGTTCAAACATTTTCATGTGAAGGAGATGACGCAGCCCCCACTGAATTGACTCCAGTGATTTCTAGGTAGACCCAGGTATATTTGTAGGAAGACAGCTAGTGGGTGTAACAATAACTATAGAGTATACTAAAACTAACATTAGTATTTTAGAGCTTCCATGAACCAGGGTCTATGTCTTTTACATATACTGACTTAATCAAATTTATGTCACCATAAAACCCCCTGGCACACAGGTTAGTAATGTAGGGCTGGCAGTTGGAGCTGCTTACTGCTGGTCTGAAGATCTGCCTTTCTTCAGTCCCATACCACTTTTCAGGGTGGAAACAGGTAATTTAGTTGGTGTCAGAATCCTTCAAAAGATGAAAATTAGGTATCCTTGATGGTTTAGAGAGCCTATGACTGGAGGAGATTGTAAGTATATAATATAGAGAGAGACAAGCAGGGACGTATTCATTTTCAGAAAGATTTTGAACAAGGTGGTAGTGTCTACTTACCTAAATGTCCAGGAAAGTGTTTATGTCCCTGGAGAAGACTGAGAAGACTGAAGGAGAATCTCAACTTTGTTGGTGTCTGAGTCCGTTTAGGATGCTGTAATAAAATACCACAGGCTGAGCGGTTTAAACCACAGAAACATTTCTCACGGTTCCAGCTGTTTCAGTTCCTGCTGAGAGCACTCTTCCTCTGAAAGAGAAGGGTTTATTTTAAGGAACTGGCTCATGCAATTGTGGAGGCTGGCAAGTCCAAAATCTACCAGGTAGGCCTGCAGGCTGGCTGAAGATCCAGGGAAGAGTTTATGTGACAGCTGGGGTCCTAAGGCAATCTGGAGGCAGAATTCTCTCTTGCTTGGCAAAACTCAGTCTTTTTCCTCTTAAGGCCTTTAACTGATTCCATGAGGCCTACCCACATTATGGAGAGTAATCTTTTTTACTTAAAGTTGATTGATTTAAAGGTTAATCTCATCTGAAAGTATCTTCACAACAATATCCAAACTGGTGTTTGACCAACTACCTGGGCACCATGGCTTAGTCAAGTTGACATACAAAACGGTCATCACACCCACGTTTGCTAGAACTCCACGAAGGAAGATGTGACTACGTTGTTCATGCATCTATCTCTGAATTCTAGAAACTATGTCTAGCGCAATGTCAGGTATAGAGTAAAAAGTCCATCTTCTGAAAGATTCACTGCTGTTCAAGATTGAAGGTACATGGTCCATAACCCAAATATAATGTAATACAAAACAGTAGTAGTGTCAGGCAAAAATACAAGAGAGAGCCTGGTTCAGGGGCAGGGACTATTTACAGCCCTTCTGTCCAATGTTACCTGAAGGTCATACTGGGTCTACAAATGAGTCATCAATGAGAAAAGACAGTTAAAGGCTTATAGGTCCTCTCCATTCCTGTTTGAGGCAAGGACCAAGTTACAGGTACACTTAGAGATTCTTAAAATTATACTAAATAAAACTGGGTTAACAATTCATTTGTAGTACATGAAAAAAATCAGAGGCCTCATCCTCTACAGTTTTTACTTTATCTGAATGAACTTGATTCATTATTTCTCCTGCTGGTGAATACACTCATCTATAGACATTGTGTGATGGACTTTCAAGGTCAAGTAGACATTTGAGCCCAGATTTACATACTTCACATCTATGCTTTGCCGTTGCTGTGTGCACAAACAATTTTTTTCCCTTGGCAAACAAGTCAAAAGTTCAGTCAGCTTCTTTATTCGATGCAATTCCTATTAAGCATAGCTAACACAAATGCAATTCCTGTATTTTTGACCTGATTGCTAACCCTCTTTTGTCCTGAGGTCCATGACCTTTCTCTGAATCATGGTAGTGAATCATTTATCCATTTTGAGAAAATCAGGTTCTGGTGTACTCTGTATTCTGACTCACGACTGGAGGTTAAGTGGAAATAGCTTTTGAGTCTTTAATACTTATCCCTTCTGCTTCGGCATCTTTTGGGGGAGGTTTTTCACATTGTACTTCTTAACTCTAAGCTTTTCTTTTGTTTGGTTTCTTTTGCTACAAAGAACTAGAGACTTCAGGAGCTACTGGTCAGTCAAGTGGGCTTAAATGGAGTTAGGGAAAACCTATTTCCAGCTTTGAATCATGTCTCCTTTCCTCTATCTGTTTTTTTTAAAAAAATTTTGGACTACCACCAACCTTACTTTGTTGTTTTTACCATAAAAATACCTTTATTGTTGTGTCTAAATATAAAAATCATATCTATTTTGTAAGAAAAAGATTAACTACTCTGAAAAATACAAAGGAAGTGAAATTCATTTCAAATGTCTCTTCATGAGATAACCATAGTTAAAACTTTGCTAAATATACCGAAGGCAGGCAGATACCTTTCTCGCGAGTGTGTGAATGTGTGCACATGTGTATATACACATATCATCCTTGTGTCTTTTCATAGCCCTACTTCCCCAAAAGGCTAGTCTCAATAGACTTCCTTAGCATCTGGCTTCTAATTGGTTTGGGCCAATCAGAAGCTCCAAAAGGAAGTCAGAATGAGGAATGAGAGTGAGAGCTGAAGATTTATTTCTTTAGTCCCCTCCCTGTTGTCTTGCCTGAAACAGGTTGTATTCCTCTATAAACCTTTCTCATGACAGACACCTTTACAAATCTCTTAACGTCTGGATTCTGGTAAGTGCTGCCTCCCATCAGACCTAGGGATGGTAAGGGTTCAATGAACGAGCCCCAGGGTGTGCACTATTCCTTGTGTCCTTATAGGATGACACTCCTTTAAAAGTCCTTTTATCAATCACTCCTCAAATTAACCTAATTTGAATGTGCCCTCTGTTTCTGTCCTTATGAACAACGCCCCCTAGACTGCACACACACACACACACACACACACACACACACACACACATCTTAGTTTACTAAATAGGTTGGTGGCTGCTACTCAAACATGTTTTTATTATATAAAATAATTTGTTTTTCTAGTCTCATCTTCATGGCTATTTAAATTATTCCATTTTTTAAAAATAACTTGACCAATGATGCCATTACCATCCTCATTTATATATTTTGCCAAATTTTTGCAAGATTATTTTATAATAAGTTCTTGTTTCTATGTCAAGGGATGTGTGTATTTTTGAATTTGGTGATGTGTTAACTTTTCTTTCCTTTAGATCATTGCACCAGTTAGGATCCCTACCAACAGAATGAGCATTTCTGTCTCCTGCGCTCACTTACCAGTACTGTATTTTCTCATTCTCATCTTCGCCAGTCTGAAATATGAGACATGTCATTACCACTTTAATTTTTATTATTTAATTATGAACAATATCGAACATGTGTCGTAGGTTTGTTTAGCCATTGGCATATTTTTTTGGGGGGGGGCAACTCTCTATTCACACCTTTTGCCCAGATCACTTACAATGCATCTTTTCAAAACAGAGTAGGGTAAATAGTAGGAAAAAATAAATCACCTTAGACCCTTCCTGATTTTTCTCTAAGAGAAGTTTTTCAAGTCTTATTCATCCTTTGTATTGCTCTGTAGGTTTCTGAGTTGCACTTTTCTAAATTTATCATGATTAAAGTTCCCAGATGGGGAGTCACAGTTTAGAGGGCTTCTGATTGGTGGAGAGTGTCCTGCTGCTTCTTGGGTTGTATGATGACGTCTTCTTTAAAGAAGACAAAAGCTGTCTTCCTCCTGTCAGCTTCAGGCATTTGTCTCACATTTCTTGACCTGTTCTTTGCCTTTCTGAAGTGAGCTTTCATGGACCTTGTTCGCCATCAATCAGTTCATTTTTGTGGTATGTCTACATAATACAAGCAAGGGGCACTAGACTTTACATATCTAACCATGTGAACAGTGGGGTCTGTGTTCAGAAGTACCTAGATATGTGTGCAATGTTTAGATAATCCTCTTATGCTTCCATCGGTCTGGGTAAGTGTGAGTTGTGTTCAGGTTTTCATATGAAGTAACTAAGGGCCTGGAACAAAAGGAGTAACATTATGCTTTTACCAACGCTTACTGTTTGATTGGAAAGAAAAATCAAATTCATGGAACCATGTTAGGGAGGATTTAAGAAAACTGGTTGATACTGTCTTACAGTTTCTCTGTTTTATCCAGAGAATTTCAACCTATGGTTACTAACTGTTCTACCTTCCTGGTCCCATTAGAAATTGTGTTGTTTCTCCTAGAGGACTAGATGTGTCCATCCTGGGTAGGGTGGTGGCATCTTCCTCAGTGGTAACGGAGGTGAAATTAGTTGGATACCATGAAGCCCTGGTGAGTCGCTGTGTTCGTCACAGTCTAGAAAGTCTATGTAATGTTCTCAGTTCCCCTCTGGGATGAGAGTTGCCAACTCCACCTTTTAATGTTAAGCAGCATCCTCAGGGTCACGTGGACTAGGAATGTGGTGTTAACTTTGAACCCAGGTCTTGCTGATTCTGAACGCCGTGCTGTTCCCACTGTACCAGTGCTTCCCAAACTATCTGTGATACGGGACACTGTGTTTTGCTTCGTTTTCCTGTCTCAGACCAGTACGTGGTCTAACTCTGCATGACCGATAGGGGGCTCCTGCTGTGTGAAGCTCATCCTGCAGGTTCAACAACATCCACATTGATCTAGATGCTGTTCGATGAGCAGAGTCCACTGACCACAGGCTGAGCTGTCAAGGCAATGTCAAATTGCTGTAAATATTTTTAGCTAGACATGAATGTGGTTGAGCATTGAGCCATGGACCAAGAGGTGCCAGGGCATGTGCCTGGGTTGTGGGCTGGATCCCCAGTTGGGGGCAGCCGATCCATGTGTCTCTCTCATCGATGTTTCTCTCTCTCTCTCCCTTATTTTCTCTCTAAAAAAAAAATCAATAAAAACATATTGAAAATAAATAAATAAAAATAAAACTTGCACTTTTTGTACATACTACCTTCTGGGGACAAATGACCTCCAGAACAGCTACAGTCTGCAGACCACACCCTGTGTCGCGCTGAACTAGAAAATACTGCGAAAGCCTAATTTATCATTTGCTTTAAAAAGGCCACATGTTATTATTTAGTCAAAAGCGTGGAAGTTGGTATTCTGCCTTTATGGTGAAGTACACCTAATACTAAATGGTCATCCAAATTATTCCCCGAGGAACGCATTGGGTAAGTAATAAACATGGAAAGATGTGTGTTCTCCATTAGGCATAGGAAAACTAATTTCACAGTTTATTGTAGCTGAATGTTTGGCACTCTTTATCTTTATTCTTACTCTGTGTTGTGGATATTTCATCTTTCCCTTGGAAAATTACTTTTAATTTAATGAGGTATTCTGCTCAGTCCATTGGTAAATAAAGCAGCCATACTAAAATAATTCAGATTCCCGTGGTTCTCGTTTCACGCCTCATTGCCTTCAGCTGATCTGACAGTCCACATGGCTTGATGATCTGCCGAACCATCTTGCCAGGGACACGCACCAGGCTTTTTCCTATGGAAACTGTATTAAGCCTTTAATAATTCAGCAATGTTGGCACTATCATACCCTCCCCACAGTGCACTTGTCTGGAAGCCATCCTTCCATGAAGAATATAAAAAAATCACTCCAGTATCTTAGCATAAGTGGTACAGGAATGACCCCTGGCTATTCACAAAAATCCTTTTTTTTTCCCTCTTATTGATTTTAGAGAGAGAGGAAGGGAGAGGAAGAGAAAGAGAGAAACATTGATGAGAGAGAACATCAATTGGCCGCCTCCTGTATGCCCCCACTAGGGACTGGGCCCACAACCTGGGCATGTGCCCTGATGGGGAATTGAACCGGTGACCTCTTGGTGCATGGGTTGATGCTCAACCACTGAGCCACACCAGCCGGGCTACAAAAATGCTTCTAACTAATTGGAAAGACATTTTCATTTTTATCTCCAAATTGTTTCTCTTTAATAGTTTTGACCTGAACAATGTACATGTATAGTACTATGTTCCTGCTTTAAAAATTAATTTATTCTATAAAGTAAACAATGTACATTTCTCTTCTTCTTCTTTTTTTTTTTTTTTTTTTTTTTTTGGTGGAGATGCCAGGGATCGAACCTGGATTCTCATACATGCAAATATTTCTCTTCTTTTGTGAATTTTTCTGTTTGTGAAGAATAATAAAGGGTGAGGTTCGATATAACAGCATATCTTTATGAAGAGAATATCTAACATCTGAAATAGTGTAATAATTGCTTTTTGGTGATCACCAGAGCTGTTAAATTTTATCCAGTGTGAAAGTTCTGAATTTGGAGAGTCAGGATGTAGCCACTGTTTATGAGGAGATAGTCAGAAAATATTTTGAATTTGTCTAGATTATCATTTGGACTAATGAAATACTTCAAAAGTAATAAAGAATAATGTCTGAAAACATCATCCATTTGGTTAAGTGATAGGAAAAAAAGTAAAACATAAATACAGTCAACCTTTTATATTCATGGATTCTGACTTTTTTTTTTTAATCCTCACCAGAGGATATTTTTCCATTGATTTTCAGATAGAGTAGGAGGGAGGGAGAGAAAGAGGGAGAGAGAAAGAAATATCGATGTGAGAGAGAGACACCAGTTGTTTGCTTCCCACATGACCTCAACTAGGACGAGGGATCAAACCGCAACCAAGGTACAGCCCCTGACCGGAACCGAACATTTGACTCTTTTGTTCTCGGGCCATTGTTCTAGCCACTGAGCAAAACTAGCCAGGGCTATTCATGGATTCTGTATCTGTGGATTCAATCATATTCAACTGCGAATCAAAAATATATTTAAGATGTTACCTCGTTGCTGACATTTTCTATGTAGTTAGGCCTACGATGGTTGTATCTGTACTGAACATGTACCACCTTTTTTTCTTGTCATTATTTCTTAACACAGTAAAACAACTATTTACATAAAATTTTTCATTGTATTAGGTACTATAAATTATCTAGAGACAATTTAAAGTATATAGAATGATGTGAGTAGGTAATATGGAAATTCTATGCTATTTTATATAAGCAACTTGAGTATCTGTGGATTTTGGTATTTTCTGGGGTCCTGGAACCTATCTCTTGAGGATACTGAGGGATAATTGTAAAGGGAAAATCTCCAAGACCAACCCAATACCTCCTGCTCTACATAAAAGAACTGCAGTCTCTGTCCTCTGTGGGATATAGTTCATGTTTGCAATTGTCACCCTGGAGCTGGTGGCCTTAGATGGTTGAAAACCCCATCTCTTTGAATGATTCTACACAGCCCAGCAGAATTTTGAAAGATATTCCCCACTGATTTCTTCTATTTGTATCTATTAAGTCTGTCTTTGTTTCCTAGGGCTGCCATAACAAACTACCTCAAACTGGTGGTGTCAAACAACAGGCATTTATTCTTTCACAGCTCTGGAGGCTAGAAGTCCAAGATCAAGGTGTCAACAGGGCCATGCTTTCTCTGAAACCTGTAAGGAGAATCCTTCCTTGCTCATCCCAGCATCCCGTGGTTGCCAGAAAGATTGGGTGTTCTTCAGCTCGTAGATACATCACGGCAATGATGCCTTCTAGGACTATCTTTCCCAAAGACATCACTTACATCGGATTAGGAGCCCACCCAACTCCAGTATGGGTTCCCCTTCACTGATCACATCTGCAATGACCCTATTTTCTTTTCTTTTTTAAAATATGTTTTTTATTTATCTTTTTAGAGAGAGAGGAAGGGATAGAGAGATAGATACATCGATCAGCTGCCTCCTGCACGCCCCCTACTGGGGATCGAGCCTGCAACCCAGGCATGTGCCCTGACTGGGAATCAAACTGGGACCTCTCAGTCCATGGGGTGATGCTCAATCCACCGAGCCACACCAGTCAGGCAATGACCCTACTTTCAAAGAAGGTCACATTCTGAAGTAATTAGGATTAGAACTTCAACATGTCTTTTTTAGAAGACACAATTCAATCCATAACAAAGCCTGCATGACATTTTCATAATTGCAGATGAATATTCTGGCTAAAGCAATGTTTTCTACTGTCAAGCAAGTATTTGTTAAAGTCTGTAGAATTTCTTGAATACTAAATGTTGTAACACACATACACACACACACACACACACACACACACACACACACTCATTACAGCATTACCGATGTATGCATTCTGATTTCTTCTGTTCATAAATCACAAATGACCTTGATAAAGACTGAGTGATTTTTCAAGGTGGAATTTGGGGTTGGGGCTTAGGGTCAAGGTTCACTGCACATTGTCTGAGCACTGTGGTGGCCACATTTCTTGTCCTATTTTATTCTTACAGAAATACTAGAAGGTAGCATAATTATCAAATTCTATATATGAGAAAAACATGACCTAGAAATAATGAATTAACTTGTCTGAGAGAATTATATGGACAAGCCAGTATTCAAAATGGACCACATAGCCTTCTAGTTCTCAGAGACTTGAAGAAAGTGAACATGAATAATAGATACTTTTTTTCAGCAAAGTTTGTAGTGCTACAGCCTACCAAAGCTGGTCCCGTCATCGGTCATGAGATTCCGCCTACAACATGGTAACTGCCACATTTCCCTAATTTGCTGCTGGACCATGTTGGTAACTTCTATTTACATAATAATAAATTGCCTTAATTTGGCTTCTGATGTCAGAATTGAATAAGGTTAATTGAGGTCCCAGAGTACATATTCAGAGTTAGAGATTTAAATACCAAAAACATTTACCCCACTCCAAGCAATGAACAGAGAACCAGTGATAATGATTGTTGTATCATTTCATCCGTGTACTGGTAGTTATTTCAACAAGCCTTATTGATCACCTAATCAGAAACTATCAATATGTCAGAAATGGGTTGTACCATGTGACCTTCATAGTCAGTTAGTCAATGCCACATCTTTATCATTACCGTTGTGGTTGTAGTAAGAGACTGACACAGCCCTTGACCTCCAGACACTGCCTTCCCCCAGCCTCACTGCATGTTGCATGCACACACTGCATGCCCTCACATGCTCTGGATTACTCCCATTTCTCTGCAGCAAAAGAATCATCAGTGCATTTGTCAAATATATAAGCAACCCAATTCCAGAATCCCATTTAAGGGTCCACTTGTTGGGACCACCCCCTAGTCTCCTTGTCTGTATTTTGTCATTATTGTAGCAGGCAACAGCATAGTCCAGGTAGGTCATTTTAGAAAACTATTTGTAAAGCTGTGGACAGGGTGTAGAAAAACCACAATGTGAAATGAAATACCTAGGACTAGAAATTGGGGAACATTATGACTACCCCTAGGCCTGAAAGAGCAAGGGCAGAAAGCAGTTAACAACCCTGGGAAGTAAGAGATCTGTATGTAGAATGTCACATAACATATTCTTGGATCTTCAGTTCAAAGATACAACAGCTCATGCAGAATTCAGCAGGGGAGTAACAGAGGAAATAAATACTGTGACCTCACTTTCCTATTGGCCAAACCCAGCCAGAAGCTGGAGGACCAAGGATGCAGTCCATACAAATCAGCCACCCAGGGCACAGAACAGCGTAGGGAAAGATGAAAACAGATCTGCAGAGACAAAGGGAAAATACATTGTGTACGCTTTCCAACAAGGCAAACATTTCCATTGGCATCAGTGGAGTCAAGGGCTCAGACTCTGTAGAGAGACATTTGTTGTTCACCCTGTCAGATTTCCCCCCACCTTAGACCTTAACAACACCCACAGGGTGGACTCCAACTGGCATCGATAAGACTGTGCTTTGGCATTTCCCTTTCTTTTACCAACATGCTCCAAGCAAGCGTAATGGGAAGCCAACTAGACCCCAACATTGCCGAGAACAGAGTTTTGGAGTCCCTACGATCTTCTAGTGCTCCCAGTAACCTCTCCAGTCCCTTTCCTTGGCCCCTAGCCCCTGTCTAGAAATCACACAAAAGTTGCATGTGGATCCAAAGCAAAAACCAAACAAGCGAAAACATCAACAAATGCATTCCGTAATGAGTCCGTTTCTCAGCCCAGCGTGTACTGGTTTGGTCCAGCATGGAGACCAAGTGTTCCTGGTTTCAGACTTTTGGGGAAGTAGTTCACAAATCCCAAAGGGACACTATCACCCAACAAACTCCTAAGCAAGTACAGGAGCTTCTCCAACTAGATTTTACTCCAAGTTTGCAGTCCACAAGGCTTCACGTTGGACCATGTAATTGTTTCAACTCGGAAGTGTTCACACAACACTTACCCTCCCTTAGTATAATCGCCAGTCTTGCCTTCATCCATTCTCTCCAAGCCCACTGTGTTCTTTGGAGTATTTTTTGTTCATGTACATTCCAAGCTCTTTCCTATTTCACAGCCTTGGGCTTGCCATTCCCTTTCTCAGGAATATTCTTTCTTAGATATCCACTTGACTTGTTTCTTCCTTTTATTCAGAACACTGCTCCAATATTACTCCTCAGAGAGACCTTCCCAAACCACCCCGTCTAAAATTGAGCTGTCTTCTCAATTTATAAAAAATTAAAATCAGTCGTGTTCTTCACCTAAAAATATAATGGTGCTCAATTCTAACTATTCAAGAAAGGCAAGATAAAACCAACTAAGGGACACGGATTATGATATTGAAGTAGAACCATGATTCTTATTCTCATGAAGTTGAAATCAGTATTACATCTCACTCGTCATACTGCTCAACACCACAGGAAGAACTGAGGGGCATGCACTACAGTGAGCTACATAATCATACAAAACATAAGCATTATAAAAAGTAAGATCGTGCAACATATTTTATGTAATCAAAGTTTTATATAAAAGGTGAAATATGATAACCACTGCTTTAGTTGTGACTTCAAAGCTATGTTGCCATTGGTTTGAATTTTTGCTATTAAAGGCCCCAGCCATGCTATAAAAGAATAGAAAATTTCTCCTTGGGTCTTAGTTTTTTACCTCCAAAGTCAATCAAAGTACTGAAGCATTTATGAATGGATTAGAAGTAGCAAACATCAATCACTGTCAAAATCTTATCAACTAGGAAACTAATTCCCCCCAAAACATATTTTTGTTGAAATACTATTAGAATGGAGTCTTATATCAAAATAGAAGACATGAAAAATGTGTCCACTTTTGAAACCGCAGGAACACATGCAATGCATCTTACTCTGCAGTTGCACTAAACATTGATTCAGCTGCTAGATTCAAGGTTCACTTACTCTGGGAATGCTCAGTGCAAAAATAATGAGGCTATTACTTTTTTAGCTTTGCCTTCAATCCAATAAAGAGAGTACAATTCTCCACTGTCAGGTGTCTCATTATTAGATCACTAACATTTTCAAAAATGCTTCTGCATAAAGATGAGGATAAAGCAATTCATACATAGCCACAAAACTTTCCAGTTTCAATATATGAAGGACAATAATGAAAGTGTATCAGAAGCATTTTCCTTCCCCAGTTTGATGCCACTTTTCTCACTTCCCAACTCTACATAGTCATAGTTGTTGTCATAGAAATAAACCTGCTCTTTAAAAGGAGAAATAAAATGCACACAACTCATATCAGATATCCATGAGTGTAAAACACAGAAAATAAATGTTGGAAAGATTATGTCCGTGTAGCTTCTGGCTAGAAAGATGAAAATAAGGTCTAGCAGGTAAGGATGTATATTTGGATCATTTTGCATTGCAGAAAACATTCCCCAGCACAGATCTATGAGGTGAACTTTGTTAAATCTGTTCTTTTAACTTTTTCAATCACAGATGGAAACTAGAGCACTTTTTTGGTTGTTGGTGTTGAGATCTGAGTCTATGAATGAGCATGGTGGGAACTAGCTCTCTCTGCTGTGTGCTCCGGCTCTGTCCTTTTATTTCCAGCCATACCATGCAGAGCATGGACAGTCAACAACCACTTGCTGAGCCCCGTATCCTTTGCCACCCACAGTAAATTTCCACAACAAAAGATGGCCAAGTCCCTTGTTTCTCCACGTGCAGTTCACAAAGCATTAGTGACACCTGGGGACATTTTATGTGGTATGCTGACCAAGTATTTTTGTCTCACTTTAAGAATTTTGACTTATTTAAAGATATATTAAAATCTTATTTTAGGATACGGATAGAAATCCTCATCGATCCTCTTAGTTCATGGACACTAAATGTATGTATATTTAATAAATATTACAAGTGAGTCATTTAAAAGCAGATTGAAGTTTATGAATGATTATGCTAGTCTGCTTGAGTGGCACAAACACACAGCATCCTGTCCCTATTTACTGCCCTAGTGTTGGCCAGGATTGAGTTATATTCAGTTCAGCTCGTTTAGGGGCCATTCTGTGAGCTCATAGTTATAAGTCAGTATGTTAAATGCAAAGCTGTACTTGCACTTAAGGAGTTTAGAGTCTAAGATAGAAAAAGAGGTAAGTACATATTTGAATACATCAAGAGTTCCAGGAGATGAGCAAACCCAATTCTCTGGTAGTTCAGAAGAATTTAAAATCAAACCAAAGGACTTATATGCACGTCCGCGTAACCAGCGGACACAGACAACTATACTGGGGTGGGGGAGGGGCGGGATCGGGAAGAGGGTGTCTATGGGGGAAAAAGGAGAAGCATCTGTAACAAAAATAAATGAATAAAAATGACAAAATAATAACAATACAATAAAATAACATCCAATTGAAGGACCTTAAGAAAGGGTTTATGGGGGAGGCCGCCGTGAAGGAAAACTTGAAACGTCGATACTAACCGTTTGGGATCAGGTGAGGGAGCTGTATTCTAAGCAGCACAAACAAAGCACTTGGAAACATCCTCAAAGAGAGGAAAGTCATCTTTAAATACTACGATTTTATTCATATGTGGAATATAAAACAGAACAACAAACAAAGAAACAAACAAACAAAAATCTCTTAGACACAGACGACACAGAATGGTGGTTCCTGGGGTGAGGGGGTGCCAGGAGGCTGAAGAGGGTCAAGGAGGTCAAGTATGTGGAGACAAAGGAGACCAGACGGGGCTGAGCACGCAATGCAGTATACAGGTGATGTGGGGTAAAGGTGCGCACCTGAAACTTTTATAACGTTATTAATCAATGTCACCCCCAACAATTTTAATTAAAAATACATATATACATACCACAGTGGTTTCAAGATGAAATGTAGTTGCTCTCTAGAGAGAGCCCAAGAAAGGACACTTCACTCATTATAACAGAATTTTTCTGAACCAAGATTTTGCTCTGACCTTATTTTACTTATTTGGGATTTCATCTTTAACTACAGAGGCATTATTTTAAATGAATGACTCATTTGAAATCTATACTTGGAAATGTCATATTTTCTAAGACTCAACAGGGATTTACTATATTTTTAAAGATCAATTTCTAGAGGAAAGGGTTTTATATATAAAACTTAATCCCTTGACATACTACACAAAGACAAAAATCCTTTAGTATTCATAATGCTTATTTCTAGGTCTGACATTTCTATCTTCCAAGGTGGCTTTTTTAATCCAAATGCAGTATATGAACTCAGTTCATCACCAAGCAAGTTTTAATTAAAGGTGTGTTAAGTAAACTTTTTTATGATGTTCAGCTGCAGAGTTTATAGCAGGGATTCTTGACAATGAACTGCAAATTGATAGATTTATTTTTTACCTCGGTGTCATTTTTTCTATGACTATATCCTGGGTAGGCAGAGATTATGCAGATTCTGAACTATATTACAATCCATTACTAATAGCTTTAATCTGTGTGTAATCATCTCTTATTAATGTGATACAGTGGGTATCTGAGAGTATAGATTTTCCAAGAAAAGATATTGATTAATTGAAATTCTCCTGGGATTGTTTGTACCTAGATGCCACACCAACAGCTGAAGTTGGCACGCAATGATGCTTGCATTATTCTACAGAGCTTGAAACATCGATTAGAATTGATGGGCTCAAAAGAGTCCCTTTTACTACTGGTTTTCCTGAGACTACACTCTTACCCAGTTGTTTCGAGGAGCACTAGTTCTTAATGATATTAATCAAAATTTCAAATAATTTGGGGTAAATACAGTACATGGTATTATCCTTTTACATATTCTGAGTACCAATTAATTTATTTAAGTAAGAATTTCTAAAGTTTATTATATCATTATTTCACCTACACAGGAAAGGCACATATCAAACTCCTCATTCTGTCTTCTCCTAATAGAGTTTTATAGCTATATATTTCTTTAAAATGTGTGTCCCTCGTCCCTTAAACTATTTTGTGAAGGACACTATCAATATTTAATTAAATGTAGCTTTTCATTCATCCTGAGATTTTGAAATCAGTCACTGGGAAAATAACCAGCCAAACAAAATCTGAGTGTAAAAGTAGGTGTTTGTTTTGAGAATTCACATCTCTTAACTCATCTTTAAGTCTGATCAAAGACAAACCAAGATGAAGATTAAAATATGAGTTAAGATTTTAGAAAGGATACTGGGTAATAGAAATACAAATAATGTGAACATAGAAAAATAATATTGAGAGTTGTTTAAAATGGTATTGCATTATTTTCTATGTTTGTGTGAGGAAGGGAGGACAACGAGAGTACATATTTGATTTCTCTCATATTTTCAGGAAGAAAAACTAAAAATATACAACTCATAAAATCGTTACCTGTAGGGACCCTGGGGCAGGACACTGGGAAGGGAGAAGGTTTGGAACAGGACTTTTCAAAGTATAGATTTTATAGTATTTTGATATTTGAATCACATGAATGTTTCAAACTAAACTTAAAAATAAATAATAACCTCAAAGAATTTAATGTGAAAGATGAATGCTCTTCCCAGGAGAGATAGCAAGTACATACGACATACACGAAATTATATATACAATGTAGAAGTTAGCACTGAAACCACGGATCTCAGGGGACAAGGCTCCATCTTTTCAGAGGTCGAGCAGACACTCCGAGCCCAAGAGAACCTGGATTCACTTTCAGCTGTGCCACTGATGGCTAAGTGACCTTGGATAAATCATTTAGCCTCTCTGAGCCTTGGTCTCCTCATCTTCCAAATGGAGTTGCTGCTCCCTATGCTACTAGCATAAGGAAAAAAAGTCAACAACTATTAAGTATTAGCATTGCTGCTATAATATGATGGCTGTCAAAACAGAATGAGGAATTCCCACAGCTGAACGAAAAGCTCCTTTGCCAGATCCTATCAGAGTAACTCTATGCCCTGCCTTGGAGACAAGCTGAGCTTTCTTTTGATATTCAGATGTAGCTGTTCTGAATCATAGTGCTACCTGTCACTGAAGGGACCTCTTTTTCCTTCCCCTCCCAGACACAGTTTCTCTCATAATAATTTTACGGAAAGAGACAGCATCCTCACTCCAAGGATGTGAGGCACGGCTTCACTTGTTTCCAGGAGAGAAAACTAGAGATGGAGTTCATTCATTCATTCAGGGAAGGAACTCCACGTTCCGGACTTTTATTACAGTCTTACGGAGCAGGCGATGGTCTTACCATCTAATGGGATGCCTGAGGCACATGCCAGCATTGAGAGGCTGGAAGTGGTCCGGCTGGTGTGGCTCAGTGGTTGAGCGTCAACCCATGCACTAAGAGGTCACCGGTTCAATTCCCGGTCAGGGCACATGCCCAGGTTGTGGGCCCAATCTCCAGTGGGGGTCATGCAGGAGGCGGCCAATTGATGTTCTCTCTCATCGATGTTTCTATCTCTCTCTCTCTCTCCCTTCCTCTCTCTCTAAAATCCATATAGGAAATAAAAATTAAGAGAGTCTGGAAGTGGTTTCTAGGGGTACAGAGAACAGTTAGGGTTGAGAACATCTGGGGGTGCAGTGTCACCTTGCAGGTTATGAAAATATATGATTATATGAAATCATGATTTCTGTGTCACTGGTAGCTTCCAGACATGGGTGTACTACCAAAGAACAGTGTGCCAAGCTGTCTTTTTTATGAAGGGGGTGGAGAATCACCTCCTTTGGAAGAACACAACGATTAATCATAAAGCTGTCACTTCCCCGAACATTTGTAACTGCCAGGGATTTTTATTTTGTTATATATATTAAGATAAGATCAGTTCTAACCAAGTAAAGACTTAGAAGCGCCCACTAAGCATTCACTCATCAACCCCCTTGCAGTCTTGGATTCACTTGGTGGAATTACAGAGCAAGAAAATGAAACTCAGTTGATAAGCCAAGCTCAGCAGAAGCCTGAGCGCGGCTTCCAGTTCATCATCCCATGAGGAGTTTTACTCTAGCTGCTGCTCTAGTCTCTTCCTGCCTTCGTGGTGGTTGTCAAAGATGAGCTGAGCATGATTGAACTTCATATTTAATGGCTTCAGCTGAGGCTTGCTGAATGGTGATGTAGCTGACATTAAGCCTATGAGGAATAAACATCCTCCCATTCATTGTCTGTTCTGCCGTATTATTAGTCTCCAAAAAAGGTGGCGGGGAGGGTTGAGATGTCAACGACAAGCAACAAACTGATAACATGTGCTTCTGACTAATTAGGTGAAGCTCTCATTCCACATGGCACTTGACCTTGAACAGCCATAATCATATCAGCAGCATCGCAATCACCTGCTATTATGCATTTAAACTGTCCACTTCACTGCCACTGAATATGGCAATTAGGAGAAAAGGACCCAGTGACAAGAATGTTTAGCTAGTGCTGTTCCAGGGACATAAACCTTACAAATCTATTCATCACCTCTCTCCTTCCTGAGAATGGTTATTTTAGATCTCCAGTCACTCCTTTAGAAACTCAGTGACCTTCGAATTCACTTTAGTTCTGGATAGCAATAATCACATCCCATGTTCTTTTGAGGATACAGTTGAAAGGTGTGTTGTACAGATTTTCTTTCTCACTCTCCGGCTGCTCTCTCCACGCAGAGGCGGCCACTGTGAGGTTGCTAGACTTAGATAAGACGGCTAGTCTCTGATTTTTCCCAAAGATGAAGTCTTTTAGCCCATTTTTAAAATCATTTGAAATGTCAAAACATTTGATTTTCCCAATATCTCAGGCTCCTGATTTCATAGAATATCCATAGAAGGACCTTTATTTCTGCTTGCACCCTGCCCATCCTCCCCTCGCTCACCTCTCTCCTATCATGTTTGCTAAGTACTTCAGATCGCAAACGATTCGCATTACTACCGTTTAGCGTTCCAGCCTCTTCCCCAGTGTTACTGAATCAGGAGGAACATGGTCTGCCTTGCAATGTGCCACAAGCAAAAGTTATATCACATATGTGCTCCTGTGTAACATGAATCATCATCTTTCAGGGTCCAATAGTTTCATTAGGCCGGTGTTGCATATTTTAGATTTTATTCCTGAAGCACTCCAGTCCCAATTTCTCATCTCGTCAGGTCAGATTAGGCTAACAAGTCTGGAGATGCAGTAAGCAAACACATTGGCGCACACAGGTTGGCACGGGGCGCTGTGGCAGAGTCACTCGGTTATCCAGAGTAAGCCAAGCTCCGCCATGTCTCAGCTGTGGCACCAGGGGAAACATTAGCTTCCTGACACTGCTTTTCTCTTATTTAGCCCGTAAATGACACGTGCCATTTCTGCTCACGCCCCTTTGGTCCGGACTGCTTCTCTTGGTCCCCTGTGATGAAAAGCTAAACTATGCAAGCTGGTCAGTGAGTAGCCCATTCCTGCCATACATACTGAAACCATCTTGACCAATTACTTTGTCACTGTTTCATGTACATTTCCTTGGCCCTCCTGAGTTTTCACGATGTGATCACAACTCCTTCGATGTTTTATCTGAATTTTTGTACTTCCTCATAAGCCTCTTCTATCCAGTAGAAACTTAATTTTTCTCATTGATTAAAGTCAAAACCTCATTACTCAGACCATTTTTTAAATGTTTGATATCTACAGTTATATAAGAAAACAAGTGATAAAAGACAAAATGTCAGATATATACAGGTTAAAAAAAAATGGAACAGTAGTTTCTAAGCCCAGAAGCTCTGACATGACAAGTGGAATATATCATACTCTGAAACAGAAACTAGAAGAAACACATATTGAGAATGGTCACTGATTTTCCTGTTAATAATAAATTACAATATCTTTTGTAAAGTTTTAAACTTCTACTTGTCAACTTAAAACATTGAAGTAAAATATTAAAGATACAGCCACTCTACAACCATACATAATTAATGATTATGACATCTATTACTCTCAGAAACATGCTATAGATGAATACAGATAGGATTCACACACCCATCTGAACCTGGGCAACAAATCTTACCTGAAAGGGAAAGATGTTCATGATACTACTGCCCAGAGCTAGAAGATGACCGAACTGGTTGGCCAAGTTCAATATCTCAGAGATTTACACGGAAGGACACAGTACAAGGTTTTAATATTCAGCAGATATGAAGAAGGAAGTGTTCAGAATCATCAAGCAGTCCGGTGAATATGTTCATCATGGCTGATATGTGTGGAACACCAGTTTTTAAAGAACTAGGATATAATAGAACCTAATTTTCATTTAAGTAATGTAATATAAGTTAGGACTTCTTTGATGACTCAGAATACACTTGAGGATCTCACAGAACCCACACAATAAGTGTTGGTCATCGTTATTCTGAAGATGTAGATAAACGCTGGTTAACAGATAACTCCAGCTAATAGAAAGGAATCATTGTTTTTGGAATAATGCAGCCCACCATGCTCATTCCAATCTTATCTTTTCTTGTGTATTCTTAAGCAACATATTCTCTCTGAGGCACTTTCCTTTTCATTACAATTAATTACTATTTTATAATATTATCTAGAATATTCTTTGTGTGAATTTCGTGCTTATATTAGATTGTGTATATTTTAATATTAATTAATTTAATGTTATTCTATTTAAACGACCCTGTGCATTTTCTGGTACCAGGAGGCTAGTAGTCAGAATTAGCAGTCAGTTCGGTGGGTCTGAGTCTGCTGAAACTCATAACATTTAAGGTCAATTGTGTTCTGACTTATATCTATAGTCCCTATTACTCATCTAAGTAACATTCCCCACTTGAAGAAATGAGACAGATTTTTACTCTTTTTTTTCTTCATTGCTTTTAGAGAGAGAGGAAGGGAGAGGAAGAGAGAGATAGAAACATCGATGAGAGAGAACATCAATTGGCTGCCTCCTGCATGCCCTCCACTGGGGATTGGGCCCACAACCTGGGCATGTGTCCTGACCAGGAATTGAACTGGTGACCTCTTGGTGCATGGGTTGATGCTCAACCAATGAGCCACACCAGCCGGGCCAGATTTTTACTCTTAATATGTTCCATGCTTCTTCACATTCACATCGTTATTTCTCAAATACGTCAACTGGATTTCTTCCTTTTCTTACCTCGTCTTCTCCACCTCATGAAGTTCTATGCATTTTTCAAGGTCAATTTCTAACATCAAGTCCTCCAAGACCTTGCTCACACTGGATTACTGAATGCATGCAGAGTTCCAAGCACAGTGTCAAGGTGCGAAATAGCAAGGGAACAAGACACAGTCCTGTCCTCAGGGGAAACTGGTGTGGTGGAGAACACCCACACAACGATGATTTCAGTATAAGGTTGTGAGTCCTGTGGTAGAGGTGTGCAAACATGTTATTTATTTGAACCCTCAAAACAGGTTGCTGATGCACCTGCTACAGCAATCATCTTTCTCAGTAGTAAACTCTCGTGGAAAGAGAAGCTTAATTAAATTGAATTTTAATCCAAGATTTTCCACTTGCTTGTTGTGACCTTGAGCCAAATACTGGAATAGTTAAATTAGATAATTTTTAAAATTTTCTAATTGTGGCAAAATACAAGTAACAAAATTTACTGTTGTGTTTTGTTTTGGGGGGGAGGGCAAAATTATACTCAGACACTGATTTTCTTTCCATTAGCAATTTATTTAACACAAGTTTGTTGTGGAAATTACAATAACTTCACGAACCAATAGCATACATGATAATATCTCTTAATATGGCAGATAAAGAAATAACATACACCATACAGATGACAGATTAATCACACTATTATTCCAGGTAAGGGGAGATGAAAGTAATGAAGTCCACGTTCAGTTTGAGGTGTGCTTTTTGTAAGAGTTTGCTTTCAGCTGCCAGCAAGCAAGACAAAAGTCCCTCGTTGCTATAGCACATTGCTAGGGAACAGAGGCACCTGTGTGTTGGTGGGCAGGCTGATCTCCGTCATGGTTTTCCACCACTGCCTGTGGGAAATACTCCTTACCATGGGAGGAGTTAATGCCCCAAGGGTCATCAGAGCTTATTTTGGTCAGCAGTGTGTCACCTTGCCCGAACAAAAACTCTCAAATAGTCCTCACAAATCCTCAGCATTTATAGTCTAAGTGTCCCCTTGCCAGAGTTGTTTCTGCTTGTTGTTATTGATGAGCACCCCCAGGACCCCTCAGCAGATGAGCTGTTGAGTGCTTATCAGTGACCACAAATGAAATGATGATCTCCTGGCACAACTTCCTTCATTCTTATCTCAAAACAACTTTACTTCTGAAAACAACTTTTTTTTTTTAACACACTTTTTTTTTTCTTTATTGATTTTAGAGAGAAAGGAAGGGAAAGGGAGAGAGAGATAGAAACATCGATGATAGAGAACATCGATTGGCCGCCTCCTGCATGCCCCCCACTAGGGATCAGGCCCACAACCTGGACATGTGCCCTGACCGGGAATCGAACTGCGACCTCTTGGTTCATGGGTCGATGCTCAACCACTGAGCCACACTGGCTGAGCCTGAAAACAACTTTTTTTTGTCTTTGTCATAAGCAAGTGGATTAAAGCAACTTCACTGAAGCCATCAACAAGTGCATTTGAAATAATATTAGCCCAGTACACAACATTTGCCATCTTAAAAATGTGTTGAAGTGTGTAGCTCAATAGCGTTGAGCGCATTCACATTATTGTTCAATCTCCAGAACTCTTTCTACCTTACAATCTTAGTATTTTTCAACACAGGAAATAATAGTTACAGATTCGTCCAGTAACTGAATAGGAACATACCTAAGACCCCTAGCACAGAACGAGGCACATAGATGTGTCTGTGTGGCCACTGTTTGTTTCCTGTCCTTCCTCTATAACGAAACACTATTTTGTCTGCGTGGATGGATCCCAGATGCAGAACTTAGTCTTACATAGCACTTTTCCTGATGTACTTCTAGCAAGTGCCTTGTAGGTAATGTAACAAAATGAGTGAATGGATGATTGTGTACAGAGAAGAGCAGATGGATAACTAAAGGTAGGGATTTGAAGAATATTCAAAACAGAAGTCCCAAACTGAAAGTGTTGGCAATATAAGGGACCAGGGAGAAATGCATTAGAAAACAGGCATGTTGCACTGGTTTTGAAACAAGCATGGCAGATTACAGGAAACTCTGAAGCCAAGTCTTATTTTACTATCATACCTTCCTCAAAACAAATACACACAAAGGAAAAGCATCATTAAGTCACAGATAGTCAAGGAGTTAAACAAGGTCACGTGACAGTGCAGAGGTGCCGCTCTGTTTATTTCTATACCATCTCATCCCATCACCTCTTCCTCTGAAACAGGGAACATGGTTGTATACCAAAACATCACTATCTTGAATTTTTGTGTGTTCATTACTATTAAAGTCATCTAAAAGGAATGCTAATAGTCACTGTCATTTCCTCTCTGCAGAATATTATTAAATATAAAGGAAACTGCAAACCCAAGAAATGAATTCTTCCTCTTTCTTTCTTAATAATACCGTTGAAATGAAAGCAAAGAGATACGCTTTTAGGAAATCTCTTGACTTAAAATGCTTCCTAGAACTTCAAGTAAGATTTACACATAGGGACTATTCAACTTCTTCCCAAATTATCTAATTGTATCTCAGGGCCTTCTTGTGTGTGTGTGTGTGTGTGTGTGTGTGTGTGTGTGTGTGTAATGTAACAAGGAGGTGGAGATGTATCATAATATTTGTATTTTAAAGAAATCTCCAGCTCAGAGTAAATGAAGGGAACTGGGAATCAATTACACTTGTATGGAATGTAAATAAATGAAAATGCCAGAATGATTGAAGCATATACATCCAGGAGTCTGATGGTGGGCGGCTATATGTTAACAATATGAATACAGAAAGAGAGCAACAAGAAAGGAGAGAGAGGTGGGGGAAGAGGATAAAAGTGACTAATGCCATAAATACTTTGAAATGAAGACTGTGTGTGCAATTACACAACAGATGTTATGAATGAAAAAGCTGGGATTGCCTATGATGGAAAATAAGAAGTTCACTTGCGTATGCTGGGCTAACATGAAAACAATTTAGAAATGAAAGCATTGGCACTGTTAAAGTTACTTTGTTAAGGAGATGTATTTATACGTTAGTATCATGAACAATTGAAGGTGGGCAATAATGTATTATCAAACCAATGTGCTAGTTCATGCAAAATTGAAAAAGATAGCTCTTATGTGTTTATATTTTTATATCTTCCAAAATTTACAATAAGACATCATTGGCAGTATCTTACACGCACACACACACACACACACACACACTAACATGCCCATGTACTCACATGCACATATATGTGCACATTAGTTTACTTATATGCGTGCTTCTTGCTGTGTATCCATATATTGTAACAGAGTGAAATGCTCCGTCTCTCTGACTCCATCTTATTCAAACCTGCACTGTTCCCACGGCCTTCAGGCCGATTGCTCCTGCTTTAAACATGCTAACCATTAAAGGACTTCTAGGCGCCTGAGATTTTACAAAAAAAGCCTCCCTCATTTCCTCTTCCCTTGACATAAAAGAAGCCTGAATTCTGTTCTTTCTTAGGATGAATCTGAGAAACTGATAGGGCTCCCGTCTTCTCCAGTGGCACCTTCTCTATCGATAAACCTTCCCTTACTCCAAACTGATGCCTTGAGTTTCAGCCTTTGGAAGTATGGAGCATGTGGACTTTGCACCAGTAACAATATGTTCTTATTGGTAAAAACAGTTTCTGACATGCTTCTTATGAGGAATAAATGACATTATACATGTAACATGCTCAGTAGAATGCATGTGAATTGCAAGATGCCCATATGAAGAAAGTTAAAGAGGTGATTTGTACAATAAATATATAGGAGGATTTTTTCCAACTATATCAAACATGGTAATATTGCTTTGAGCTAAAATTTACATCTGGGATTCCTGTACAGCAAGGCAGAGGAAAATGATAAAAACTCAACTTGCTTTCGGTGGCTAATAAAAGGAAGCATAGCAAACATAGATACTGCCCCTAAACCTTGAAGGAACTGAACTTTTTTAGGGAATAATAAAAACAGAGTCTTTGATGTACTTTGCATATGGAATGTAGTCTTTTTCTTAACCTACTTGTTAACTATTGTATTTTATTTTAAAACCAAAATAAAGCCTCTCGTGGAGGCAGGCAAAAGAGATATGATGTTGTGATTTATTAGCGAAATACATATTTGGTCTTCCCCATGGTTCCTGGCTCCCAGCTCCCAAGACTCTTGAAATTTCCTAAGTGTTGAGAGTGAGAAAGGTGTCTTTGTTCTGTGAATTGGGTGACTTTTGGATGAAGACTGGTTCCCAGTGCAGCCGACCTTGTGATTAGAGGGTTGGAACTTTCAGTCCCAGTCCCTGACCTTCAGGGAGCGAAGAGAGGCTGGAGATCGAGTCCAATAACCAATAGTCAATGAGTGAATAAACCATGACTATATAAGGAAGCCTCCATAAAAACGTCTCAGGACAGGGTTTGAAGAGCTTCCAGACTGGTGAAGATTCAGGAGAGAGTGGTACTTAGAGAAGCCTAGAAGCGAGGTGCCCTGTCCCCACGCCTTGCCCTATGTAGCTCTTCCCTGTGGCTGTTCCTGAGTTCTGTCCTTTCATAAGAAACAGTAACCTAGTGAGGAAAGAGTTCCTCAGTTCTGTGACACACTCTAGAAAATTAATTGAACCCAAAGAGGGGGTCATGGGAATCTCTGAATTTTAGCTGGTAGGTCAGAAATGCAGGTAGCAACACAGCCTGTGACTGGAATCTGAGGTCCAAGGAGGAAGCCTCATCTTTAAAAGTGCATATTATGCCCAGCTGGTGTGGCTCAGTGGTTGAGCGTTGACCCATGCACCAAGAGGTCACTGGTTTGATTCCCGGTCAGGACACATGCCCAGGTTGTGGGCCTGATCCCCAGTGGGGGCATGCAGGAGGTGGCCAATCGATGTTCTCTCTCATTGATGCTTCTATCTCTCTCTCTCTCTCCCTTCCTCTCTTTCTAAAATCAATAAAGAAAAAAATAAAGAAAAAATGAAAGTGCATATTACCCATGAACACAGACAATAGGATGGCGAAGGGCTAGGGCAGGGTGGGAACCAGGATGAGGGGGCAATGGGGGACAAAAAGGGGGGCCCATCTGTAATATTCTCAACAGCAAAGATTTTTTAAGTGCATATTTTATTCTTGTGCTTGTCTTCATATAAAATGTTTACCCAGATTCTTTCTTGCTTGCTTTATTTATTTATTTATTTATTTATTTACCACCTGAGATACTGTTTTATTTATGTGTTTACTATTTATCTCACTCTAGTAGAATGGAAACTCTCAGAGGTCAGATGTTTTTTTCTGGTTAATTTATTGCAATATCTCTGGTGTCCAGAAGTGTACCTTGTAGAAATTAGGCATTCAACATATTTGCATTAACATGATTATTGGCTAATCTGCAAACCTGGTCACCAGTAATAAATCATTTCTAGGTGATAAAATGCTTATTATGCAAATGTATGTGTATTCAATCTTTGGAGCACAACTAATTTCTGAATGAGGCATTATTTGCATTACGGTATTTAAATAGACATTCATAAAGAAATGATGGAAGGAAATGAGTGCAGTCTGCCTTTAGTTTGTATATTCCCTTCTTACTCTGAGCTAATCATTTGTGCAAATACAATTCTGAACTCTTACCCCATAAGACACTTCTACAGAGAAAGAACATCTTGATGTTACCAAGAGAGGAAGCTAGTTGCTTCAGGTAAGAGAAGTATTTTATATATTGCTGTAGCCATTGTCATTTTAATTCCTTCCCATTTTAACAAGTATTATATTGCAAGAGCGTTGCAATTTGCAGACATTACTTTGGCATTTAAAACTCTGGGAAGTCTAAGATATTTTAGGCAGCTCTAATAAAACTGAAACCCACACAATATGACTCTGATAAAACCTCCCCAGAACTCTAGCTCTGCTTTTCACATTGAATGTTCTTTAGTCACAGTCCTGCAGTGCTTAGTATCTCATTTATACTCTTTGTATATTCAGTTCCTGCGCTAGAATTACTTCTGACGATTACAATCCCAGTGTAATATATTTTAGGAAGTGTTCATAACCAGGAGCCCTCATCTGCATAAATTAAAGCTCAAAACCCATGCCATACATATTTTAAATATAAGCTATCTTTTCTCAACATAATTAAACCCAACTCAATGAATAAATTATGTTTGGGTTCGTCATTTTGACCTATAGATGAATACATATATGTATAACTAGGTAATAATTGAGTTATGCATTTTTCTTACCCATTTCTGGGTTTATTATCTTTTATTGGAAAAATGAAGATTCTAATGTATGTTCAATGATTCGTTGGCCAACTGTCTATTTGAACACACGTCAAGGGAATATTTAAAACCCTATTAGCAGGAGGTCTACATCTGTTGTTTGATCCTAACTACTTTTTATTCCCTTTACTTTAAGAAACAGCTGCTTGATTTTCTGTCGTGGCCCTCCCTGCCTCTACTCTGAGTTTTCAGTTTGGGAAGGGTAAGTCTCACCCTCTGGCCACAGGGGTTGGCACATGCCCTGGGCCTGGCCAGGAAGAGACCCGGCATTTCTAATTTACTGTGATTCAAAGGTGAGGTCTGGATTCGAGATATGCCAGTGAAAGCCATCTCCCAACTTTTGCTAGAAATATTTCAAAAGGAAAGTTTAGTTTTTACTGAAATTATTAGTCGAATAGAAAGTAGGCCTGTTGTTGTTGGCTGTGTTTACGAAAATCTACCTGTGAATGGATGCAACACAAACGAAAGAACTAAGAGATGCTGATATCTGTAGCTTCCCTCTCTTCCTGGTTTACCTGCAGTGACCTCAGGTCCATTCTTCTAATATTCAAGGCATGGTCCTTCTTCGGGGCCTCGGGGCCTCTGCACCTGCCAGTCCTCTGTGCCCGAGTCTATTCCACAGGGCACTCCTACGGCTATTCTCTCACTTCTTCCATGCGTTTGTGTATATCCAAACTTCTCATTAAGGCCCTCCTCACTGTTACTGAGGCCACACACATCCTCACTCTCCCGGCTTCGCTTCTCTCCACGGCACTTATCCGTATGTAACAAACCACGTTTCCTTTTGTTTCTCCATTTATCTTCTTAATGGTCTATTGCACCCAGTGGAATGAAACAAGTGTACACTCATGCAAACGTAATTTACAAGCCATTTGAATGACTACAAGAGCATGCCATTCCCTGTTCCTTTCCGAGTTTTTGGTGTTACCACTGTAAACTGATCTACTGAGCTCTTGATGTCTGCCTCATGACTTAAATTCATATACTCTTGCTTTGGCCAATATGGCTCAGTTGGCTGGAGAGTCCTGTACACCAAAAGGTGGCGGGTTTGATTCCCAGTCAGGGTACATGCCCAGGTTGTGCATTCGATCCCTGGTCGGGTCAAGTGTGGGAAGCAACCTATGGATGTTTCTTCTTCTCCCTCCCTCTCCCTCCCTTCCTCCCTCCCTCCCTCTCACTCCCTTCTCTCTCTAGAACCAATAAAAAAACCATACCCTCTTTATGTTAGCAACATTCACAGCCTCAGAAAACTGCTGGAGGATCCTGTGCAGCACAATCTTGACTGTCATCTCAATGAAATTATACCGCCAGCTGCTGAAGAGTAGGGGCTAATTTAATTGCAAATTCACACGGTGATGATATTTAACCATTTTCAATGAGTCAATGGATGATTGAATGAATCAAAACATGGATGTATAAATTTGTATCCTCTCATGGTTTAATCTTACATGGATGAAAACAAATTGTAAAATCCATTACATATAAAACCAAACTAACGATATTTCTGAAATTAAGGGATTTTGAAGTGTTGGTACATTTTCCGAGGTGTTGAGATTCTTTTCTGGTCATCTTTAAACTCATTTCTTTAAAATAAAACTCTTATTCACATTCTGACAGAAAATATTTTTTCCAAATAATTCATAATCTTTCTGTGACAAGAGGCCAGTGACAAAAGAAAACAGCATGTCTCTGTATACTAGAGTACTGAACATCTTGAAAAATAAAGAACTGTAATTTCAGCTGGTCTCATTTTATGTAATGCAATACATGAAATGCATATTTTTATTCTCTTTGAATAGTTTTTCTTGGTTCTAAAAACAGAATGTGATAAGTTTTGCAAACTAGCTCATCTAACTCTTAAATCCATTTGATTTTACAAATACAATCTAAAATATCGGTAGTTCAATGCTTCTTTTCAGGAAAAAATATTTTCAGAACAGAAATAAAGAACTTAAGTCTGTAATATAAAAGGAATGAATGGGCCATCATTCAAAGTTTTGTTGGATTCAATTTGTTTTGCTTTCTTTTCAATAATGACCTACATAGTGAACGTTATCCCAACAGGATTTTCTATAATAGTCTTACTTTGAAGATTTCCAATGAATATACCGACCTTAGAGATTAATTCTAAATCAATTGACTAAATAAAGAGTGGATACACAAATATGAACTCACATACAAAAGCTTAGTCTTTTCTGTGTTTCTCAACCTGAATCTGCTCATGAGTCATGTGGGATTTTGTTACACGTGGATTCTGGTTCAGAAGGTCTGGGGATAGCGCCTGGATCCCACATCTCCAAGGTCAAAAGTGCCATCTGTACTGTGACTCCACAAACCACACCTAGAGCAACAAGGTTATTTGGATAAATACATGCCCCAATATATTTTCACCTCAAATGTCTTTATATGATTTCTCCACTGTCCTCTTCTTGTTATAATTTTTAAAATCCTCATCTGAGACTATGTTTTATTGATTTTAAAGAGCGAGGAAGGGAGAGGGAGAGAGAGAGAAACATCAATTGGTTGTTGTACCCACCCCAACCGGGGATCAAAAATATTATTAGGATTCTTTATCTTCCAACCCAAACTTTCTTCCAGCTATGTCCAAACATGCTTCTAAGTAATTCCACCTAATAGTCAAATAACTATAGAAGCAATGTTTTCTAGTTTTTTTTCCATAATAATGTTGAGTACTTTTTCTGTGTTTTTTTTTTGTTTTTTTTTTCATGTTCTACAATTTCATTGGATCGTCGAGTGCTGCCTCCCATGTTGTTTGCCATGTTTTGGTTTATCCTAAATTCTTTTTATTTTTTTCATGAGTCCCAGGAGACTTAAAGAAATAGAACTCTTTATGGAATCCTTTACCATTCTGAATTTAGTAATTTTATTTTCTTCCTGTTCTCTTACTTTCTTTTTTTGTAATTGTCCTAGTAAGTAGTTGGTTTGTTTTCAATAGATCTTAATTTTTTCCTTTAATATTTTGAATAGATTTTAATTTTTAATTTTCATACATTTAAGATTAAACCCAGAAAGAAACACACACACATATATAATTTTTATATATTATTGATTCATTAAATTTATTTGGTCATTTGTACATGTTCATTCATTAATTCATTCATTTATGCCATCATTCATTACATAGCCCCTACTCTTTGACAGCTAACAGTATAACTGACTCCACAGGCAGAATAACTACTGAAATCCTGGGTCTCCTAGCTACTCACTCGCCTCATTCACTTACTTTTGCTTGTTGTAGCTGCTGCCTCAGTCTTCTGGGTGTTGCAGTTGCTGACTCCTGTCGGAGACCTAATTTTTCAGCCTCTGATTATTAAAGCCTTCAATCAGGATAGATCACCACTGATGGTTTTTCTGTTTGTTTTAACTGCTACTTTGAAGAGCAGTTCCACAGCTGTGACTTTCACATTCATGTTAAGGTCATAACACTAGGGAAAACCTTACAGTGCGTAGTTTTGGGGAACTAGTGAGGTTTTATAGGAACCTGTTCTCCATTCTACCCAGCTGGGGGTTTGAGCAGTTCAACCCTTTAATTCTATCATACCTCATACACATTCCTCAACATTCTATCAAGTAGATGACACACTTTTTGGTTTCCATAATCATCAGTGTCTGGGAGCAGAGATGGAAAGCCTGAGTGCATTTTGCCATCTTACCGTAAAGTCCTGTACTAGAGAGCCATACATCTTGTGAAGACTCAATTAAGGACATGAGTTCTATGAAGACAAAGCCTGGGGACCACAGAATCTACTTCTAATGTGTCAAGAATGGCAAAAGGAATAAATATTAATGCAGCCAAAAAATATATATATATTTTGAGTTGCTAGAATATCATCTCCTGGACTTTATACCAAGCACATGTTTTATGACAAATCAACTTTTGACCAGCAATCTCAATTCTGGGAAAATATCCTAAAAAATACCAAAACACTAATTTGAAAGAATATATGCACCCCTATGTTTATTGCAGCATTATTTACAATAGCCAGGATCTTGAAATAGCCCAAGTGTCCATTAGTAGGTGAGTGGATAAAAAAGCTGTGGTACATCTACACAATAGAATACTACACAGCCTTTAAAAAAAAAGAAGGCAATCTTAGTTTTTGTGACAGCATGAATGGACAAGGAGATCATTATGCTAAGTGAAATAAGCCAGTCAGAGAAAGACAAAATCATGCGATCTCATTTATATGTGGGATCAAATGAACAAAATAAACTAACGGACAACATAGAAACAGATGCATGGAAACATGGAACAGACTGATAGCTGTCGGAGTGGAGGGGGTCGAAGGTGGGGGACTTGATGAAAGAAGGTGAAGGGATTAGCCAAAAAATATATATGCATGACACATAGACACAGACAATGATAGCCGGAGGGAAATGGGGGTGGGGCTGGGTAGAGGTGGGCAAAGGTGGATAAAATGGGGACAGAAAAGAGACTTTGCTTGGGGTGATGGGTGCGCAAGGCGGTGTGCAGATGATGTTTTATTGAGTTGCACACTTGAAACCTGTATGCTTTTGTGAACCAATGTCATCCTACTAAATTCAATTAAATAAATAAATAGGACACAAGACATGAGAGAGAGGGCTGGGGTTTAGGAATTCAAAAAATGAATTTGGGATGGGGGAGAGAGACACAAACATTCAGTTCATAACAAATGAGTATGTGAAGAATGCAAGAGTTTATTTCTTTTTCTAAAGCTATTAGAGTAAAGCCATTGGAATACTATTACCAATGGTTTTAATGTACCTAAGATTAAAATAAATTTAATTGCAAAAATACATCAATATCTAATTTATGAAGATAAGAGGATAAATAAAACACATAAGTTGAATATGTAAATATATTGTTAAACCAAAATTTTAAAATTGTTTTAAAAAATCTCACAAAAGTCTGAAGACCTACTTGAGTATATTAAAAAGCAAAATCATTGCCTATCCTTTCTACTTAATTAAACATACTAAAAATAAAAACCTATTAATAGGAATAAAAGCTAAAAAATATAACAGTCTATTTCTTCAGTAAGAGAAGTATGAAACCCTAAATATTGATTCATTTGTTGGCAATGACATTTGTAGTATGCATTATTGGTTTTCTTTCCACATTCACGTAACTTTTTGTTTTAAGAAGTATAAATATATGCTATGGGTAGGTGTTCAAATGTTTCTATAACTCTGTGTTTTCATATGTTTTCTGTAGTTAAAATACTATTTATGTTTAAAGAAAGAGAAGATCTATATTCTTACATTTAAATTCTGTTATCTCCAAATTTGTGTTCCTTTCTACTTTGTGCAAAAGAACCACAGAAAAAAACCTTATAAGAAACATATTTTATTTCATTTAAATATACTTCTCAAATACTACTTATATCTAAATGAATTATTACAGTTTCTTCCTGATGTAATTGCTCATTCTAAACAGGGATAAAGAAAAGAGAATTATTTATTGAGTTGCTAGGAAACTTGAATTTTCCTTAATTCAATATATGCTTCTTAGAAAACAGAAGAGATTGTAAGCTATAAGCTTTCAGATGAAATTTGATCACATTTGGTCAGAGGTCACAGAAAATTTTAAAGACAAGAGGCCATAAGCTTTATAAAAAATAATAGATTTATTTTTATAACTCACCCCAATATGAGCATACTATATGTTTCTTCATAGATGGAAAAATTCTATAAACATAACACCATATAAATTCAACTGTAGCACATTTAGCGACTTAAGCATCTAATGTAAAATGGGAATATAATAGTCATAGCCATTATCTCATTAAACGTGATCAAATGTGCATCTTTCTGAATTCATAGTGAGCATGTGATCATTAAAAGGTAAGTCTGTGATATTGCTAGAAGAGAAAAACAAATTAAAAATGAAAATACATTTCCAAAACAATTTTGTTCAGAGAATATATACATATAGACGTAATTAGGTTAGGAGCCATCAGACTATGTCTATGAACCAAATCTGGCTTACTATTGTCTTTTTGTTTTTGTTGATACTGTTTGTTTTTTTAATTGAGATAAAATTCCTATAACATAAACGTAACCATTTTAAGGTGTACACGTCAAAGGCATTTAACACATTCACAATGTTGTGTAACGACTATCCAGCCCAAAACATTGTCATTATTCCCCATGAAAACTGCATCCATAGCAATCCTTTCCCTTTGCCCTCCTCCCCCCACACTGGCAACCACTAACCTGCCTTCTGCCTTATGTGGATTTGCCTATTATTGATATTTCATATAAATTGAATCATGTAATTTTGCTTCTTTCACTTACTGTAATGCTTTTGAGGTTCATCAATATAGTGGCAGTTTTCAGTACTTCATTTGCTTTGATGACTTAATAATATTCCATTGTGTACCATATGGTACAGTTATATGTACCATAACTGATGTATTTATTTATTATTAGACATGTGTACTCTTTAGTTATTTGAGTCTTCTCTCTGTGTTTTTAGTCTATGTGATTAAAGATGATCAATTTTGTAGATCTTTTCAAAGAATAAACTTTTGGATTTGTTCCTTTTCTCTCTTATTTTTCTATTTTCTTTTTATCTTCACTCTAATCTTTATTTTAGCTTTCCTTCTGCTGTTTTGGGGTTTAGTTTACTTTTTCTTTCTAGTTCCTTAAGGGATAAAGTCAAGTTATTGATTTGATATCTTTCTTCATTTTTTATAGAAATATGTACATCTATAAATTTCTCTGAAAGCACTGCTTTTACTTCATTCCACGATTTTGGTTTGTTGTATTTTGATTTTCATTCATTTATAAGTATTTTCTAATCCCCCTGGTGAATTACTCTTTGACCCATTGGTTGTTTAAGGGGGTGTTGTTTAATTTCCACATATTTGTTAATTGTCTATTTTTTCTTCTGTTACTAATTTCTAGTTATCACATTGGACTTGTAGAAAAAAAACTTTGAAATATTTCAATATTTTAACATTTGTTGAGACATGCTTTAGTTAACGTAGTATGTTTAGTTAACATGTTTAGTACTAACTATGTTCAGTTAACTATGTTTAGTTAATGTAGTCTATGCTGAGTGAAGTACTCACTCCTGGGACTCCCACTATCCTATTTTGGGATGCTTCTTGGCATATCCCACAGATACCTTAGCTCTGTTGATTTTTCTTTATTCTCTGCTCCTTCTCCTCATCAGACCGCATAACCTCAATTGACCTATCTTCAAGTTTGCTGACTTTTTCTTCTGCTTGCTCAAATCTAATATTGAAATTCTCTCATTTTTTTAAAAAATTTTAGTTATTATACTCTTTGGCTTCACAATTTCTTTGTAATATCTATCTTTTTGTTGATATTTGATATTTGTTTGTATATTGTTCCATTGGTTTTCTTTAGCTATTTGTATATGGCTTCCTATAGCTTTCTGAGTATATTTAAGACCATTGATTTTAAGCCTTTGTCTAGTAAGTCCAATGTCTGTATTTCCTCAGAGACAGTTTTTGTCAATTTCTTCTGTGAATAAGGCATAGTTGCTTATTTATTGCATTTCATAGTTTTTGTTTACAAACTAGACATTTTGAATATTACACTATAAAAACTAAAGATTGTATTAGTTTTCCTACTCAGGGTTCTTGCTTATTATCGTCTATGGTTTGTGGTAGTTTGTTTGGCAAGTTTTCCAAACTATTTTCATTAAGTATTTTTTGTCATGAGTGGTCTCTGAATTCACTGTTGTTTTAGCTTGTGGTCAACTAGTGTTTTTACAGAGATTTCTTTGAGCAACTAAAGCCAAATATTAAAAACTAGAACTAAAGAAAAACTCTCCTAATATTAGCATATTTGCTTGTGTTGGGAGACATTACCTCAGTGCTTAGCCAGGTTATTCATAACTCTGCCTGTCTTCACTTTCTGCTGCTCAGAGCCTAGGGATTAATTAGCCAGGGGTGCAAGTTGAAGATATTCTAATGTCTTTTCTGAGCATGTGTCTGCTATGGACTTGAACATGGCTCTTTAAATTCCCTGGTTATATACAGGTGCTTTTCAATTCCCTAATTTTCCAAAGAAACTTCTTTATCAGCTTTTCCTCCCAGGCTTCTGCATGTCTACTGTTTGCCTCAACTCTAACTTTCTGCAGGTGACAATGGACTATTCATTTGTTTCACAGTGTTTCCAAGGACTGGCTTCTGCGTAGTTGTTTTTCTGTACTGAGAGAATTTAAAGGTAGGTGAAACAAAGACAAACACCTTTTGTCATTCCCAGACAGGACAAAGCATGGAGCCACAATTCCTTGAGAATAATGTCTGCTCTGCTCGCTCCATAACCTACGGTCAGAGTGCCACCCTCAGAACGCAGGCTGTTGTCTTCAAGACTGGCACTGGGCCAGGGAGGTGGGTGGGGCATGGGAAAGTAAAAATGTCACAAAGATTTCCTATCATTTTTAAATAGCCTTTTTCGTGATTCAGCATTCAGGTGGTTGCTCTACCCTCTACCTTTTTCGTGATTCAGCATTCAGGTGGTTGCTCTACCCTCTACATATTTACTAGCATTCTGACAAAGGTGGTTCTGACAGGTTTAGCTTGATTTGTTGGGGTCTCTGTGGAGAGACAAGCCCTTGGAACTACCTAATCTGCTATTTTTGCTGATACCATGCCTCACTGAGTGTTTTTCTACATAGATTCTTATGGGAACACAGCCACTTTATGTATATATATCTCATAGCTGCTTTTGAGCTACAGTGGCAGCGTTGAGTATCTGCAATATTGTATAAACTGCAAAACCTAAAATATTTGCTATCTGGCCTTTAATTTTTAGAAGTTAGGTCACCTTTTCTCTAGGCTAAAGGAGTCCAGAGGTACATGGTTTCCATCACAGCAGTGAGTTGTCTTGAGTAAAAAGGCTATAAAGTTTCAGGAACTGAAAATAAAAAGAATCGGCCAGAAAAATCCTGACTTTGTGTAATAATATTTTCCACATGGCCAATGGGATTACGTGGACTCCCTTTAGTGTGGTGCTTTCGTACCATGTAATGCAGAACCCCACCGTTCTGTAGATTTGCCTCAGGTCAACAGCTGGGGTAAGGCTCTGGGAACTCTGCTATATTTCAAGCGGACCAGTTCCACTTTTATCTGTCATATATATCAGAGTGTGCATAAAATTTCATTTGTAAAGAGGGTTCTTTTACTTTAAAAATGATTAAGAAAATCACTTATTTGATTAATTTTTATCATTAATTCATAAAATTTATATCTAATTACAGATTGCAAGAACTGAATTTATAATTGTCACATCCTTATTTTACATTATTACTCTTCTGAGACCCCACAAATCATTTTGAAAGAGATAGCAATCTAGATATTGTCACCTCGTAGAAAAGAGTGTTTTGATCACAGATTTAAATTGCTGCCTCTTTGTACAATGATTTGTGAGTCTTCATACCAAGGGTAAAGTAGAGGCTGTTCTTTATAATTATAAATTCAGTATTGCTATTCTATAATTAGATACATGCCAAATCTCATAAATTATTCCAAAATATTTTTTTTTCACAGTTTATACTTGGCTATAATCAGGGAAGTTAAAAAAAACAGAAAGAGAGAGAGAAAGCTCTGTAATAGAAGAAAGTGTGACTCCTTTAAGTCAAGAAACCTGCTAAGGTGTAAAGAAGGTTGTTTCTGGAGAAAAATCATTTCATTTCCATTTTACTTGTTATTTCAGCCTATATGCTTTAAAAAATTTGGAACTGTTTTTTCTTTGCAAATGTTAGAAAGAATAGACAGTGATCATATTTGAGGAAAAGTATACATTATGTACCTGTTCTCTAGACTTATGAATCTCAACCAAAGAATTATGGGTTTTAACTGTTTAAAATCATTCGCTATCAAAATGACTACTAGCTCTGGCTTGTGTTATTTGGGGGAAAACCCTCAATTTTGATACAATTTTGTTCTTTTCCCAGACTTTGATAGTCATCACACTTTTAAAACTCAAAAATCGGAATGTCTTTTCAAAAAAGTGCTTTGTGAGCTCAAGGCTACGCAGGTTTTTAGAAAATCAAGTCCTGGGTGTTTTCTCAGATTGTAGCCACACTATTTGCTTCTCCTGCAATAACAAATCTGCTGTCTGCTGAATATAAGATGTACATAAGCTGGGAAAATACAAACTCAGCTCTCCAAAGCATGTAGATAAATATAAACAGAGCAACAGACTGACGAGGTGAGCTTGTGTAAAAGTCATTTACAAGGACAATGCGGTCCCCAATTCTTTTTATCTCTGACACGTAAATGGGCCTAATATCACTACCACTTTTTTTTCTGCTTTATCGTTCTTGCTACACATCCTAAACTGTCTGAGACATTTGCAGGTTCTAAATCCATGAACTATAAATAATTCTGACCTTCTCCAGAGTCTCATTCCCAACAGTACTCATGTATATGTCTTTCTACACCAGCTGAGGGATCAGCATATTTCTTTTGCAAATATTCGTTAAATACTTACTAGAGACATTAAATATTTTAGGTTTGTGGGCCACGAGACGTCTATTGCTACGGTTCCAAGCTGCCATTGCAGCACAGACTTAGCCATCGGCGATACATAAACAAACCATCGTGGCTGTGCTTCAATAAACCTTCATGTATGGGTAATGGAATTTGAATTGCACATCATTTTCAAGTATCACATACTATTCTTTGTCTTTTTCTCTTTTTCAACCATTTCAACATGCAGACACTCTTCTTACTTAGCTCGTGGGTCATAAAAATAGTGTCAGTTTGGACTTGGCACATGGTCCATAAGTTTAGACCACTGTTTTAGCTTAACTTCCATGTGCATGAAAGTTTTATATTTCTCTTGATAATTAATCTCTTTAATCTGGAACAAAATGTGCATATGGCAGGAGAAGTACTGTAACTGTTTGAAGAAGCGCACAAAGCTGGTCAGCAAGGTTCACCCAAGGCCCCGGAGACCCACATGAACAAATTCAATGAAATCACAAATGAAAATTTTTAAAATATTTGTTTTTCCTCTTAGAGTTGATAAAAAAATAATCAGAAACACAAATACTATATGCGCAGGTTGCTAAGAATCTATCTATTCTTTGCGAGGAATTTGCAGTGAAGACATCTCCAGGCCCTCTTTCTTGGTCACATTTGCATGGGTATAGAAGGGTGGCCATGTGGGAAAAGTATGCTGACATTTGGCTAAAAACATTCATTATATTGATTTCAAAAGAGGGATGACCTTATCAATATGGATAAATGCACACAGTCTGTTGGCTAGCACATCTTACATTCATACATCCATTCAACCAGTATTCATTGAGCACTTACTCTAGGGCCAGCTTTATGTGACTATCAGGGAGCAGTGTTTGCCTTTTCAGTGAAGGACTGGACAAAGAAAAAAGTAACCCTCTTATCCACCCCAAAGAATAAAGGAATACGTTTATAAATATCGTGAAAAAAAGTAAGTAATGGACAGAAAAAAATACAATAACAAGGTTGAACGTCCTTTAGAAAGCGTGGTTAGATGGAGCCACTCCCAGGAAATGGCAGTCAAGGTAAAATCTTACCCTGGTTCCCCGAGAAAATATTTTTAGTAATGATAATTACAATTGTAATGGCTTCCAACGTGACAATCTGTGTTAACCACATAGATTATTTCTTTTTTGATTGTTTAATCCTCACCCGAGGAGTGTTGATTTTTTTAGAGAGAGAGGAAAGGGGTGGGGGAGAGAGAGAGAGAGAGAGAAACATCAATGTGAGAGAAAAACATCAATCAGTTTTCCCCCATCCCCCCTCCAACCTCAGGAATTGAACCTGCAACCTAGGTATGTGCCCTGACTGGGAATCGAACCTGCAACCTTTTGGTGTACTGGACAATGCTCCAACCAACAGAGCCACCCGGCCAGGGAGGATTATTCCTTTTAATTCTCCTAAAAACTTGATGGCAGAAGAAGATATTAAAAGCCAAGGAGATTAAATAATTTCCCAATGTCACAAAATAGTAAATGGTGGTGAAATTATCATTTGAACCCAGGCAACTTGCTTCAAAGTGGCAATGCTTAAGCTAGCCTGCCTCATCCCATCATACTAATAGGACATGGGTTAGTCATTGACCATTGTCTCTTGGGTGAGCTCTGTAACATCTTGTACGTGGTTGTCATTCCTGGCATACTTTTTTTGTTTTTAATATGTTTTTATTGATTTGTTTTAGAGAGAGAGGAAGGGAGAGAGAGAAACATCGATGTGATAGAGAAACATCGATTGGCTGCCTCCTGCACGCCCCACACTGGGGATCGAGCCCACAACCCGGGCATGTGCCCTGACCAGGAATCGAACTGGGACCTCTCAGTCCATGGGATGACGTTCAGTCCACTGAGCCACACCAGCTGGGCCTGGTATACTTTTAGTCTAAACAATACATCCCTATAATAAAAAGGTTATATATGCTGCTGGGCTAATAGTCTAATCTTAGACTCAAGGAGTTAGCATGTACATGCCACACCTCAAGTTAATTCTAAAATTTAAATTTTGGAGGGCAATCATACATATCTTATTTCCAATATTTTGAGAGAAGTCACTCTCATAGGCAGTAGTTTTTCCATCTTTTATTCAAATCCTGTTACTCTAGCCAAGTAGAGCTCTAAATTATTGTTCTCATCTATTTTCTGTGTGTGATGTTGTATTCATTGCACAGAAGATTCTTAATATAGTTGCCAATACTGCACAGTCATTGTCCTCAAATTTACTACAGATGAATCTTAATGCTACTTCAAATATTGAATTGTTTTTATTATTTGTTTGTATGTTTCATTGATTTTCCCTGCAGTGGCAAAAGCTGGGATGCTGGTTATCTCTCCCTAGGTTACTATTTAAAGTTGTACTTTTATCTATTTTGTTACTCCCTGGTTTGAATTCACATCGATTTGAAGCGAGTTCACAGCGTCTCACAATTCTTCTAGTTTACCATACTTGATGCTTAGTATAACAATATTGATTTCCTAACCAAATATTTTAACTTTACTATGTGAATATATTGAGCATTAGGCTTGGAAACATATGTTTCTATTATTTCCTTCAGATCGTAGGCAATGGAAAATCAGTACAAACACTAGGTCCCCAATGGTAAAGCATTTATATGGTGCACCGGGTACTCAGCTGAAGCGAACATCAGCATGGTCCTTCTGCAACATCTCGAGTCAGGCTAAAGGCTGAATGGCAGGGACGTAATTCTGGGGCACACGAGGTGCAGGTACAATCTCTTTCTAAGGACACCTTCACTCCTGGTGCCTTGGCAGCCAGAGCGCCTATGACACATGAGGATTTACTATGACCTGCTTCCTGCCAGGGCATTTCCCGTGAGGCTCGCATGGAAGAATTTCACGATGACAAACATTACACCAGAACATGAGCTGGCAAAAAGTAGCTTTGCAGAACTCCCTCTCAGGAGGAAAATATGTGTGGATTGAAGGTGAATTATTATTTTTTTAACATTATAATTGTCTCTCCTGACGACTTTCTGTTAAAAAAAAAAGTTATCCTTGTGTTCAATTACTTACATAATACTCTGAAAATATGCTTTTAGCATTCTCTGTGTCTGGCAGCTCACAGAATTTCAGTTTTCAAGATCTTGTGTAATAGAACTTTTTATGTGTTAAATGTGTATCAAAGAAATACATTTTGCAAGTAACATAGATAAGCTTTTTAAAAATGTGTCTTTATTGTTGAGAGTATTAGATGCCCCCTGTTTTACCTTCCATTGACCCCCTCCACCCCACTCCTACCCCCCTCCAGGCCTTCACCACACTGTTGTCTGTGTTCATAGGTTAAAAATGCATATAAGTTCTTTTCAAGAGTATCATTGATCCTATACCATAACTGTATAAAATATGAACATGGACAATCAGTGATTTGTGCATATTAGAAGGCTGAATTGGGTCCTCCCAAAATTTATATGTTGAAGTCCTAATCCCCAAAACCTCAGAATATGACTGTTTTAAAAGACAAAGCCTTTACAGGGTTAATTAAGTTAAAAGCAGGTCTCCAGGGTGGGGCCTAATCCAATCTGATCCAAGTGCTTATAAAGAGAAAGTTAGGAGATGCAGAGGGGCACTAGTAAAGACCATGGGAGGAAAGACCATCCAAAGAAAGGCCATGCATGACACAGCAAGCAGGTGGCCACCTACAAGCCAAGGAGAGAGGCCTCAGGAGAAACACAACCTGCCAACACCTTGATCGTGGACCTCCAGCTTCCAAAACGGTGAGCCACTCAGTCTGCAGAATTTTGTTTTGGCCACCAGAGCATGCTAACACATGTCTTCTAAAACACATCCTTCATGGAGTATGATGAAGGATGGCGATATAGCTGTGGGTTCTGACAGCTGGGAGAAGAGGAGAAGGGAACTGAGCCAGGGATGCAGCCAGTAGTGTGTGAGCTGGTCCATCAGCTGGCAATAAAATCAGTCCACGTGCATACGAACAGCAAGTCTCTCACATGCCTCTGTCATCGAGGCCAGAGTGGGACTGCCCCACTCTCCTCTTTATAGTCCAACCCGCATTCCAATGTCTCCTCTCGTGAACTCTTTGTCCCCCTCAAGGTTTCTCTGAATAATTTTTATTTCAGAAGATTATAATTGCATAACAAATATTTAAGGGAAAAGGGAAGTATCCTCAGAGGTAGTGCTACATGCAAGTTAAGAAACGTATTAGCAATTCCTTACTGTTGCTGATAGGAAAAGAGTATGTGATGGTTGGATGGTTTCTTGACTTATGCTGTCACTTTCTGTCCATTTTCACTGATTGATTTAGTCTGTAGCAGCAAAAAGACTTGGTATTTTAGAATCAGAGCCAACATTTTAGTGAATTCACCAGAGGAAATATAAAATTCCTTGTAAATACAAAGATGAGGTTCTCCCTCCTGTTATCATAATCTTAATGAATGGTCAAGATTTTTCAGAGGCATTGTTTTTATGCTTTAGTGATACTTGTTTCAAACACTATTAGACAGTGGTTTAAAAACAAGAAAGGAAAGAAAGAGAGAAGGAGAATAAAAGAAAGGAAGGGAGGAAGGAAGAAGGGGAGGATTTTGAAATTGGGCCATCTGAGTTCCAATCCTGACTCTACCACTTAACCAGCTCTGTGACATCTTTGGCAAATAACAATCTTTCTAAGTATCTGTAACATGGGGAAAATAATAGAAATTACCATTGAGGTTTGCTTAATATTAAGTAAGATAACCCATATAAAGTACTCAGCATAGTGTCTGACGTGCAAAGTGATAAATATACGTGGGGTGTTAATATATTATGATTTCACAAAAGTAATTGCTAGCAGGTTGAATTACAATACCAGTACTATTCTAGTTGTGTGTAGTCCCATTGTTATCAGGGTAACTCCGCAACATGGGATTCAGCATATGGATGAGAGTCCTGGTGAGTTCGCAGAGGTGTCTCCATGAAATTGTGTGAATGAGTCAGGAATTAGTTCTGGGGTCAGTTTACTGTGCTCTCACTCCTGTGGCTGCCAGTGTCCACTCTGTGTTTCAGGACCAGAGATTCTGCCAATGCCCCAGGGCAGAGTTCTTAGTTCCAACACGACCCAGAGATGATAGTTCCTTGTTATTAACTCATGTCATGTATTGTAGCTTCTTATCCCAAACTCAGACAAAGGCCACTTTGAGAGATGGAATTCTCACACCTGTTAGTTTTGGTACCTCTCTCCATCCTTACACATTGAGGATCTCAATGAGCTTTTGTTACATGGTTTATGTCTATTGATATTTACCATGTCAGTAATTAAACTGAAAAAAATGTTTTTAATGACTGTGCTAAAAAATAAGAAGGTTATTATCACATATGAACCTAACGTATTTTTTTAAATGTCTATTATTTTACAGAACAAAACCATTACTCTATGCTGCCTGCTTCCTAGGGCTGTATCCATATACTCACAGATAATCCCACAAGGAACACGTCTTCAGTCTGTCAGGAAACCCTGCCCTTTCTAATAAATTCAAACTACTGAGAAAGTCTTCCAATTCTTTCTCCTCCTCAGGCAAAGCACCCACATTGCTTTTAACACTTGAAGATGCTTGAATCTGAGCAGAATAAAAACCAAGCACAATGCCTGGATGCCTCCAGGCTCCGCAGCCTCTCAGGCGGGGTTGAGTTCTCAAGTGGAATTAAAGGTTTGCCTCTGGGTCAATTTTGTTCATCAGTTTGTTTAGTTCATTATATTCCACAAATAAGTGAGATCATGTGATATTTATCTTTCTCTGCTTGACTTGTTTCGCTTAGCATAATACTCTCCAGGTCCGACTGACAAACCTCAGAGGAGGGGGTGTTGGGGGGGGGGAGATAAACCACAGAACTTATATACATGTATGCATGACCAATGGACATAGACAACAAAGCTGGGGATGGGGCAGGGGGGATGGGGAGGAGGATGTCAATGGGGGGAAAAAGAGAAACATCTGTAGCAAAAACAAGTTAATAAAAAATAAATAAATAAATAATATCTCAGAAACAACAAAAAAAAGGTTTGCCACACCCCTTGGTGGCTCCCTTGCCTGACTCCTTTGCCAGGTGTTCATTTGTGGGAAGAGTTTGCGCTGGGGCTTTTCTCTGAAATAGTAAGATTTTGCTCCAGACAGTCTGATTTTGCCCCCGCCGCCGGTGGTTTTGTCTGTTTTATTCCACACTGTTTTCGCAGCGTGTGAGATCGTATCTGATACAGAGTGAGCACTCATGGAGCTGGCTGAGTTAGCTGCAGCAGGAGGCTTCATTGTGAAGAAAAGCGTCTTGCCTTTGGACCAGTTAGTTCATCCGGTTCTAGAAGAGAGGAAAAATACCTTCTTAATTGAGGAAGATAAGAAATACATAAGAAGTAAAATAGTTCTGCTCAAAGTGCCACTTGCACTGGTTAAACGAGTCCACAGAGAACTGACTCTGCCTTAAAATATGCATAGTTTAACTTAGGTCAGAGTCTGTCTGCTACAATAACGACAGTGGCACACAGCGGTCTCAGAACTCATTTTAGAAGGGACGCATTACTGAAAAACGATTTGTTAAGCAATAAAAAAATTAAATATTGAATCCTGTTTTGTCATTTGACTTTCATTGAATCATTTGAAATAGCTTTTTAGGCAAATGCCCCTCTTCTCAACCTATGAACAAATGAGTCTCTTAGCAGACAAATTTGGGGAAAATGTTAATATTGAACCCTTATGTATAAGTCATAGGTTGTAATGAAAGCATTTGTGTTTGTATGACTTTTGCAAAAACCATTATTTCAATGACTTAAAGTCCGAAGGAAAAGCATTCAGTCTGTCAGAACTAAGTAGAATACAACAGATTAAAAAGTCTGTTTTTATTAAACTCTCTGCATGGTATTTTTCAGAATTCCCAGTCACTGCAAATGTTCTGTAGGTAATGGTGTTGGGAGGGAAATTTCTGTAAAGATAGAAAGAAATCTCAGATACTCTGGCGAGGCAAGGATTAAGGGCACCTCAGTATTGACTCACCCGGCTTAGGTAGGGTAAAGGGTCTTGCATCCTGATGGGTGATTGCAGAACCCCATAGACTTAAGCATAACCTAGAGAGCTGAACTGGGAAGTACAATTGCAACCAAATCTTCTCCCAACCCAGGAAAACCTCACCACAAAGATAGTAGAGAAGAAGAACAGTTTTATTATTAAATAAGCATTAAACCAGATTGTAATGTGTATCACAGAGATTGCAAAGACCGAAAGAAATCTCACCTTGTTATGTAGCCGAGGAGATGGAACCGATTGCATAATGTTCTTAGAATAAACAATAACTAGACTTCAAGTAAAAGGGCTTGACCGTGCCTTTGGTCACTCACAGATCATCCCCAGTTCACCTGATAAAGTGGAGCGACCGTCTGTGTCAGCCAATCAGCTTTATTCAAAGGAAAAGCCACTTTTTCATATATCTTTATGACAGGAAGTGGTTTTGAAAGTTGGAGCAGGGCAGCCACCAAAGTTAGGTCCTTACCCTTCCACAGAAACTGAGAGACAGGGGACTATCTCCCTTGATGTTGACATTTCAAAGTGATGGCTTCCAGGTTCTTGAGAAAGTCATCCTGGGTCAGAAAGCATCACGCCCATCTTGTTTTCAAGAGAATTTATATATGTTTCAAAGAGTGAAGAGTACTTATAAGTACAAGTTCTCTGAAGTAAATGCTCTTAGGAAAAGGAGGGGAGAGAAATCTCTTCCCTTATTCTCAACAGGAAGAATGAAGCCTCTTAATTTCAGTTTGTGTTTCTCCTTACAGTTGTTACCATTACTTTGAGAATACAGGGATTGGGGAAAAGTTGGTTGACAGCTGTAATACAAATCAAGACTACAATAATTAATAAATAACATATAAGAGTAAATTCTGTTTCACAGATTCACAACTGTAAACCTACTTTTGCCAATCCCTGTATACTAAATAAAATAAATTCACTGGCAACCCCTCAACAATAAAATGTCCTATGAATCATCTCTTTTAATAGGAGATTTGTGGGTAATTCACACTCTAACTGCAAAACATGCCTGTGATACTGGTATAAACATGCCACCATGGAAAGGGTTAACCAAAATACCCACAACCGGTTAGTTTGACAGTGACAAAGAAAAACTAATAATAATTCTTTAATATCAAGGATAGCACAAACTCAAAACAACTCAGATGGTGAACAGGTAATAAAATTTCCTACAGAAAAACATGAAGATCTCAACTATCAGTATAGGAGGCTTGCAAAATTATCTGGCATGTGTGGAAGCCAGAATTGGAATTTTAATGAGTCTTTAATTAGATGCCAAGTTTAATTTATGTGTATCAAATTGTATTAGGTCTTAATAACTCACTAAGTAGCTTATTTATAAGTAGCTCTTGATTGCTATTAAAAATAAGAGTCTATGAAATTGCATAAATTTGATCTGTGAAGAAGCTACTAAATTGTTTTTTTATACAGAAATTTGAGGCACAAAACAAAGCCAAGGACCAGGCCTCACAGGCAGTACATAGCATGTTCACACGAGATCAGACCAGCCTTGGGAATAGTTGATCAACTTCCCAAATACCTGGATGTCACACAAAAAAGGGTGATGAAAGAATTTCTTGACTTAGAATCTCTCAATTCGTGATCTTAAATCAGTTCCTATAGTTATCATGTCATTTATTTCTTCAGTCTATTACCAAACGTTCTGTTTGACACAAAAGCTTTACAATTAATATCTACCCAGATATTTATAGCTGTCAAGCCACCACTGGTTATTAATTCAGAAGCTCAATGACTTTATTATATTCAAAGAAAGATGAAGTGGGAAGAATATAAGCTTTGTAGCGAAGTTGATTGGGGTTTAAATAGTGCTATGACAATTTTATTACCCAAAGATGAGCAATTTAGGTCATCTGAATCTGTTTCCCTATAAAAATTTTAGGTTATAATCCACCTCAAAGGTTGTTTTACATTTTTTTTATTTTCGTATTTAGACAAGATATGTGACTGGTTCAGAAAATATTGTCTTCATTTTCTAGCCCTTAGAATGGGACATTAAAAAAAAAAAAAAAGACGTTTTTATGAGAAGTTAGTATAATGCATGAATAATAGAATTCTACACCATTGAGATGGGAAATCATTATAAATTAGGAGCAATTATGTGGGCATTAAGTGCTTTTGGAGAGTTAAATAAAGGGATTATTAAACAAAGAGGAAAGCCCCAAACTTGCACCAGAGAGATCTGACTCTACTGAGGAGCACTGGCTAGGAATATTTTCAAAAGCCAATCACAGATGGATGGAAGTCCCTGTGAATTTTTTTCTTATAAAGAATTAAAACAAAAAACATGGAAAGTTTAGAGTATCCAGATAATCATCTTCAGCTATGAAATTTAATATTACCAACATGTGGAAAGCCCTGCTGACACCCTCTCTGCTCCTCTAATATCATATGTGTTTTAAGACTTGATGGCAAGCCCAGCCAGTATGGCTCAGTGGTTGAGTGTTGACCCATGCACCAAGAGGTCGCCAGTTCCATTCCCAGTCAGGACACATGCCCAGGTTGTGGGCCTGATCCCCAGTGGGGGGCATGTAGGAGGCAGCCAGTTGATGTTCTCTCTCATTGATGTTTCTATCTCTCTCTCCCTCTCCCTTCCTCTCTCTAAAATTAATAAAGAAAAAAAAAATTTAATAAAGACTTGACGGCCACCCTGTATACAAGGAAGGTCCAGTTTGTTAATTGTGCTGTTCAGGTATTCCTTGTCTTAACTGATATTCTGTCTGCTTATTCTATCACTTATAGAGTAAAACGTGATAATATTTCCCCTTGTGGTAGTAGTTTTCTACGCTTTTTCATTTTGTTATGTTAATAGTTGATTTATACATTCTGATCCTATATTTTGGATGTATAAAGTCTAGGATTATTATATCTTTATGTGAGATTGAGGACTTTGTCATTATACAATAGTCTTCTTTATCTCTAGTAATGCTTTTCCTTTCAACTGTCCTTTGTCCTATGATATTAGTTTGGTTCTACCACCCTTTATTTAGTCTGTGTTTGTATAGTCATTTTCTCTCTTTTTTTTAAATTTTAATTTTTAAATTTTAACTGCCTCCATGTATCTATGAGTGTCCCTTGTAAAGTAATTTTTGCTCAATCCATTGTAGAAACCTTAGTATTTCATTTGAAGTATTTAGTTTATTTACATTTAGCATAATTTCTATAGAATTACGTTTATAAATTTCTTTTGCCTCATCACTTTTAAATTTATTTTGTTTTCTAATTTCTGAAAGCCAATGAAAGAGGTTTCAGAGAAACCAAAAACCCAACTTGCTGACAATTTGATCTTTTATTTCTCAACTCCAGAATGTTGAGAAAATACATTTCTTTAGGTATTTTATTATGGCAGCCCTAGCAAATGAATACAGGTGATATTTCTTTGCCTTCTGGATTTCCACTTCCCCCACCCACTTTCTTTTCACTTTTTGTCATCACTTTTACTGCTGTCCCTTTGAAGATATGGTATCTTTTATTATCTCTGGCTGTTTTTAAAATTTTTTAATATCTGTCTTTAGTTCTCAGTATTTTAACATTATATACCTGTGTAGCTTCCTTGGGCCTTGCTGAACTCACCAGATTGTTGGGTTAACCTCTTTTATTAGCTTTTGAAAACTCTCGATTATTATCTCTGCAAATATTGTTTAGGTCCATTTGCACACTCTCTTTCCTCTCCTAGAACCCCAGTTGTATGCTTCTCAGTTTACTTGAGAAGTATTCCACAAGTCCTTAATTCTCTGCTGTTTTAATATTCTATTTTTCTCTCTCTGCTTTATTGTGGGTGTGTTTTTCTACAACCTGTCTTTGAGTTCACTAAACCTGTTTTCCTTCATTCATTCCGCACTGACTTTTTAGCAACAGATATCATGGGCATTAATTGTCCATTTATTTCATTTTTTATATACTCCAATTCTTTGGTGAAATTCTCCAGTTGTCCATCTATTTTGTTCAATTTTTCTCCTACATTCTTTCTTTCTTTCTTTTTTTTTGCAAAGTGAGAATTCGTTTTTTTTCTCCTTTATTGATTTTAGAGAGAGAGGAAGTGAGAGGGAGAGAGAGATAGAAACATCGATGAGAGAGAACATCCATTAGCTGCCTCCTGCATGCTCCCCACTGGAATCAGGCCCACAACCTGGGCATGTGCCCTGACTGGGAATCGAACCGGTGACCTCTTGGTGCATGGATCGATGCTCAACCACTGAGCCACACCGGCTGGACTTCTCCTACATTCTTTAACATAATAATAATAGTTATTCCACATCCCTTGCCCAGTCACTCCAATATCTGAATCCTTCATAGATCTGTATCTATGTGTCTTCTCTTTCAATTGTTGGTTATATAATCTTGCTTTCACCTATTTAGTGATTTTTTAAATTGTATACTAGATATTGTATGCAAAACAAAATCATACTGGCTTTCCCTCCACTGTTCAAATAATTAATTTGGGTCAGGGATGGGACAAAGATTCAATAAGGCTCCATCTGTCTCTGATTTGCTTCAAGGATGGGACCATCCTCTGATTGACAGCCTGCCCATCTCTATCTTCCCAGCCCTAACAAAAGGTGGGGAGTTCTTTCTTGCAGAGGACCCCATCCAGCTTTTCAGACTTTCTCCACATATAGCTTCAGAATTTGGCAAAGCATGTTGACAAACGTCCCAGCAGTTTTCTTGAGAGAGGTCTGAATTAATGAAGGAGCACACATTTACAGGCATCTCGCCCTGCCTTCTTGATGTGTTTCTGTATTTCTGATCTCCTGCTTCAGTATTTTGCTCAAGTCCGGAAGAGGAGGCCGACGGTGTACTTGAAGCAGGCCAAGAGCTGCCCCTCTACTGCCTAGCACCTCTCTGATCATCGTGCCATGATGCTAACTTAGTCCCTCATCAACTTTTGGGGCAAAGTGTCTTACTAGCTCTCAACTTGTCTTTCATCCTTAGTTTCTCTGCCCCTTCTAAATTTATTATCCCCTACCAAATTATATTTATGAAGATCAATTTTGATCATGAAAAGATCATTTCTTTCTGTTGATCTTGTCTACATTGGGTCAAGTCCAAACTGTGTCCTCATGTTTCCTTTTCCCCCTTTCATTTATTTTTATATCAAATTTATTGGGGTGACATTGGTTAATAAAATTATATAGGTTTTTAAGTGTAGAATTCTATGATACATGATCTGTATATTGCATTGTGTGCCCATTACCCAAAATCAAATCTTCTGTCATGTTTGATGACCCTCCTTACCCTTTACTACAACCCTAGCCCCCCATATTTCCCATATAGTCCTAAATTACCGTAGTAGTGTACCTGTATTTCTCTGAGAGGACTTACAGTGGCTACCTGGTATTCATCTTTATCTTATTTTCTATACTACCCTTTAAATATATATTATAATGCTAAAATAATGAAATCATAAAAATATTAAATCTGGCCCTGGCCAGTTTGGCTCAGCAGTTAGAGCATCAGCCAGTGGACCAAAGAGCTGTGGGTTCAATTCCAGTCAAGGGCACATACCTCGGTTTCCGTTCGGTCCCCGGCCCTGGTCAGGGTCATGTGGAAGGCAGCCAGTCAATGTGTCTCTCTCATGTCAATGTTCCTCTCTCTCTCTCTCTCCTACTCTATCTGAAGAGGAATAAACAAATACCCTTGGGTGAGGGTTTAATAATAATAATAATAATAATATTAAAACTGTTTTAAAACATGTTGTTAATTATAAAGAAGAATATATAGTAATAGTGCAAGTTTTAGAGAAGTCATTGCAATTGTTTACTAGGGCTGTCATAACACAATACCACAGACTGGGTGGCTTAAACCATAGAAATGTATTTTCTCGCAGTTCTGGGGGCTAGACGTGCAAGTCCAGGTGATGGGAAGTTCGGTTTTCCTGAGACCGCGCTCCAGGGCTTGCAGGTGACCATCAGGCTCTGTGTCTTCACTCTGCGTGTCCTCTGGGCGCCGTCCCTGCCATCTCTTCCTCATCGTGTAAGGTGCCAATCCTATTGAATTAGGACCCCACTCCATGACATCATTTAAAATGAGTTACCTCTTTACAGGATCTATCTCTAAAGACAGTCACTTTCTGAGGTATGCTGGGGATCAGCACTTCAACATCTGAATTTTGTAGGAGACATAATTCTGCCCATAACAGCCGTGAAGAAAAAAAAATGTTTATCTGTAATCTGACGAAGAGCTAAGTCTATCCTTTATATGAACATTCTGCATTGAAGCTTGTATCTGAACTTTATGCATCAATTTAATTGTTTGCTTAGATTTCATATGAAAGAGACTACAAATTTGAATGAGAACTTTTATCAAGCCCCTTGAAACATTGAAAAAAAGCTTTGGAAAATATTTAAGCAAGAAGAAACCAACCCTGATTTGTATTTTAACTCCTCTTGACTAAGTGATGAGAAAAAGTGGTAAATTGTATTAATTTGAACTCATTTAAATGCTAAGAGTTTCATTGATTTATTCAGAAAATATTTATAGATTGCCTACTCTATCCCTGCTACTGTGCAGAAGAAACTCAAGATTCAATAGGGAGCGAAACAGATGATAGTTTCTGCTCTCCAGAAACTTATACATTAGGATAGCAAAAAAAATAAAAAGGGTTTTATAATTACAAATAATATTAAGTAATGCACAGTGTTAGGCAAATGTATAAGCTAGTGACTTAACCTAATAAAGGAGTGAGTGCAATTTTCCCTGAAGAAGTAATATTTGTTCTTGTTAATTGGTTATTTAAATTTATTATTTTGTGAACTAGCTTTTCATTTTCTTTGCCCGTTTTTCAATTGGGGTGTTTGTCTTTTTATAATTAACCACACTAAAGAAAATATTAAAGGTGAACTAAATTCAGCATAATACCACCATCCAAAAGCAAAAGCTAAATTTTTCATGCATTGAACTGCTTTCAAGTCAATGCCTATATGTGTATTTGATAAGTGTTTATTTAATGTGATAACAAAATTTTAGTCCCTGTTCCTTATCTCTAATAATAATCTGTAATTAATTAATTTGATCAATTATTGCTCCCTTGTTCTTATTTTCTGTCTTTCTAACCAGAATGCAAGTAAAAGAGTGCATGGATCTTGTCTGTCTTCTTCTAGGTATTACTAAGGCTTGGCACAAGTTGGCTATTAATAAAACATACGCTGGATAATAAAGCAAATGCTTTCAGTGAGTGCAATTCTCAAACTTAACTTTTTCCAAGATAGTGTAATATTACATACATAAACTGGATATATTGTTAATTACTTTAACTTTTCCATTTACTTGACAGTGCTTTCAAATATTACACAATTAACTAATCTATTAATTAACGCCGTGCAGCATACGGATTTTAAAAATGTTCTTCTGCTTTGTCTCCCTAATGTAGAAAGATTGATTTTTTAGCAAGAGGGTGGTCATCTGCAAGCCAAGGGAGAGGCTTTATCAAATGTGGCAGGCAGTTCAGGCACAGAGGGTGAGTTTGCAGACTTCAGACAGAACTGCTTCTAATTCCAGGCTCCACTACTTCCCTGTGTGAGCCCGTGCCTCTATTTCCACATCTATGAAATGGGTGCTATCATGACATACATCTTATGAGTCCATTGGGATAACTAAACGTTATTCTATGTTATGCTTAAAACAGTACTGATGCGCAATAAGCAACATATAATTGTTCACTGTCTTTGTTGTGGTTTCCGTATTATTATATATAGTATGATAGATCATAGCTGTGGCTGTTAAAACAAAATTATTATCATTTTTATACATTATTATAACTGTTAGAAGGTAATTGTGAAATGGTTTATAAATAGTTATAATTTTTTTTTATCCACACCCGACGATATTTTTTCCATTTGTCTTCAGATAGAGTGGGAAGCAGAGAGAGGGAGAGAAAGGAAGAGAGAGAGAAACATCGATGTGAGAAGGACACATCGACTGGTTGCCTCCTGCATGACCCCGACCAGGGCCGAGGACTGAACTGCAACCGAGGTACGTGCCCTTGGCCAGAATCGAACCTGCGACTCTTTGGTCCTCAGACCCACGCTCTACCACTGAGCCAAACTGGCCAGGGCAATAGTTATATTTTTATAAAACAAAATTATTACAGCGAGCAGGCACGAAGTATGCAGCAGAAGAACAGAGCTCAGGGCTGAGTACCTCGTGTTCAAACAATTCAGCAGGATGCAAATGAACAACCTCAAACACGGGAAGAACCCGAGACGAAAAGCAAATGTTCAGCTACATGAAAAATGTACCATGTCATGGTAGCCAAGTTTTGGGCTGATGAGTTGGAGCCATGGAATGGGTTAATATTACAAAAATATGTGGGGGGTAGGGGCTTAGAGTGGGACCTTAGTAAGGCAGTAGGACTACACGTGACCTCAAGCAGACAGATTTTGAAGACGGTGACGTCTCTGGCAATGTCTCCCTGCTATCCTTTGAGCGCGTAACCGTACTTAGGCACTGACACAGGGTTATGCCATGTAGCTTTTCAAAATGTACATTTTAATTTGACTGTAAGATCTAGGAGTTCATAAACAAACTGATAAACAAAATTGACCCAGAGACATAGAGGTAGGGTACAGACTGACAAACCTCAGAAGAGGGAGTGTTGGGGGGAGAAGAGATAAACCACAGAACTTATATGCATGTATGCATAACCAATGGACGCAGACAACAAAGCTGGGGATGGGGAGGAGGGTGTCAATGGGGGAAAAAGGAGAAACATCTGTAACAAAAACAAATTAATAAAAATAATTTTTTAAAAAAGAAAGAGAAATAGAAGTGCTCTTTGAAGGATAATTATTACTTTCAACAACAAAGAAAGATCTAGGAGTTCATCTATATCGGATGCATTTTTAGTACCCCACTGCTCTTCATGTTGGTATTCCTTAAGAACATGGTTCTGTTGTGAGGTGCCAAGTACCAGCAATGTGACTTGGGGAAGTCCATTTATCCCCTCCTGTGAGAGAAAACACAGATGCTAAAAATGACAGCGGCTCCAGAGCTAAGCACACTTCCACAGGTTAAACCGGCTCACTCACGGCCACAGCGTGAAATTACATGAAGATACTTGTGAGCAGCTATTGCTGGTCACTCATTTCCACTTCTCTACTTGGGCAGAGAGAGAAGGTTATGCTTTTCTTCTCTTCTGGGACTGGGTTTGTCCGTTGAATTTGGCTAATGAAACGGGAGTCCTGTGGGTCACTGCTGGTCACTTCCCTCGTGCTTCCCAGCATTCTCTCGTCCCCTGGTCCTCAGAGAGTGGCCCCGCGTCAGCCTAGATCCTGGAATGAAGATGAGGAGGAGCAGAGGGAAAGAAGCTAGCCCAAGTGAGGAATTCATTTGGTTGTCTTCGTTTGCTTGTCCGAATTGGTTCAAAACTGAATCTCCATAGTCTCATTTTATTCACCCATAAGATAAAAATAGCAATTTGTCCATGAGGGTTTTGGGTACCGAGCAATTGAAAGGGATGATTTTTCCATTTTATTCATTGATCGTTATCCTTTGAAACATTTTATTCACGTGGCAATTAAGAAACTGCTCTCTAACTTTCACTTTCTGAACTTCAAAAATAGGGCCATGATTCCATGAAAGCCGCAGCGGTATGTCTGATCCACAGATGACTTTCTCAGGAGGGCCAGCTAAAGAGCATACAGAGATGGCTTTAATTCCCACCTGTCTACATCTAACTAATGTGTGACCTTGCATAGAATTTTTCTTTTAACCTTTCTGGGTCTCTACTTCCTGATCTATAAACTAGAGTTAGTGTCAACAATCCCATGTAATTACTGCAAGTTCTTTAAGAAGTGGTGTATGAAGAAATGCCAGGCATAGTTCCTGGCAGACACCAGTCACTTGAGAAATAGTTCTCCACTTTCCATCTCACAACCCTGGTACGTTCTTTTCAAGTGTGTCCTTTAGTGCACCTCCGGGAATGCCAGGGGAGACTGTCTGACACAGAATGTGTGTTTCAGCAGAACCTTCTGATTTTCAGAACCCACAAGGACCCAGATTTCTTCATATCCAGAACATGCCTAGACGCAGTTGACCCCAGGCAACATAAGAAGTTCATCTTGCCCCGGCCTGTGTGGCTCGGTTGTTTGGGCATTGTCCTGGGCACCAAAGGGTTGCCAAACCGGCCAGGGCTTGATCCCCAGGAGGACTGGTGTGCAGGAAGCATCCGATCAATGTCTTACTCTCCATCAACGTTTCTCTCTCCCTCTCTCTAAAAATCAATAAAAAAATCTTTGGAAAAAAAAAAAAAGAAGTTCATCTTAAATTAGAAAGAAAGCCACTGTGACTAGAGGAAAGGGGAGATTCCACTATTTTGGTGCCAACATGTTGCTTGGTACTTTGAACTAAATTTTAAATATCCATGGCGAGTTTTGTCACTAGCATTTCAGGATTTACTGAGGTTTTTGTGCCTTGATAGGAGAAAACTTTCTGTTTTTATTGAACTCATTTTTACCATCTACTATCTGGTTGCTACTTAGCATAATCATCTTTTTTAAATGCATGCATTCAGAATGGATATTGCATTGCAATAAGAACCCCATCGTTAGTCTCAATAACACCTTATAGACATAATGGGTTTTGCGAATTTGCTGATGGTGGGCGGAATCACCAGAACCATGAAACACCACGCTCTTGACTTGTAATTAGCTTTTGCCATGATAGTTTCTGCTGTCATCTTGCTTGGTTACCTCCAGAAGTTTCTGGATGTGGAGTGAAAGGCATTCAACTGCAACACTGTTTTAGGACCCTAGATCATAAAAGCCCGAACTGAAGATATTGTTAGCTCTACAATCCTGGTGTCTGCCCAGTTTTGTTAACTTTCATATTTGGACCAGTCTAGTCTCAGGTCTTAGTTTCTTTTGCAGTGTGGATCTGTTCTTCCTAGAAAGGATGCTTTCACTCATGTCGTTCAGTGGAAGACTTCACTGTTCACATTTATTAATTGGCTGGATACTGCCTGGCCAGTGTGGCTCAGTGGTTAAGCATCAACCCATGCACCAAGAGGTCACTGGTTCGATTCCCCGTCAGGGCACATGCCCAGCTTGTGAGCCAAATCCCCAGTAGGGGGCATGCAGGAGACGGCCAATTGAAGTTCTCTTTCATCGATGTTTCTATCTCTCTCTCCCTCTCCTTTCCTCTCTCTTTAAAAATCAATAAAGAAAAAAAATTAATTGGCTGGATACTAGCTGAAGCCTACTATGACAGAATACAATGGCTAAGTGCTGGAAATATCTGGTACAGAAAGAGCTCAAACCTAAAGCTTATCAGTGTTACGTGGGTAGGTCAAGGGTAGCTCTAGGGAATCCAATCCTTGGACAGGGTCTTATAGAGTGAGGCATTTTCAAATAAATGAAGGGAAATAACTTTTAGGGAGAGGGAAATGTGTGTAAAAATAGACAGATAAAACATGAGTATGATGCATTTGGGGAACTGTGAATAGATCAGGATGATAAGAGCGGAAGTTGCTTATTTGTAAGGAAATAGCTAAGACCAAAGATTGATGGCAGCCAAGAGACAGATTAAAGATTGCTTTCTATAAAATGATAAGAAATGTAGATTTCATGGATTATGCAATATGGAGCTATTCAAGGCCTTAGGGGCGGATGTTTTTTACTTTTAAAAAGAAGACTCTGTAAACAGTATAAAGAATATAGTGAAGGGGAGAGGAGGGACAGATAAAAACTTGTTTAATAATCCAGGAGACAGATGATGGCTGGACCATGCTTGGAATAGAGAAGACAGGGAAGGGGAACATACCTATAGAGTTCGGGGCGGGGGGGTATAATTAAGTTTTGATATGAAAGGAAAGATGGAGAGGCAGTAGTTTGACTCCCATACTTACTAGATAGAGGAGATAGTAGCTAGGATAACCTTGTGGAAGGAGCACACTTTGCAAGGCTTTTGTTGAGTTTTATTGTCTTTGATTTTGGTCTTCTTACTTTCTATGGTAGATAGTTTGCAAAGATAGGCATCAATGGTACTTTGTGTCCCTGAATATACATATTGCTTCTCCTATCAAGAAATATAATCTATTTATATCTCCCTTGACCTGAGCTAGCCTCCCGACTTGCTTTGAGCTACTGAATATGGCAGAAATAATAATGTATGTATGAGGTTCAATTGCTTTCACGGAGACCTTAGCCATCATGTAATGGCGGAGAGAAAAGGCATAGAGAATCTTAGTGATGTGAGGAGAGAGAGAGAGAGAGAGACTGACTTAGACTCCAGATACATTAACTCCTAGATATTCTAGCCACCCCGTGGAGACAAAAAACAGGTGAATGATACCTCCTTGAATACCTCAAGTCAAATGTCTACAATCAATATATCACATGGAGCACAGACCAGCCATCCAGTCTGAATGTTGCCCAAGAGCAAATAAATTGTTTTGTTTTAAGCTATTTAATTTTGGAATAGACCTTTTTTGTATGCAGTAATTGATAATACTGCCTCTTTACTCCCCCCTCTTTCTTTCTTTCTTTCTTTCTTTCTTTCTTTCTTTCTTTCTTTCTTTCTTTCTTTCTTTCTTTCTTTCTTTCTTTCTTTCTTTCCTTCTTTCTCTCCTTCCTTTTTTCCCTCCCTTCCTTCCTTCCTTCCTTCCTTCCTTCCTTCCTTCCTTCCTTCCTTCCTTCCTTCCTTCCTTCCTTCCTTCCTTCCTTCCTTCCTTTCTTTCTTTCTTTCTTTCTTTCTCTCATCCTTTCTTTCTCCCTTTCTTGTGTTCTTTCTTTCTTTAATTTTTTTTCTCAGGCAAGACGATAGATGTGTGACAAGAAGAGACTATTGTGATGACTGGGTTATTTAGAACACAATTTCCAAAAGGAGATCAACAGTTCCTGTTCCTTCTCTTTGAACATATGTCTGTGCTGCACATTCCCACCTGTAATCTCTAAAGCAGACCACGCCAATCCCATAAAACAAGATCCATACAAGAAACTCACAGGCAGCAAGTCTTCAGTGTGCAGGAGAAAACCCTTTGTAACATGTGGATTTTCATGAGGTCTGTGAGCAAATCACAATGATCTATGAATAATATCTTCATTCAGATAAATAATAATTCCCAGTATCTATCTCTTGAAGGAAAACTACAACCTACAAGACTGATGGCAAGAGTTGAGAACAGAAAGAAGAATGGTTTGGTCTTATAGATGATACTTTCATGGTTTAATTAGTATTCATCACAACTGCAGAAATGCAAATCGTGAAGCTGACTTTTTCCCATTAGTGCGTAACTGGTAGATGACCTTTAGCATCTTTAAAATTACATAGGAATGTTTTCAGACACTGAGATTAATAATCATGTTTTCAAAATCAGGACGGTTTAACTAACATATATCTTGGGGTTAATGTATTACTTAAATTTTTATGTATCATATCCCACCCTCTCTACGAATCAAGTAGCTTTAGTATGGTGGTTATTTTCTGTAAATGTAAATCCAGTTCATAAAATGTTCTGTCATTTGCTTAAAGGAAGACACACTGGAAAGAGCAGACTTTTTCATTATGGAGAAAGAAAGCAAGAGGTTATCAGAATCCACCAGGGAAACTTTTAAGAAATCATTCCCACACCCACTAGTGGCAGAAGTGGGCATTTATTTGGCAAACATCCACAGCTCTGCGGCACAGCCCACAACCACGCTGAGCCCTACTGTGATCGGAGAGGGTAGAAAAAAGGTGCTCGGTTTTCCCTTTTTCAGTTCATTACATTGTTTTGTTTTCATTATGTTATCATCTGAATAAATGTGAAGCATTTTAGGCCCCTTCCCTTATCTGAGAAAAAACAACCTGTCCGAATTCGTCTTCTCTGAATCCAATGCCTGTGTCAGCTTTGGTTAACACAACTTCTTATACCTTGAATTTTTTCTTCCACCAGGTCCAACTAATTTATTTTCCCTCATTTTCAAGGACCCAATTATACCTTGCCGCTTTTTTTTTTTTCCAGCACAATCATCACAGCAAATATTAACCTTTCTGCTCTATTAATTTCTAAACCCTCACTCTTCCCTCACAGTGAAATTATTTGCAAAATAAAATACTCAGTCCAATAAGCTTCTAAGCCCTTCTCCATTCATCTGGCCAGTGAAACTAGGTATCGTATTTCTACAAAGCAGGAATTCAGTAGATTCCTAGTCTTGGAAGGATGAACAAGGAAAGCTATTTATTCATCTTTATTTCTTTTTATTTGGTTAATCCTCATCGAAGGATTTTTTTTCCCATTGTTTTTAGGGAGAGTGGAAGGGAGGGAAGGAGGGGGAGAGAGAGAGAGAGAGAAACATCGATGTGAGAGAGACACATTGATTGCTTGCTTCCTGTGTGCACCCTGACCTAGCCAGAGATCAAACCTGCAATGTAGGTATGTGCCCTTGACCGGGAATCAAACCCACGACCCTTCAGTGCATGGGCCAGCACTCTAACCACTGAGCCACACTGGTCAGGGCAGGAAGAATATTTATTGACAAGATACTTGGGCTTTCTGACCCTCTGCATGTGTGACCTTGAGCATGAACCTGAACTTTCAGGCTCATGTGTAGAATCAGGGCTGTGGTCTCTGAGACCCCTTTCAGCTTTATTGTTTCTGTTTGATAATCTCTGAGACTTCTCTGCTGGAGTTCATCTGTGTGCTTTGCCATGTTACAGGAAACATTTATGAAGTCTCTATTATGTGACAGACACAGTTTGTGGTATTAGAAAAAGAATACGAACCAAACAAGAAGGACTCTATTCTCAAGAATTTGAAATTCTAGTGGGCAGGTCAGTGAAGGCAGAGACAGACGAGAAACTAAATCACCAAAGAAATAATCATAAAAATCCCCCAGGGGTAAGGATGTTATACTGTAATGGTGAATTCCTGAGTGTTTATTTTAGGTTGAGTGACGGGAAAGTATCTCAGAGAAGATGTCGTTTGGGCCAAGCTCTGAGTGATAGCCAGGCAAAGATTGGGGAAAGGACATTCGGATGAGACAAAGATTCGAAAGACCAATACAAGGAAAGCTGTGGAAGCTGGAGCATCACCAGGGACCGGAGGGCAGTAGAGAAAGTCAAGTTCAAACACAAACCAGATCAATGCGTAGAGCTTCAAGTTAATACCAAAGGACTTTGCTTTTATTTCGAATGTGATGGAGGAGAGGGGCATTACTCAATGAGTTCACTTTTAACAATAATCACTTTTGTGGCAATACTCTTTCCCCCCTAAATAACAATGCCAGGAATTGGTTTTAGGAAAATATTTAATATGTAGGAGTATTATCCTATCGCACCAGACTAATTTCAATCTGGATGTCTGACATCTGGAGTATATTATCAACATTGTTTCCAGGCTTCATAAATTGAAGGAAGGGGGTGAGCAATGCTTAATTTTATTATCTTACAGATTTGAATTAAAATGTGAATGGATTTATTCTTTAAAATGATAGCATTTTTCAACTTTTAGACAATTTTCTTGCATCTATTATATATATATATATATATATATATATATATATATATATATATTTAAAAATGAATGTTTAATTTTTTCAAATAAACCAGAATTAATTATCTTTTCTTAGTCCTCAGACACCAAGGATTATATAGCATGTCTATCTCTGAATTCATATAATTAATAACTACAAATATTTATCATTTTATTTTATAATGGCTAAACGTGAATTTGATATTACTTCTTATGCTTCTTGGAAATCATAAGCCAGATTTACACACCATATATATCCAGAGTAAGAGAGAGTATTTTTAGGAAGCCTGCAAAATCTTTATCACCTGCATTGTTTTAGCTTCCACTATCAGGATTGATTCATAAAATCTGTTTAGATAATTAGTACAGCTTCACCTCATTGCAAAAACAAACAAACAAACAAAAAAGTTTGAATTATCTTTTCATTGCCGGTACCATAGGTGAGTAGCAAAATATGTATCAATAGCTTGACTGTATGTGAGAAAAATAAAAAAGCATGAAAACAAGTAAGATATTTGCTGTCTCACAATTTTGAGAATCACCACAAAATATTTACCCTGGAGATGTTTGAGTTTTAGCAAATTAATCAACAAGATGAATTGAGCACCTATGAAATTAAAGATATACATTAGGTGTTGAATTGGAGATAATGAATAAAGAATTTTTTAAGTGTTTAAGACAGAGCCTTGCTTCTAACAGCTTTGTTGTATTATTGGAAAGATAAGGAAAGACTAGAAATATAGGAGACGGAATCAAAAGGCCTGATTTTAATCTCAAGTCACTAAAACTCTCATGTCCTCTGTTTGCTCAGCTATAAAAACAAACCAGTCAAATTAATTAAGGTTTAAGATCTCTCTCGACTCTAATATCCTAAGGGTTTCACAAGAAAGTTAGATCATTCAAGTGTCCTGACATTAATCCCAGCCTTGGCAGACAGACATATCCAGGAAAACACAAATTGCTTTCAGCAACGTGACTGAATTATCAGATACCCCACACTCTCCTACCCAAACTTCAACTACACAAACAGAAAGATGATCATCAAAATGGTTAATACTTTTTAAGAAGAAGAAGGGAAAAAAGGAGGAGGAGGAGGAGGAGGACAGGGAGAAAACTCTGAAGAAAGAACGAGAAAGCGTCAAGTGCCACATGGCAGAATGTAATGTTCCCAGCTAAAAATACTTACCTCCCAGAATCTTTTGCATGAAGAGATGGCCATGTAACCCACTTCAAGTCACAGAGAAATAGGTAGAATTGGACGACTTGGGTTTCTGGAACAGCTTTTAAAGGAGACAGGCTCAGCTAATATACCTCTTTGACCTTTCGTTCTTTCCTTCTTCTCCTTGATTGGAAGAGAGACCCAGTGCTTAGAAGGGTAGCAATCATCTTCGAGAATAAAAGCTGCAAACCAAGGAGAATGGAAAGGAAATCTACACCGAACCGTGGGCTGCGATGGTTTTATGGAGCATCTGTACTAGCCTGGGAGAGATTATCACATTTCCTATGTGAGAAAATGCACCCCTATCTGTTGAAGCCACTATAGAATGGATTTTCTCTTACTTACCTTGAATGCGATTCTATTTATTGCATACCAGAAATGAAGAGGGGACTCTAGGCTGGAGCTGTAGTTTACATATGAAAAATTATGCAAAATGAAGTGGAAAAAAAAAAGTCATGATGACAAACAATGTCCTATCAAACACAGAATATTTAAAAAGAAATGAGAAAAGTGAACCAAATGGAAATGTCCTTAATGCGTTCTCATGTCCTCTCTATCATGACGTTAATCACCACAGACTCAGTCGTTTTTCTGAACCGAACTGTAAGATCCAAGAAGCCAGAAACCATATCTCCTTTTGGTGATTTTTACATCCCTTTTCTCAACATCTTATAGAGTGTCTGCCATGTATACTGCATCAGTATAGCTGTATTTAAGAAAAATAAATGATTCCGCCCTGGCTGGTTTGGCTCAGTGGTTAGAGCGGCGGCCTGTGGACCAATGAGTCAAGGGTTCGACTCCGGTCAAGGGCACGTAACTCAGTTGTGGTTTGTCCCCGGCCCTGGTCGGGGTCGTGCAGGAGGCAACCAGTCGGTGTGTCTCTCTCACATTGATGTTTCTCTCTCTCTTCCTCTCTCTCTCCCCCTCCCACTCTATCTAAAGATAAATGGAAAAATATGCTCAGGTGAGGATTAAAAAAATAAATTAATTAAAAAAAATAAATGATTCCCTAGTCTCAAAGAGAGTTCCAGGTATTGGATAGTCTGTGTTTACACATAGCCCCAACCACACTCCAGTGAAAGGGAAGTAACCCATGCATTTTATTTATTTTTTTGTGTGAGAGAAACTTTGTTTTTTATTATATATTTTTTCTTCACTGTGTATCCCTTCCATACCCTCTCATACCCTCTTCCACCTCTACCCATCCCCCCACCCCCTGCCTTGCATTTTAAAAGCCAGGAAACTGGTCATATGTTTTGCCTGACAGTTTATTAGGCTTGTGTCAAAGTAGTAATAGAAAAAATTAAGTTATTGTAAAAGAAAATTATGAATATAACACAATTTAAAACTCGCAGATGTCGATGTAAGAAAAGTCCAAACCTGTAGAAAAATTTTATGAGCTCATTTAAGCCAAACTGATGACATATTTGGGGAGCAAGATCTCAAATGCTCCCGAGAATAGCAGGTTTGCAGCTGCCTTTATGCATTTGGAATTAAGGACGGGTACACAGGCAGGTGGACAGAAAGCAAGGCAGGAATTGGATGGCAGGATAATTAATAACCTCATGTGCTCTCATGAGGGTTTTAACCCCCTTGGAGGCATATTACCTCTAGTATTTCAAAGGTGTGATAACCTATATGCACAAGAATAATGGACTGGACTGCCTTAAAGCAAAGATAAACCTTTTACTAGAAAGTGATATGCCTGGGGCACGACTACCCACCAGCATCTGCTCAGTTAGGAATATATGATCAGATCATTCCTGTCAGCTTACTTTCTATAGCAGCCCTTTTTTCATCCACACATACAATGCAATGTCCAGTAAAGAAGCCAAAAGTAAACATACAAGCATTCTATTAGTGACTATGCCAAAATGGTCGTTGATATAGCTAACATCTAGATGAACACGGATACGGAAATACTAACAATGGTTATGCTAGGGTTGTGGTATCACGTCAGGTCCTCCGTCCCCATTCTCCACATTCTCTTTAATTTGCTCCTATCTGTATAAGTTTGATCAGGTTGACAAGCATGGGAAGAGAGTAGAGGTCCGAGGTGGTGTATTCACTATATTCACTCACTCTTTGGCGAGAGAGAAGGGAATGAGCACATTTCTTAGAACTTTATAGAGCTGTCAGACTGGTCAGAAACCATTTGCTAAAATGTAGTGTGAGCCTTTTGCTGGTTTCTTTTTTATTGTTCCATCACCTGCGGATTTGGCATAACAAAATTATGATGATTCACTGTTATGCTGCAGAGAGGTTTATAATGGATACAGAAAAATCTTAATAATGTTTGGAGCTTGGGGGTCAGCGAGAAACCATGGGAAATTGCTTCTGAGACCACAGTGAAGTGTGAACCTCATTTAGAGAGACGGAGCGGGGGGATCCCAGGGATAAAAGCAATTGAAATACAGTATTTAGAGTGACAGGTCATCAAAGAAGTTAAGAAACGCGTCTGGCTCATCCAGGTGTGCAGCATTTACTCAATTTGAAGCGACTGTTAGTAAGCAAAGCACATATTGTATTATGCTTTTTGGTGTTTTCATTATTTGTCTAGGGGACCAGGTAGAAATATTCTCTTGAAAGGGAAAGTGTTTAAAACACTTATAAAAATAAGCCAAGTCAAATCTTCACTCTGCCAGGTGAAATTCGGCATTAATATCCAACAGGATACGCAGCTCAGAGAAGCAGTTACATCCGTTGTTGGATGGAGAGAAAACCAACTCGACTTGTAGTCAGAGCGTATCAGTGAGAACAGGGCCCGGGCTCTGGGTAGAGGGGTTTCTAGTTGAATTCGGAAGATCAGTCTTTCTTGGGCGAGTTTGTACAATAACTATTAAGGTGTGCATATACAAGATGAGAACGAATTCAGTTTAATTTGTTAGATATTTCTCAATTGCACATTTCACACATGTCCAGTCTTTGGCCCAAGATGAAAATTGATGATTTTATAAAGTGGAGGGAAATTTTGTAATTTGCAAACAAATGTGGAGCTGGGCTGTCAATACCAGAGGATTTTGTCTTTTTGCTTGTTGGGAAGGTCAACAGTAAAAATCTTTCTGAGGCTAATTTTGCAAATACATATGGGAACAGGGGTTAAATGGCTTATTCAAGTGTATATGTCTAATTAGAGTAGAAGGAGGACTAGAAGTTTTCTTTCTTTCTCTATCTTTCTGTCTTTTTTTTCTTTTCTAATTGACATAAATAACACATAACATTAAATTTACTATCTTAATTACTTTTTAATATAAATTTTCTTTATTGATTTGAGAGAAAGAGGAAGGGAGAAGGAGAGAGAGATAGAAAGATCGATGAGAGAGAACATTGATTGGCCGCCTCCTGCATGCCCCCCACTGGGGATTGGGCCCACAACCTGGGCATGTGCCCTGACTGGGAATCAAACCGGCGACCTCTTGGTGCATGGGTCAACACTCAACCACTGAGCCACACTGGCCGGGCTATCTTAACTATTTGTAAGTGTCCAGTTCATTCATGTTAAGTATTTCATATTGTTTGCAAGGTCTCTATAGTTTTTTCATCTTGCAAAACTGAAGCTCTATACTCATTAAACACTAACTCCCTACACAGCTCTTGGCAACTCTCCACTTTCCGTTTCTATTCTTTTGACTTCTTTAGACACTTCATGTGAGTGGGTGGATTCATACAACACGTGTCCTCTTTTTTTTTTTTTTTTTTTTTTTTTGCCCCTACCTTTTTCCAGCGTGGTTTTCCAGTGATTGATTCAGTTTGGGTCCATATGGATCCTCACCACAATAAAGAATAAATACATAACCACCTTTGAGAAACAAAACAGTACACACCAAAAAAAGTGAAGCAGGGGTTTTCTATTTGGCTTAGAAAATAATGGAAACATGTCATTTGAAATGCTGATTTATTAAACAAAATAATATTTTGGGGGAGTACATGAGCCTAGATGATAGATGAGGTCTTGGTGCTTAAGGAAGATTAAAATAAATATATCCCACTTTTGCATTGTGCCAGGAATGAAAAACCTTTTAAAATACTTTATTGATTTTAAAGTAAGCTGAATATATTTTAAGTGAGTCAAAAGACTCGAGGGAGAATGCAACTAATGATGGATTTTTTAATAATGTTTTCATAAAACATTAAAATAGGTCTTAGTTCCACTCATCCTTCACGATGACAATGCTCCTTGCCAGATTAATCTTAAAATACGCTCGATGTATTCTAATCCTGGGTGAAGGTTTTAAATACGCATTGTAATGCATTTTGGTAAAATGTATAAATGATGACATCTCTGTATTCTGTACCATATGCATAAAGATACTGCTGAGTTCACTGGCCATTGGAAAACTGAGGTTAGCAACTGTCTCACAAGCTGGGAAAGAGTCCCCTCCTTCGTGTCAGGCTCAACATTTCTAAATCTGCCCCGCTTTGGCAAAACCAGGCTATCTCACACATGGTGACAATTTGTAATTAGAGTTTGTTTAGAAAACATATTAAGTGCTCTTAGAGAGCTCTTGAGCCCGTACGAATGAATATACTGTATCTGACCATCATCACACAGATCAAATACAAGAGACTAATGTTCCCAAGTGAGCAATTTCCCATAATGAGAATGTGCTCGTAATTACTGTTGTCATTACAAGAAGTGGACGTACTCCGTGTCATTCATATTTAACAGAATTTTTAACTTCTTGCCAGTGACGTAGTCGGATGATAGCTGTCAAAGCAGACTTCTAACAGATGACCTTTGGGAAAGTTGCATGCATTCTGAGTGACAGAAAAATGAGTTTGGAAAACAAAAGAGTATTATCTGATTATCTGGAAGACTTGCCACAAAGAGCTGGCTGCTAAGTATTTGGGAGATCCACCTTGGGTCTTTGCAAGACCATTGTAAGCTTATTCAAGTACAAGACCTCTGGTTCTGGAACTGTTGGGCCTGATGCTAAGGAGAACGTGTAGCTAAATTCAGGTCATGTGTGTGATCAGGTTGTATATGAAGATTATATAAACTAGTGGGGTATGGGTCAGAGGACAAGGACTGCTGAGCTGAACAGAAATGAAGTAGGACTTTCTCTGGGGCATCATTTCTTTTCCTGGGATATCAAGATCAAATGGGCAAGAGGTTTCTTTGTTTGTTTGTTTGCTTGATATATATATATATATATCACCCTTGTATTTTATTTTATTTTGATTTTTGATTTTCAACCACAGTTTACAGTATATACTTTTTTACACCAGTTTCAGATGTGCAGTCAAGTGGCCGGAAAACCATGCACTCTAAGAGTGGTCCCCCCGCTGCCCCAAGCACCCACCTAGCCCGTACCCAGTTATCTCCACGTTATTGACCATAGTCCTCACACTAATCTGCATCTCTGTGGCTATTCTGCAACTACCAGTTTGTCCTGCTTACTCCCATCACCCTTTCCACCTGGTCCTCCAACACGCCACGCCTCCCCTCTGACAGCTGTCCATCTGTTCTCTGTACCTATGAATCTGTTTCTGTTTTGTTGTTTTGTTTCTTTTGTTCACTAGATTCCACATATAAGTGAAATCATATGGTATTTGTCTTTTCTCTGACTGGCTTATTTCACTTAGCATAATACCCTCTGGGTCCATCCACGTTGTCGTAAAAGATAAGATTTCCTTCTTGTTTACGGAGGAGTAGTATTCCATTGGATGACCTCGTGATCCCGCTTCTTTAGGGAATATATCCAAAGAAACTCAAAAGACTAATTTGAAAAAATATATGTGACCCTATGTTTATTGCAGCATTATTTACAAAATAGCCAAGATTTGGATTAAAAAGGTGTGGTGGGGAAGATTCCTTGTAAGCATAGGTGTAAGTAGTACACAGAAAGCGTCATGCCAAGATGGCCCATACCTCTCAAAAGTTCTTGAAACAAAAGGTGTTTTTCTAACGGAGTCATTTATCCTCTGACCCTGTGGATCTGTACATGTTATGAAGGATTGTTTATTAATGCTGGACTTAGGGTCCAAGTCATCATGGTATACCAGAAGGAGAAGTCTGACATGGGCTCTAGGCGAGACTGTGGCCCCAGGAGCTCTGAAATATTGGTCATGGGGGACGTCATTTTTCCTCTTTCTGGATAATCCGTTAATAAGCATCTGACTTCTTCTTCCTGGGTTTGATCCAGGATTGAGTCTCACCCACTCATAATGGCATCACTTTTATTTTGTCGTCATAGAATGTTCATGCTAAGAGGGTTATTCCAAATGGGCTCGTTTATACTTTTCACGTTAGAGAGTGTTATTTGAAAATACAGGTATAACAATATTCCCAGACCTCAAAACCAAATTCCTCTCAATTCACTGACCCTTCCTTATTAGTTTATCTTTCTCCAAGAAATGAGAGCAATACAAGGTCTTAAGAAGCTTATACACGAGTGTTAGACTCAATTCTGCAGATGTTACAGCTCTTACATCAGATCTTGATGAGAGAAAGGAAATATACATTTGGGCAACGGCTGAAATGTTAAATTAAACATAATGGAAAATAGGTCAATGAAAAGATCTCTAAAGTAAAAATTATGAAAGTACAAAGAACTCTTAAAAATACAGTCATGCTCATTTGAAGCAAAACCGTTTACTAATATGCTTATTTAAATGAATTGCATAGAGCAAAGAAATTGCTCAGATAGGTGCAAAAATGTGAATTTAACATGTCTCGATTGTTGCACACTATGCAACGACATACTTATAAAGAGACGTGGAAATCATAGAGCAAAGCTCTTTCAAGAAGCTAAGGGACATTGTAGCAAATATTCCCATTCTATCATTTCATGCATAAAGAGGTTAAAACCCTCAGATACAAAATGAGTCCTTCTAGGTCACATCAAGACAGAGTGTAAACCCAAGTCACCTGATACCATGCTAAAACAAATGTATCAAGGTATTTCTTTATAAAAATAAATAAAAATGAAGAGGAGGACTATGAAGGAAGGAAAACAGTGCAACGTCGGTGCAAGGACCGTCGGATCGATACTAGGAATTTGATCAAATGGAAGGACCTGCAAAACACCGAAGATCAAGAAAACCTGTCGGGAGAGTTAAGGCAGAAAGGCACAGGAGTTCTTCACTGAGGCTGTTCTGAAGTTTTCCAGAAAAACACAAAAGTACAAGTGGCAATAGAGTGCAAGACTTCAAATCCTCCTTTGGGGCTGAAATACTTTCTCTCCATCCTGATACAAGTGTAAGAAATGCAGGATAATACTAATAGGAGCCAGGCTCAGAGCCTCTGAATTCGAATGCCAGGTCCATCTGGAGTAGGAATGCAGAGAATACTTGAGTCTAAAATTAGAGGACGCAGGAAACCAGAACCCCCAAATTCTGCTCATTACTAATTACCAAGCTAGAAACATGATACATTAAAGAATAAAGTTCATCATTTTCTATATTTCTTTTACCCCACTAAAAAAGAACTTAAAATAGCGATGCGTGCTAATGTATGTTTGGCATAAGTATTGATGTGGAAATAAATCCTCTCTAGCAATAAGAAACTAAAAATATTTCCAGATATACAGAAAAGCCAAGTAAATATAATTGTTTTCTTGAATTGTTACATAATATGAGGTCCTTTATTCATCTCACAATCTTTAATTTTTGTATTGAATTTAAGATATACTTTTCTATAAAAAATTCTGAGATACACCAGGTTTAATTTTTAGTTATAAATTCTCTGACGAATCTCCAGGTTTTCGATCTTAAAAGAGCAATAAACATATATCAGTCAATATGACTTTTAAGTTCTTAAATTTGGTGTAACCAATACTATTTTAATGGATTCAGAAACCCCTCTTGTCAATCTGCAGCCTCTAGGGCAGGTTGTTATTAAAAGACACTAACAGAAATATGGCATACAACCTATTGATTCAGACTCCATTATTTCAGCATCTATAATTGTTTGGCCAAGACTGGACTAAATTTTACACACACACACACACACACACACACACACACGCTCTTCTCATCTTAGAAGTAAGTATTATCTTAAGCAAATTAATAGGATAAAACTATTTATATAGGGAATGCCTACTTCCTTGTATATTACCATCTGGAATTTTAGTATATACATTATTTATAGGCAAAGAAATATTCCATATGAAAATCTAATATATAAGGCAAAACCTCAACTTAGTAACTTCTAAGTAGTTTAACCAACTGTGCATCTTGAAAAACATAAATCAACTGTCTTCAGTTATCTCTTATAACTCACCCCCTCAGTTGATATTTGTTTGGATTTCTTATGAATCCAAATTGCTTCTTAATTTTCTTAAGCTGAAAAATAATTTAGAAGTATTTTAGAATTTTCAATTCAAGTATTAAATGTGGAATACTTAGGGCAATTTTATTTTATTTTTTTCTTTTGCAAGATATCCTGAATGTGAAAAGAACAAAATGCTGTCCATGGAGTCATAACAGAAACAATTAGTGGCCATATATATATATTTTTACAAAATAATACATCTGTGTGTTTTCTGTATGATTTAGACCTTTCTTACTTGATATTTTTATCAACAGGGAAATCCTAAGCAGCTATATTTTATGTCATGATTCAAAATCCTAACACCAAATGGAAGTCATCCAGGTATCAAATTATTTACTTATGGTCTCAACACGAATTCAGTGATGGCATTAATGATTGGAAAGTTCTCAGAAAGATAGAGAAAACACTAACTTTGAGAGTTTCATGAGCCTAAAATGTCTTTTAAAAGTGGGTATTTGGCTCAATTCAAGTATGTTTGGTATGTTGATTTTATTTTCAGTGCAAAAATATTTAGCCATAGTCACAGCCAAAGTGCTGCCTGCTTTCCAGAGACCGAAAAACAAATTTAGCCTTGGTCTAATATTTCAGCACCCAAGATAATTTATTTTCCTCAATGGTATTATGGTAAAATTAGATAAAAATGATAGAGTACCAACATATTAAGTAATCAGATGCTATCATTTATATGGCCCACACTGACTTTGTTCTCTGTAGAAGCTAATGCACATGCGTTCAGATTTAGCAAAAAGACTTTTAAAAGAAATTACAAACTCTACAAAATATATATCTCCATGAAATTTAGACCAGCAAATCATGAGCACTGAACTGAGAAAAGGCTGTCTGTATTTTATATGATATTTAATTTAACTCCCCCACTGCCCTTCACCACACAGCACCTGACTATAAAGTCTAATTCTCTCTGTTTCAATCATTCTAACATGATAAAGAACAAAAAGTTACAACTATTTATATTGACTTAAGAATGAAAGTCAATTTGCCCTAGTTTAAGACAATATAAAAATGAATTGAAATGCGATTCTTAAAAAAAAACTTTCAGTACCAGTCATTGAGGTTTAAAAAAAGAGAGATCTGTTCTCATAGCTGAAATGCCAGGTAAAACATCTCTAAAACAAATTATGTCTCTAAAACTTAAGCAAAAATCTTGTGACTTATTTAATATTTAGAATAATGTAATCTAAACAGTCAGATATTGACAATGTATGTTAATACAGAAAAATGGATTCTCTAAAAAGTGACTAATTTTTAAAAATCTTACACTATTGAATGCCTGGTAGATGAAATACTCTTAAAGGCTCTTTTGCTTGAAATGTGGAATTAGACCCTACATGAAGCAGTTTTATGACATATTATGGCTTGCAGGACGTAAAGAAATGATCAACTCTCTGTCCAAAAAGTATTGGGAAATGATATCTGAGCCGGAAGCAGTAATGACAGGCAAAGTTAGGTGATACTGGGGGAAAATATTTATATAATACATACTGTTATCCAGTGACTGATCTGTAAGTCAGTGGCAAAATGGGAGAGATATACTTACAACTCCCCCCCTTCACTAAACTGGGACACTAAAAGGGCATTACAATGCCCCCATTTTAGTAGCAGATTGTAGATCTCGGAATAAACATAGGGATAAGAGCATTATGTAGGCTGCAGGGATTTTCATGAGTTCAATGGACCAAATTTGCATTAGCAATGAAAAAAAAATTATATTAAAAAAAGAGAGAGAGAGAAACAAGCCATTATGAAGGAGATTCAGCAGGAAAATAAATAAACTGACTAGGATATAAACTGATTTAGAATACAACTGATTTCAGATTGAAATACAAATTAAATGGATTCAGACTTATATAAAACATGAAAGAAAAAAAATACCAAAATTGAGGAAGTAGCAAGAGTCTACAAAAATGACCAAAAATATTTGAAAAACTATCAAATACTACTTTTGGAAGAAAATATGATTATTAGTATGAATAACAAAATGGATGGGATAACAATAGATAATTAAGACAAAAAGAGAATTAGTGAACTAGACCACAGAGAAGAATTAATATCTAGAATGCATCAGATAGTTAAGATATAAAATACAAATATAAACATAAACCATGAAAAATAAAATGTCTAATTAGCATCATGAAATCTTAGAAGTGCAGAATAGAGAAGCAATATTTGAAGAGGTGTTGATATTTTAAATTTGTTTAAAATTAATGAATTACACTTTCCAGAAGATAAATATACCTAATAAGACCACAATATACACAAGCAAAATAAATAGAAAAAAATCATTTCAAAAATATTCCATTAAAACTGCAAAACACCAAAGACAAACAGAAGATTTAATCTTGGAGCCAGAGAGGAAAAGGGATAAATAATAGAAAATCAGATCAGCAATAAAGAAAGGACAATTAGACTGACAACTGACTTTTTGACAGCAAAAAAGATACAAATGAACAAGAAAATCCAATCTTCAAGGACAGGAAAGTCAGTATCAACCTGGAATTCTCTACCTATAATTTAAAAGTAATGGTTATCATTTTCAGATAAATAAAATAATCATTTATGATATGCAATGAAACATAACTTAAGAGGGAAATTCATAGCATTCAATGCTTATATTAATACAGAACACAGACTAACAATAAGTTAAATGTCTGGACTATGATTTTAGGAAAAAATACAGAATAAACCAACAAAATACAGAATAAACCAACAGAAATCAAAAGTATGAGAAAAATTGAATAAAACAAAAAATAAAGATACAGAGCCCATCAACCAAGTTTTAAAAGTGGCTATTTGAAAGGTTAACACAATAAGTGAAAGTGGCAAACTCTACCTAGAATAAGAGAGAAGCATAATTAAATAAACAATCACGACAAAGGGCACATAACTAAAAACATGCCAGTGATTTGAAAGGTAGCAAGTTACCACTGTGAACAACTTTTACACTTAAGTTTTAACAATTAAGTAAGATGTATACGTTTTTAGAAAAATTGTATGTACTAAATCTGTCTCAAGGAGAAATATATCTAAATTTCAACTCTAGAACCCACTTTCAGCACTCAATTCCGACTCTCCTGGCAAGTGATACATCAACATGCTTGGTTAAACCAGAATCCTGAGATTTGTACTTGATATCTTTCTTTTCCTCGTCCTCTAAGCCATTAGTAAATCTTGTCTTTCTACTTCCACAATCAGTCCACATCTATACATTTGTTTCCATCTCCACTAACTCTGAGATCTAAGTTTATAATGTAATCTTTTGTAATTCTGAGACAATGTTTTTAGATCAATGCTAGTGTATGTTATCTATAAAAGCAGTATTGCACATAGATATGCAATGATGAAAAATATTACATGGAAAAATTATTGTCTTTGGGAATAGAATTACAGACTATTTGTATTTTTTTACGTTGATAAACAATATAGTGATCATAATCTGGAAAATAGATGATTAAAACAAATCCAAAACTTTATTTTGAAACCAGATATCCTGGGGATGTGATTATTCTTTTTGATAATTTAACCCATCTCACCTGTATCCCCCATTTCAATTGGTTTAATGACTAGACATATATGGCAAGATGATAAAAAAAAAATTTACATCCACATACATGAATGAGTATAAATAAAGGTCTGATACTAAATTCAAGATTTGGGTTCAGCAGTATAGAAGAAAAAGTTTGCCTTTGAAAATCAGGATTGTGTCATATGTTTCATTGGCTACATGCATGTGGTTAAAGCATTAGGGAAATCATGAAATTGAATGATTCACAAGAGCAAATGGGTTTTAAATATTGCTCTGGATTTCCATTATATTCACAAAGATTGCCTTTTCCAACTGGTAGTGGTCCTATGATGTTTATTTTATATTTATGCGTATTAGCTCTGAAAGACCAATGTTGATTCTTTTCATTGCCGATAATGTTTTTTAATGGAAAACATTAGTTTGGATTACGACTAATCTAGTATATATTTTGGAATGCATTGCTTTCAATGACTGCTAATAATTCTTTAAGAGTTTATTTCAGATGCTGAAATCAAATTATGTTAAAATTGAATGACATTGCAGGCACTTGGTAAGTTTATTAAATACCAGGAAGCTTGGATACTAAATATGTAATTGATAGAATGATTCACTTAAAGTGGTGAGCCAGTGTGGAGAAATGGAACACACATAGCCACTGGCAAAAGACAGATACAAATTTGAACTCTCCCACTTCTTGTTTGTGTGACCTTAAGCAGATTACTTAGTATCTCTGAGCATACCTATACAATTTGGAAAAATCATCCTGACTTTTTAACATTGTTGTAAGAATCAGAGAAAATTGATGTAAAATGCCTGACTTGTAATTTACATCTTCTTGACCACTGCTAATTTATTACCTTAAATGATGCCATACATGCAACTCTGATGCTGTAGGTCACCTGCCATATTATTAGATACGCATATTGGTTGGTTAGTCAATCCTCATTGACATCCATCTCTCTTGGTGGCTTCATGGCACTTTAGGTGAAGATTGTGTTGGATTTTTGAGAAAATGGATGAAGAGAATTACACATATAAACACACTCAGCCCAGTGTAATCAGGAGGAAGCCCGTGTGTGGTCAAGAGACTTTCTCTACAAATCCCACACAGGGTCATGTCATCCTATCTCTGCTCATAAAGATAGTATCAAGTCATGCCCTGCAGAGCAATCTTACTTGGCATTCGTTATCAGTCTCATGGCTCTCATACCTGCAACCTCTCCCTAAAACAGAGGAATCTACCTTTTTCTATTTCTCAAGGCAATACCTATTCTTTCATTGGCATCACGATCCTTTATTCTTCACAACCCTTAATGTCCTCATTTTCTTATCTATCAATGCCCACATAACCATTCCTCTAAAGCATTGTAATCCCAACAAGCAAGGTGTCTAGTCAAAATGATACTGCCAGTTTTTTCTACCCTTTATAAGACTAAATCTCTTTGTGATTTTAGAGCAAATACCACTCTCCCAAGCTTCTTTAGCCCTTACTGTCAAGGTGGCAATAATCAAACTAGGTTATCTAGAGTGATTCCATTCACGCAGCAGGTAGGAATGGGTTGTATCTACTCTAATGTGATGCTGGTAGTGGAGGGCGGGTACTGTATATAAGCCTATTAGCAAAGCATATAAATATTTCACTGAAATGTGCACTCAATTAACAAAGAATAACAGAGAAATAAGAAAAGTGAATATCATTTTAGCTAACTAATACCAAATTGGTTTACATGGTATATTGCTGATAGTTCAGAGAACATTGACAATTCTTATAATGACTTCAGCCACTGCCCGAATCATCAAGTTATACAAGCGTATACATAAAATCTGCTTTGAAGACACATGAAGCAGAATTTGAAATAATTATTGATCAGGGAAATATTCAACAAAGCTCTTCCAAGGTACTTCATAGCATTTGAGAATATAAAATGTTCCATTTCTTTATGAAAAAAATTGAATCTGATCAATAATATATACAGATTTCTCATTTGCTGTTAAAACTTTAAGCATAATGGGAAAAATTTGAAAGCTGTAGACGAAAGAGGCATTTAAATGTCATTTTGGTTATTTCTCTGCTGCAGAATTGACTTAATTCAATTTACATAGATCATTGTTGATTCTACTTCTACAAAATGTGAATGAAAATAATCATGTCTGGCATATTTTAAGGTCCAAAAATGCCATTTCCCCCTCCCCTATATAAATTCAGTTTGTTGAAATGCAAGAATGTTTTCTTTCAGTCAACAGTGGACACTTCAAATTCAATTACAATCAACATTAGTAAATAAAAATTCTAGTGTAAAAATATATTTTCCAAGTCTCAGCTTATGACTGGCTAATAATAACAATATAGATTATATTAATATTGTACCTCGTGCAACGCATGAGCAATTTCTTAAAGTTCTATGGTAATTCCACCAAAGTACTATCCAGAGATAATCATTAGTTAGGTTTTTATGCATTCTTTCAGAGCTGTTTTTATTCTGCATTTGGTTTTCTTACATTTTAAGGAATATATATTGCTATATTTATTACTTAAATTGCTTTATAGCAGTGGTTCTAAAATGCAGTATGCATTCATCAGACTCACATAGCAAGTCAATTAAAAACATAGCTCCCTTAGCTTCAGACATGCCCACTCCCTCCCACTCCTCAGATTCTGATTCTGCAGAAGAGGGTCAGAGTCTAGGAACATGAATTTTTAAAAATAAACCTTTAGCCCGGCTGGTGTGGCTCAGTGGTTGAGTGTGGACCCATGCACCAAGAGGCCACTGGTTTGATTCCCAGTCAGGGGTCAGGGCCATGCCCAGGTTGTGGGCCCGATCCCCATTGGGGGGGCATGCAGGAGGCGGCCAATTGATGTTCTCTCTCATCGATGTTTCTATCTCTTTCTACCTCTCACTTCCTCTCTCTCTAAAATTAAAAAAAAACAACATTTTTTAAATAAAAGTAAACCTTCAGGTGAGTAGACTGTACAATTGAAACACACAGTTCTGTCATGTTCTTTTCTGTGTGATCTTCGTGAAAGTAGCGCATCAAGGTTACCCTAAACTCACCCTACGGTTCATCTTTTTCAGGATTTGAAAGAATTTCAATGACAATAATTATCTGATATAATTTTCTGATGAAATCATCTTTATTTGGTGACTTTTGAGGGAAGTAAATAATTTACTACATTTTTAAATCCTTTTATAATTAAGATTGTACCCAAGTTTTCTCTCTCCTCTTTAGTCGATTTTCATAGAGAATATTTTCCTTAGGAAACTGGCCATTTTATTGTCAAATGTATCTGTTTGTGAGGTGGAGGGCAGTATATCTTAGTGGGATAATTTCACCTTTTATTTTTGTATGTCTCTTCTTTCTTTATCCTTTTTGTTTATTACTTTCTATGTCCAGTTTCTTTAGTTTAATACTTTTTTTGGGGTATTTTTTATAGTTTGAGGTCTCCTAACCACAGACATTATATTCTGATGTCTAGCAACAATTTATTTTTACTCTTTAGATATCATTTTGTTAAATTTATTTCTAGTTTTATCTAAATATTATTATTCAAATATTATTTAAATATTATTGCTGATGTAAATATAATATTTATTTTATTTTCGAAATGTTTATTATTGGGAATATTGTAAGGAGTTTGATTTTTTTGGACCTATGTTTATGGAAGCATTTTCGTCTTGTACCTAGTAACTTTGCTGAATTCTTATTAATGTTGATGGTCTTGCATTTTCCATGGAGACAACAATACTATGCATATAAAAACTTTTTTATCTTGCCTTTTCAATTTTCATTTTTCTCCTTTTATATATATATATATTAAATGTGGCTGCCTGATCCTCTAGCACAATGTTGAACCGCAGAGACGGAAGACAGCACCTTTACCATGTGGTGACTTTACGGCAAACTTCAAGTCTCACAATAAATATGGTATTCATTATAAAAAAATGAAGTGGGCTACTTTTCTTAAACACTTTATAAATAAGCATTGTCTGCTCTATGCAATTTGAATCCATTTGACTGAAACTGCCTGTGAAATCAGTGGAAACGGGGATCTCTCAGGTCATGAAACTTTTGATTACCAATTCAGCATATTCTATGCTTTATTTCCAACTTTTGTTAATTGGTTTTAATTGGCATTGAATATACCTCTTTTAAAGATTATATATCTAGACTTTTTTTATGCTCTAGTAGAAGAGTACACATGTGGTTTCTTTTGGTTCTATTTTTAGTCTTTCCTTACCTCTGTTGAACTGACATAACTTTATTTTTCTTTTTGATGATAAATTAGAAGCAATATATTCAGATTATTTCATTTGGAAGGTATGCTTTACATTTGAATATCCATATTTATCAATATTTTTTCCTAGAAATGTTTAAAGGATTCAGAATTTCTGTCTCTCATTCAACCCCATGAAGGCCTTGAACATACTTTGACACCTCATTCACTATTTCCCGATCAATCTTTATCTTGAAAGATTTTTCACTTTTTTTTTAATGTAAAAATAGACTAAACATATTCTGATGTTCACTAATCAATTTGATTTCCTAAAATAGTTTGTCAATTTTTAGGACCTTCTCTTCTTCCTCAGAACATATGCCTTCCTTTAATTTATAATTTTCCTCCCTGAGTATAAATTTTTGTAATTCATTTGGTGAGATTTGCTGAATGATATTTTCCTAGTGTTTGTATAAAGGTATCAGGAAAGCATTTTTATCAACTTATGAATTATATTGCCCGACAGGGGAGCGGGAAGGTGTCAGCTATGCCAAAACAACACGGCCAATTTACATTCACAGCAAGAGTCAACAATCCGGGCCCAAGCCTAGCAAATGACTACCCAATTTTACATTCCACTGTGACAGGTAATCTGGAGAGTTTCATAGTGGAAAAACTAGACAGACAATTTGTTAACTAAGATTGGTGAATTCTGTCAAAATTTATCAGGACTCCAGAATTCATCAACTTGGTGTTCAGAGACAAGACTGGACAAAAGTCAGGAGGAGCTCTATTTCTCAGTGGCTATCCCACCAGCTCTCAGAAACAGAGACCTACGCCAAAGCCCATTTATCAAAACAAGCGCATTGACCAGGGTTGTCATTCAACAAGGGTGACATGTTTCTGACCTGCAGCTGCCGGTCTAGGACACAAGGATGACCATGTAGAAACACAACTATGAGGATTAAATAATCTAGGCAAATTCACTAGGTCCCCAGAGTAGGTTTGCAGCTAAAAACAAAGCTCGGCTTCACAATTTTTTCCAAGGTTATTTCTAATTTAAAAGTTTATTTATAAAGAACAAAGATTTTTATATGTGGGGCCACAAATTTGTAACTGCAGGAAACGCCTTCCAGATTAAATCTGAGCTTTCTAGGCTGTTTGTCTATTGAACGCATTGTGCTTGAATTTGTAGCTCTCTCCTAATATCCAGATAAAATAGGAACAATTTGTTTTCAAAGGAAAGACCACAATTCAAGGAATATTTATCCCAAACTGAATCTCTGCTTTTACAAAAAGAAAACTCTAAAAGTGTTTGAGCTTTTGCTCTATGCCTAACGTGTTATAAAGTGCTCTATCTATATGGTTTATTTCATTTTCAACCCTAATCTTTAAGAAGGTATAATTGCCTCTAGTCTGAAAAATATAAAAATTAAAAGACTGAAAATGATCACATAATTTTCCCAAAGCCACGTCACTCATATCTGATGAACTCTGAAACTCCTGCTACTTTGATTCATCAGGATGTCTTTCATACTCAATGCATATTTTCATGTCTGGGCCTCAAGAAGCTGCTTTCTGTTTGAAGAGCTTTCTCTGCCTTAAACATGAGAACAATTATATGAGCTACAAGTAGCTTTAACATGACACTCTTACTTTAAATAAAGTAATATACACAGTGTGGAAAAGTTACTACCCACTATAAGTAAAAAGTCGTATGTCATTATATATTTTTAAAAATCTAAAACTGAACAAACAATGCATGTCAACATGATTTTAATGTAATTCAATTTAAATCTGATATGCTCATCATTAGATGTGAAGATGCTAACATTAATTTTTTTTTTTAAGTCATCTTTCCAGTCAGTTAGGGCAAACTAAGTAGCTCCATGAATTTCCACATAGAAAATTGACCAAAAATATATGTGACTTCACAGTTGAGGGTATTTATGGCTTTTCCCCAATTAAATAGGGACAAGATAATGTATTCTAAAGTATTTGTCTATAATATTGCTTCTGGATTTGAAAATATATTTTCAAAATGTGATTTAGTATAAAAAGACATTACTTTGCATTAGTATTCCTTTACACTTCAAAGACACAAGTATTTCTCTTTTAAAAAGCGTAAGATTTATGTGTTAAAAATTCTTTTTAATCTTCCCCATAGTTCTGTTAATCAATAGCTATAAACTTAACTTACTGCGAGAAAACTCAGCAGCTGAAAAGAAACATGAGATTTAATAATATTGATGGTCTCAGGAAGGACTTGGGTCCATGCCTCCAACTAGATACAAAATCAGTGCAATTTGGACTCGATGGATGAATACAGTCTTTTTTCAGTGCACTGATATATTTTTTTTATTGATTTATTTTTGTTACAGATGTTTCTCCTTTTTCCCCACATTGACTCCCTCCTCCCTATCCCCTCCCACCCCGTCCCCAGCTTTGTTGTCTATGTCCATTGGTTATGCATACATGCATATAAGTTCTGTGGTTTATCCCTTCCCTCCCCCTCTTCTGAGGATTGTCAGTCTGTGCCCTACTTCCATGACTCTGGATCTATTTTGTTCATCAGTTTGTTTAGTTTATTATATTTCAGAAATAATTGAGATCATGTGATATTTGTCTTTCTCTGCTTGGCTTGTTTCGCTTAGGATAATGCATTAATATTTTTAAAGGTACTACTTACAGCATTTCTCTAGGAAAGTTTTTTTTCACTTTTTTCCCCCAAAATTTTTAGCAAATTTTTAATGAAATTCTCATTTGCTGATTGTGGAAAAGGTATTAGAATAAAAATATGATGTAATTATAATTTACAAATCATTTTAGTCATTCAACAGTAACATTACAATTTAAGTGCTACAAAGATTCTTGAGATCTGATCGATGACTTCAAGTAAACAAATTTCATTATTTTCAACTTGTCAGAAATAAATTACTATATTTAAATCATTCTAAAATCTCCTCAACTGTCAAAGGGATGTTTCTTGAAGAATGTTAAAATGTGAAAATCTATGTATCTTGGAATTAATAAAATGTAGCATAATGCAGAGTCAGAAACCAGAACTCACCTAGTTTTTATTTTTAATTTTGCATCCTCTTATTTTACTCAACATCAAACTATAACATTTTCGTGGAAAACTAAATAGTCTTTGAAAATATAATTTTAATGACTTCATGTTAGTTTGTATATGCGTTTGACATAGTTCATTAATTTGGTCTCTGGCCATTGTTTTTATTTTTTTCTTTATACCTAGTATTGCCTTCTTGAATATCAAGCTCACCACTGATTCTTTCTTCAGATAAATTCAATTTTTTGCTTATTCTGAGATCAACAATGATAATACTATCATAACACATGATACTCTGAGCTGACATATATATATATTTTATTCCGAAACATTTTTATGTGCATAAAATTTTTTTGTAATTATTTTCCTCAGGGTATTTAGATAACACATTTCTTGAACCCACAATATCTGAGATATATTTTATCTACAGTATAATCGGGTTACAATACGTTCCCCTCTGTAAATGTTACTCAATTTTCTTCTGACATTTTAGTGTCACTGAGATTTCGGAGGCCAGCCTGATGTTTGTTCCCTTCATTCACTCAAGGACATTTCTTGGGTTCACAGGGTGGTGAGTGATGGCAAACAGTAAGCAAGATGGCAAGATTATTACATTTATGGGCTTTTCCTCACATAGACTCTACTTTTTTTTTTTTTTCAGACAGCTACATTTCTTTCAGCCTACATATTTGGAGAAATAGTTTTTCCTTGTCTTTTAATCCTTAAATGTTATGTTAAATTCTGGGATGGCAAGCAGCTTTCACCCAATCAAGTCTGATGGTTTGTTAAGGGTGACTCTCAGAGTATGGTGAGAATTAAGAGATTGAATTCACTGAGAAATGAGTTTCATGATCAGTCCTTGTGATATGTCTCATGGCTACTGAGTATTTTCAAATCCAAGTTAAGGAAAGATCTCAATATTTTTTTTCGAGTCTTGTTGATTTATTTCAGTTTTCAGCTTCTTTTTCTTTTGTTTCTGTTTTTTTGTTTTGTTTTGTTAATCCTCACTCAAGGATATTTTCCCCTTGATTTTTTAGAGAGAGTGGAAGAGAGGAAGGGAGAGAGAGAGAGATGAATGTGAGAGAGACATATGGGTTGGTTGCCTCCCACATGACCCTGATCAGGGCCAGAAATTGAACCTGCAACCAAGGTATGTGCCCTTGACTGGAATCAAACCCGTGAACCTTTGGTCCACAGGCCAGCACTCTAATCGCTGAGCCAAACCAGCCAGGGCAATTTTCAGCTTCCTTTTCTTTAAGTCAGTTAGTATTTCTTTCATGACTGTTTTTGTTTCTGGTTTTTTTGTTTGTTTGTTTATTTTTTTATCATGTCTATTCTTTCCTTTGGGAATACAGATCTTATATGTTATAGATCTTTATGACATTCATACCTTCTATTTCACCTTTTATTTTTATCCCTTTCTTCTCCTCATGAATTTTGGGAACGATTTCAGAATTATTTCCTGTACTTAATGATCTGTTTTTTTCTCATTGTAACCACCACTAGGATGACCTTTGGTTTTGTTTGTTTGTTTGTTAATTCAATACTTTGTGTATCAGTCAAGGTTGGCAAGAAATATAAGGCATTCTCAAATGATGTGTTTAGGAAACGTTTTTCCCAGTGACTACACGTTTGGTGTGGACATAGAGGAACCATAGGCAGAGCAGTTTACCCAGGCACTGATAACAGTTCCTGTCCCCGTACCCCTCCCCACCCCTCGCCTGGAGCAAGCAGCAGTCACCAAAACCTGTGACAAATACAGCCATGTGCAGTGGGCCAGTAATGGGTAAGAGCATCAGAAAGCCCATAGCAACCCCATAGGGACAGAGCCAAAGAATAATCAATATAAAGGTATTTTAGAATATAAATATAACCCTTATTATTTACCAAGAGAATACAATAACAACAAAAAGATCAACAATGTAAACAACTGCATATGGTCACGTACTGTATGGTAACCTGATATAGCATAATTGAGACCAAACAAATTAGCCATACTAATAAATCACAATGGGTTTAACTCACTTAGTCGCTGAGGATTTGTCTGAGTGGAGTACACAAATCAAAACCCAGTTCTTCGCTGCCTATGAGACCCATCTAAAACTAAAGTGATCCAGAATGGTTAAAGATAAATGGATGGGGACATATCCAGGAAAATGCAATAAAAAGAAAGCAAGAGTAATGCTCTGATACTCAGCACGACTTCCAGCCCCCCCAAAAAATTAAGTAACAGAAAGAATGTAGGATTTCCAGGTTTATCACATGAAAATACCGAAAAATCTCAGTCCAGTTTGAATTTTAGATAAACAGAGATGATTTTCATGTATTGATATTCCAAGCAACATTTGCAGCCCTTCTTAAAAAGTATTTATTGTTTATATGGAATCCAAATGAAAACAGTGATACATGTATTTTTCTAATCATCCTACTCTTTCCCCACTAAACAATGTTTACTGGGGCAAGGGCAACCTTTGGGATCACAACAGCTTAATGTTTGTGTTGCTCACTGTCCTTTTAAATCTGCAGTTTCCCCAACAGGTGGTACTCCACACCAATAGAGTTTCTCACTCCCCTAGGGTTGCAGTTTCCGAAGGAAGAGGAGGTAAGGAGAGAAAAAGTTCTCATTTGAGGGATAGTGTTGTGGTTATTTGTATAAGGGCCCTCTTGGAATATGTTCCAAACGGATTAACCACTTCATTTATGGTTTCTTCAGAGATCTTCTCGCCATCTCTGGGGATACTGCCTTCACGGTTTCTTTGATGGGGGAAATGCATCTCATTTCTGGCTGGAAGGTAATCCTTCCCGGGCTTGTCAGAGTCAAGACCATCTTCAGTTTATCTCTGCTGGTTTTGCTTTGCCTCTTCAGGAGGTCTTTTTGGATAAGACCCAAGACAACTTGTGTGTGGCTGATCTCTATCCCGGGAAGTGCTCATACATTATTTGGTCCCATGAATTCTGAGATATTAACCTCTGCAGCTACGTCTCCTTTGCTCAGCCATCAAAATAGCCATACCACTCATTTCCAGCCCTTTGGATTTCTAAGGGGAAACCGGTGTCATTTCGCGCCGGTCTTTGCGTTGCAAACACGTGTTATGCTCTCTGAGTTAATGCCACAAACCCTCTCTCTAGTTCTTTCTAATCCTGCCCCTGCATTTTGCCTATCGGAGATATGTTTGAAATATATATCGTCTTTGAAAAATTCACAAAACTTTTTAAAAAGAAAATATATTTTAATAAGTTAAGAGTTACAAAATGATATAACATCAAACTACAAGCTTTGAAGGAGTATAATTAATAACTTACAATGTGGTTGCATAATTTGACTCAATATTTCCAATCTTTTAAATAAAAAGCTTCCAAAAGATCAAAGTAGCCACTACAAAGTTTCAGCTTTCCTCCAGTCTTTTTATTGGAGGTAAAAATGAGAGAAAGTATCATCATGTGCTATTTTATAAATAGCTGTTTTATTATGAAAATAATTTATGTTTATGATAGCAATATTGAAAATGTAAAAAAAAAAAAACAAAAACAAAAAAAAAACACAAGAACAAAAATACATATAATTACCCTTACTAGAAATAACCACAATTATCATTTTCACTTATATCTTTCTATCAATTTTCTAGGTATAATTGTGCACATGTTTAAACAATGATACACACACTGCACATGTATTGCAGCCTATATTTTTTTCACTGAACTATATCATGTAAACGTTTCTTTTTCCATTTAATTTTTTTATCAAGTTAATATTTCAATAAATAATATTCTCTAATTTATTTGCTCATTCCCCTATTTTAGATCTGGTATAAATAATCCTGTGGTCAGTATCTTTGTACAAAAAGTTATCATGCAGTTCATCTAATTTCTCCAGGATAAATTTATAGGAGTTCATACCTGGGTCCAATGACTCTAAAGTTTTAAGACTTCTGATACACGATGGTCTTCATAGGGATTGTGCACAATTGCACGACCACGAGCAATTTAAGTGAGTGTATCTTTTCTTACGCCACCACTAATATTTGGGATGGCCATAACGTTATTATTTGATTTTTGTTTTGATAACTAATTCTATGCCAACATTTTAAAAACTATTAAATGGTATTGGTATAAAGAATCTATAAACTAGAATTTGTGTTTGCTCATAAAATGTTGAGGGAAAAAAGAGCTTTTTTTATTACAAGGTTTCTCAGAGCCTTGAACATACTAAAATATAGTATGAATTGCCAAATATCAGATTTCAGGATCTCATCAAATATAATTTCTTAAAATAATTAGTGATATTTCCTCATACCCCATCAATCCATAGGACACACGAGATGAAAATTATTTAGGATGTATACAAAAAGACCTTAGGGCTCTTTGTTTTTAATGCTGAAAACAAAAGATTTTATTGATACTGACAAATCATGAACTTCTAATAGCAACAATGAGGGGAGATGCTTTTTTGGAAAGTAAGAAAATAAATTGGGCAAAGTCTGTAAATATTTAATACTTGTAATTAATTTAATTAATTTTATAGAAACTCCTTTTTAAAAAAAATTAATTTAATTAATTTTATGGAAGCTCCTTTTTTTTTTTTTTTTCCCCAGGAAGGCCCACGCAAGTTCACACTTTATTGGAATCTTAATAGAAATCAGATGTGGGTTTACAAACAATTGACACCTCAATTGCTAGGGTCAAGTGTCCACTCAGTCCAGTAGCCCCCATTTTGCTAATTATTTTCAATATGTATTGTGTCTCTTGTTCCTCTATCCCTCCATTACTGCTGCCTTTTGTGTTACAGTTACATCTTTTCCAGTGTACCGTTTTCATGCCTTTGTTGTTTCTTTCATTATATTTTTGAGTTACATTCTTAGTGGTTGCCCTGGAAGTTGCAATTAGCATATTCATTTATAAGTTAGTTCTGATATATATCAAGTTCATTTAAATAGGATGCAAAATATTTGCTCCTAAATGACCCCAATCTTTCCCTTCTCCCTTGGTCTATAATTGTCAAACAAATTATATGTTTGCATAAGTCCATCCCCACAGCTTTATAATTATTGCTTTATACTGTTGTCTTTTAAATTAGAAAAAAAGTTGCAAATAAAAAATGCGTATGTACTGTATTTTATATACCTATGTATTTTTTACATCTTCTTTAATTTTTTTTCTTTATTGAATTTTTTGGAGAGAGAGGAAGTGAGAGGGAGAGAGATAGAAACATCGATGAGAGAGCATCGATTGGTGGCCTCCTGCATGCCCCCCCACTGGGAATCGGACCCACAACCTGTGCATATATCCTGACTGGGAATTGAACCAGTGACCTCTTAGTGCATAGGTCAATGCTCAACCACTGAACCACACTGGCTGGACCTTACATCTTCTTTACATGTTTCATTTTTGGCCTGAAATGCTCCCTTTAGTGTTTCTGATAAAGAAATTCTGTTAGAGACAAATGGTCTATGTTTTTTTTTTTAATCTGGGAATATCTTAATTTCTTCTTCATTTTTGAAGGATAATTTTACTTGATATAGAACTCTTGGCTAATAATCTTTTTCTTTCAGCACTTTTTATTTATTTATCTTTATTGTTGGAAGCATTACAGATGTCCCCCCTTTATTCCCCCACTGAACCCTTCCACATTAAATATGTCATCCCATCCTGTTCTAGCTTCCATGGTTTATGATGACAAAGTAGTTGTTAGTCAGCTGTCGAGGTAGGCTTCCTTTTATGTGATGAGTCACTTTTCTCTTGCTGTTTTCAAGATTCATTGGCTTTTGGCTTTTAGTAGTTTGACCATGATGTGTCTGGGTATGGCTTTATTTGAAATCATCCTACTTAGAGCTTAGAAAGCTCCTTGAATATGAAATTAATGTTTTAATAATTTTTTATTACTATTTTTTCAAATATTAACTTTGCTTTAAGTCTTTTTGTTTGTTGTTTGTTTCTGCCTACAAGATTTAATTAATTTATTTATTTTTGCTTGAAAGTCAAAAATCTCGCCAGCATATATCTAAGTGTTCTTAGTATAGAGAGCCCAGAATAAATTGCAGAAGCTGTGGAATCCAGGTAAAACTCAGAAACTTTCTAGTTACATAATCCTGACTAAATTCTTTCTCGTGTTTAAAACTGAAATGATAATAACGAGCATGTGTAACTTTTCAAGGATACAGTGAGAAACACTGTCAGAAAATCATATGTGAAAGTAATCTGGGACTGATGAGGTGCTACATAGACTCCATGTATACTGTTAATGTTACTTAAAACATCATGCTTTCTTTCACGTTGATTGCACAAAATATGTTCATAAAACAAAATATAGGAAACAAGATGAAAAAGTTGGCAATTAAATATAACAGGAAGGATGTGTTATAATTCTCTAAACGCTAATCACCTAATTAAGAGTGGTATATATCTCGCGTGGCCAGTGTGGCTCAGTGGTTGAGCATCGACCCATGCACCAAGAGGTCGCCGGTTTGATTCCCAGTCAGGGCACATGCCCAGGTTGTGGGCCCGATCCTCAGTTGAGGGCATGCAGGAGGCGGCCGATCAATGTTCTCTCTCATTGATGTTCCTATCTCTCTCTCCCTCTCCCTTCCGAATCTCTCTCTAAAAATCAATAATGAAAAAAAAGTAAAAAAATAAAAAAGGAGTGGTATATATCTTGACTTTGATTTTCACAAGGTAGTTAAAATCACTTTTTTGGTAGTTGGAGTGATCTTTGTTATCCTACCCCATATATTTCCTTAGAAGGAACAGTGCTACTATTCTAGTCACCAGAGAAAAGAGGGCTGGAGGGAATAAATGTTACACACACATCTCTAATTTCACCCCTGCCCCTCTCATGGACGAACTCAGAACAATTGACACAAGCAATTGACAAACTGAGAGGCTGAGACAAAGATGCTTTCTGAGTTTCCTCATAATTTATCTTTGTTTCCTCCTCCCCGTCACATGCCACCAAACCTCTACAAGGTCTCCGGCTGGTAAGAGTACGTGATGTGTATTACACTGCACCCTGGCTTTCAGAATCATAATTTTGTCTAATTACCATTGAATCCATAATTGCAAAGCATAAGCCACACACCAACTTCAGGCAAAACTGTTGTGGTAACAAATAACATCAGTAGCCAATGGTTGATCGCAATAACTGTTTCTCTCTCCTGTTACATATAGGCTGTGACTCAACTTGCCTCTGCTTGGTTCCGCGAGATGTGGATTTGCATTCTGAGGCCAAGCTGAGGCACTCCTGCCTGTGACATGCCATTCTCATGCCAGTGGCCAAGAATGCAGAAGAGCTTACCCTAACCACACAGTCACCCTTTGCCTTCCACTTGGTCATGGAAAGCAGCATAGTTCATCCCAGCCCATTGACCACAGCATGTCCTGGGGGGAAACCCAAAGTCAACCAACAGAGCTGGGCATTCTTTACTCCCACAGAACGCATGTGCAAGTCACACCATTGTGAGCGGAGAGACGTCATTCTAGTATGGGGAAGGAGAAGTAATCCATTTTCATACTGGCCAGGTGGCTTTTGCTCCAGAAGAAATCTAAAACATAATGAGGCATGTGAGAGACGGCCATCCGAACAAGAATATGCAGAACAAGACCTGGGAATAGAATGACTTTTGAACTTAATTTCCACAGATTCAAATGTATGAAGAATAATGCATTTTAACTTTTCCCTGGCAATTTAACATTAGGAGAGGTTCCATGTTATCTGAAACCAAATGATCGATTGTAACGCATGCCAGTGCCTGAAGTGGGACACCTGTCCCCTGGCCCAGGAACAGGAATACATTTCTTGGGGGAGCTGGTCACTGAAGAGGCGGTAAGGGTGTGCTAGTCCAGTATGGTCTCCTGTCTCATGCATTTCTCTTCCCTCTCATGTGAAACATAGACAAAGCTTTTCATCAGGAAGCAAGGGGGAGCCTGCTGTTTACGGGCTATTCTCCTTGCTCCGTTAAAGATTCCTTCCTAAGAGGAGTGAGTAATCTGTCTCACTGTTTCTCATGATACCTTTGCTGACTTTCTGTGGCATGACAAGCTGTGAAACAGGCTATGACCCTTAGGCAGCAGGCTAGAGAAAAGGCTCCGGCTTTGATGGGCAGACCCACGGGCCCCCATGCTCCTTCTCTAGAGCAGAGCTTTTCCATAGAATAGAACAGAATGTGAGCCGCACGTAGAATCTGAAATTTCCTAAGAGCCACATTAAGAACTAAAATATCAGGTGACATTAAATTTAACAATGTGTTTTATTCAACTCAGTCTATTCACACTATTATTATTTCAACATGTAACCAATATAAAAATTATGACTGAAATACCCTATCTTCTCTTTTCTGTATTAAATCTTTGAAATCCAACCTGCATTTTATACTTAGAGCACGTCTCAGTTCGAGCAAGGCACATTTCAAGTGCTCGTGAGGCCTGTGCTTGGTGGATACCTATTGGACAGTGCCGGTCTAAGGTCTGAGTTTTATTTCCTTTGGAGGATGGGAGACATTGTGATTTCTTCAATAGCTTCTTTGCTAAAGCAATCCAGAGGTGCATATTACATAATAGCAAACCAGCAGAACCGTATTCTATTCTTTATAAAAGGGGGGTTTATACTCTACCTTGAGCCTCATCTGCTTCTTTGTATCTGTTTTCACTTAGTTCAGCACACCTGTTGCTAAAATTACAAAGCCTGACTTGTTACCTGGTTGAGAAATATTCTAACTTACCAGGTCAGTAGATCCTTGGTCTCCTAAAAGTTTAGGACTGGATGAATTTTTAACTCAATTCTTTTTTTCTTAAATATGTTTTTATTGATTTTTTAGAGAGAGAGAGAGGGAGAGAGACAGAGAAACATCAATTGGCTGCCCCTGCATGCCCCCTACTGGGGATCGAGCCCACAACCAGGGCATGTGCCCTGACCAGGAATCGAACCAGCGACCTCCTGGTACATGGGTCGACACTCAATCTACTGAGCCACACTGGCCAGGCAAGAGCAATTTTTATAAACTGTAATAGTTTATAAACAGATATGTGAGCTACTCATGGGTAAAGCTTGCAGTATTTTTAAGGGCATAGAATATTTCATAAAAATTAACAGAAAAATTCAACATATATTTCAACGGAGGTAGAAATATTTAAAGTCTTTATAATTATATCCCTTTTACTTCAATTAACAAATTATTAGTTGCTAGTTCATACTCTAGCTAAAGTGCAAAGCTCAGCTAAAGATATTTGTACACACAGAGCAATAAAAAAGGGACATTTTAAATTCCAATAACAAAGTTTACATAACATCGACCTTAAACTTGATATATTCGATGTTGTCTAATAAAGATAATTACTTTGGGTTGTAATGTAATGTCATAGTGTGTGACCATTCACAGTAATAGAGAACTTTATCTGACTGCCAATAAAATAGCAAAAAAAAAAAAAAAATCCATTTAATGAAGTTCCAAGATGTCATAACGATAATTACCACACCGAAGGGATATCTCACTTGATTAAATCATTGCATAGAGATTTTAGCAGCAGTTTCAACTATTCTATCATCTATCAACGGTAGATAAAGTGAGAAAGCCTCTTTGAACATGTATGCATGTTTTTACCCTCTTTATGGATACATGTCTTTAAAACACAAAAATCTCATTGTATGGTTCAATTATGAAAGGTTCCACTATAACGTTATGGAGCGTATGGGGCGTATGTACTCAGTCACATAAAATTCTGGTCTCTATTATTGATCACAATTACAATGACTCTATAATGCTCTTATTTTTCTTTTCTATACCATTAATGAATTTTAGGAGTATTTAAATAAGATGTGTACAAGGCAGAATGAAATAATCATTAAAATTGCAGTCTCTGTAGTCACAATATCTACATTTAAGTCCTAGCTATGCAACTAGCTAGCTCTGTAATCTTGAACACTCTGTTAAAACTGCCTGTGCCTATAATTCAAACAATGATATGCTGCAATTTATAAAAAATGTACACCTTTTCCTCTTTGAATTGAGATACTTTATCATGTAAAAAAGGAAATAACAATTGAAAAAGTTAAAATATTTTCTAATCACATGAAGTGTTCCAAATTCCAAACAAAATTCATCACCAAGACTCCTTAGTAAACATACCTCTTCACACCCTGACCTCTATATTTTCTATTGGAAGATTAATAACATGTATCTTAGCAACAACACCTGGACCCAAGGCACATGGGAAAGTCTTGGCAGCATTCAAGGTTAAAATGCTGTAAGCTTAAATTGAATGCCAAGAAACTATATGCCGTTTTGCCTCTAAAATATACTAATAGATGTGTACAGATGGAAAAGAGAAAGAAAAACCGTTAAAAAAAAGGAAAAAGAAGAAGGAAGAAAGAAATGAAAGAGGAAATGGAAAAAGCTTAATAGATAGGTAAATAACTATCAAGCATGATAAAGGAGAATGATCTAATTTAAGCCGATATAAATTTAGGTATTTATATAATGCCCATAAATACTTGGCCAAGTGATAGGCTTGAGATCATAACTACGAGAAGAAATAAGTACATGATTATTGATTACAGAAGAGTGTTTCATAAGCATGAACAAACTGTATTAATGTCGGCAATACCTACATAACATTTCATGGGCAAAGAACTAGGAAGCACAGGAGATGCTGATTTTCCTATTGGGGCTAGACATGAACAGTCTCAAGTACCTCACCGGCAAAGTTATTACAATAAAGTCAAGCAAAGTGATTAGAAAATATTGATGTTATTCTTATCCTCAACTCTATACATGTAGAAATTGTAGAACAACTCTGAATGAAGACATTTTTTTCAATGGATGTAAGAAAATTAGAATCTCTTACAGTCCTAAGTGTGGAACAAGACAGAGAATGTGGATTGAGGATTCCTCGAGATTGGGGAGTGGATTGTGAAATTCAGAAAAGATTGAAGAGGTGAGTATTTCTAAGGAACGTCGCTGAGATGGAGTCCATGTGCATTAATTTGCCTGATGAATCCTAAGGCAGGTTGAAATTAACAACCCCAATTTAATTATTCTGACTTAAAGACAACATCTTAAATTATAGTGGCTTGGAACCCATTAAAAGATTTATGTAATCTATTCATTTTGACTTACAATTTTGATCATTATGTTCATATTCTATGAGTCTGAAAAATGACATGCCTTAAAATTCTTAAAATCAATATATTAATATTTGAATAATTTTGAGAATGGATCTTACGAAAATATTAGATATTTAAGGTTGAATTCTTGGCTCATATAGGGCATGGAGAAATGGTTTGAGTCTCGAAGAGGGAGTCACAGATTGTATACCTTGGCAGGGGCACTTTGTCATAAAGAGATTTTTTTTTTTAATCTTCATCCAAGGATATGTTTTTAATTGATTTCAGAGAAAAAGGAAGGGAGAGAGAGCAGGAAAGAGAGAAACATTGATGTGAGAGATAAACATCAAGCAGTTGCCTCCCACATGAGCCCCAGCCTGAGATCAAACCCACAACTCAGGTATGTGCCCTGACTGGGAATTGAACCCGTGACCCTTCAGTGCAAAGGACAACCCTCCAACCAACTGAGCCACACTGGCCAGGACTGTCATAAAGAGATGTATTTTTACTTTCTAACATAATTGCAAGGGTGAAAACAGCAGAGTGTAAAAATGAAAATAAGACCCCAAGAGCATTTCAGGGGAAACAGACACACACACACACACACACACACACACACACACACACACACTTAGAATGTTTCCACGGGAGGAAACAGGAAGTGGTGGAATAATAAATATGCATTTTTTTCTTATCAGAAAGTGATCCTAGAACTCATTCTGTTTATGTTCTTATTTTGTAACAGAGAGTAAAATATAGAAAATGAAAAATTGGTTCCTTCTCTCCTGATTCCAAGTTAAGTACTGTTGTTTTTTCTCCTGTGCCATTCAAAGTACACTAAAATAAACAAATAATAGAAGTCAACAAGTTAACATAAAGATTTAAGATATTAGTAGGTAGAGAGAGGCTCAGATGATCAGAGAAGTTTCACATAGGAGGAGGAGCTTCTGCGGGCTGTTGAGGGTGTAGATTTCATTCAGGTGACAATGGCACCACTGAAGGATATGTCTACTCTGTCATCCGGGGTTATAGAGGGCAAATCTCTTCTCATGTCTCTTCTAACTATGCAGCAACCAAGATTTTAGCATCCCTCTCAGCCAGGTATTCCCATTCATTTCTTACATTTTTAAGCAAGAATGAGTATTTCCAAAACACTTTCACATCTATTATTTCTTTTGATTAACACAATTACCCAGTATGAGACTGTTAACATTTTACTTATGAGAAAATGCAGGCTCAAAATGTTACCTAGTTTACCCATAGTCATATAGCTATTTAGCCACAAAGATGGATTTGCATGCAGGTCTTATGACTCCAAGCCTTGTGATCGTCACATCACAGCTAGGACTTATCCAGCCTGACACTGAGAACGTTCTTGGCCAATGGAGAATACTGGGAAAAGGTGCAGGGGGATTTTAAAAAGACTGCTACCCCCTTTTTTTTTTTGTCAAGGAGATGATTATAACTTTAATGTGTATTTAATTTTAAGGAATTCCAGCTCAACTGTCTCATAAATCTGTTTCCCTCAAGGCTACTTAGGTGTCCTTGGGCTTTTTTGTTGGCAGAAAGCTCAGAGATTAATGTCGCTGGGGTATGTCTAATGTCCCACATCATTATATGGCTCTTATTTGCACCATCTAACTCCATCTAGTCAAGGGTAAGGGAAGGATATGATAGGATTTCACTACGTTAAAAATAAGTACAGTTTACTGATAATGATATTATAAGTAGGTATTAGGAAAGGCCAAAACACAATGTTGTTACGTTTCCGTAGAAACCAAGTCATTTGCACGTCTAGGCTTTATTTCATCTGGATCCAAGTTGAGTCGACCAGTGATTTTGCAAATTCAAGACAAAATCAGTCATGTCATTAAAGCAACAACAACACTGACCAAACAGTTAAAAGGTAGTCACGTGGATGATGTTTTATAGTATACTATTGTAGGGGAGGAAAATCATTTCTCTTTGCCCTTCTAGGTTCTTGGCCAAGTCCCTCCTCCCCCCGTTGTAACAGAAGGCAGATTAACAGAAGAAGAACAAACAAAAGTTAAATGATATGTATACCTCTTGCATACATGGGAGATAACCAGGAAAACTGAGTAAACTCCCCCAAATGGCCATCACATTAAATACCTTCTGCAGATAAAAACAAAAAGATATTTAGGGAGCAGGGGGAGCCAGGTATAAGAGGCTGTCAGGAAAAGCAGATTTTTGGATGCCGTTTCCATCACTAGAGATTCTAGAGATTTAGTCATCTTTCTCTTCCTAGTACAAGAGGAAGACATCCTTACAAATGGAGGTTTCCTTTAGGAATGTAAAAATCTTTTACCAATGGGTCATTTCTACTCAGTTTTTAGAGCTTGTCCTGTGCCTTCTGTTTCTTAAAAATAACCAGTTCAAGATCATCCTTCTGCCAAGGAGGCATACTTAGGGTCCAAACTGACAGCAATGGTTGGTGCATTTTGCATTAGACCAATTTACCACCTTTCATTTAGGCGCCGTAACAGGTATGCAGGCACACCACTCAGACTCCCCTTCAAGAAAGGACTTACTGCCCTGGCTGGTTTGGCTCAGCGGTTAGAGCGTCGGCCTCCGGACCAGAGAGTCCTGGGTTCGGTTCCCGGGCACGTACCTCCGTTGCAGTTTGTCCCCGGCCCCGGTTGGGGTCGTGTGGATGGCAACCAGTTGATGTGTCTCTCTTACATTGATGTTTCTCTCTCTCTCTTCCCCCCTCTCTCCCTCCTGCTCTATCTGAAGATGAATGCAAAAATGTCCTCGGGTGAGGATAAAAAAAAAAAGAAAAGAAAGGACTCACTTCCCAGATCTGGGGCCATCAGTGGAGCTGACAGCCTCCAGCTGTTAGCTCTTCTGAGTTAGCTTCAGGTCTGCAGCTAAGGTCACATTATTCTTGGGATGGCCTCTGGCCAGTGCCTGAGAGAGGTGGTGTTAGCCAAGGGCATGCTGTTTTTTTAAATGTGTTTTTATTGATATTTTAGAGAGAGAGTAAGGAAGAGAGAGATAGAAACATCAATGTGAGAGAGAAACATCCATCGGCTGCCTCCTGCACGCCCCCTACTGGGAATCGAGCCCACAACCCAGGCATGTGCCCTGACCGGGAATCGAACTGGGATCTCTCAGTCCATGGGACGATGCTCAGTCCACTGAGTCACACCAGCTGGGTGGCATGCTGTTTTCCCCCGTAGCTCTAAAATACAACTTTTATAATTCATATTAGAAATAATTGAAAATTCTTATCGGAATAAAAGCTCAGATATTTTAAAGCTAAAATGTCACATCCTCTATGAAATCTCTGACATCTCCAGGCATACTTATGTAAGTTTCTTGGTTCCATATATTATTCATCTTACTTCATAATGCGTATCACAGTGTAACTGTAATTATTTGGTGAGGCTGCCCTTTCTAAATCTGCCGGATGAAATGGTGTTTATTTTTTCACTGTATCTCTGTTAGGTGTATTAGTTGTCTCTATCTACAGCACACATTTAGGAAAGGGCATTAGTTCTCAGGAACACTTTGTCCCCTTTGAACAGTAGATTGCAAGAGATTAGAGGATTAAGAATGGAGAACATATCTGAGAATTGTAATCAGTCTGTCTCTGCTGGATGATCCACCCTTTCTTTACCCTCATCAAGAGACTAATAACTGGAATATGTACCAATTTAATGCTCAAACACTAGCACAGAAATTCACCTAAGAAATCATATTCAGTGATATTCAGTACCTCTGTGGAGTGTTTAAATTAGAAATCGTTCTTGAATTCTACATTTCAACAATGAAAAGGTATCTGACCAAAGGATACCATTCGAAAAGGGGAAATCTTACAACACAATGGAATTCTGAGAAATTATGCAACAGCAGAGCACCGCATTGTACATAAAATCCCTAGTAGAGTTGCACATACTATAAGAAAAGCTAATCGATAAGCCAGTTACCTCTTGTTATGGTTTGGTTTCTGAAAGCCTCTGAAATAAGATTGATAGCTTCCTTGGTAAATAATGTTGAACTATTGTAATATATAGCATATATGGAAATAACTAATAAATAAATGAGGCAAATTTATTATATAATCCTTAATCTCTAGATGATAAAATAACATGGTACCCATTTTTTGAAGGGGGGGCACTTTGCTTTTTAAATCACACTTTAATTGAAACAGCAAATACAATACCTTTCTTAACTCCATGCCATGATCATTGAAAGTTATAAAATTCAAATATATTTTTGGAAAATAAAAAGAATATAATTTCCTGGCAGGCAATAATAATAAAATAAAACAAGACCAGGAAAAAAAAAACACCCCTTAATCTAAACCTTTATATGTTTAGAAGGAACAAAAGAATTATAAATATGATGCAAACCAAATTATTAATACTTTTTCCTGTCTGAGCTATTATCCCATTGTTTTGTGTCATGTTCACCAACACAGTACACTATCTATGGAAGGTGGAAGGCAGGGATGGTGAACCACATTTTGCCATCAGGAAGTCAAGAGTAAGCTGGTGGCTGCACCTGTTCACAGCATGTCTCCAGGTTTCGAATCCAGCAGACAAAAGTGGGTCGAATCAAGATCAAGTGAACATAAATACAACCTGAATCTGTAGACTAAAATCTCATAACAAAGCTGGCAGAACCCACCATCAGGAGTGAGGCTAGTAAAAGAAGCACCAGAGTAGTCAAATTGAGACAGATGAAAACCCAGAGTAGAAATCTAAGTTCGAGAAGCAGATAGCAATAAGCTGAAGTTGATGACAGCACCCATAAAAGGAGCAAATGAAAATTTGAAGTATAAAGAGTATATTACTACGATTTCTTTGACCTAAACATTTCTATCCCTAGTTTATAAATTCACGGAGTATAGCTTCAAAGTGATGCCTAATATGTAAAGTAAAATTTGGACATTGTTAGTTGTATTTATCACATGTCCATGTTCCCTTTACAATAAGAGTCCCCCTTATCCATGGGGGACACATGACAAGACCCACAGTGAAGGTCTGAAACCGTGGATAGAACCTAACCCTATGTACATTTTTTTACTATACAACATACTTATAATAAAGTTTAATTTATAGATTAGTCACAGTAAGACATAAATAACAAATATAATAAAATGGAACAACTATAACAATGTACAGCAATAAAAATGATGTGAATGTGGTTTCTCTTTCTCAAAATATCTTATTGTACTGTACTTACCCTTCGTTTGATGATGATGTGAGATGATAAAATGCTGTGTGATGAGATGAAGTGAGGTAAATGAGACATTATTAAGTAAAATTACAGTTACTTAAACACAATCGTTGTCATACTGAGACAATCAGTCTCATAATCAAGAAGGCTACTAAGTGACTAAAGGGCGGGAGAGTGTACAGCGTGGATATGCTGGACAGAGGGATGGTCTGTGTCTCCAGTGGGACAATAGGGAAGGTGCAAGATTTTTTTCACACTACTCAGAATGGTGCTCAATTTAAAACTTGTGAATTGTTTATTTCTGAATTTTTCCATTTAATATTTTTGGACCACAGTTGCATACCGGTAACTGAAACCGTGGAAAATTGAAACTGCGGATAAGGAGGACTACTGTCATCGGTAAGTGTTAACATGGTTTTTGCATTTCTTTGAAAGTAAAAACTGGACACACCCACGGATTTGACTTGGTTATGTTTGAATGAGTACAATCAGGAAGACTTGATTCAAAGTTCAGCCATTCTAGAACTATGTTGTCTTTGTCTTATCAGAAGGTAACTTCATCAAAATTTTCTAAGGCTATTAGATTTTAATTTTGATGAGAAGTACATCTGGAAATTGGTTGTTTAAGAAGGTTTCCTTTTGTGAGTATATTCTTAAACCTACTGAGATGTAGTTTACCAAAAAAAAAAAGAGCCACACACACACAGGTTTGTACTGTAAGAGAAAATAGCACTACTAAATTTATCATCAGACTTCTGTTCAAGGGTATTTTTTAGAATATCAGTATAGGATTATGCATACAGTCTCTCTTTCTGAAGCGCTGTGGTTGATTAAACAGCTGAGTAGAAAAGTTTGAGCCAGGGGAGCTCACAGAGAACCCTCATAGTCATTCTTTTCTCTATGACCTCAGGCCAATTGCTTTATTTTTATGTTTATTTTTTGTTTTGTTTTCTTTTTCCTCACTTATAAACCAAGATGACACATTCCATCTTTCTCCTTCATTGGGATTTGGGAGCATTAAGGCATTGACTGATTGAGGCATGTTTGATTGATTTTTATTTTTCACCATGTACAAGTACTTCACGAAACCAATACACTGGATATTAGAGTTAGGATGCCTCATAATATATTATATTACATGTGTTTGTATCCACAGACTCACAGGCCACCAAAAGTAAGTGATTTAGAATTTCTAATATTTAATTTCATATAAAAAATTCATGTGTATTTTTATTATCTCCCTGTTATTTTAATTATAAATTAACATAACATTCTTAAAATTATTATTAGTGACAATTATACAAAATTCAATTAAAGATTATAAAGAAATTCTTTGGGTATTAATTCACTAAAAAAAAACTAACAATCTAATACGGATCTTCTAAGGTTAATAATGTTCAAATATAAAAGATATTCAAGTTTCTATTGTTTTCTTTCCCTCCAATATGCCATGTTGTGTGTTTGTATTAAGAAAAATGGAAGTTCGGTATGTTGAACATCCTAAACATACACAATGTTATGGGTCACATATCTCAATAAAGCTGGGGAAAAAACTACAAAATAGTCATTCATTCACTAACCAAGCAGTCAAAGATACTGCCCAGTGTTACTGCCAGTGACAGTATACACATATAAAACAATCACATATCAATGGAACTTAGAGTAACTATGGCAATTAATGAATGTTTTAGTAACTAAGTCACTAATTAGAGTTAGCATTGCTTTTCCATCATCAGTCCTACATCTTTCTGGTCTTTGGTGTTTAGGTCTTTTGCTCTACTTGCCAGGAAGAGATATGTGTTTCATACCCTAAGTTAGTTACCTCTTCCCTCTACAGTCCAGGCTCTTGGAAGAGAGTGTGGTACAACTCTTACCATTATTTTGTGGTTAGCTTCTCTAGTTCTGCATCTCCAAAAGAACTCTGAATTCTTGGAGGACATGTTAAGTTGCATTTGTCTTTGGGTACCCAGGACCTAAAAAATGTATGTGGCATATCTGGGTCCCTCCATGTTTGTTCCACAAAAGAATAGATCTTTAAAGGGCAACAGTTTGCACTTGTGAATAAGGTGTTACTTCTGTAGGTCCTCATAATGGATTCTCCTTCACAGTAGCGTCGCCGACAAGTTCCTGATCAGTAACCAGCTGCCTGAGGTGTGTTTTACTCTACCTTTTTGTGTCTAGGCTACATGCTTGGGTTTCATGTGCTCATGGAGGGAAGCAGAATTTGCCACCCCAAAATATGTATATTAGGCATAAGGATTGGTTTAGGCTAATTATTTTTAAGAAAGCCCAGGCATAGGAAAGCTCTAAAACTTAGAAGTTACTTTTTGGTAAGAGTTATTTACATGTGTAAGGGAAATCTCCTTTCCTAAGGTGTCTCCTTAGCTGTACAAGGAAGGGGAGGGGTGACTATCTCTAGAAACTCTTACCAGTGCAGAAGGCAAGGGTTGAAATCTGCATAACAAACAGCCTTGTTTACCTGGGTTTCCTGGGAACCTCCCACAACCGCCTGCCTACCCCAACATCTTCTTTTGTCTTTAGCTGAAGCTGATAGTTGAGACATGGGCTTCTGCCATTTCCCAGTTACTCAGTTTTCCCAGGTCTCTTCCACGTATACACGTTATATAACTTTTGTGTGTTTTTCTCTTGTTAATCTGTCTTATGGCAATTTAATTATTAGGCCAGCCAAAGAAGCTACAAGGGAGGGAGAACATTTTCCTCTCTCGCACTCACACATAGAAGGCTTCATGTCATCGATTTGGGAGGTGACATGTTTAGAAGATGTCATTAATGTTTCATCACAGTTAAAACAATTGCAGAGTATAAAAGGCAAGCAAGCATAGTTAAGCCTGGCATTTTATCTCAGCTGAGGAGAGTTTTATTTTTTTCCTCACTCCAACTAATTTTCCAATTTCTGACACGGACTAGGTGTCCTACAATTTATTGCAATCCTGACACTGACTACCGGCTACCATCAGACTCCCCGATGAAGGGCTCAGTTCCATGAGCATGCCCTCACCTCCATGCCAGCCACAAGTATCAGGTCCCCAGATGACCCACAGGGCTGTCCTCCTTAACTCCAAAGTCAACGGCACCACCCCCAGGTTCAATAATGTGCTAGAATGAGTCACAGAAGTCAGGAGAAATGCTATATTATTATCCTGTATTATAATGAATACAAGTGAACAGCCAGAATAAGAGGTATATAGGAAGAGGTCCAGAAGTGTCCTGAGCACAGGAATGTTTGTCCCTGTGGCGATGGGCTCAGCCACCTTCCAGCAATGTGGATGTTTTTGACAATGCAGAAGTGCCCTAAGCTCTGTTGTTTGAGGGTTTTTAATGGTTCATTGGGCGTGATTGTAGCCCTTGATGACTGACTCAATCTAGCTCCCCCGCCTCGCAAAGGTTAGGGTTGAGGGATGGAAGTGCTAGGCTTCTAGTCAAGTTTGGTCTTTCTAGTGCCCAGTTCTCTTCCCGAAGCTACCGAAGGGGCCCACCAAGAGTCCACACACTCAAACAGAGATACGCCTGTCATCCTCCCACTCGGGAAGCTCCAAGGGTTTTAGCAGCCTCAAGGGTGCCTGGAACCAGGGCAAAGACCAAATCTCTTCCTACCTGGACCACAGATGACAAGACACTCATTCCTGGGAGGATGTAATTTAGTAGAAAAAAGGTAGGTGGTTGGAATCCACACAGATTCAAATTCTACTTCCACTCCTTACTCTATACATGTAAAACGTTTAGTGTTCAGTTTCCTCACTTATCAAAAAGGGAATAAGCAGAGTTAAATGACGTAAGGTATGTCAGACATAGCGCACAGAGCTGGCAACACGCAACAGAAAAACGAGTTATTTAAACCCAGGTCTTTCTTCTCCATTCTTCAAAGGAGCAGCTACTTTCTGCCGCAAGGACTCGGCCCCGCTGCGCTAGTGTGAAAGCCGCCACCACAAACCCACGAGCAAAGGAGCACGCCTGTGTTCCAACAAAACTTTATTTACGAAAACAAGCAGCAGTCCACGTTTGGCGTCCAGGCCATAGTTTGCCCAGACCCCTCGTGTACATGATGCAAACTCAGAATGAAAATAATATAATATTCTATACCAGTTCTAAATTATATGTTGGGCATATAGGATGCACTTTGCTAAAAGAATCGTGCACTGTTTCCTCAAACTCTAACAACTTGATGTTTTGGGTTGAATTGTACCCCTCAAAAAAATAAATAAATAAATAAAAGTTTAAGTCCTCTTCAAGAGCTCCTCAGAATGTGACTTCATTGGAGAAGAAAGTCCCTCTGCAAAGGGGAAGCCTGGGCACAGAACCGGAGGGAAATAAAGCGCAGAGAGGCAGGGAGAGGACCACTTATAAGCTAGATAATGCCCGAGGCCCCTGGAAACGAGGAGAAAGACCCGGGGCAGAGCTTTCCCTAGTGGTTCCGAAGGAAACCCGGTCCCGCTAACACTTTGAGTTTGGACTTCTGGGTTCCAGGACTCCGAGACCTTACCTTCCTGTGGTTCTGAGCTAACGTCTGCGGTACTTTGTTAGGTCAACCCTACAAAATGAACTCAGAGTTTGGTGCTAGGAAGTGGGGTGCCGTGGTAACAGATACCAAAAACCGTGTGTCTTTGGAATTGTGTAGTGGGTGAAAACTGGAAGGATTTTGAGGTGCATGACAGAGAAATCCTAGATTAAAATTGCAAAGAGATTGAGAAAAAAAACTGAAGACCTAAGAATATATAATAAGATATTCCAAATAAGGTCATTTTAATAAATAAATAAATGATTAACTTACAAGGGAACTGAGTTATGTTTTAATATAAGAATTAGAAGATAACAATGAATGAGATAAATAGGAATCACAGGAAGAGGATAAAAGGCAGATTGGGAATTAGCAAAAATAAAAATAAAAGGTTAAGAATAAAGTACTTTCAAAAGGTATGAAACAGAGCCCGGCCCGTGTGGCTCAGGGATTGAGCATCGACCCATGCACCAAGAGGTTGCTGGTTCAATTCCCGGTCCGGCAACATGCCCAGGTTGTGGGCCAAATCTCCAGTGGGGGGCATGCAGGAGGCACCCAATCAATATTCTATCTTATCGATGTCTCTATCTCTCTCTTCCTCTCTCTCTCAAATCAGTAAAGAAAAAAAAAGGTATTAAATAGAGACGCAAATCTAGAAGTAAAATACTGACAACAGAGTATAAGATGAAGTGTGATGATAAAAGAAACACGTAGTTGGAGTCGGAGAACAATGGCAACATTCCAGGGAGAAAGACAAGGCAGCCTTTCGGGCAGGCTGATTAAATTTTGCTTAATAAAGTCTCGATGAAACAGATGTCTGGATACTAGGTGGTATTCCCTAAATGTATTTACTTTTCTGGTTAGCAAGAGTCTGAGGGCAAAGAGTTACACAAAGTCTTCTTTTTCTCTGACCTTGGGTGTGCAAAGGACAGGACAGCCTAGAATTTCAGCATAAATTTTAATATTTGTCAGTGAGGTTAAAGCCCTTGGCAGAAGGACGGCAGGAAGCATCCTCGGAACCTAGTAAACCTGCAGCCCTCTGGCCTGGGACATGCTCTGCTGCCTACTTTATTTTGTAAGGAGGAAATACATTTAAATTCAGAGTATTGTGTTACTTGTTCAAATATGCAACACACCTCCTCCTAAAGGAATTGTCTCTCTTTTCTAATGATAATTTGGTATTTATTAATGTATCATTCTGCTAAGTTTCATAGTCTTACTCATTTCATAGTCTCTTGCTGGGATCTAGAAATCTTATATTCTTTCAAAAACTGCTGATTTGACTGGACAGGATAACAAATATCAGTTTCACTTTCCCCATGTTTCAGTCTTGATAAAATTTGATGTCTCTATATTTAAAAAGCAGTCATCATTTGGTGTTCTCTGCTGATGTGGAATGATCAAGCAAACATCCAGCCTGTTCCTGTTTGAATTACACTTGGAAGCGTAATGTGGCCACTCATAAAGACTCACTGCAACTTTAAGAAAACAATGAATCCAGAGAGTCTATGGGAGGACCTAGGGCTGAGGGAAGTTCTCCAAGTCAATATAACTAGGAGAATCCTACACGCAAGAACCCAACAGGAAGCACTCTATGCTTACACTAAAGCTATTATGGTAAGTGAAATGAGCCAGTGAGAGAAAGACAAATACCATATGATTTCATTTATATATGGAGTTGAATGAACAAAAGAAACAAACAAAATAGAAACAGACTCATAGATACAGAGAACAGACTGACAGCTGTCAGAGAAGAGGAGGTTGGGGTGGAGGGGGCTGGGTGACAAAGGTGAAGAAATTAAGCAGTCGAAATTGATAGTTGCAGAATGACCACAGAGATGTAGATTACAGCATGAGTAATATAGTCAATAATAAGGAGAGAAATAGGCCTGGGGCCAGGTGGGGGCCTGAGGCAGGGAGGGGACTACTCTATCAAGTACATGCTTTTCTAACCCCTTTGCTGTACATCTGAAAGTGATACAGAGTAATACCGAGTCTAAACTGTAACGGAAAAGAACAGTAAAAGCTCTAGGTGCTAACTTTCCCTTCCCTTCTCTTCCTGTTCCCTTCTACAACTACTGTTCCATCCTGGCCCGTGGCCAACGTGGACCTGGCTTGCTGTGTGGGCACACACTGGATCACATCCATTCTTTTTCTTGAATAAATCCTTTTTGGTGACGAAACACCTAGTTTGTATTATTTTTCAGTCGATACTGCTAAGCATCATCTCTGCTTTGAAACTGGGAATGCACGGCGGCGAAGGCGTGTTACGAGCACCGTCTATGCACAGAATCCTAGGGAAAAGTCATGATGAAGACGGGCAGAATGAGCCCAGACTCTGAAAGCAGGTGCTTGGGGTAGAAGGGGAATCCTTCTGGGAAGTCTTTCACATCACAGCCTGTGGAACATTGAGTCCCCTCCATGGTTAGGTAAGACAAAATGATAAATTAAAAACAAACAAATAGACTTTAATGGTGTAATTTTCCACTTTAGCAAAAAGTTCTGCATCGGGCCATAAAGAGGTAATTAAAGTCAAGCTGTTCAGGAAATTAACTTTGATAGCATTAGAAGGGAAGTCATAATACTCTAGATAGAGTATGTCATGTTCAAACATGCTTAACATGATTTCGAGGAACGAATTGAGAAGTGGTGGTAACAGAGCGTCCAGTTCTGCATCCCCTTGGCATTGTTAAAGCCCCACATGAAATCAGAAAGCACCTCTACCTGTATATTGACAGTACATCTTTCAGCTTCAGGCATAACTCAGATTGGACCTGTGTCTTGACTGAGTCATAAGGATATACTATGCATTTATAATGAAATATAGTCTTCTTCCTGAAGAAAAGATCTTGATGACTTTCATTCTTTTTCAACTGTTGTAAAAAACAAACAACCAAATTTACCATCTTAGCCATTTTTAAGTATACAGTTCGATCACGTATATTTACATTTTTGAGAAACAGATCTTGAGAACTTATCCGTCCTGCAAATCTGACATTCCATACCCATTACACAACAATTTCCATTTCCCCTACTCCCTCCAGCCCCTGGTAAGTAACCACGATTCTGCTTTAGATACCACAAACAACTGGAACCATACAGCGTGTGTCTTTTTGTGAGTGGCTTATTCACTTGGCATAATGTCCTCAAGGTTTATCCACATGTAGGCTGTGACAGGCCTTCCTTTCTTTTTTAAAGACTAAACAATATTCTATTGTATGTATATAACACTTGTTTATTCATTTATCTGCTGATGGGCATTTGCATTGCATCCACCTCTTGGCTATTGGGAGTAGTACTACTGTGAATGTGGGTGTGCAAATACCTCTTTAAGACCATGCTTTCAACTCAATCGTATATATACCCAGACATGGGATTGCTGGATAATATGGTGATTCTATTTTTACTTTTTTTGAGGAGCATTCATAACATTTTCCAAGCAGGTACGCCATATACAATCCCACCAACAAGGCATAAAGTTTCCATTTCTCTACATTTTCACAAAAACTTGCTATTTTGCGTTTATTTGCTTGTTTGCTTGTTCAATAGTCAACCTAAGTGTTGTGAAGTAACATCTCATTATGGATTTGATTTGCATGTCTCCGATGATTAGTGATGGGGAGCACCTTTCCATATGTTTTTTGGCCATTTGTGTATTTTCTTCAGACAAATACCTATTCAAATCCTTTGCTCATGTTTTAATTGGGTTATTTTGTTTTTGCTCTTGAGTTGTAGTTCTTTATATAGTCTGGACATTAACTCCTTATCAGATATACAATTTGCATATTTTCTCCCCTTTCCCATAGGTTGATTTTTATTCTCTTGGTTTTGTCTTTTGGTTCACAAAAGTATTTCAACTTTGGTGTAGTTCCATTCGTCTAATTTTACATTTGTTGCCTCTGATTTGGGTAGTATATCAAGAACTCATTCCAAGTCCAAGGTCATGCTTTTCCCAAAGGTATTCTCCTGTGAGTTTATAGTTTTAATTTTAGATTTATAATAATTGTGGTGATCGTGTGTTTTTCCCCCTTCAATCTGTTAATTTATGTATTGCATTGATTGGTTTTTGTATGTTCAACTGTCCTCGATGACAGGAATAATCCCACTTGGACATGGTGTATAATCCTTTGAATGTATTATTGAATTCAGTTTGCTAGTATTTGGTTGAGAATTTTTATGGTCAGTGTTTATCAGGGATATTGTCTATAGTTTTTTTCATAGTTTCTTTGCCTGGCTTTGATATCAGGATAATGTTGGCTTCATAGAAAGGGCTTGGAATAGTGTGGCTTTGAGGAGTAGTAAGCAGAGCACATTTCAAACTGCAGAGGCCTGGGGGTAACTGTTTTTAACAAAAAAAATGTTTGGAGAAGTTGGTGGACAGAAGCAGGCACAGACAGAGAAAAAAAATTTGCTTGACACTCCAGGGGATAATCTTTAGTGCTTCCCAAAGCCTGGTCTATAGACCGGTCCAGACACTCAGACTCTCCTAGGTCTATTACAAAATGGCCCATGAGAAAAATGACTATAAATTTATTTATACTCTTCAAAGAGAAGTCTTTAAAGAGCTAAAGTTTAACTCTGACTGTTTGGCTCAGAGGTTAGAGTGTCAGCCCTCAGCAGACCCCAGGGTCAAGGGTTCAATTCCCAGTCAAGGGCATGCACCTGGGTTGCAGGTTCGATCCCTGGCCCAGGTCAGGGTCCTGTGAGAGACAACCAATCCATGTGTCTCTTTCACATCAATGTTTCTCTCTCTCTTCCCATCCCTCCCTTCCACTCTACCTAAAAAAATCAATGGAAAAATATTTTCAGGTGAGGATTAATAACAAAAAAAGAGCTAAAGTTTAAAATAATCTTCTATCATGAGATTAAAACTTTCCTAATTTTAATGGCAACTGAGTTTTTTGATGACATAATGATGATAGCATTTACTATTAAAGTATAAAAAGGATTTTAAGAACATTTTCTTTATTGATTTTAGAGAGAGAGGAAGGGAGAGGGAGAGAGAGATAGAAACATCGATGAAAGAGAACATCTATTGGCCACCTCCTACATGCCCCCCACTGGGGATCGGGCCCACAACCTGGGCATGTACCCTGACTGGGAATCGAACCAGAGTCCTCTTGGTGCATGGGTCGACGCTCAACCCCTGAGCCACATCAGCCAGGCTAAAAAGGATTTTTATATAAATTCTGGAAGTACTTAAGTGCATGGAACGAAAAATGTGGCCCCCACATTGTACTAAGCATTGTCAGATGTGACTACATTGTGTTCGTTTTCCTCTTTCCTGAGAACACCCTGACCTCCTTTTAACAAATATGTCTCCTTTCTGTACCTACCTCCTTTAGCAGGATGGTCAGTCCAGATACCTGCTTCCAACTCCACCTGTTTGGTTTCAGATCTAGTCTCTTCCTACGCAAGTACAACTATGGCACAGAGGCATGACAACTGGAAACTCTTTTGTAGAATGACCTTGACCTGATGCTTCCTGCAATGGGTCCCACTTCCTGGCTCCCTGGAAGCACTCCCATCCACTCCCTGAGCCCAGTTATCCTTTCTGTAAATATCTCGTATTTAATTGATCAAGTTTTCCTTTTTTTAATGGCTAGCTGAAACATTTACTAAACAGCTATGTAAGCTTGAGGAAATTATATCTTTGCTGATAACAGTACCTGCCTTAGAGGTTACTGCAGAAATTAAATGAGTTATAGGTTAAAATGCTGAGCACATAGTTAGCTATTTTACCACCGTTATGGTTGTTACTATCATGCAGAGAGCACCATCACAGGCCACAAAGGACATTACAGACACATGGATACCTGCCCCGCGGCCATCGGGCGTTCTTATAAAAGTCAGCCGAGGGAAAGGGTAAAAGCTTAGGGGTTTCCTCTCACATATCCAACAGCCACCTTTAAAATCAATTTCCAATCATAAAACACGACCTTGGTTTAGAAATAACTGAAATTCATTTGCAGCACCTGCTTCTGAGCCCTGCTTCCTAATGCTGGCTTTTCACTCACCAATTATCTTCAGTGGTTTTGCTTATTTCAAAATCCCCACAGAATTCATTCAAATAAAATTCTCCAGGACATCAAAATTGTTCAATTGTAGCTCACTTCCTCGACAGCAAGTTATCAGTTACAAGGTACTTTCCCAAACTGCATAAAAATTAGAGAAAGAACATCGAGCGGTTTGGGCAGGAACCAGCAAAAGCAGAGCAGGTGATGGGTTGCTGAATATACGATAGAATTTATTAATAACCTGGCGAATCAATCAATCTTTGCTCACAATCCCTTGTTCCTAGGTAGCAAATTACCAAGTGAAAGCAAAACATGTGAACTCAATCTAAAAAAAGCAACAGAATGTCATTTCACTCACTTTACACATCCTTGCCCTTTAATCCCCTGGTCCCTTTCATGTGCCGTTCGATTCCAGGGGACGATTTGAATGTGTGGATGGATTTTTCCCCCCATAGAAGTAATTAGGGTGTTGGAGAGAGTGAGCCAAGCTGAAGAGTCCATGCTGATTAAAGGCTTCTGCCTTCAGTTATGGAGTCGACCTGAAATCTCTTCTCCCTATGGTGCAAAATGCACATAAATGAGATCGTTCCTTGCAGGAACCGGAGAAGGCATTGGCTATGCAGGGTTTTGTCCTGTGTGGAGCTCAAGGAAGCGAGCCCTCCTAGCACCTGGCTGCTCCTCTCCAGGAGTGGAATCACCTGGGCACCCCCAATGCTCAACTCTTACGCGAGCAGCTGGGAAAAGACTGCTCAACATCGTGGTGTTTTCACCCAGCGGCCTTACCACCATGCCTATAGGGAGACATAATTTTGGATTACTATTTTACCTTGCAAAATGCCCTCAGATTTTTACCTGTTTATTGCAGACAGAGATCAATAGCTTATATTCACAATCGGTTCCATGGCTACAGCTCAGCATCAAACCCAGTTGGCTACGTGTTTCCGTGAAAACTGACAAGTTTGGGGAGGGGAGGAAGAGAAGGAGGCCCTATTAAAGAGAAAAAGGGGAAAAAATGCACCTATATGAACGACTGCCCTGGCACGCTCCCTTCTCTGCTTTTGTCTTCGTGTCTCTGTGGATTGTGCTCGTGAATGCAGGCGGCCGTCTCCCCGGCTGTCGATTTCGCTGGCATTGCCTTCCGTCACCTTGGGCTGGAAGGTTCGCGGGGAGCCTTCCTCTTCCCGCAGGAGGATTTGGGCAGTGATAGTCTCCGGAATATACCAAACAGCAGGGTTTTCACCTTTATTTGAGGGGCTTCCAACAAAGCCAACAAGGTAAGTTATGCCCTATTATCTTGGTAAAAATATCAACAGTGGCCAGTAACATAGACACGAGGCAAAATAGGGTCAACGTGGAAATGCACTTAGTGTCGTGGCTGCCGCACAGCCCGTACATGTCAGTGAAGGTAATGATAACACCTACTGTTTCAACATTCAACTTTTTCCCTGGCTGGTTTGGCTCAGTGGTTAGAGCATCGGCTTGCAGACCAAAGAGTCCCCGGTTCGATTCTGGCCAAGGTACCTCGGTTGCGGTTAGTCCCTAGCCCCAGTTGGGGTTGTGCGGGTGGCAACCAATCGATGTGTCTCTCTCACATCGATGTTTCTCTCTCTCTCTGCCTCCCACTCTGTCTGAAGATAAATGTAAAAATATCCTCGGGTGAGGATTAAAAAAAAAAAATTGAACTTTTTTTCTCTTAAACTAGGTCTGAGTGATAGGAATTCTTAGAGTTCTAGTCACCTCCTCTACACTGATAAATCCCAAATCTCTGACCGGAGTTCCAGATATAAACAACTGATCAATTGAATCCAATATTCTCTTCAGGGTACCTCCCAGTCACCTCCAAACCATCATACTCAGAAGTGAGATTACCATCTTCACACTCAATATCTTTTATCCTGTCTCATCAAAAAAAAAGTTGGAACCCTGGGAGTCCTCGTAGATTCCCTACTCACTCCTCACGGCCAGTGGGCCACCAAGTCCTTCGATTATAGCTCCGGATCTTCTAAGTCATCACATCCTCTTCCTTACGCTTCCCACGGCCTTTCCTTTGCTCAAATGCACATTTTTTCCAAGGAAGTACTGCAAGATCGTCAGCATTCTTCCATTTGTTGTCCTTAAAATTATAACATATATATGAATGTAATACACATCTATTAGGTCAGCTACATGCTTTGTGGGCCTTGTACAGAATTAAAATGACAGTCTAAAAACTGTCAAACAGTGCTGTGAAAGGGACCAACTATATATTAAATGTTTCTTTTTCCACAGCCTCTCTGTCTGTCTTTTTCCTTTCTCTCCCTTCTTCGTGGTGATTTTTATTTGCTATTTAATTCACAGTCCTTCCTGCATGGGGACATTCCCAGGTGAGTAAAGAAACTCACAGGTACCCAGGGCCAGGCTCGTGATTCTGATGCAACAACTTCCTGGCCTACGGGCGTCCGGGTTCTTCTCCTAACACCTTCCAGACCTATTTGCCATGTCCTACAAGGTTGGGGAAGGCAATCACTCCTTCCCTCAGACCTGGCCTCCAACACTTGGCAGCCCTGTGACCTTCAAAGGATCACAACCTTCTTGCTGAGATATTACTGGTACCCAGATCAAGGGTGGGTGACAGTTTCTTCCCTGCCCAGTCACCTCCAGAAGAAGCAATAACTCATGATAAAATATTCATAGAGGATTACAAATTTTCCCTTTGTACAAAACAAAATGCAATGATTAATTATATAAACTTTGGAGTCCCAGAGCTTTGCTTCTGCCATTCACAAGCTGTATGATCTTGGATTAATTTCTTAAACCCTCTGAGCCTCCGACTTTTGAAGACGAGTCTGCAAAATGAGATCATAATATTACCAACTTTACACAATTGTTCATAAGGGCTAAGTAAACGATCATTATATTGCTTGGCTAATTCTAGCTCTAACTGCTAAAGTAGGCTACCTTATCCTATGTATTGCTTTCTCCTATGAATTCTAAATGATCTCTTATTAATAGTTCCACTATTGATTTATTTTGTTAGCATTTTCTTATTATAACTTTACCCTTCTCTTTATTTTAAAAATTTTGGTATTATTTTCTTTGTAGTGTGTCTTGAGAAAGTGACATGTAGTTAGATTTTATTTTAAACTATGGGGGAGCCCTGTAGGTGTGGCTCAGTGGTTGAGCGTCAACCCCATGCACCAAGATGTCCTGGTTTGATTCCCTGTCAGGGCATATGCCCAGGTGTGGGCCCGATCCCCAGTGGGGGCGGGGGGGGCATGCAGGAGGCGGGCAATCGATGTTCTCTCTCATCAATGTTTCTATCTCTCTCTCCCTTTCTCTCTCTCTCTCTCTAATATAAATAAAGAAACACACACACACACACACACACACACACACACAATTAACACCATGGGGGAGTTTCATGGGGAAATTTGATCTAAGTAAGTTTATTGGATTTAGTGATATGCTAACCAGGACCATACATTTTTACTATTACTTTTATTTTTCTTATTCCAGAGTTCTGCTTTGGATTATTTTTTTTATTACGTAGTGGTTTGGGAATTACACATTCTTTGGGATTCTTCTATTGGTTTCCCTTAAATTTTTCATACACATCTATTAACAGATGTTATTCTGTGTACTCCCAGCCCTGAAACAAAACAAACCCTCAGTCCCTTTTCACTTACTCTCTCCACCTCCTCCTTCCACGTTTCTTAAATATGAGTACCGAGTTTCCCTATGTTTCAGTTCCTTTTCTTTTTGGAATTGACCTTTTGTCCTTTTGGAGTGCATGCTGCACATGTTCCCCAGATACATCTGATGAGTCGTTGCCTGTCTGAAAACACACTTACTCTCCCCTCTAACTGAGTGCTATTCTATCCAGGTGTCACTCCCCTTCTCTCCTCTCTTTGCAGACACTGCTCTACTGTCCCCCCACTCTGGGTGGCAGGTAAGAAACCCAAGGCCGTGCAAGTCTCCTTCCAATGTGGGGAAACCGTGTTCGGCTTAGGTTTCCTCTCTTCCTTTTGGAAACTTTCAAGATTTTCTCTTCCTCATAATTGCAATTCAAAAAGTTCAGCGGAATGCATTTCCGTGTTAGTGGCTGTTTTACCTGTGCTCAGCGTCTGGCGGACCCTTTGAATCTGAAGACTTAAATCTTTACCAAGAAACGAGACTGCCCAGCATCAGCAGAGAATGTCCAGTATTCTTTAAAGATGGTCCTGGGCATCTAGTCAGCTGTAATTAAACTTCCACAGCTTGCCTTCCACTTTCATGCCTTAACAAGTCCTTACTTGTCGATGGTGCTTCAAGAATACCCAGGCACAGTGTGCTAGGAAGCAAGGAGCATCGTGATTTACAGCTCTTCGTTTCCATAGACTGTTTCCCCTGGGGGTAAGTGGAGACTTCTCCCACTCAACCCTCTTTCTGGGTTGGACCCCACAGGTACAGCCAGGAAGCGCCCAGCAACACATCATTCTCCTTTCTTAAGTCGACACAATTTTGTTAAGCACTCCTGGTTTGTACCTACCCCTCGCTGGGCAAGAATTTTGTGTAAATAAACATGTTGACTCTAAATGGTAGGAGGAAGGAAAGGCCACTGTAAGACCACTGTAAGACCCCGCCACCGAAACCTTCAGGGATGTTTTGTTTCTCTTCTGACCTTCAGACATTAAATCGTGACCTGACCTGATAGTTTTCCTGGATTTTTCTTTTTCCCGTTGGTTTTACCCTCATTGATCTACTTCTCAGTACAAGACTACCTCGATCACCCTGGCTGGTTTTGCTCAGTGGTTAGAGCGTCAGCCTGCGGACGGAAGGGTCTTGGGTTCGATTCTCGGTCAAGGGCATGTACCTGGGTTGCAGGTTTGATCCCCAGCCCTGGTTGGGGTCGTGTGGGAGGCAACCAATTGATGTGTCTCTCTCTTTCTCCCTCCCTCTCAAAAAAAGAGAACACCTCTGTCTACTTCTGTTTCTTATTTTGTGTCTGTGCGTGCCTGTGTGTGCGCGGATGGTGCATGTTGACGCTCTCGGGGAGGTCTGTGGCTGCCTGAGTCACTGGCTCGCTGTGCGCATTGGTGAGCGGAGTGCTGACCTCAGGGTAATAAATGATCCGTCTGGCTGGAGGACAGTGCGTAATGGGCATTGTGCATAGGCCAGCTTTATTTCAGAGCCGTGCTTTTGAAGTCGATCACTGTGTCTGAGACAGGGGAGACGTAGGAAAGCTGTGATAGAGGGAAAGGATTTACCCCTTTTTTAGATGAAAAAATAAATGTGAAAGAGCCCATAAAGTGACTAGGTATGTTATCAACTGAAGAGAGTTAAGGTATGCTGGTGAAAAAGAAGTCAAACTAATAATATGCTGACACAATTTATAAACAAACAAAACAGAGCAAAGCAAACCTCCCCTGTTATTTCTCAATCTGTGCCAACTTATTTCTCTATTAAGAGCCTAGGATGGAAATGTATTATTTCTGATAAGGTTCAAGTACACTTTAAAGCCAAAGGGAAGTGGGGGAAAGCTATCTTGGGGCAGAGAAGGATGGAGAAGCGAGAGACAAGATAAGATACACAATGAACTTTGGTTCGACACGAGTCAGGAAAGTTGCTGTTAGAGGTACCTATTAGGAGATGGAATAAAGACCCATACGACAGTAACGTGTCACGTCAATAACTTTAATTTACCCACTTTATCATTTACTAGCGTTTCTTCAAGGTAAAATTATAAAGATAAGAATATATCCCTGGAAAATGTATAAGTATTGATAACTGAGGGAGAAGGATAAAGTGAAGTAGCTTAGAATTTAGAGCTCAGAACAATAGGATTCTCTTTCCCGCCCTTCCACTAAAATACTGTGTGATCTTAAGCAAGTTATTTCACCTTTCTGGCTGTGATATTCCTCACCTGAAGGGAATCTGACAACAGCAATCCTACCTCGATGTTGAGAAGATTGATGCGATGATGTGTTTTAGTACCAAGCACAGCGCCTGGTATATTGTAAGTGATGAATACATCGGCTTCTCCTTTCACTCCATCCTTTCCTTGAGGTAACATCCCATACGTCCTGCCTGCCAGCGACTTCATTTTCATAATGCATGTTTCATGTAGGATTTCATATTTCAGTCAAGTGCTTATAGTCAGCACTTGAGATTCAAATGATCTCTCTTTGAAATTCTCTGTTTCCCCTTGAAAGCTGAGATGGTTGTTTAAATCACAGTACAAGACAGATTCTGTACAGTGGCGCAGCATCCATTCATCCAGCCTCTGTAATGTGGAGAGAAAAACACGGAACCGCTTTTACCCTGACAGGTGCTGAGGCGTCACTGCTAAGACTAAAATAATTTGAGAAAGCAAGCAGATCGTTGGAAGCTAATGGCATTCGGTCATGTTCTCAATTTAGAGATTTTCTATTGAGTATCAATTACAGCTCACACTTCAGAGAGGGTAACAAATCAACCCGATTTCAGATCATCTGATATAAGTGAAAAAAAAAAAAACAACCCAAAAACGACTAGGAAGCTTTATGTAATTATCACTTTCCCTGCTTCAGCCAAAGAAGGAAAATGATAGAGAATCAGAGACCAAAATCTAATCTAATCAGTGAAGTTCCTTCCGGCTAAAGAACTGAAGACTCTTGTGAAATTCTTAACTGAAGAGCAATAAATTCTCATGGTTAAGCTTTTAGACAACAAAACTTAAACATTAAGAAGAACAGTGAATGATCAGTTCCCCGAAGGATTTACACGTATTCCCTTCCGATTTCTTCCTGGTGCCTTGGCAGTGGAGTGTGATTGTCTAGGAAGGGATGAACACTCTACATGCAAAGCCTGCCCGGGCCTGACTGAGGTCCTTACCGGGGAATAGCTGTCACTGAGCCACACTGACAAATTATTAAGGCGATGTGATGCCATAAAACAGACAGCTGGGACCGTTGGACTGAAATGTTCTCCTCTCGTGCCCTCCATGGCACCTCTGAGTTGCAGAGAGAGCCTTTGTGCTAGCACGTGGACTCAGTCTTTTCTGCAGATCCAAAGTGAGGACAACAGTGCCTATTTATGAATAAATTTCCTGGGGCGAAATCACCTGGTGGCACGATGGAAGAAATAGCTATGGATTGCTTGGTGATGACATCATCAGTTGACATCTGCTGCCGATCCCTAAAGGCAGACCAGAACATGGTGAGCAAGTGACTCAGGTGTGGGTGGGACTCCATTGGCTCGTCATGGGCATTTTGGCTTTGGATTCAATATGTCACTGCTCAGCCTACTTCCAAATGCACAATATCTCTCCTGGGTTCTCACTGACAGGCCCACCAGGTAGAGTCATCCTGACATGTACTGAAAGCACAGTGATTCCCAGCAGACGTTCCATAAACACTTTTCATGGGGGCCATGCATCTCTATAATGATCGTGCGATATAGTGTGTAACAAAGCCACAGTTCAGAAGCGCTGTGAGCCCTGGCCAGTTTGGCTCAGTGGTTAGAGCATCGGCCCGCAGACCAAAGAGTTGCAGGTTCAATTCCAGTGAAGGGCCCGTAACTCGGTTGCAGTTCGGTCCCTGGAGGCAACCATTCAATGTGTCTCTCTCACGTCAGATAAGTGGAAAAATATCCTCGGGTGAGGATTTAAAAAAAAAAGTGCTGTGACAGGTACACTGTTTAATGAGGCATCATCTGGGTCCTGAGCAAAAAAAATCACAAGCACATAGTGTTTAAACGTTCACTTTTTAAAACATGGGAGGTACTTACCAGACAAGATAGCTTTAACAATATGTAATCATTGCTGGTGTTTTGCTTTGTTTTTTTTTACCCTTTCTTTCTTTCTTTCTTTCTTTCTTTCTTTCTTTCTTTCTTTCTTTCTTTCTTTCTTTCTTTCCTTCTTTCCTTTTCCCTCTCTTTCTCCCTTCCTTCCTTCCTTCCTTCCTTCCTTCCTTCCTTCCTTCCTTCCTTCCTTCCTTCCTTCCTCTGTTTTCCATTTTATTTTATTTTTCACTACATTTACCTTGACGATGTATCTATTTTAAGCCAAGTAAACAGTGATGATAGTGTAAGGCATTATGCTGAGCACCATGAGGGATATATCTTTGACTATAACAAAACTTTTATCCTCAAGGAACTTACCCTGGTTCACAATGCAAATATGTACACACGTAGATACAGCAAATTTATGATGGCAATTTATACCGAAGACATAATGGTTGCTTAGTCAGAAGGAAGTTTACTGCCTCCTTACATAGAGACATTTACATAGAAAAAAAATGGTACTTGAATTGGGCCTTGAAGAAGGGGTAAGGTTTTGCAGAAAGAAGTAAACTGAGAATAAGAATTCAAGACAGATGGGGTAGTGTAGATAAAGAGACAAGTGAATTAGGGGACCAGGGGAGGGGCCGCAAAGTTTTTAAGGAATGTTGGTATGATTAGCAACAAAACCAAAACAAACAACATTGGGAAAATCAGCAGGTGGTAGATGATTTGGGTATAGGATTATGTACATATGTATATATATGTGTGTTTGTGTGTGTATATATGAAAATCAGAGCCACGGACCCGAAATGTTGAAATCTAGAGAAAAGAACTAATGTTTTAGGGAGAGAAACAAACTAGGGCTTCAGAGCATCATAAAGTGATCACATTTTAGGAGAAAGCAGACATAGATTATGTAGAGAGTAGTGAAAAGAAGCATAAGGACCTTGGGAACACACACCCATGGGATGTGGATGGAAATCAAGAAGAGAGCCAGGTCAATGAAAACTGATGAAAGTCCAAGGAGAAGAGGTCATGATATCAGGGCCTGCAAGGATCAAAGAGAAGCAGGACCTAGAAAACATTGGAGTGTAGAAATAGAGAGGAGCGTCTGGCCGGTGTGGCTCAGTGGTTGAACATTGACCCATGCACCAAGAGGTCACCAGTTCGATTCCCGGTCAGGACCCATGCCCAGGTTGTGGGCCCAATCCCCAATGGGGGGCATGCAGGAGGCTGCCAATCGATGTTCTCTCTCATCGATGTTTCTATCTCTCCCTTTCCCTTCTTCTCTCTCTAAAATCAATAAAGGAAAAAAAATTAAAAAAAAAAAAAAAAGAAATAGAGAGGAGCGCATAGGGGTTATGGGAATATACTTGGCATTTGTATCCTTGTTCTACCCCTTCTTACTGTGCAAGGAGGGTACAATCTCAGACCCTGGCTGTTTTTGACAGCCCTCAGTCCCACCCAGTCTTCCTTTCCTAGAGTCCTTTGTCTCATCCCTTAGCCTTCCCCAGCTTCTCCGGGGTCCATATCCCCCCTACATTGGCACAATCCACTTTCTCAGGCTGCTCTTTCCACTGTGAGCCTGGAGAAGAATTAACATGTAAAGTTTTCAGCCGATTCAAGTCTCTAGCCCATCAGGGCATTGCTGACATCTCAGACTGTTAATATTCCAGTTGAGAATGGGGGAAAAAAACACATCTTTATCTGAATATTGATTCTCCAGTTAAGAAGAGTAAAGAAATCCACAGAGTCAATGGACCTTGTGCACTTCCCCAAAACACACAGGTCCGTGGCGATGGCAGATGTCTTCAGCCCTGAGAGAGGGGGCGTGACGGGGAGCTCCTCAAACTCTGTAACCATCTCACTTGAAACACAAGGATATGAATCTGCCCTCCGAACAAGGAGAGTCGTATCGATTTTTTCCCGCTGTAGTGCACCTTACGCTCCTGAATCACTTTAGTGACTTAAACTTGAGATATTAAATGTCTGGTTCCTGAAAGTTCCCTCTGACATAGCTCTTCTCACTTCGCTGATACTAAAGCACAGGGGGGCCGAGTGTGCCGCCCCGGAGTGGAAACAGGAGAGCACATTTGCATTAGGAGGAGGTATTATGTTGCTTTCTGCTTACTTGATGATAGAGCGGGGAGACTTGCTAAGATGACGAAGAAGAGGAAGCTTTTTTAAATGACTTTAAAATTAAACAGGTTCCAGGAGTCCATTGAAGCCAGAAGACAGACGTCTGCTGGTGTTTTACACGTGCCAATGTAAAGAAATTTTGAAAAAAAGATCTTTTATAGGTAACAAAATATTCACCATTAAAGTCTTATTTTTCCTTTTTTTTCCCTTTTCTATTTCTTTTTTTTTAACTTTTTTTTTCTTTATTGATTTCAGAGAGAGAGGAAGGGAGAGTGAGAGAGACAGAGAAACATTGATGAGAGAGGACATCGATTGGCCGCCTCCTGCATGCCCCCCAATGGGGATTGGGCCCACAACCTGGGCATGTGCCCTGACCGGGAATCGAACTGGTAACCTCTTGGTGCATGGGTCAATGCTCAACCACTGAGCCACACCGGCCGGGTTCCCTTTTCTATTTCTGACCTGTTTCCCTTCTTATGTGAACCTGCGTGTAAAAAGTTTGCCCCTGAATGTCTACAAATTGTGACGTGGAAATAACAAGATGCTTCATCAAGAGCCTGCCTTCCAACACCTGGGCGGTGCAATCACCTGGGAAATACCATCAAGACTGGAATCCTCCCTCCGGCTCCTGTGAGTGTGTGATACCCTATTGTTCAATTTTGCAACTCTGCCTAGGTTTTATTTACTTTTGCCAAGTTAAAATGAATTTCAATTTAATTTTATGCTGAAAATTGTTTTGAAAATTCAGAACACCTACAAAGAACTGGAGAGGCTTTAGGGGCCAGAGGCTAGGTGGAAATCAAGCAGAGACGAGGCAATTTCAAAACCAGGGAAGGAGTACACAGCGGTAGACTCGGGACTGCTTTCTCAAGCATATTAATTCCTTCCTGGGGTGGACCAAACCAGGGCTTTTGCACATCAAATAGATACTATTTTCAGACTCCTTGGGAATAATAAATTAGGGCCTGCAAAGTTAATATAGGGAGTATCAGGGATCAGGCCACTGTATAGACATCCTTCACTCAAAGCAAAATCACATTAGAACAAAATATCAGATCACAGCTCCTTTCCTTTTACATTCTTTCCGATTATATATCTTTAGAGCATCAAGTGAATGCATCAGCAGAGGTTGGAGGTGTTTAATAATTTAACAGATTACTCATTACATTATTAGACAATGTCTGATAAAGAAAATGCATTTTTTCAGTAATTTAAACAAGTTCTACCGAGAGACTCTTATACTTCAGACACGTTGCTTGGCACTAGGAGCTCACTGATGAATAAAACAGACAAGCTCTCCACCCTTACGGGTCTTGCAGCCTAGGGGCCGGGGTGTACACTGGTTTGGGGAGTGAGGAAGAGAGGAAGCAGAGTGAAGGTTCAATTGCCCACCGAGATCTGAACCAGAAAAGACTCGCAGCAGGAATTAGATGGATTCAGTAGGACATTCTAGTGCTCAACCTCATTCAGCTTTCCTCTTTCCCTGGGCCCAAGTGAAGATCACTTTTCCCAGACTCCTTGCAGCCAGGTGGAACACTGTGCTTGGTTAGGGTCAACGGGCTGTGGGAAGACATGGTGTGTGTCACTTCCAAGCCAAACCATGACATAGCCAGGACATGACTCTGCGGTGGTCTCTTTCCTGTCCCAGCCACCCGAGAGAGCTGTCGTTGAGATGGTAGAACCATAGGTTTGAAATGGGATGAAGGGTTGAGTTGTTACATGGATGACAGTTTTCTGGACAGTAACCATGACCGTAGTGGATTCTCTATGAAAAAGTAACACATTTTCTCACGTTCAGCTTTGAGATGATAGCATACTTTCTGTGGCATGACTTAACATGCCCGGTCACTACAGGGGACTAGTGGACACACAACACATGGATACCTGGAGTCATGTATTTCTCGAAGGTAGGAATCCCTGCTAGGAAAGAGGGCCTGGGAAGGAAGGGAGAAAATAAGGCAGAATTTTGTATTCTTGAAGCCAATATATGGAATTACAGAAATCCCTTATTGTTTTACATAAGAGTATATATAACCCCATTTCAATCTGTTTGTAAATAAGAAACAGATTCAAAAATTAGAGTATAACTATCCTTAAGACTTAAGAAATATTCCATGAGATCAAAAGAAGAATATAAATAAACTAAGTCTGGTAGAGAAGGGTTTTGTTTGATCTCAAAGTGTTACCATTTTATCTTATCAGCAATTTGATTTCATTCATATGAAATGGGCAAATACAAAATTTGTGTTGTCTGTCTGTGTGTGATATGAAATTAATTTTGCTCAGCTCCACCAGAAAAATTCCACTGTAATATTTTAACTCTACAATAAAATGGGTTTTAGGTGAGTAGACTCTGATCACTGACTCATAGAGAAAAAGTAATAATCATATTTTGTTTTGTTTCAAAGCCAGGAAGCAAATTTTAAAAAATGCAAAATGTATAATATGTAAGTAGTCATTGGAAGTGCTGAGAATGTATATGAGACCAAGACAGACATGGTCCTTGATCTCTTGAAGCCTACATTCTAATAGGGGCAGACGGAATACAACTAACACATTTAAAGAGATATGTCAAGTAGTGAAAAGTGCTATATAATACTTTCTGTATTATTCCTTTTTTTGTATATTCCCCAACCATGCATGCATAGTTAAACAGTATATTATTAGTTTTGAGAGCCCGAGTGGCAAGTGCAACACAGCTTTGTAAGGAAAAGGGCATCTCATCACTCTTAAGGTAGAGACTCATGAGAGACCAGAATTTCTCAGGGGACATTAGTGACAAGGTTGTGAGTGAGTCCTGGAAACCACAGAACTCATCACAGCCACAGTGTCTGGCAGGCCTCTAGGGTGAGACAGGTACCAGGCATTTGATCCCACGGAGTGGGCTGCTTTCTAAGTTCAAGTTGCCGAGCTCAATATGTCAGATGATGAGCACCCAGGTGTACTCAAAAACACACCTGTGGGGTGAGCCGAGTGACCTAGGCCAGTTCAGGGAAGGAGATGGAGAACCTCATCGGCACGTGGTCAACAAGAGCAGGTCAACATTGTAGGCACCCAAGGCTAGCTCCTGGGGCTGTGGAGGACTTTGCTGCTCCCAGATTTCTGACTGGAGATTGTCGATTTGGTGCTCTGTTCAGTGATCAATATAAATGTAACTTAAATGCTCTATAGCATATAACTTTATAAAGTTGATCAAGTAAAGCAGGTTAATTCTATAGTCAAGCACAGTCAAAATGATACTGTGAAGTATTTCATCCTCATTTTTATAGACTACATGTTCATGTCCCCCTATAATTCATACAACCCCCAGCGAGCTGTTATCAGGAAGGGGAGCCCTTGGGAGGTAATTAGGTTTAGATGAGTTCCAGAGGGTGGAGCCCCCGGACAGAATTAGTGTCCTGATAAGTAGGAAAGGAGAATAGAGCTGGCTCTCTCAGCCACTGGAGGGCACAGAGAGAAACTGTACCAGCCAGGAAACAGGACCTCACCAGACATGGGATTTGCCAGCACCTTGACCTTGGACTTCCCAGACCCCAGAACTGTGAGAAAGCAATGTTAGTTCTTTAAGCTACTCAGTCTATGATATTATTGTTAGAGCAGCCCAACTTGACTAATTCATTCATCATGTCTATATTTTCTTCTCTGGCCTTGCTTATTCTTATTGCAACAAATTATAAGATAAGTAAATACCCACATCTGGATCACGAGATTGAGAAAGATTTCTTTGGAGATATTTTGAGAGACTCATAAACAGAATTGGGGCAACTCATGACCTGGACAACGAGACTTAGGGATATTTGCTCCACGGACTGATTTTTTTTCCTAACTGTACATTTCAACTCAACAAGAAGCAGTCTTAAAAGACAGATATTTCTCTCTTATTGTGATTATGTAGTAAATAACTCTCAGTGGTGTCTCCTCCACAAACTGTTTCCATAAATGTGGTGACATGTGTATATGAGTATAGTTTCTTGTCACCTCTCTGATCTCGAGGAAACAGATATTAACCAAAACCATTCTGTTTATAGGAATCTGGGAGCAGAAAGTACTTCACAGTTCCTAGAATTGCCTGGTCTCAGTTTAGAAAATAGAATGCATCACACTGTCTAAATTTCAGGGAGAATTCATTTGGTCTCTCTTGGGGCAGGTGTCCACTCCAGTCAATAATTATGACCAGTGATGAGTATGACATGGTAGAACAGTAGGAATCTCCCTCAACCCTATTTAAAAAATGTTTTTTCTTCTTTATTGATTTTAAAGAGAAAGGAAGGGAGAGGGAGAGAGAGATAGAAACATCGATGAGAGAGAACATCAATTGGCCTCCTCCTGCATGCCCGCCTCTGGGGATTTGGCCCACAACCAGGGCATGTGCCCTGACTGAGAATTGAACCGGTAACCTCTTGGTACATGGGTTGACGCTCAACCACTGAACCACACCGGCCGGACTCAACCCCATTTTCATGGAAGATTGAAAATGATCAAATGCAAAGATTCATTATGATCGAAAGACTGTCATTATCCAAAATGTCAGGAAACTGTGAGAAAGGTTGCCAGTGATCAGAAAGCTGGAATAATAACATACTAAAGTTGCAAAGAGAAAAATTTACAGGATGGGATGATCGATGGTGTCAAAACAGAACCATTTGATTGTTAATTTTCAAGTGCGCATTTTCTTTCTTTTTTAAATATGTTTTTATTGATTTTTTAGAGAGGGCAGAAAGGAGAGAGAGAGACAGAAACATCAATGTGAGAGAGAAACATCCATTTGCTGCTTCCTGCACGCCCCCTACTAGGGATCGAGCTCAACATCCAGGCATGTGCCCTGACCAGGGATCAAACCAGGACCTCTCAGTACATGGGACGACACTCAGTCCACTGAGCCACACCAGCTGGGCTCAAGTGTGCATTTCCAATAGTTTGGGGAGAGCCTGAAATAATTATGGGATGTAAATACACTAGAGGGAAAGCATTTATAAGCAGAGGCCAGCAGTCTCCACTGTGCAGTTTGTAAATTTGGCAGTGAGAGAAAGTAGGAAAGGAACAGAGACCCATTCATAACATATTTCTGGTTCTCAGTGTCTAACACGTGAACACTCTGATGAATTTTTAATGTGTTTTAAAATCAACAATAAAATTCTTCAAGAATTTTCCTATTACAGAAAACTGTGCTTAACACCACCTGTGCTGAAGAATTTGGTAAAATGCACCTTGAATTCATGCTCACAGTTTTACGAAACTACCAAAAGGTCCTCCCCTCTAAAATGATCCCAGAGAGAACCGGCTGCATTAAGGAATTCGGATCTTTGAGTCCCTTCGAGTGAGTTCGTTTCTTTCTTATGTCTAAAGTTACATTGGAGTTAAAATGAGATTTACGTTTGCTGTTGGAAATGAACTGTGGCCCAGACGGGCATGTCCTCATTATAATGTGCTACTCCGATGTGTGCGTTCAGGGGATTTGATTGTAAACACTGGGAAGGGGCTCTGCCTTATTTAAGTAAAAGTGTGTGTTAGAAGGATAATGGAGCGGTTCACAGAATCAAAGGAAAGCTGGACTCGCAGCTTTGAGAAGCCCAGCAGTGGACTTTGAGGGGCCATCTTTCTAGGGTCCTGCTTTATGAGAAGTCTGCTCGAACACCCTTCCAGTCTCCATCGCCAGTCGTTTCTTCAGGAAATCCAATGGTACAGTCTGGACCGTGTGGAATCCCTGTCTCAGGATTGCTGTTTCGTGGCCAGAAGACACAGTCATGGAGACTCAGAATAACTGTGAGCTATTACCATTTCCATCTATGAGTTGAGCCTGCTTCTCCCTGTTTCTTTCATTTTTCTCAAGCTGCTTTGAGTGCCATGTTGTAGTCATCCTTGCGCATAGCCAATCCTCAGTCTTGCTATGTGCCCCCAAATAAAATATTAATAATCCCATTTAATAAGAATTTGCTATGGCCCAGCCTCTGTTTTAAATGTTTGACATAAATTATCGCATATGATATAGTTGTTATTATCTCTGTTTTACAGAAAAGTAAACTGAAGTAGGAGATATATTAACTTTCTCAACTCATAGTTACAATGTAGTAGGGACAGGATTTTAACTAAGCTGTTGATTGCTGAGTTGTGTACTTAATTATCTTGCTGGACTTGGTTTAATGAATACATATTTAAAAATCTCTTGTTTAGAAAAGCAATAACTCTATGATATTACTTCTATGTGGAGCCTAAAAAAATAAAATAAAACCTCCAATGACTCCCATCCCACTCAGAGGAAAGTCCTCACAGACAGTGGCCCACACAGCCTGACCTGACCCATATTCCTTCAGCTCTCGCATTTCGTCCCTGCTATGTAACCCTTTGTCCATTGTATGAGTTTCCCAGGGCTTCTATGACAAAGCCCCGCAGACTGGATGGCTTACACAGCAGACATTTATTTTCCCACAGTTCTGGAGGCTAGAAGTCCGAGATCAAGATATTGGCAGGGTTGGTTTCTTATTGGCTCACCCTAATAATCTCATTTTAACTTAATTACCTCTTTAAGATTGTATCTCCAAATACAGTCACATTCGGAGGTACTTGGGATTAGGACCTCAAAGTATGAATTTTTAGGGAAAGAGTTCAGTCTCTACTACTCACTCTGAGTGGGCCCTCATGCAAGTCCCAGAGCTTATGTCCAGTCGGCGCACGCCTGCCTGGGGCCCCCTGGATGTTTCTATCTGCCTGCACAGTGCTTACTCCTGACATCTCCAAGCTCTGTTCTAGCTCTCATTAAGGCTTTATGAATACACCATCTTCCCCGAAAGGATTTGTCTGCTCAACCTTTTCACCACCCTCCACCTCAGCCCTTCCATCGCACTCCTCGATTCCTTTCCTCCGTATCACTTACTGTTTTCTATCATCTCTCTGTCCTAATTAGAGTATGAGCTCCTTGAGGGTCTTTATTGGCTGCGGGATCTCAAGAGTCTAAAACAATGCCTGGCATAGAGTCAGCTTTCGGTAATTACTTGCTGGACGTTAAATTCATCAATATCTGAATAGCCGGTTTCTGAATGTGGCTTAGATAGGCAAAAACCTGTTCACTTTCAAATGCAATTAAACAATAAGTTATTAATAAAAAGTCCAAGTTTGTGTAGAAATTCAACGGTATCAATAAATAGGAAATGTATTTCATGGTACAAATAAATAGAATCGAATAGAAAAAAAAACAAAAAACGAGAATGATAAATGGAAATTCCATTCCATTTTCTCTTTTTAAGCCAACCTATTCTATGGGATTCTATAAGAGTCAACACAAACTCACTGTATTATTTTCTGCCCCGAAAAAAAGACTTTTCTCTCCAGATGGACAGATACTAGCAAAAAAAAAAGAAAAGAAAAGATATCTCTGCAAATGATCAAGCAGTTCGCCCAGGTACCAAAGCAGGCGTGGGAATCCTGAAACATCTCTGCAATCACCTCTCCCTGAGCAGGAGAGAAGGGGCTGCGGGCAGACGTAGCCCAGAGTCACGCCCAAGGCAAGCGCGGACGCATTTCCCCTGCTGAGTTCTGCTTCTGCCTTATGCTTCTTGGAAGCCAAGTGTGGTTGTTCATACATCAGAAGGACTGGGGGCTACAAAGAGGAGGAGGAAGAGCTGGAGCTCTCCTCATTAAAGACTTTAAAGTGCCCCAGGGATCCAGGGAAGTGCCCGGAGTGAGGGAGTCTGTTGACTAAACAATGCTTATATCATCACATTTCCCATTTTGCCTGGCTCTGACGATGTGAACTAAAAAAGCATTCGGCTGTGGCATTCCCTGGCTGCACTGGTTTTAATTAAACTGGCTTTGTGATTAGGAAATTAGCAAACTCTTTCCAGTTGAAAAACCTGGGTTATTCACATGGGTAGGTTTCCTCTGTTGTATTTGGTGACCCGGTGACTACGCACAGGGCCCAAATCCATTAGCGGAGTCTGCTCACCACACCTGTGGACAGGAACTGCCACCTCACACCAGTGCACAGGACTGATGGCCTCAGAGAAGGCCACTGGGTTCTGGCCCTTATCCGAGATCTGTCACTCTGTAAAATGGCCCCACAGCAACGTGTAGAAAGGATGGGTCCCCTTGTTGGACCGACAGAGGCAGTGGCCCAGGGTTTCCTGACCCTCCCAGGACACAGAACTCCATTTCATGTTCAATGACTGTCTGGTGCTGGAGGTCTGAGCCCATAATTAGCTACCTTTCTCTTGTTACAAAGAAATAACGTTGTGTGCTGAATCGTCAAGTGTGGAAAATGAATCCTCTGGTGGTAGCAGTGTTCCGGTTAAGAGGCAGGGGGAATAGAGGAGGGAAAAGAAAACAAAACCCTTCTCTAAAAACAATCTCTATTGGGACCTGATTTGACTTCCCTTAAGGGGGAATACAATACTGGTGAAAAGCGATCAGGGTACATAACAAAATGCATTCTAAAGCGGAAATCTGAAACTCCAGAAGCCTCAACTCTGTTTAAGGCCAAAAATGACTGAATGACATGCTCTTCAGTTGGTCACAGAAACTATAGATTGCCTTCCTGCCGTAGGTCAGGCTTGCCCATAGTCACAGAAGACCACAGCCTGCGGAGTGAAATCCCAAAGCTTTCAGAAAAGAGAACTCTCCCTTAATTACCTCCCTTACCCGCTTACTACTTCTTGGATTCCTTGAATAGTTTCTTAATTCACTCATTGTCCTCTCTCTGCTTCCGTCTCTTCCTCCTGGAATGTTCCCATATCTTCTTGACTTTGCACGTGCGACTTCTGATAAAGTTTTCCAAGCTGGGCAGCTGTCTCCTGTGGTAGACCAAAGGAGCCTCGTCCCATATGCGTGTGACATTTCTGTTGCTAGTCCTTAGACATGAGTCAGGCAGCCTCGGGGTGGGTTGTAGGCCCAGTTGATTAAGTCGTAATGTTTATCTTGGAGTTTCATGGAGTAACATCTAGATTCTCCTAGACTTAAGGTCCAAGCCTGTGTTACCCGTGTGCCTTGCCTCTCCATTTGTCTTCTTACTATTTGACATGTTCCTTTCCTTTCATCTGGACTCCAGTTCCTGACCAGCTAGTGCGTTTCCAATTTGGGGGCACAGATCTTATAAAAATGCCCTCAACGCTCTGGGAAGAGACAGGCGTGAAACTTGGAGGTGAGTACAAAGTGTCTCTTTCCGAGACTAGGATGTACTGCCTTGGACACATCTATGAGGAAGGAGTGAGTGCAGATTGCTACAAAGACATATGTCGGGGAGCACTCATCCCAACAAGCACGCCCAGGCCTTGGCGGGGCATCCCCTCATCCTTTATACCTTCCTTTGCCTAATGAACTTTTACATCTACTTTAAGTCACAACCTAAATAGGACTTCCTCAAAATGGCATTCTCTGGCCGAGTCAGGAATAGGATCTCATATTGTGCCTTCCGTATCACCCTAGTGTCTCCTCCCCTGTGGCCTTTTCCTCTGCTGCCGTCGTGGATTGTCAACAGGAGCGACCTGCCTGTTTGTGTACCACTGTACTCTTGCATCGAGCACGATGGCTTGCCTGTAATGAACGGATATTGCTTGTTAGTGAATAAATGAACAAATTATTATCAAAAAATGCAACTGCCTGTTGGGGGTGGGGAACAAACAGACATTCTAAGCAGTAATAGAGTAGGTTCTGATAGGAGGAAAGCCTTGTCTCCAACGGTAAAGGAAAAGAAGCATTCAGGCTCGACCTTTTCACCACCAGCTTACCTCTGGCAACATCTTCAGGCAAATCACTTTCCCCCCAAGTCTAGTTATGTATTAGCTAGGGTCGTTATACAAATGACATTAACTAATGCTTGTGGAAGTGCTATACTTTATACTGTATCAGTTCTTAGGGTGATGCTTTCTTATTCTATTAACTCTTAATCCCCCAAAGGGTTGCGGGGAATTATTTGCCCCCAAGACTAGTCACAGTTATCAAAGACTGATACAGGGCTGCAGGTGAGAGTTAGTTGCAAAACAAAAGTGTCCTTCTGACTGGTGATCCCTTGTCAAGGCCGGGGAGCTAAGTGTGTCATGGCCGATAGAATCCTCCGCTGAAGATGGTTGACAATGATGCCTCAACGGGAAGAGCTTTGGAGCTGAAAGGACATTGTAAGTTTAACCACAAAACCTTAAAAAAGTGGGGAAAAAAAGGACAGCTTGAATCCGGAGATAGGTATGTGATAAAAAAGCAGAGAGCAACAATCCATCAGGGAGACAGTCAGGAGGTAATCAGCTTTTAAAGCATTTCTGTGCAGCTGCAGGGAAGTTTTCTGAGATCCAGGTCTCCAGGTGTCATTGTTAAAGGGATCAGTACCCTGACCCTGGCTGCCCAGGGCTGACCTAGTCTTGGTTCACAATGGCTCAAAGCCTGCGCATTAACTCCCTGGACTTGGGCCATTCCCAAGACCAAATCGCATAAAGAACTAACAAGAATTAAAAACGCCTTTTAATATTTTGCTTCACATCTCAACACACTAAATATCTAATTCTCACCTATTTTAGGCTGCTTTTCAGGTCATGACCACCTCATCCATTTCTGTGTTCTTAAAACAGGATTTGAAATTGTATGGAATAGGACCAGATCTAACTGGTAAAAAAAAAAAAAAAAAAAAAGGCAGATTATAATGGTTAACAGCATAAGGTTATATTAGAACTTTGAACCACAACTAGATGAAGTAATTTATTCTTTCTTGTTGTCCAGAAGTTTTGGGATATGGTGAAATGTGTTAAGGAATCTCTGGAAACAACCTCCTTCAATCTTTTACCAGTCAAGGGCTGGTTGGTGGATTTTTGCCAAGGACGCATGGTTCTCCTTAAAAATATTTGGAGATTTGAAATGCACTTTAATCAATCTCTTCCAGTCCAGTTATGTGGACGACTTAGGGGAAAGCATCCAGCAAGCTTGTGTGGCATATCGTGCTTTAGAGACGTGGTCTTAATCTACCTCCCTCTCATCACTGTCCACAAGAAGAAAACATCTTTATGGGGCTGTTTGGCATTAAGGGAGGGATGGTATCTCAGGTTCCATTTGGGAATTTTCCTGAGAATTCTGTGTGTGTGTGTTTAAGGAAATAGTTCTAGTAGTTCCCTCTGGGGAGGGAGCATAACATTAAGGGTTTTGGTTGGGAAGGCAACTACTTAAAAATCAACTCTTGCCCTGGCCGATGTGGCTCAGTTCGTTGAGCACTGTCCTGTGAACCGAAAGGTCACTGGTTTGATTTCTGGTTAGGGCACATGCCCAGGTTGCAGGCTCAGTCCCTGGTCAGGGTGTGTGCAAGAGGCAGCCAATCACATCGATGTTTCTCTCTCTCTTCCTCTCCCTTTCTCTCTCTCTAAAATAATCAATAAAACATTTTTTAAAAGCATATTTAAAAACATAATAATTATTAATAGAAAAGTAAAAGAAAAGAAACTTTATTTTTCAATGAGGTCAGATTTACAGAAAAGTTGCAGAGATACAATAGTGGTTTTATGGATCCTTCAATCAGTTTCCTTATTATTTTTTATTGTGGTAAAATACATATAACATAAAATTTACCATTTTAACCACTTCCAAATATACAGTTCAGGGGTATTAAATATATTCATAATGGGGTGCAACCATCACCATCATCCATTTCTATAGTTATTTTCATCTTCCCGAACTGAAACCCCATACCAATTAAACAATAACTTCACATTCCCCCATCCCTTGGTAACCACCGTCCTGCTTTCTGTCTCAATGAATTGACTACCTCATTTAAGTGGAATCATACAACATGTGTCCTTTTGTGACTGACTTATTGTACTTACCATTATGTCCTAAAGGTTCATTCATAGTACAGTGTGTGTCAGAATTCCCTTTCTTTTTAAGGCTGATAAATATTCCATAACATGCACATACCACATTTTGCTTATCCATTCATCCTTTAATGGGTTGCCTCCATGTTTTAGCTGTGAACATAGGGTCCCTGCGTTCAATTCTTTGGGGTATTTACCAAGAAGTGAAATTTCTAGATCCTATGGGAATTCTATTTTTATTTGTTTTGAGGACCTGCCATACTGGTTTTCATAGTGGCTGTACAATTTTATATTCCCACTAGCAAGTCACCAAGATTCCAATTTCTCCACATCCTCACCGTCACTTGTGATTTCCTGTTTTTCAATAGGAAATTTTTTTCAATGTTTTTATCTATTTAACATCTTCCATCACCACGATGTATTTGTCACACCTAAGAAATCAACATTGGTACATTACTGTTACTAAACTACATGTTTAGATTTCACCATTTTTTCCCACTAATGTCCTCTACTAGGAGACTTCATTTTTACTTTATACATTTTGCAGTAATTCAAATGTTTAATCTTCTGCATCATTTTTTTCAATACATAAATGTGAAAATACAACAGGCACCGTGCAAGGCATTCCACATGCTTCCCATGCATGATCTCACGTACTCCTCACAGTAACTGCCCATAAACAAGTGCTTTTCTTCCTTCTTGTCTATGAAAGCCTGTGGAACCAAAGAGATGGACAACTTTTATAAAGAAAAACAGTATGTCACAGAGCTAGAATTTGAACTCCTTTCTTTATGATTCCAAAGTTCCTCTCTCTTTTCACACCACCATGTGCTTTCCGTTAATAAGTTAAAATGCGACCATCCTGAGGTCAAATAAGTTGACTTTGCTATTTCCAAACTCAAGCTAATTGACCGAGCAGGTAAATTAAGGCCAAAAGGCAGAGGACAGTAAAATCAAAGAAAGGAAATTCACCAAAAGAAAAATGAATGCATATTAATTTTGCACATTTTGCATAATCTTTAATGGCCACTTTAAATCACAGTGTGGAATTAGGACATTAGGAATATAAAGCACACTCAACTTCCATGCTCCTTAATGCACTTGTAGCTCATACTTGGAACCGCGTTCCACTGTGATTTGTTCCCAATTCCATTAGATCTTAAGCTTTAAAACATTTTATTTCTTCCTCCGGTAGAGTCACCCATAAAATATGTTGAGGAATCATATCTTCTCTTGAGGCCGTTTTTCAGGTACTCTATATTTCAAAGTGATGGCCCAGAGGTGGAATAGAGAATAAGAGGAGGAAGATACTTTGAGAGGGAGGCTGCAACTGTGGTTAAAAAGAATAAAACAGAGAGAGATTTGAAGAGGAAATCCGCTCTTGGCTTAAAGTATCATCTTCTTTAATACAGGCGAAGATTGGCATGTTTCATCAGAGCTGTGTTTTCATGAGATCCTATATTTATTCATAGGCCTTAACGCTTGGAAAGTAAGGTCTCAGCTAGAAAGTTTGAAACTTACTGAAATTTGGAATAGTCTAGAAGCTTGGCTTTTTCTGGGTGGAGTATACACTTAAGATTTGATTATTGGCTTGGATTTAGTCACCATTTGTGGCTGAAGGGAGTGTTAAAACAGTTAGTTATGAGATTAAGACAGTATAAAAACCTTGAATATAACCGTACCTAATTTACCAAGGAGGAGAGTGGAAACCCAGAAAAATCAAATACCAGTGCTTGAAAGTTGTATTAAGCCAGGAATATGTCTTCTAAGTCTTCCTACGGCACATTGTCACTTCTGGAGAAAAAGCTACTCAAAGAAATATTTGAGGGTCCTTGAGGCGTAAGTGAACATATAAATAAACACAACTAAGATGAATAAAATTCCAATCTTCCTTATATTTTAAGCTTCCTGAAGGCAAGGAACATGCCCCTTTTCCATGTATCATGCAGCTTACCTTGAGACCTTTAAAAATGGCCTTCCCTGATGAACCCATTATTTGTGATACAACATCTACAACAGGAAAGAATGGGTTTAATAATTTGTATCATGACTTAGAGAAATGATCCAAGAGTTTAAATTCAAAATCCATAGGTCCTGCTGGCTATCACTTATTCACTCTGTGATTTCTGGAAAGTAATTTACAGCACAGAGCTGTGATGATATAAAAGAGAGTACTTTAAAGAATACAGGCAAATTATATAATGTTGTGTTATGAAAAATCTAAAATGTAGTCAAATAACATAGCTAGCCCTTTGCTGCTAGATTATTTATATTATCCCCCCAGCATATAGATACCATGATTGGCAACAAGTTAAACCAATGCATAGGGGGTGCCATTGACCAAACATTATTCTGATCCCAAAAGAGAGAGATGTTTCAATATAGACACATGGCACAGAATTTCGTTACTAGTAAGAAGCCTGGCCTACAGTTAACACATCAGATTTAATCTGATTTTCAGATTAAAAGGGGGTAATAATGATTACATTGCCATTTTTCCAAGGTAAGCTTTAGGATGCGGTAACTCATCCCTTTAAGAAAAGCCATCGCCGCAGTGTGAGTGATCCCAGATGCAGACCCTGAGCCAAGGACTGTGAGTGCTAGTGATTGACAGGTAAATGCTCCTAGAAGAAAACAGGTAGAGGTGTGTGAGAAGGACCTAAAAGGTGCAAGCAGGGTGCAATTTCAAGGGAAGTTCCAGTTTTAGCCCACTTCCCACAGGAAGCTCTGGAGTATATATTACGTGTCAGGATCTGTGCCCCTAGAGGCAGGGGAACACCAGTCAGTCACTGGCTCCTGGTTGCAGTGCTGGGGTGTGACTGGGAGATTGTGACTGGTTGGGAGGCAGTTTGACCCAGCAGAGATACTCTCTCTCTTCCAGCTTATTGTCTGCCTGCTGAGTCAAGAATCATTTGGTTACAAGTAATAGACAACACCGCAAGCTTATTTAAGCAAAAAGAAATTTATTACACTGATTATCTGACTATGTCATAAAACACTAAACAGGTATAACCAGCCTGGTTATACCAGGGACTTAATAGAAAGCCAAAGGGAGCCGAACAGCCTTTCATCCTCTCTCTGTTTCTTACCCACAGCGTCTCTTTCTTTCTGGAGAAACCCTTTCTGTGCTGCTCAACAGAGACTCAACTCTCCAGATGACCAGTCCCCTTCCTAAGCCTTCATGGACTTTCACTGCCAAGGAGAATGCTGATTGACCGAAGGTTTCTGGGTCTCTTAGTTCCAGGTCTTGAAAAGGGGGATCTGATTGGGTCAGAGAGCAATTGCTGTTCCCGTGACCAACGGCAGGGAAGGAGGGAGCTAGTTTAACAAGACAGGACTTGAAGAACCCACCTGTTCACCTGAGGCTTGGAGGCAGCCGCTCTCAGGGAATCCATGAGGGCTGGGCAGGCAACCCCCAAAGCATTGCTCCTGTACTGCAACCACAGAACCAGCTCAGAATGGTCCTATCCTGTTGCATGATTTACTGAGTTGCTTTTCAGAGACAACAGACCAAAACTGCAAGTCATGCAGCTGAAGCATGCGCACAGGAGAGGACTTTGACCTCCAGCTGCACCCAGAACCAGTGTCTCCTCACCCATGACACGGAACCAAAGGACTGGGACATGACCAGAACTTCAACACCAGAACCCTTCCAGAAGCAGAGGGTCCATTGTTCAGAAAGATCCTGTTTTGATGCCCTTGACCATAAATGGCCAAGCTCCAAGTTCCTCCAATTAAAACTTGCTAATTGACCGAGCAGGTAACAGGTAACACCTGTTACCACTACACCCTTAAAAACCCACCGCATTCCTGGCCAGTGTGGCTCAGTGGATTGGGCATCATCCCATGCACCAAAAGGTCACCAGTTCAGGGGCTCGATCCCTAGTAGAGGGGGTGAAGGAGGCAGCTGATCAATGTTTCTCTCTCATTGATGTTTCTATCTCTCCCTCCCTCTCCCTTTCTCTCTCTGTAAAATCATAAAAAAAAACATATTTAAAAATAAATAAATTTACTGAAATATTTCTGAGTCCTTAAAGTTCTGGTCATGGAGAACAGAAGACACCATGGGAAAATGTCAGATGAACTCCTAAGGGAGACAGCAGAACACAATACTGGAAGGGAACTCAAACAAGAGTGAGGGTGAATGTGCCCAGGGACAAAGGAATTACCTCAATGCACTAATCATGATGGAATCAAACTAATGAACTCATAAGCTTTATTCTCTATTTCCCGAATTGTTCCCAATGTTCATCTATAATTTTATTAAACAAAAATAGCTAAAAGTTTGCGAAAGCACCATCACTACCTCCTACATCAGATATAGCTCATATTCTCTGAAGCCATTTCTTAATGCTCTTCATTGAGCCACCGGCCTTCTTGAAACCTATTTTTTTGAAAGAATTTTACAAGTGAAAGACTATATTTCTAAGAACTTGAAAACTACAGAGAGGAAAATAGAAAAGCCAGCTTAAGTAACAACTCTGGAGGACCTCTAAAAGGGTCTGGCAAAGTGGCTCTGTTTGAAAAAATTACTGGAAGTGGAGAGGATCTGTCGCTCCTTAGAAGTATTTGAAACTGTCAGTTATAAAGCAGCAACGGGATAGAAGGATCTACAGCATTCAGTACGTGTCTTACACAGCATTCAGGAAAGCGACACAAGGAATAGTAATTAGCACATGTTCAAGCAACCATCAGCAATGTAGATTTTCTTTTTCAAGTGACGATTAACCTGATTTTCCTTCCTGTTTATAGGAGGCTGGAGTATTATAAAACCACACAGATGTAAAAGAATTTACATCTCCCCTGCTCAGAATACATAAATGATGGCTTTCTAATTGAAACTGTTTGGAGAACATGGTGCTATGCCTCTGTAGCATGAAAGAATAATTAAAGTATTACTATATCATCATGGGTTGCAAGTTGTAATGTAACCATTTCCTAATTATGTTCTGCAGAGCACCAGTCCCAAGAGATGCTCCTTTAAGGGAAGCAATCAGGGGGTGAAATATGTCTGTCACATGTTATGACAACCTTTAACAACCAGGATGTCCCTAAAAATGTCCCCCTATAAAGATAACTATTTTATCAGCGTTCCCCAAACTTAACTGCTCATGAATTCTCCCTCCCCACTATGTAATAACCTTTGCCATTGAGTAAAAGTCGCGTTGGGTAAAATATAGTTTTGCACAGTCTTGTGTGATGTTGACAGATTTCACAGACGACTAGACCTAGGTTTAAATCCCATTTCTACTGCATACTAGCTGCAGAAATCTGAGCCAGTTACTCTGTTATTGGTGGAGGTGGAGTTCTTGGGGTACCACAAGGAAAATAATTTTCTGAGGCCCCCATGGGAGGATGGGGTTTTGTGGAAAGCTTTATTGATGATGTAAAATTAAGGGGGTTTTTCTCCAAGGTCTTATTTCTGTCCATCTTGCCATGGAAGAAGTCCATCTTGTCTTCAGTAAGGCCCAAATTAAGGCCATTGCCTAGAATTTTTGTTTCATATTGAAGACCAGTCCAGCATCTGGCTGGCTTATCTTGTGTTCCCAGCTGCAGTCCATTGCATGTGGGTCGGCGTGGCCATGGGCCATGAGGCTGCTGAAGGCCACGTGGCTATGGAGAGAGAACAGGCTAACACATGGATGAGTCAGGGTCAGAGCAAGAGAGAAAAGGCAAGAACAAGAGCAAGAGAGAGGGAACTCTTTGGGGATCTCAAGATTTTGTGCAGTTCTGATGGGGTCTACCCCTACCAATCTATTTTTCCTCAGGCTAGAGTGACAGGCAAGCACCCAGACTTTACTCTGCACTCCCATTTCCCCCTTTGTTTGATCCCTTCCCCCGAGATCTGTAGGGAATGGACTGGTGGTTCCCTGGGGCGCATGAAGCTGTAGCTTCCTGGGGAAGCTGCCCAGATGACCATGCTTAACATGTCTGGCCTCCCCTCTGCTTCTTCCTATTATTGATATTAACTAGCTAACTATGACAATAACAACTTGAGCTGTCTTGTTTGACCCAAGATCTTTAAATGGTTTTGGCTCATCTGACACTGGCAGAAACATACAAGGATCTATTAGGGACAGACATCTCTTAAGTCTGGTAGTTTCTGAGATTTTGCACGCACTCACTCCTCTGTGTGACACAAGCGTGTACAGTAAGTTCTTAGTGAAGTGACTAATAATTAAACCACAAACTGTCATAGAACTATAGAAGGGAAACGGAGGAGGGAAATGCCTACGGATGGGCAAGAATGGGTAATGTCCTTCTGTGGGAGACTCGCAAGACATCCTCTCTGTATTTTTTTTAATTAAAAAATAGATATATGGCCCTGACCGGTTTGGCTCAGCGGTTAGAGTGTCGGCCCATGGACCAATGAGTCATGGGTTCAATTCCGGTCTAGGGCACGTACCTCGGTTGTGATTTGTCCCCAACCCTGATTGGGGTCGTGCCGGAGGCAGCCACTCGATGTGTCCCTTTCACATCGATGTTTCTTTCTCTCTCTCTTCCTCTCCCTCCCTCCCACTCTATCTGAACAAAAAGGGGGGAAAAATGCCCTCAGGTGAGGATTAAAAAAAAAAGAATTCATATATGAATATATTATCTATAAAATATAGGCATAATCAGCAAAACAACAATTAAAATCTAGACAATGGTTGCTAGGGAGTGGACAGAAATCTCCCCTAGGGCTGAGGCAATAAAGTGCCATTTTCTTACATTGCATGGTGCTATTTGAACTTTTAAGCCATGCATATGAATATATTTAATACAGAAAAAAATTTAAAGAACAATTATGGGCAAATACAATGTACAAAAAGCAACTTGTTATCTATTAGAAATTTTTAAAAGAAATCCTAACAGAAATACTCGGTATTAAGGAAACTTCTTTACCTCTTTTTTAATCAATAAAAGAAAATGTAAATGGATACAATACAAACCTAAAATAATGACTTATAATGACAAAATTGATTGGCAAATAAAAATCTTAGTTTGTTAAACCTAGGCTCTATCTAACATCCTAACTGGGTGCACTCTGTATGAAAACGTGAATCTAGTCTTTGTGCTAATTCACAATAAGCCTTAATATTTGGTAGGGCTCAGAAGATCACTGGAAAATTAATTATTATTTCATTCAGTGGAAGTATTGGTTAATCAAGAAATCTAATATAGTGTTGATATAAGAAACATCCAAACCTGTAGAGAATTTTTGCAAGAATGTATTTGAGCCAAACTGACGGCAATTCCTGGGCAACAAGATCTCAAATGCTCTAGATAATGACAGTTTTCGTTTCTTTCACACATTTGAAATTAAGATGGGAACTAAGGAAGAGTACATGAAAGTGGGAGACAATAGGGCAGATATTAGATTACAGGACAGTTAATAAGATGTGTTCCCTTCAGGAACACATCTTATTTCTTAACCTAGATACACAAAAGCATGAACAGGGCTTGGGTAAGGAAGGCAAAGATAAACCTTTTACTAAAGTTACATGTCTGAGGCATAACTACCCACTATGACCTGCCCAGTTAGGAATTTATGATCAGATCACCCTGTGAGGTTCCTGTCCATAGAAACCCTTTTTCATCCACAATAAAAAATAACTATTGATCATTACTAGTGACAAGAAACTTTTCACTACTAGAATTTTCATATTTTTCTCCTATCTGAAGATACATATATCTGTAACTTCTGGTAAAATTATAAGTATTTAGCCCTAAATTTGAAGGAAACGTTGTACATCACAGAAGATTAATTTTGTGTGAACAAAGATTTCTAAAAAAAAAGTTGATCTCTTTAAAATAGTTAATGAGATATTGAATTTACATTTGAAAAAGCTAGATATTCTCACTGAAATATACAACATCAAAGTCCTAAACAGATCAGAGGGTACAGATTTCTCTATCATCATTCAAGCTATTGAACCTAAATATCTAGGGGAATCCGTAGGGGGAAAAAAAAATCAAATTTCAGCATTTTCACATTGGCAAATCATTTCTGAAACTTTATGATAATGCTGCTGCAAAAATCCGTTTATGTATTTCTGAAATTTAAAATATTGAAATGTTTCTACTTAATAAGAACATGAGATCAGTATTTTTGTCATGTTGAAGCTTCAAATAGCTTGCGTTTTTCTGGAAAACAGGTGAGACCATGAAAACAGTTAAAAAACTGGGTAATCAGAATTGACTTAGTCACTTTGTTGCAAGGAACAGATAGATGCTCAGGTCAGGACATCAAACAAGGTGGGACCCATTCCAAAGCACCACACTCACACCACCTGTCCTCATGGAAAAGTGGAATGTGAGCCAGGCTCCTCCTCCAGTCCTGGCTATCTAGTCAGTCATTGATAACAGGCATCTGTGCTCCTTGCTCTAAAATCCCACTGTTAAAATGATAGCTCTACTCTTTCAACCTACCTCTAGTGAGTTTCAGCCACTAGTGAGTAACTAACTGATTCACTCTGGCTGGCTATGCATTTTACATATTTGGGTGTCAGATGTTTTTAATATAATTGGTCTTTCTCTCTCTCTCTCTCTCTCTCTCTCTCTCTCTCTCTCTCTCTCTCTCTCTCTCTCTCTCTCTTCCCCCCCTGGGATACAATTGTTGCAAATCAGCTGGATCACGTGGACGCTTGTTTCTCAGAGCTGTTAGGACAGGTCCACAGCAGGCTTTAGTGCATGGCTAATTTGGACCGTGACTAGGCAATACTCTTCTGGGGAACCTGTCTAATGCCCTATGAATCCGAAGTTCTTTCGGCTCTGGATGAGGAGAGCGGGAACCATTCCCGGCCTGGATGAGTTCGGGGGATTTGTGCGATCGGAGATTCAAAGGCAGCCCTCTGCAGACGTCCAGCGCTCTGCTGCTCTCTGGGAAGCCCTCCTGCGCTTTCTTCTCTGGGGATGCATATCAGAGCTGACTTGGGCTCCTCTAACAGCAAATTCTGTGTTCTTCACTCTGCCAGACCACCGGGCGCAGTTCATCGCCCCCTCCCCGGGCTGTGCCAATAGGCTGGGAAGACCACAGGCCCCCTTCTCCGTGGCCCTTCTCTCAAGCCGCTTCTTGCAGGGCGTGTGGCTCCGCGCCTGGGACCCATTTCATCTCTTTCGCCTCGTTTTCTCATCGTGTGCGCCGGGCGGGTGGAAATGTGTTTCCTTCCTCTATCGTAGCTGCAAGAGGAATTTAAGTGTTATTTCTAATTGCAGAATAAAACTTAATGTTCTCTAGAAAATGAATTTCAGGCCTCGGTGGGCAGAGGAGGGAAGTAATGTTTGCTTGGTGGTTGTTGCTTTTCCCCGGTTGGGTTTCTCCGGTTGCAGAGGAACGCGGCGAGTCTGGTGCACACGAGACCTTCTCGCGCTTGTTTCTCCTCCTTCGCTGCGGAGACTTCCTGCGAGGATCATTGCTTATTCTAGTGTGTGTATTCCTCTGAAAAGTAAACGGGCCACCATTTCGTCATGGAAAAAAGATTTAATGCAATAATTTGTGTCTACCATTTCTTTGGGGGATATTTGTTGATTCATATGCTTCAGAAGTGCACAGAAGAATCCTTTGATGAACATTTTCCGTGACTATGCCCTCCACCCTGAACATTGTGTTGCAGAAGGATGGGACAGATAGGGTTTCTTTCTTTTTTTCTTTTCTTTAAAATTTTTTTCTTCATTGCTTTTAGAGAGAGAGGAAGGGAGAGGGAGAGATAGAAACATCAATGAGAGAGAACATTGATTGGCCACCTCCTGCATGCCTCCCACTGGGGATTGGGCCCACAACCTGGGCATGTGCCCTGACCGGAATCGAACCGACGACCTCTTGGTGCATGGGTCAACACTCAACCATTGAGCCACACCGGCCTGGCACAGATAGGGTTTGTAAAAGTGATACTGATGCAACTCACAGTGGGGACTTATTTATTTTATTGGTTATCCTTTTAATGTTCTGTGGATCAGTATTCTATGTTTCAGAACTGCCTTTGAATTTTCATAATATTATCATAATAGGTGTTGATATTAGTGACCCCAAAACATAAAATATTCAGTTGGACTTCAAAGTGTTATCATTTTGTTTGATCAGTTTAAAGAATCACATTAAATTCTTTCTTGTTTTTATTTTGAAAAGTAGCAAGTCTATTGTAGAATATCTACCAATAGCTCTTCTATCTGAATACTGGGGAACTAACCTTTCCCATATTAGACCGGATAGCAGAGTTCCTTAATGAAAATCTGGATTGCTAAGCAGAAAAATAGCATTTCTTCACTTAAAAAATAATAATAATCAGCCAGGCCGGTGTGGCTCAGTGGACTGAGTGTCATCCCATAGACTGAAGGGTCCTGGTTCGATTCTCGGTCAGGACACATGCCCGGGTTGCAGGCTTGATCCCCAGTAGGGGGCTTGTAGGAGGCAGCCAATGGATGTTTCTCTCTCACATTGATGCTTCTATCTCTCTCTCTAAAAAAAAAGAAAAAAAAAATCAATAAAAACATTAAAAAAAAAAGAATCACGGAGGGTTCCTTTACTTGGTGATATCTCATCCATGTAATGATTGAGTTATAGTTCAATGTATTCGTAGACTATATTTATTTATAATTTATTCATATGCTGGTCTTGGCACTGCAGGTATAGACTTGACTGAGCCCTAAGCCTTGCTAACAGGCAGCCAACAAATCAAGAAGGATCAGAGACTGTTAGTGGAAGCTAATGGAGTTAAAGTCTCTAGCAAAACATATCATTTATTATTAAAAACAAAAATCCTTCAACTTAAAAGTCTGCTATAAATCAACTAGCTTTTGAGATTATGTCAGTGTCATTTGGCCCATTTAAAAAAATATATTTTTTGTTTACTGATTTATTTTTTTAGAGAGAGAGGAAGGGATAGGGAGAGAGAAATAGAAATATCGATGAGAGAGAACATCGATTGACCTCCTCCTGCTTGTCCCCCAGTGGGGATTTGGCCCACAACCTGGGCATGTGCCCTGACCGGGAATCAAACCAGCGACCTCTTGGTGCATGGGTCGACACTCAACCACTGAGCCACACCGGCCAGGCCATTTAGCCTATTTTAGAGTCAAAATAAAATTTCATCAGTATGTCTCAATACAGCAATGATACCAGGACCACAAGAGATGTTTATTTCAGATCTTTTATAATACTTCTCAGACAGGAACTTTTATTTACTCTCCAGAAGCCACAGGCATGATCTAATGGGAAGAAAAATACTTTGCAATTACAGGTTTGAGTAATTGCATATAATTCATATTGACACATATCTGGTGTAGATGTGGTACTTGGACAGTACAGGGAGATGCCCTCTTAAGAACTTGAAGCTAAGACTGCATTCTGTTCAGCAATAGTCAGTGATTGAGGGTAACAGTATGTAAAAGTAACTTCAAGAGACAAAAGGACTCACAGGCCAGAAACTCATAATCTGATAGCCTGTAATAATTTCTTCTTCAATCGTGTCAATCAGAAGAGGCTGGCTTGCCTCAAATGAAGCAACAGAGAAACAAAGATCTCAGTGTCCACCCTAAATCCATCCAGGAGAAGATAAAATCTCTGCTAGCCAATTGTAGGAATAAAACGATCTTTTCAGTGAGAGGAGTGCATTCAGCTATTAAACAATCAATGTGCCTAATTCTCTGTGCTCTCTTTAGGCAAGATTCTGATCATAATTCACTTTTATCCATAGGTGTGTCCACAGTGAGAGAACATGCGAATCACGCAGACTAAAACGCGCTGACAGTTTTTTCTCATTATTAAAGAATGTTTTCATCATGTCTCAATAAATACGTTTTATGGGCTCAGTTGATATGAGCCTGAGAAATGGGTCCACTTTCATGACAAGACTAAATTATGTTTTGAGTCAAAAAGACTGAAAACAGACCTGGTAAAGTCACCTAAGCAGACCACACTCACCATTGAGTATGTTTAACAGCAAACATCTTTGTACTCTCTTGAACAGTCAGGGAGAGTGCTCAGTGATGTTCCTTTTTAATGAACACTTACAGTGTCCTAGTTTGTTTTCCTTAATGCACAGGTCAGCTCTGTTTGCAGGCTGCTTCTGTAAAACAGGGAATAAATTCAGTCCCAAAGAGATGCCTTAAAAATGTGTCACTTTAATGCAAATTGAGTACTACAACATGAATAAACCTTGAAAAGATACTAAAAAAAAAGAAGCAGATAAATAGGCAAATTCTTAGAGACAGAAAGTAGATTAGTGTTTGCTAGAGTCTGGGAGGGTAATGGGTATGTTTTGCAGGGGGTGGGTTAGAATAATTCTGGGGTTATAGTGGTGATGGCTGTGCACCCTTATGAATATACTAAAAAACACTGAACTGAACTGTTAAAAAGGGTGAATGTTTTCATCAAAATTAGAACTAAACTACAGGACAACCATCATTCAGAACCGCCTGAAATCTGGCTGAATGGAAGTCCTACAGCTAGGGATTTAAAGAAGCAGCCACATCGAGACTGAGAGGCAGAATATGCTGTTCTCACACCCATGTGTGGCAGATAAAAATCAGGAGAGATATCTGTCTAGATTATTTATTTTTACAATGAAAAAAGTCAGAAATGAATAAGAAAGCAGCTTTTATTAGAAGGGGGAAAAACTTGTTAAAATTAGGCCACTTAGAGATTCTATTATACATATCTGACCAATACCATATATGGCCTAGAAAACTAAAACTTTAGCCTGGCTAGTGTGGCTCAGTGGTTGAGCATCATCCCACGCACCAAGAGGTCCCGGTTCGATTCCCGGTCAGGGCACATGCCTAAGTTTCAGGCTCAGTCCCCAGTAGGGGACGTACAGGAGGCGGCCGATTGATGTTTCTCTCTCACATAGCTATTTCTTTCTCTCTCTCTAAAAAATCAATAAAAACATATTTTTAAAAAAGAAAAGTACAACTTTAAAATTGCATTTCAATCTCTTCAGCTGGGATTGGTTCTTATCAAATAAAATCTTGGTTTGCCCCCATAAAGCATGCTATATACTGAAATAGATGTTTATATGGAATGACTGAAATTTAAGGACCTATTTAGTCATCTATTTTGTCAATATTTCTTGAGCAGCCATCATGTGATAAGAACTGCGGGAGGCAGAGAGTTATGAGCAACCACTGGGTTCTTCCCCTCAAAGGTCCCTTATAACAAGGATCGAAGGTGAACAACTAGACTGGAAAATCTACGTAATGGACCTGTTATAGTTTTTGACAAAACTTTCTATTCTTAATGCAAATGGTAAGGAAAATGAAGGATTTCTTTTGCTTTTCTTCCTAACAGCCCCCAATTTATAGAGATACTGGAAATAGATGTGGGAAGCAAACCCTTTGGTGATACTAACCGGTTTACAATGAGAGAGGAGACTTGACAGATGAGTTAGCAAGTGCTGGGATGTTAATCACAGAATCCAGGATACCGATCATGTTCAGGACTTAACCCTTTTCTAACTTCATGCATTTTGTCTCACACCGTGGGAAGAGGCCATCAGATCAATGATCTGCATCAGTGATTGTTTTCCACTTTGAAGTTTTCAGAACCTCTTTGAAAAGCTGATCCTTTTGCTTCCCTCCGTTCTAAAAATGCATAGAGAGGTGCCTATAACTGAATGACTGCATGAGTTTCAAGGGGTGGGTATTTTTCTTGAAAACCATCCCTGGGTTTTGAAGTATCATAGAGATCTTAAGAGCAGCTCGCTTATAAGAAGAATGCCTTAATTAATGTAGATGAATACATTTTAGTTAATTCATTCAAACAATGAAATGAATTATTATACATCCGATGCTTAGACAAGTGTCTGTCTCATAGTAAATATTCAATAAGTGTTCATTTTGTTGTTATTATAGTTACATTGAGTTTCTCATGTGGTAGGCATTTTCTCGAATGCTAGACTAATAATAGCTAACATTTTCTGTTTCCTACAGTCCAGGCATATATATACATATATATAATTTAATACTGCCAATTATCGCATACAGTAGATATTTTAAAAAGTCCAATTTTTTTTTTTTTTTTGGTACGTGCCCCTAGCGGGAACCAAACCCGGGACTCTCTGGTCTGCAGGCCGACGCTCCAACCGCTGAGCAAAACTGGCCAGGGCATGCAGTAGATATTTTAATACTCACCACACAATGTATGAAGTGATGGTCTTGCCCAATGCCAATAGGGTTTGTGCTAAAACCTCGTTCCTCACTTCATTATCAGAATGAAATGATTGGGTTTGTACCCAAACCTAGTACTTCTGATTCCAGGGCGAGGCTTTCATTCCCTGTGATATGCCACTCTTGGCTGATTTCACACAGACTATTCGAAACTTGTCTGGGATGATTCACTTAGATCACCGAGGTGAACATGTATATCTTATAGAAGGAATTTTGGTTAATATCAACTGAGTTCAAAGCTACAACCAGAGAGAGGCAAACTCACTACTTGAAGTAAATGTCATAAATTTGCATTAGGATTGTGCTTTAAGTGCTGCCTTTTCATAAAGTCAAGGAACGGATACATTATCATAAATTTCCTTTGTCACATGAACTATCCCCCTACTCACCTCACTAGAAAAGTCTGCATATTTCAATTTCTATAATTTTAGTATTAAGAATTCTAGGGCACATTTCAAAGGTTATAGAGTTTGAGAATGGAATGACCCTTGCAACTTGTTTTTGCCTTATTACGGTCTGAGTCAAAGGTGTTATAATCTAAAATATTCTTAGTTAAATCTCAGAGATAGGCATTTAAAATCCAGAGAGATGATCAACACTTTTTCTTGTTTTCCTTAAGCATCAAGACAGGATTTTTAAACTTGTCTAGAGATGTCCTGGTTTTAGATATTTCTTAGATGAAAAAGTAACTGAATTTTAAATGTTCGGACATAGAAAAAAGGGAGAGAGATCTATTAATGTTTGAAACTTTGGGAAGGAAGAGAAATTCATGCAGCTATGGTCTTTAATGAGACTACGCTTCTGATCCAGTGATGAAACTAACGTACCAGTGGAAAGATTACCTGGCTTATCAATCATAGTCAATTGAGTCTCCAGGAATTAGAAAAGTTAGGGCTTTTGGATATAAAAGGTTGGGCAAGAAAGAGATGGAAGCTTCTATGTTAAGTGGAATTCTGTCTTTTGGAATTTCCAGGCATTTTTGCCCCTAACAACACGGATGGAGCCCATCTTTCCTCCTACTCCCCCAAAACACACTTGGACTCCCACCTGTTCAACCAATTAAACTGTTTTTATCTTCCCATACTCTACCAGACATCGCATGTTTGCAGTCACTGGAACAAATGTGTTTGTGAGTTGGGTCCGTGAGGTTCAAACAGATGAAGGAGGTTGAAATAGGAATCCTAGGGCGATATCTACACATAGAAGTGCATGGGGTGGGGGCAGGGAGAGGTCCTGAGAAGGAAGAAGGAGGAACCTCCCTCTGTAGTCCTCCTTGTCAAGCATATTCATTAGTTATAGAAATGTGTCTGCCACGGAGTGGGGGTGGAGGGGGTAGAAAACATGCCTTAGAGCATCAATCTCCTGGCATCCTTTCCCTCAGCTTCTTTCTGGAGTTGTGTCTCGGGCAGAGTCTGAGCTAGATTGGAAAGGGTGGGGCAGGACTGCTGGGGCCCCTTCTCTCAACTATTGCCATGGTTTAATAGGTGTGTGGGTAGGTGAGTTCTAAAAAGCTATTCTAGTTGCCAGAGACCTCAAGAAAAGGACAGAGGCATAAGAATGGGTCTGGAACTAAGGAACTAGATACTTCCATGTGGCAGAGTCAAATAAAGACCTACCACACCTGCCCGGCTGGTGTGGCTCAGTGGTTGAGCATCGACCCATGCACCAAGAGGTCACCAGTTCGATTCCCGTTCAGAGCACATACCCAGGTTGTGGGCTCGATCCCCAGTGGGGGGCATGCAGGAGATGGCCCATCGATGTTCTCTGTCATTGATGTTTCTATCTCTTTCTCCCTCTCCCTTCCTCTTTCTCTCTCTCTCTAATATCAATAAAGAAAAAAATTTTAAAAATAAAAATAAAAAATTAAAAAAGACCTACCACACACTGCTTTCTGTACCCTGTTCCCAACCAGTGATTCATGGCACTCTGGTGTGACCCAAATGGATCACAGATGTGCCCAGATACAGATCCCCTCAGCCTAGGAGGCGGCTGGGTGGCCTTTCCCCGGTGGGCCACAGAAAGGGGGTCGTTTTCTAGGAGTCTCATGCTGTGAAATACATTGGGAAGACTGCCCACACAGTCCATGCCTCCGTCATAGCTCTAGGAACTTCTGTCAACCAAGCAATTACTAGCGTATTCCAGGAATGTAACATATATTAACCCACCGAATCCTCCTAGCCATTTGCAAAGTATGTATTATCCTCATTTTACATATGAAGAAATAGAGGTTCATGAATGTAAAGAAACAGGCTAAAGGCTGTACCACTGGTGAAAAACCAAACAGGAAACAGGGAAACAGTTTTCTTTTATTCCAGATTCTATGCTCTTCCCATACTCTTCATGGGCCCAACTCGAACAAACTGCTTTTTGTAACAGTTTCTTTCCCCCTCGACTCTGAGCTTCTTCAAAGGAAGGAATGTATCATATTTGTGTCTGGCATCCTTTTGCAGACACACACACACTCAACTCTCTTCCACACATCCACCCTGAATTTTACTGTGGAGCAATGCCCTGGGGTGCAAACCTCTGCACCCCAACAAAGGGGCGCAGCTCCTGAGAGAAAGTCCCATCACAGCAAAAACCAAAGACAAACAAACAGAACAATGGTGAGAAATACTCCAAAGGTATTACCAATACTCCAAAGGTAGTACCTTATTTTAGCCAAGTAACAAATGTATGGCAAGACTCAAGGTCTTATCTACCTACCTATCTTATTATTGGAATTGAGTACTGAAGTGCGTGGAACATGGGAAAGATGATATCTACCAAGAAGGGTCCCTGTTGGCCAAGTGGCCTCCAGTTTAAGAGCTTAGCAGCCGTTTCTAAAGAGGAGTCTCTCTCTTGCAAGCTACACTTCAGGGAGAAGCCTGTAAGCTGCTTTGGTCCCTCAGTGAACGGCTTGCTTGCACTGTGTTCCTGATATCAGAATCAGCCCTTATAAAGCATTCCCCGGAATTGTATTTCAACCAGTAGGGCTGAGGCTTTCAGCGTCTAATCAGAGCTGTGCAGCTATATCCCCAGCATCTTCACCATCCAATCAGAGCAGCTCTATTCTGACCAATCAGGACAGTGCCTTTTGGACCAATCAAAATGTGACAATTTTGCAGTCCTCATTTGCATGAGGAGGAACCAATCAGGGACTAGGAGTGGGGACTGCTCTTCATATAAGTCAGTTCCCCTCTGGCTCGGAGAGTGCGCTTCAGCTTTCCACCAATGACTAAAGACATGTTTCTCCAGCTGGAGCAAAGATGAACCACCAAAGACATCTCACCAAACCAAAGCAAAGAGCAGGCAGAGCAGAGCTGAGCTGCCTAGCTGAAGAGGGTCATGCCCCAGGGCCACCTCACCCCAGGGACGCCTCACAGCCGCTTCATAACTGAGCTGTAACACTATGGAGCTTTCCCACAACTGTGCTATTCTCACAGCCCTGCTGTGTCACAGTTGAGCTGTTTTCACTGCATAAAGTTTCTTCCTTTACCACACCCCGAACTGGGGATTCCTGTGGGCATGGAACTGGCGCCGACCATCAATTGACAGGTGGTTGTCAAAGGAGATGCACATTAACACATTTATCTGTTTTGAAAAATGAACTCAAGTATATTTAGTCAGAAAGTAACTCTGATTCATCTGAATGGTTGGCCTATGAGGTCTGGCCTCCCACCTCCCTGCTTTGGATTATACGGTAAGTATTTTCCATAAACTAAATGGGGGAAATCTATAGCTCAAAGTTTAAAGGAAAATGTATTTAACACATATAAATAGTATGTTGGATTAAACGTTACAATTGGCAATTATCAGAGTTTAACTAAGCTCCCTCTTGGTATTGCTGCCTTGACACCTGTTTTGTTTGGCCAAGTGGCCTGCGAGAGGGTCTTAAACAGACGTGAGCCCCTCACGTAAGCTCATGCCTTAGATAGTAGCATGCAAAGTCACAAGCACATGTACGTTCCTGATAGGACTTCCCCACTGGCCCTTGTGATCAACCGTCTCCACCTCCCAGGGCCTTCTCCTGTGTGACCCTTAGAAAGACCCCGAGGACCTTACCAAAACTTCCCCTCTTTTTGGTTTGAATTGGCCATCCAGCCTTAGCCTGGGAAGCCCAAGACACTCCACCCGTGGACCCTGACAAAGGCAGGTCACCCAGGTACTGCCACTCCCTCTGCCTGTGCCCTGCCTTGACCTCCATGTACTTCCTGCAGGACCTGTGAAAAATAAACTTCTCTCTTTCAATTCCTGTGGCCTTTTGTTGAGCCTGTGCCCACCATTTGACACCCTGAGGCTCTACTTACCAGCTGTTAATTCCATCAAGTCACAGCAGCGAACATAAAATTACATGTCAGCATAAATGTGCAAAGGGGCAAACGGTTATTTTAAATAATATTTTATGAGCTATACAAACAGACAAAATGGGTAGACAACTTGCTTAGATTGACTCTGAAGCTGCATTTCACCCGACAGCCACAATCTTAAAATGATGCTACCAGAGTTCTTTTCAGGACAGAGTGTCCCCATCACTCTTGGTTAAAGCAACTAAGGAATATTTAACTATTCGGCCCAAGAAGAGTTGACCCTGGTTATTGGGGAAATGGAATTAATGTTCTTCCAAATTTTCTAGAAGGCAGAACTAGAACCAGTAGGTTAATTACTATCAAGCAAACAGATTTCAGCTTAAAATAAGGTGGAACTCCCCAATCATTAGTGCAGACCAAAAATGAAGTGATTTTCCAACTCTGACCACGTCCGAGCGTAGGTAGAGAGAAGAAACAGGCAGAGAGAAGAAACACTTGGAGGGTATTGTGGTAAACTAGGGCATCTCTGGCTTCCAGGCATGAGAAAATGTAGCAAGTACCACTTTGCTAGCTAGTTATTAAATCTGGCCTTGAACCCTAAAGAAGGAAACAAGTGCACCTCTTTTTGGCAGTGGTCAGTGTTCTGTCCTTTCTGAGATTCCTGGGGGAGAATCAACGGCACTGGCTTTCCTTATTACTGTGCAAGGCTGACGTGAACATGAATTGGATATTTATGAGGCCCTTGTAGATGCCCCAAAGCAGAGGAGCTTCAAGTTCAATTCCTCTGCCACTGACAAGGAACCTCACAACAGCCAAGTACCAGGCAGCATCATTTCACAGCGACTTTATCTGTCATCGAAGAGATTTTCCTAGTTTAGTTTTCTCCCGTTTGGGGTACACAAGGGCCCTGTGTCTGCTTTACTTGGACTACAAATAGTCTCGGCCAGCTGCACCCCTCGGCCGACACCTCTGGAATTGTTGCCACCTCTGGACTTGTTGCCACCTCTGGACTTGTTGCCACCTCTGGAATTGTTGCCACACCTGAAATTGTTGCCACACCTGGAATTGTTGCCACCTCTGGACTTGTTAATACCTCTGGAATTGTTAATACCTCTGGAATTGTTGCCACCTCTGGACTTGTTAATACCTCTGGAATTGTTGCCACACCTGGACTTGTTAATACCTCTGGAATTGTTGCCACACCTGGAATTGTTGCCACATCTAGTCCTCACTTTCCCCCACAGTTTCAGAGGGTTGGATTCCGACTCCTGTGGTGTTTTAGTCTCTCAGAAGTTATTTCCACCATCTTTTCAAGGAAAGGTTATGAAGAAAAGGGGAAAAGATGAGAAAGCAGGGAGAGACGCAAAGAAACTAGAAGTTACCTTCCGTTTTTCAAAGGGTTCTTTCCTTGGGAAACCTAAGTCGTCAGTGTGTGCCCTTGGATAACGCTGTCATCCATTACTCTTCTGAGAAGAAAAAACTCCTGAGTTATGGTCTAGGTTTGTATGAAGACATTTCATAGTCAACATCTATTGCTAACTGAGTGGCTTTTTTTTTTTAAATCCTCACCCGAGGATATTTTTCTATTTATTTTCAGACAAAGGGGGAGGGGGGAGAGAGAGAGAGAGAGAGAGAGAAGAACATTGACATGAGAGAGACACATTGACTGGCAGCCTCCCGCACGACCCCGACCAGGGCTGGGGACGAACTGCAACCAAGGTACGTGCCCTTGACCGGAATCGAACCTGGGACTCTTTGGTATGCAGGCCATGCTCCAACCGCTGAGCCCAACCAGCCAAGGCGCTAGCTGAGTGGCTTTATCAGATGCATATCTGTTGGTATTTAAGCACCACAGAACTATGAGAGTTGATAAGTGCATTTACTTATTCAACGAATATTTATTGGGCTTCCTGTAGTCATGTTGTAGGTGCTAGAACAGAGTTAAGGAATATGAAGACATTTCATATTCAACATCTATTGCTAACTGAGTGGCTTTTTTAAAAAAAATCCTCACCCGAGGATATTTTTCTATTTATTTTCAGACAAAGGGGAGGGGGGGAGAGAAGAACAACGTCTCTGTCCTCATGAGACTTATTTTCTAGTGGGAAGGTGCACAGAATGTGTTTTATCCTACACAAAATCAGGCTGAAGTGGGGGGGAAAGACCTGGTCTGAGTAACTCCTGGTTCTTTTAAGTGAAATCATGCATCCCCAGTCACAGGTAACAGCAAAACACTCACCTCCTCTACTCCTGTGCTTTATGCTCATTCCTTCTCATCTTATGGAGAGAAAGTGTAGTTGGAAGAAAAAGCAAACTGGAATGAGATGAACACAAGTGCGAGTTTTATTTATATGTATTCATTGTCAATCCAGTGTTTCATTTTCCTTTTCTTTTAAGTGGGGACAGTAATGAGTGCTTCATGTAGTGATGAATTCAATGAGACAAATATGTAAAATATTGCCCAGCCGGTGTGACTCAGTGATTGAGCATCAACCCATGCACCAAGAGGTCGCCAGTTCAATTCCCAGTCAAGGCACATGCCCAGGTTATGGGCCCAGTCCCCAGTGGGGGGCATACAGGAAGCAGCCAATTGATGTTCTCTTTCATTGATGTTTCTATCTCTCTCTCCCTTCTGCTCTCTAAAATTAATAAAGAAAAAACAATTTTTTAAAATATGTAGAGTGCCTTGGACTTCATAGGTGGTCGATAAGTGGAGATATGTTCAGAAGGTAGGGCAATTTGATTAGGTTTCCTTCTTTTTCCTTCATCATAAGCCCAGTATGAAGACTGTGAAGTCTCCAGAGACATGAGTGCATATCCTTTACCAGAAAATAATTGTTCAATTTTAAGTATTTCTTTCAACAGGTTTTTAATCAGTTCAGTTTAAAGATTATTTGTTTTTATTATTTACAAGTCAGAAGTGCTCTAACCTTGACTGGATGCTTATATCTTCATACGTATTAGAATCAGCAAGGCTCTTCCCTGGGCCATGTAGAGAGGACACTGTCGGTTTTGATTATTAGGACTGTTTCTTTACCGAGGAGTACAGAGGGCACTGCAGGGCAGCAGGCCACCCAGCCCATGGTCAAAGCCCTCATTGTACGCAGCATGAATCTAACGACTGGCTGATGTGGGGACACAGAGGTCTTGCTCCCTTGATCAAAACTAAGACAAATCTGAAGGACACTCCTAGGTGAGGTTGGCTGAGGCCACATTGTCACATCACAGCCCGACTTCTCGCCTCATCCTGCTTCCTTCCCCTCTCCCACAGGTCTTGCTTGAGAGAACACACTCCAGTAAGCTTTTTTCTTTTTCCCCCTACCCTTAGATTCTATGCCAGCCAGGGACATGGTCTCCAGGGGGAGCCATGGAGCTGCCCAGGTTGAGGGGTACAGAAATACACTGGAATTTCCAGAATCCCTTCCACCTCCATTTCTGCAGCTTCCTGGGTTCCTGATTACCTGGGATCACTTGTGGCAGGAACACAAGGGCAGTGAGAACCAGGAGCAGGTGTCTCATGGTCCTTGGGAAGTGGGAAGCAGTGGACCCAGGAGTTCCGTGTGAATCTGACCTAGACTTTCATTGGCCTCTCTGGGGTGGGGCAGATGGATGGGGCACTGAACTGGACTGATATATAAAAGCTAATCATACACTCATCACCAGCTCAGAGGCCATTTTCCTGGGACAACAACCTGCAACCAAGTGTCGTATCTTTTCTGCCCCACTCATTGTCATCAGTGTCCTGCTCAGATGCCAAATCTGGTGTCAGCTGCATAATGTGGAATCATTCGGTGGTCCATTCCTGCGTGGAAGGCTGTGTGGCCGCAGAACAAACCAGCGATGGTTCCAGACAACAACCTGTCTGATCCCCGTGAAGCCCCCGAGAGGCAGAACCCAGACACAAACGAGCATATAGTGCAAGGTAAAAACTGCGTGTTTATGGCAAGGGCAAACACAGGAAAAATGAATTTCAATATCAGAACGCAGGAAAGTGACTGCACCTGGAGGGGGGCGTCGTTATTAAGAGCGAGCGCAAGGGACGCTCAGGGTGCTGGCGACGTTCTGTGTCTCGGTCTGTGTGTCGCCTACACAACCATGTGACTTTGTGAATACTCATGAGACTACACTTATGATTTGTGCAGTTTTCAGCAGGTAGATTACATTCCAATAAAAGCTTATTAAAAACAAAACATGTGCACCTGATAACACAGCCTTTAGGGAAATAAAATGACTCCAAAATGTAAGAATATATAGGCATTTTAAGAAACTCAGAAATAGAACGTTCCTACTGCTTATCAGGAGCCAAACAATAATCCTATCAAAAATGACCAACAGCCCTGGCCGGTTTGGCTCAGCGGTTAGAGCGTCAGCCTCTGGTACAGAGAGACCGGGGTTCGGTTCCCGCTAAAGGCATGTACTTCGGTTGCAGTTTGTCCCCGGCCCTGGTTGGTCGTGCGGGTGGCAGACACTCGATGTGTCCCTTTCACATCGATGTTTCTCTCTCTCTCTCTCTCCCTCCCACTCTATCTGAACAAAAAATGAAAAAATGTCCTCGGGTGAGGATAAAAAAAAAAAAAAAATGACCAACAGACAAGAATTCAAGGGCAGACAAACGTTCAAGTTTTGTACACTAGAGAATCATTTAAACACATTTTCTACAAAAATATGTTCTCCTTCATAATGACAAGGGTTCACGGCCTGGCAGGTGATCACCACTGAAATGTGTACAAGGCACTTAAAATGGAGAAAATTTCAAAGCACACCATCTGAAATCCATTTAAAGAAACTTTCTCTCTGAAGAGCAGAAAAGCAGAGTGTAATTGATGGCAATTATGGCTTGACAAAATCAATTAGCTTGTTATGGGATCAGCTTGCTTTGAAAATGAATAGATGGCCCCGCCTGTGTGGCTCAGTGGTTGAGCGTCGACCCATGTACCAAGAGGTTGCCGGTTCCATTCCCGGTCAAGGCATATACCTGGGTTGCAGGCTCAATCTCCAGTAGGGGGCATGCAGGAGGCAGCCAATTGATGTTTTCCTCTCACATCGATATTTCTATCTCTCTCTCCCCTCCTCTTTTTCTAAAAAATCAATAAAACATATTACAAATAAAAAATAAGGCCCGCTGGTGTGGCTCAGTGGCTGAATGTCGACCCATGCACCAAGAGGTCGCTGTTTCAATTCCCGGTCAGGACACATACCCAGGTTGTGGGCCTGATCCCCGGTGGGGGGCATGCAGTAAGCGGCCAGTCGATGTTCTCGCTCATCGATGTTTCTATCTCTCTCTCCCTCTCACTTCCTCTCTCTAATATCAATAAAGAAAAAGTAAATAAATAAATAAAATGAATGGATTGATGATAATAACACTCATTTACCTCCTTTCTATCTGTTCAATATGGCAAGTAGAAGTCATGGAACATCATGACTTTGCAAGAATGAAAGTTGTAGCTAAGATTTGTTTTCATCAAGATGATTCTTTGATAGGAAAAAAAATAACCCACAGTCCGGCTGGTATGGCTCAGTGGTTGAGCATCGACCCATGCACCAAAAGGTCACCAGTTCGATTCCTGGTCAGGACACATGCCCATGTTGTGGGTCTGATCCCCAGTGGGGGGCATGCAGGAGGCGGCCAATCAGTGTTCTCTCTCATGGATATTTCTTCTATCTCTCTCTCCCTCTCACTTTCTCTCTTTCTCTAAAATCAATAAAGGAAAAAAAAATAACCCACAATAAACCAGCTTGAGCAAAGCTGGAAATGTATTTAAAATATGCTGGTATTCCCCAGAGATTAACATTAGTTAAAACTGGAACCAGGTCTCCTCCTTCTTCTCCCCCCTGCTTATAGGACTCACCTCTGCTTGTACAATACCATCATCTAGCACATGGACATTTATCCTGAAGGAAGAATGAACAAATAAATGAGTGAGATCTATGATGTTCTAAAGTACTTTTAAAATGTGGAACTTCACTTTCACATATTCCCACAGAAATGAGCAAATAAGCAAATAAAACCCATTATGGCTTCTATACATACCCTACAATTATTTAAACCATGAGTTATAATGATATTTTTGTTTCTTTGAATTTATTCCCATGCACAGAACCATATTCAATGATTTTTTTTTTTTTTTTTTTTTTTTTTTTTTACTTTGAGATATATTCAGTACCTAGATAGAGCAAACCTGATGTCCTTCCACTGCACAAAATATATTAAAATAGATAACCAGAAGTTTGGAGAAATTTTCTACCCTACCAAAATCCATGCAGATGTTTTAAAAATGCACAGCAGTTCACCTCACTCCTGTCTCCGCATAACTGACGGTGACATCCGAGACCTCTCAATGGCCTAGAAAGCCCACCTTGCTCACCTGGGGTTTCCTGAATGAATTGCACCCTGATGTTCTAAGGCATCCATTGTGTGGCATGAATTTACTTATTTTTTGTGCTTTTGGAATGGTAGTAACTCTGTGTCATCCTAGAAACAGTGGACAAAAAAGTCAAATTACTTTTTATATGGTAGAATTCTCTTGCAGAGTTAGCAAAGACCACCAGGCTCTTTCCTCTCCAAGCACATTCTCTTTTGCCTCTCCTCACTCATGGTGTCTTCTTGTTCTCCTCCTTGCCCGTCTTAGTCCAGCCTGAGGGCTGTCTTGCAATTCTGCAAACAAGCAAGACATGCTTAGGGTCTTTGCACTGTCCCTCTACTTGGAACGCTCTCCCCCTAAATAGCTGTGTGGTGTGCTCTCCTCCCTCCTGCCTGCCGGTGTTTAATGGTACATTCTCAGAGAGTCATATACTCTACGGTTCCCACATCCACCCTCCCACACACACAAACACAGTAACTCATTTCCTGCTGTCATTTTCTTCAGATCACACATGCAGTGATTGTTTTGTATTGTCTGTTTCCTCTCTTACATCAGAACAAAGCCTCATGAAAGCAGGACTTCTGTAAACTGAGTTGCTGTGTCTCCTAAAACAGTGCCAACGTTCTCCATGGATATTTGTTAAAGGAATGAATGAATTCTGATAGAGCACAGTCTTAGTAGTTACGCATTTTTCACCATGCTGAAATTTTTAAAATCCTAGGTTATCTAGAAATAGCAATTAACCTTATAAACCAAGTTATAAAACATCAGGTGATCTCAACTGACTGTCGCTAATAAGAATTGGTCCGATTCTAGAGCAAAATAAAACACTCGGTTTTTCGGGGGCATTTATCATCTATGAGCTATGAGTTTTCTACAAAGGCATAAGGAACTTCTTTGTATAAACCTCTACTTGTCAGATACAGTATGCAGCATCCCTTTGCCAATTCTGAAAGCATCTCTTGGTTCACTGACTCCCTTTGAGAGCAAACTTAGGCTGCCCTCTCAGGTCCATTTACCCAGTAAACCCATAATGCTGGGCTGTACATCCAGGCAGTGAGATTGCTGGAAAGGTGCGGGGACTGCCATTTCCAAAGGCAATCAGTGAGAAGTATGCAATATCCTTTCTGTTCTCAGACCCATAAACTTAACAGGGGTTTCCATTCTCAAGAGAGCTACTCTTCAAAGTTGAGTTCCAATGCATCAAATCCATGCCCTTGTGGAAATCTCCTTCTGTGTTGAATTTGTGCACAGCATGTAACGAAAGTTTCACTGTGAAAGTTCTAGGTCTGCCCTAGGTTTTTAGGTTGCTCAGTGGTTAGAGCATCCACCCACACACTGACAGATCGCGGGTTCAATTCCTGGTCAAGGGCACATACCTGGGTGGCAGGTTTGATCCCTGGCCCTGATCAGGGCACATGTAGGGAGGAAATCAATCTATGTGTCTGTCTCACACTGATGTTTCTCTCTCTCTTTTTCTTTCTCTCTTTCTGCCCTCCTCCGTCCCACCCTTCCACTCTCTCTAAAAATCAACAGAAAAAAGATCCTGAGGTCAGAATTAACAAACAAGAAGAAGGAGGAGCCCAACTGGTGTGGCTCAGTTGGTTGAGTGTTGACCTGTGCACCAAGAGGTCGCCGGTTCGATTCCCAGTCAGGGCACATGCCCAGGTTGTGGGCCTGATCCCCAGTGGGGGGCATGCAGGAGGCAGCCAGTCGATGTTCTCTCTTATCTATGTTTCTGTCACTCTCTCCCTCTCCCTTTCTCTCTCTCTAAAAATTAAAAAAAAAATTTTTTTTAAACAAGAAGAAGGAGGAGGCAGAGGAGGAGGAAGAAGAAGAAAGAAAGTTCTGGGTCTTAGCCTTAAAGAGGATTGGAAGCTTCTACCTTTGTCCTCTTGGAGGCCTTGAGTGGCTATTAGCAGCCCAGATAAATGGTTGGAAAAATATACTGAAGAAACGAGAAGATGAAGAGGCCCTGAGACCATCTGGAGAGAGAGAGAGGCCCAACTCTACCCGTGCCCTAGCTCAGCCCAGGCTTCTGGCTCAGCAGTACAGGTGAGTCCCCCTCTTGACTAGTTCAACCCAGTTACCCACCCTGATGACTTTAGCCCCTGTCACCATCGCATGGAACATAAAGACTATGCAGCTGAACTTAGTCACCATATAGAAGAATCATGAGAAATCATGATTGAAGATATCTATGTCAGTGGTTGTGTTAGGCCACAGATTTGGGGGTGGTTTCTTATACAGCAACAGAGAATTCAACCTATTACAACTACTAACACCTCACATACACGACTGGGTGAGGAAGGCAAGGTATAGGGCCCTCTTTAAAGGACATATAGGATTATAAGACGTCAGTGTCGATCTAATTTCCTGCTTCTGAACTTAGAGGAGGTGGAGGTCCCTGAAGAGAGGGTTGGGATAGCTACTTCAACCATAATTCTTCCCAAGTCATTGTCTTTCATCAGAATCAAGATTCTGAACTAGTTCATCCCTAATAATGTGGCTGCTACTCTCCCTGACCTTAGAGAAGTACGCACTTCTTCGGGTAGGGATGGAGGGTAGCGAACATGTTTACGTCTGGGTGTGGCAGGGCAACATCATTGACATTTTGCAGATCATCCTGCCACGTCTTTTTGGACCAGACACACGTCCAACCAAGTCTTCTTGGTCTAACAAACTGTCGTGACACAGAAAACTGCCCCCAGTTGGCCCAATATTTGGATCATTATACCAAGTACCCATTAGATTATATGACCAGGACAGATAGTGTATATCCTTAAGGTATAAAATAAAATATTAAAAAAACAACCTTAAGAGAAGAATCTGTCTTGATGTTTCAGGATTAGAGACTTTGCTCAGTAATATTCTTAAACCAACACCATTAAATGTGGGCCCAAGTTTGCGAACAGGGAGTCGAAAGTAGAGTTCTTACTCTTTTTCTCAAATTTGTCTTTGTCATCCTTTATTTATTTATTTTTTCTATTCTGTAGATTCTGCGATAGGTCTTTAGGTTGGTTTTGTCTTAAAGGAAATAAGTGTAACATTCTAATCTGCTCACATTCAAATCCAAATGCACAAACAAAGCCCTTTATAAAAAGGTGTGTTAAATAATTCAATGAGCAGATTATTATTACAGTGAATTCAATAAATGGATGTGGTATATCCCTAATACCCTCATGTAAAGCCTGTTTTAATTCTATAATCCCAACTGTATGCAACATACTTAAATGAGCACCATTAACTTGTATTTTTTTATGTTCCGTTTAGAAACATAATAACAGTTGAGAAACATTTATTAAGAAAGCATCAACTCTATTTGCACATTCTGAAAGAGAATATTAGAAAAACAGAATTTTAATTTTTATGTGTATAATTTGTTAATATAATTAGAATGAAATGCAATTAGGTACTTTCAGATCTTTCAATGTTAATTAAAAAGCTAATAACTTGGATGGCTATAAATACTGAATTAGTGGGACTAATGCTCCAGGCAGTTAATCCTTTATTTGTCATTTACTGAAGATCACTTCGCTGGGGTTCCATGTTTATGTTGGGGATCTCCTACCAATGGAACATCGTGCGCTGTAAGGTCCCTAAATCTTAGTATATCTCTGAACCATTTGCCAATACACTGCACGCCACTCTGGGAATTTTCCAACAGCCAGTAAGCATTGCTTGGGCTCAGTCCATTAAGGAATTTTATCTCCAGCAATTTCTCTGACTCCCTAGACCCTAGTAGTGATTTCTATGTTTTAGCGAAAGGAAAAGGAGATCCACTAGAAAAATAAAAGTGAAGGGCTCCATGTCTGTGTTTCATAAACCCATCAGTATTGGGTTTAAATGGAAATAACATTTTAAGAGTAGACAATATGAGATTCATAGAGATTAATATCAGCAGTTGATGGAAATACATCAAATACCACTTGATGTTTTACATAGTGATGAAATTCATGAGTGTATAATACTTAAAATGAAATAAAACAAAATTTCATTAGTCACCTTTGGAGAATGCTAGAGAACCAGTTCATGATTCTCAAAATTAGCAAAGAATGTGAAAGATTTTTTTTTTTTTTTTATCCTGACTTTCCTTTATAAACCATCTCAGAATACCTCCTTCTGGGAGTAATACACTAATAAGGAATGATAGACTTAGAATGTCACCACTTTGCAAACCATAATAAAATAGAGTTTCTAAGCGATTATCATCAGTGGTTGCCAAAACCATTACGAGAGGACGGAGCAATCTGATAACACCTCAATCCACTGATCAACATGTGTATATCATTAAGCTTTTGCTGCAATAATGTTATTTGAAAATAATCACAGGACTCAGTAGCATACAACAAATATGTATTTCTTGGTTGTAAAACAATTGGTTCTACGTGTCAGCTGATGTTAAGCTGCACTTAACTTCCAACTATGAGTTGGTTTTAGGTCTACTTCTCTGTCTTCACAATCTGTAACCCGACATGAAAAAAACAGGCACTGTTTGAAATACGTAATGCTCATGGCAGAATGCTGAGCTCTCGAAGGCTAAGACAGACATGCATTTGAAGCCATGGTGTCGATAGGGTGTATGTCACATCCATTCACCTTCCTTAGGATAAAGGAAGTCAAATGGCTAAGCTCACCAACAGTGGAGCGGAGAGATGTGCTTTCCTCTTGTGAGGGTTGGGAAGGAGAGAGAGAAATTGTTGAGTAGAGTCTACTATAACATCACAAAAAGAGAGAGACAATCACATGTTATGTGCCTCTTGATCACATAAATTAAGAACTATGCAATAGAACTTCTGCAATATTCTGACCAAGTTTCTATATCAAATTATGACATTACAGGAAATAAAGGGGCAGAGGAAAATTTTAAACAGCATCACGAAGAAGCCATTGATGAATCTAGACTGTGAAAATCACTACAGAGCAATGAATTGTTTTGGTCTACAAAATAAAATTTTAAAGTATAAGATTGGAGAAGCAACATATGGATTAAAAGATATTAACAGAAAACTCAGAAAAAATGTAGTATATTTGGACTGATCAATTGGTATGAAACTATTGGGGATATTTGAACAATAATTACCTATCTGGTGATATCAAAAGTATTAACTTTCTTAGGTGCAATAATGGTATAATGGTTATGGTTTTTGAAATAATGTTTTTATCTTATATAAATATATACCAAAATATTTAAGACTAAAATGAGATGTGCTTCAAAATAATCTAAGGATGATCAAGCAGAGTAGTAAGGAATATAGTTAAAAATGTTTTGTGGGTGATGAGTATATTATCCTATTCTTTCTATTTTTTCAGTCATTTCAATTTTTCCATAACAAAAAATGCAAATAGAGAGACACACCTACAGAAATAAGAAGGAAAAAAAAAAAGGAAGGAAGAAGGGAGAATTTCTTCTTGCCAAGCAGAAGTACATGTGGTTAAGAAGCAGATAACTTTTGGAGATGGTGTTCTGTTAAGAGTTTTTTTGCTTGAATCTCCTTACTTAAGCCCTGTGCACAAGTCAAAAATATTTATCTCATAGTGGCAAAAACTAAAGACTCTTAGTGTGCATTTCAAAGATTAAAATGTGTGAATTATAAAGCATTTTTAAAATATTTTATTGATTATTTTAGAGAGAAAGAGAAAGGGAGAGGAGAGAGGGATAGAAACATCGATGAGAGAACAACGCCCATCAGCTGCCCCCTGCACGCCCCCTACTGGGGATCAAGCCCAAAACCCAGGCAGGTGCCCTGACTGGGAATCGAACTGGTGACCTTTTGGTACATGGGATGATGCTCAACCAACTGAGCTACAGTGTCTTTTTTCCCTAAAAAATAAACAATAGATTCAAAGACCCTTTCCCCTCTAAAATAGCAAGAGAAGACTTCAAAACCAGTTGTATTTCGATTCTCCCAAGGAACACCTCTTAGTGAGCTTAAAATTAGTCTGTGTGAGCAGGGTACTTGATTTAGTTAGGTGAGCTATTCCTTGGTAAAGAAATCTCCTCCCATCCTTTGGTAGCTGCAAACAATTTTGTTTCATACCCAGGGAAACAGAGCCAATGATCAGTTAGTTATATTCATGTTTTCCTAAGTGAATGAGAATGTCCTCATTTTGTTGAGAAAAATACCTGTTTTATTTGAAATTATAATCAAATAACAACATAGTTTTAGGAGCCACAAAGATATTGGAATTTCAAGAGAACCAACATTTTAAGAAAGAACAGCTTGTGAATAGGGAGCTCACCTCACCTTCCTCCCAAGAAAATGAGCAATGGGTACTCTGTGTGACGTTTCAGTCTGCTGCGATTTACATGAAGGAAATCATTTATTCTTCTCAGCATGTTAGAATTATAGCTTGCTGATGAGAAACCTAAAAAGCACTCGGAGGAAACATTGGTTGCAAGCGCCTGCTGAAATTATTTAATGTTTGTCAGACTTGACTGCATTTGAAGGCAACATCGCTAGGAGTCGACTTCCAGTTCTCTTTCCGCACACACAAGGCTCTGAAGCCACTGCAAGCTGTCATGTATTACCCTGCATGATGCAGGAGACGAGCAGGTACAAACACAAACGGGAAACATTCAAGAAAGTAATTTCTTTTATTGCTCAATGGACAGCAGTTAGAAATAATTTGGAAAATTTTCAAAACAGCTCATTTGGGGAAATTCTTAGATCTACTCAGAAGTGACTGTTTTCTGCAGAGTTACTAAATAATTTGGCTGTGGTTAAGACTGGTATTCATTCCTACGGGAGTTATGTCCAGTGGCAGAATAGAGACAACATGTCACAAAACAGGTCTAAGATTTTTAATAGAAATATCTTCAAGCCCTGGCCAGTGTGGCTCAGTTGGTTGGGCATCACCCTGTGCACCACAAGGATGCTGGTTCGATTCCTGGTCAGGGCACATGCCTGGGTTTCAGGCTCCATCACTGGTAGGGGGTGTGCAGAAGGCAGCCGATCAATGTTTCTCTCTTACATCTATGTTTCTCTCTCTCTCTCCCTCTCCCTTACTCTCTCTCAGAAAAAAAAAAATCAATAAAAACATTAAAAAATATATATATCTTCAAGCCCTGTTTCTAACAAAATTAGCTATGTTTGACTTTGGTCTTATAATTTAATTTCTCTGAACAAGAAATAATATAGCCCATTCATTGCAAGTACGTCTAATATATTCAATAAAAAAGAAAAATAAATAATACAAATAATACAGCCTGCCTCACATGATAGCAGTGAAGATGGGATGAGCCTAGTTCAACGATGATCAAAAAGTAGATACACAAAAACGACGGCCTACTTCAAATTGTTAAATGGGAACCAATAAATTTAAGTGAATATTATTGTACCTTGAAAAGTACTACACGAATATAAAACAAAAGAACCGCAGGATTATTTTGCTGTTCTGTAAAATTTCTTTTCAGGCATCTTGATAGTGGTTTGCCAATGACTTATTTAGGTGTTTTCTTATTCGTGAGAAGACTGTGGGTCAAAATTGAAATATTTCTGTCTTTTTACCTCGATACAGGCTCAACCAGTTCATGGAATCTTATTAAACAGGAGTTTCACCTTCTGGTGTTAGAAACAAAGAACTATTATCACTGGTGGTTTGGAATGGCTTCAGCAGAGCGGTGCGTTTTGACGCGTAAAATGCTGCAGCTCCATTGCAAAACGTGGAGATTTTTACGCATAAAACCTAGCCACCATGAAGTGAACAACCAGTCTCTTCCACAAAGTGCCAGAGAAGCTGCGCCTTACTTCCCTTCTGTACAACTGATTCCCTGCCACGCAATCCATAATTTATATACACATGCGTGTGTGCAGAGGGAATGGGTATGTTCCTTACGGTCTTGGCACGCGCCTGCCGCTTCTAATCCAAAACACTCTCAAATCGGGCCAATTTTTCTCCGCACTTTGGAAGAATCATTTTCTTTTGGCCGGAGACTCACTGTTAAGAACATTCTGGCCTAGAGATAAAGTTTTGTTTACAAATTCATAAGGGAGAAAGATCAAACATCTAGGCCAGAACAGAGGAGGTCCTGTATCCTTAGCTCCACGCGGAGTCACGCTTCGGACTTCAGAATGAGAGCTGGCTGCACTCCGCGAAAAGGGTAATTTTCTTTCAGAGAGAGAAACGGTTCCCCAGTTGGAGAACACACTGCCAGTGCCAGGGTGTGTGTTCTTCAGCAGCGGCCTCTGTGAGAGTACACATAAACACGTCTTAGCTGCAAACAGGCAAAGGCTAAAAATCACGGGGACCTGTCGAGGGTGCATGAAGACAGAGGTCCAGCCGAAAAGGCTGCCAGGTCAGACCCCGTTGCAGAACGCCAGTAAAGCAGCACAGGACCTAGCAACTGAATATCTAGCCTTTCTATGAATGAAGAGTACCAGCGACCACAGTTCTGAACAATTCTGAGACTCTGGTCAAACATCACGCTGCTGTGATCTTCTAAACGTGTCGGGGTGTATACATCCTGCATTCTATTTTCTTCTGTTGCTTTTCATAACAGAAATTTCTTTGACTCCAACATGTAGACTATAGCAAAAGTACATGGATTTTAGAGTTGTAGGTCAGCTCAAATCCCAGGCACTGTTCAGCAGTGAAGAATGACTATCTCTGAGCCTCAAATTTCTCATCCATTAAATGAAGACAGTAATGCTTCAGAGAATTATAAAACTGTTTTAAGCCCGGCTGGTGTGGCTCACTGGTTGAGCATCAACCCATGCACCAAGAGGTCACCGGTTCAATTCCCAGTCAGGGCACATGCCCAGGTTGTGGGCCCGATCCCCAGTGGGGGGCATGTAGGAGGTGGCCAATCAGTGTTCTCTCATTCATGTTTCTCTCTCTCTCTCTCTCTTTCCCTTCCTCTCTCTCTAAAATCGATGAAGAAAAAATATAATAAAAATTAAAAAAAATTGTTTAAAGAATTAAATAGAATTAAATATATATATGTATGTATATATATACATACACACACACATATATATCATATGGCATATACAAAATTTTAAGACAGTGACAGAGGGAGAGAGAAAGAGAGAGAGATACATATATGCTTAGAGAGAAAGAGAAAGCGAGAACTTAGACCAGGGTCTGACACAATACAAATAATATCGATCATTATTAGTCCTAGCATTCATTTATTCGTTGTTCATTCACAAATACTTGGGAGTGTCATATATGATGAGCCAGAGATAAATAGTAAATAAGGCAGTCACTGCACCCAAGGAGTTTATGGTGTAGTGTGGCAAATTCAGAAGAGTGTTTCAAAAGAAATACACAATGATGTACATAGGAGATTATCTCATGCAATCTTAAGGGCTAACAGAAACCTTCTTACACAAAGTGATATGTCGGTTATGAAATACCTGAAGCACACAAGGGAGGCAACCAAGAAAAATAGAGGCGATCAGGGAGGCATGGAGTTCTATGTGCAGAGGACACTGAGGCCAAGAAAATAACATACAATCAGCCTTTTTAGAGAGTTTTCTATGGGTCACATACCAGGCTAAGCAATTTGCATATCTCATTTAAACCTCGAGATTAGCAACCGATAATTACAGAACTGATACTCTACCTGACTCTACCCATGGGCTGCTTACCCTGTGGCCACAGCACATTTGGACTAGCACATTGTGGGATTGGAGCACAGACCTGGACAAGTGGCTGAAAAGGAGAGGAAGGAGGTACCAGTGCCTTGAAGGGCATTGCTAAGGGGACTTCATGGGCGGGGAGAAAGTACCTTAGGTATGTGGCTTAGGAAAGACATTGGATGGCTTTGTGCGTGGAACTGGCTGGATTAGAGGCAGACCTGGAGGAAGAGGGACAGGTTGGCTGGTTCGCAGTAAGTTATATGAGACAATGGTGGCCCAGACTGAAAGAGTGCTAATTAAAGGATGCAATGTCATTGGGAACAGGAAGTAAGAGAAGAGCCTGGTTGAATTCTGAGAAACTGGGTAGATTAACTGAGGTAGGGAAAACAGGAGAAATAAACTTTTTTTTCCCTTTATTGATTTTAGAGAGAGAGGAAGGGAGACAGAGAGAGAGACAGAAACATCCATGAGAGAGAACATCGATTGGCTACCTCCTGCATGCCCCCCACTGGGGATCGGGCCCACAACCTGGGCATGTGCCCTGACCAGGAATCGACCTGGCGATTCCCCCCCCCCCCCGTCCCCCCCGTGCATAGGTTAATGCTCAACCACTGAGCCACATCGGCTGAGCGAGAAATAACTGTCAAAGGCAAAACCCTGTGAGGTGTAAAGTGTTCAGGACATTAGAGGCATTCAGTAGGTAGTTTTGCCTTGTTCTTGTGCTCTGTGTTGCTGGTTCTTTTTCTTTTCTGCAGCTACTCTCACGTACATACTGGTTCTAGTTTCACCACTCACGTTTTATCCACTGCAAACACAAATTACCACGGTCACGATTCTCTCAGCCAACAGAAGTCCTTATCGTAGGCAGCTTTTAAACCAATCACTAAAGTAACATATAACCATAGTCCTTTTGTATGTACAAATGTTTCCCATAAAAAAGAAAATAACCTTACTTTTAAATATATATCTATGCCTGGCCGATGTGGCTCAGAGGACTGAGCACCGTCCCATGGACTGAGAGGTCCCAGTTCAGTTTCCAGTTGGGGCACATGCCTGGGTTTTGGGCTTGATCCTCAGTGCGGGGCATGCAGGAGGCAGCCAATCAATGTTTCTCTCTCACATCAATGTTTCTGTCTCTCTCTCTCCCTAAAAAGATATCAATAAAAACATTTAAAAAGTATATCTATATTAATTTTATTATATTTTATACAAACACTTTTTACAGGCGAAGTGCACATCACATAGAAGATTATGCCAATGGCGTGCCTAACGTGTACCTGGCACAGACACAATGTGCTCAGTGAATGCAGGTGGAATGACAACGGCTCTCAGTTCTGCAGACCAGGCAGGTTCTCAAAACCCAGCCTCTTCCAAGCAGAAAAGTCTAATTGTTTGGATACTTGTCTGCAGAATATTCAAAAACAGGTCAAAGGGAAAAGCAATATCAATTATTAAGTTCTCTGAAATCTAAAATTTTGTGATTCTACCATGAGGAATGTCAAGAATCATGGGTCAGTCTGGACATAACACCACACGATCATTTTCCCCAAGTGAACCTGGGGAAAGAAACTGTAAAGACACTGGAGATAAAGTCTATGTATGCCTTATAGATAAATCACAAGCTCTGGGTCATAAAGCAGAAAGATTCAAGATCCTACTCATCAAGTTCACCTTTTATCAGCCCCGAACACCTTCCATTATTATTTTTTTCTTAAAGATATGGCCTGTTGAATTCTTACTAGGAGTCAGGTTCTATGCCAAGTGTAACGTACATTATCACACGCTGTCCTTACAGCACACTACTGACCTCTCTAAGTACCTTGATGTTACAACACCTAAAAAGAAAAACATCTGAAATTAGATAACTTTCCCAGAGTCCATATTGGAGAATTCCGATTCTTGTAGTTTTTTTTTTTTTTTTTTAATGTGCTCTGTGATAGATTGCAAAGAACCCTTCAATTACAGTGCCCTTGTTCTAATTCAAATCACGTTTTACAAATGTCAATGTGTAAAAGTTTTTCTCTACATCCCAGCTTTCTCATTATTCAGATGTGACAAATAATATCTATGCTGTTTACTTCAAAAGTTTGCTAGTGGATCACAAATGGTATGGTAGGTATAAGTACTTTGTCAATAGCAAAGAAATGCACATGGATGGATTCTGAGAGTATTATTAGCTCACATATTGAAGTGAACACTAAACTGTAATCTGAATGAATAGAGTCTCTAGATGATTAAGAATTAGGAGCAACTGCCCGGCCGGTGTGGCTCAGTGGATTGAGCATTGCCCAATGGACTGAGAGGTCCTGGTTTGATTCCCAGTCAGGGCACATGCCTGGGTTGCGGGCTCGATCCCCAGTAGGGGGCGTGCAGGAGGCAACCGATGGGTGTATCTCATATTGGTGTTTATATCTCTCTCTCCCTTCAATAAATATCAATAAAATATATTTAAAAAAGAATTAAGAACAGCAATGTTCATGCAAGTTTTCTCCTAGAAATATTTTAATACTCTTCTTACAATAAAATTAATAAAATGTGATTGTTCCTCATTAAAGCCTCAAGTACATAATATAGTACATTCTGTTTGGGGTAAATCATTATAATATCTAACTTTTATTGGTTTGATAAAATATATCTATTTAATTAATGAGTCCAGTAACTATAACTCAAAATAAAACCTGATGAAACTGAGATGCTTTCTCCCATCCTACTTGAGATGGCTCTTTTACATAATGTTATGTTCTAATAAAGAAACAAATCCCACCTCCAAGGTCCTATTTACAATGCAAAAATATTTCAGGACAACTTCATGCCATTCTGTGTATTTTTTCATTATTAATTAACTTATTTTTGTTAGAGATATTTTTCCTTTTTTTCCTCAGATACCTTCCTCCCTATCCCACCGCCCCACCCCCTCAGCCAAGCATTGTTGTCTATGTCCATTGGTTACACATACATGCACATAAGTCCTTTGGTGTATCTCATCCCTCCCCATCGCACCCACCTCTGAAGTTTGTCAGTCTGTGTATTTTTAATTTTCAAATATTCTCTTTCCCAGAAGGTGAATTTCCAATGAAATAAGAGCAGAATTTGCTGGAAAGATTTGATGAGTCATCTGTCATGTTTCTCTAACAATTTTGACCATATATTCTGCTATTTATAGGTAAATAAAATAAAGCTATGAGAATAAATTGATTAAAGTCACATCCACCTATACTAAATCAAATCTGGATGAAAACTGAATTTTGTATACAAGTGTTTTATTCAAATTAAAAACATAATACCTTGTAGATAAATCACTCACCTTGTTTTATGCAAATTAAAAACATAATACCTTATAGATAAATCACTCACATAATAACTTATAGATAATCTCTATAATACCTTATAGATAAATCACTCACCTATAAATAAATCACTCACTTTATAGATAAATGGATGGAAGGGTTCAAATTCAGAATGAGAAGAAAACTTTTTATCTGTTTCTTACAGAGCTTCATCTGACCACCCACAAATTCATCCTCCAGTGTCCTTTAAACTTGTGAGCATATGTAGGCACTCGCAGGTATCCATTGAACCTATGCATTTCTTGAACAACCTTTTGTCAACATTTCTCTACCATAATTCAGCAAATAATTCTTAGGTAAATCAGAATGCATTTTCAAGAATCTCTTAACAAATTGGAAATAATCGTATCATCTTTGGAATGAGGCTTAACTGTCTGCAAATTAGAAACATTCTTAAGGGCCAGAGAAGAACTAAGAGATTTGGTCCAAACTTTTTTCCTTTTGCATGTAAAAAAATGGAATTTCAGAAAAGTAATGTTTCTTGCTCAAGATTAAATAAGAGTCAATGCCTGAACTGATCAACCCAGGTCTCTTATTCCAGGTCTAACCCTCTTTGTATTAAAGCTATGTGGCCTGGTGGTCCTCTTTTCTCATGCAGTGATAGTCTAAAAGGAGAAACAGAGAATAAATAATAAGATAAAAAATAAATGCAGTAATTACAAAATATGATAATAATCAGCAACCTAGACTAAGTTCTTACTGTGTGCCAGACATTGTTCTAAGCATGTTTTCATTAATGTTGTACTTATTCCTTATAGCAGCTGTACAAGGTGGATACATTGGTAACTTTCATAGATGAAATATCTGAGGCACTTGGTGACAGTCACAGAACTGGGAACCAGTGGAGTCAGTATTCAAACCCAAGAAGAGACAAAGGTGCACAGCTATGAAGTGGAGGATGAGAATGAGGAGGAGCCAGTCCCAGGAAAACCAAGGCATGCAAAGTCCTTGAGTCCGGAAAACACGGGGTGCATCACAACACGAAGAGAAGACTGGTGTGGCTGGAATATCATTTTTAAAAGGGGGAGGGGTGAAATTAGGTAACAGGGAGAAGACTGGCAAAGAGTGAATTATTCAGGGCCTCGAATGCCATGATGAAAACGTTGAGATTTTAAGCAATAAAATAGAAAGCCATTGAAGATTGTTTTAAAAGCAATTTGGACATGCTCTGAATTCCGTTTGTAAAGTTTACTGGGGCTGAAAAATCCTTATTTGTTGATATTTGAAAATAATTTCTTTATTCATTTATTCATTTATTCATTTACTTTTTAAAACATTTTTTTTTCTTTTATTGATTTTAGAGAGAGAGAAAGGGAGAGGAAGAGACAGAAAGAAACATCGATGAGAGAGAACATCGATTGGCTGCCTCCTGCATGCCCCCTACTCGGGATTTGGCCCATAACCTGGGCATGTGCCTTGACCAGGAATCAAACCGGCCACCTTTTGGTGCATGGGTCGATGCTCAACCACTGAGCCACACCGGCCGAGCTCATTCATTTACTTAATAAGTATTTGCTAAGTTCTGGTTTTAGCACACAATCTTACCCAAAATTTACTATGGCAGCAATATCCCTTATTTACTAAACCAAATATATACTCACTCATAGCAAATGGTTATATCTGGCAGCTTCCCAATTATTCCTGAATCTTAGCAACTTGTATAACAGTAGATACAGGTACTTGAAATATAAACTAGTGAACCTGTTATTTTTGTCAAAGCAATCGTTTAAAGAAAAAAAAATGTTTTCCAGAATCAACTGGTTATTTTGATATCATATCCTATTCCTTAGAGTTTTAGTCTTCTTAGTTTATATTTCCGGGTAAGAATATAAAAATTGTTGCAAAATGGTAAATATATGTTCTTCTGACAGTCACATACCAGGCTCCAACAATGATAAGTGGTGCTTATAATGTTACCTACAGGGATCGTGCTGAGACATAGTACAAAGCTCAGGGTTCTCAGCCACAGTATAACTTTTACCTTATATACTTAGCAGACAGGCAAAAGTAATAAAAAAGCATGGATCCTCTGAAAAATTATACATTTACCTCATGCTATCCACCAGTTCAGTCTAACAAACATTTATTAAATATCTACTATGTACAAAGTGCTATCCTAAAGCACCGTGAGAGATATCAAAATAAATGGTGTGCCTTCGTCCCTATAAATCTCCTTCAATGACATGAGGTCTTGTGATCAAACCGTTTTACTTTATGTTGTTACTTCAGATTATGTACCAAAGATGAGATCGTGCAGTAGATCTTTGGGGGAAACCTAAAGGTAGTTTTCCCAGTAAAGCTGCAGTGTGTCCCATTTGTGGAAGCAGGAGTGCCTTCAAACATTCAAAATTCTAGAACGAGAAATCTCAATAGTCACAAGTGTATCAAAGGATCAGTCATATTTTTATTCACAGAACCACGGGATCATAAAGTGTCTGAATAGAAAGATACCTAGAGCACATTTAGTCCAAGGCTTTCCTGGCTTCACTGTAACATAAGAAGACCTGGGATGCTTTTTAATAACAAAGTTTCAGGCTTTGGCCACGAGAGATTGATTCCACGGGTCTGGGTGGAGGCAGCCATCTGTATTTTGTGAAAGACTCCCAGATGATTCTTGATCTATAGCCAGGGTTGAGAACATAAATGTAGCCCAATTCCTGGATCTATTATTTAAATATGGTTGATGCTATATTTTCTAACAAGTTGTCATTTGTCATTTACTCTCTGCTCTAACATACATTACATTAAGTGCTTGATCTTAGATAGCTTTAGTTATTAAAATAGTATCCATATATGTGTAATATATGTAGTGTAGGGCAAAAGTAGGTTTACAGTTGTGAGTATGCCAAAGGTTATTCATGTATTATTATTTATTAATTATTGTATTATTTTCCATATGAGTATATATGTGTGTAATAATTTGTTAAAATATATCTCCAAAAGTGATGTGGTAAGCTCTCTGAGGGCAGAGTCTAGGGCTGTTTTCTCCATTATTTCATATCTGGCTTTTAGCTCAGACCTTGACATTAAGGAGACAGTCATTAAGTTCTGTTGAATGCATACCTGATGGAATGAAGTCTCTCTCTCTGAAACATCCACCTATTGTGCTAGTTTTTCTAGTTCTAGGAAACTTAGTAAGTCCATATTCCAGACGTAGACAAACACAAGTCAAGTATTCTCTTCCTTCTCTCAAGGCTCTTAATTAATCGCCTAGAGAGAAAGATGCAGATACTTTTAAGGAAGAAATGCTAAGTGCAATGTCAATTAGTCTGGAACAAAGGCGGGGACTGAGAGAAAGGTGACTCATCTGGCTGGGCCTTAGAGGACAGGAAGCTGTGGCTGTCAAGGAATGCTTTTCAGGAGACGTGATGCTGAGTTGAGTCTTGATGGCTGAGCACTTGACTTATTGAATGTTCAGAGACCTTAAATCCAATAGCACAAATTATGTTACTCTTCAACGGGTAGTCTTGCACAGGGTGTGTCTCTTCAACCGTCTCTAGGAAAATATCCGTGTTCTTACAGTTATTTCTCACGCAAGCTTTCTGTGTCCCTTATTGATTTTTGTTCCACAGCAAATTCATTTAAATACCCTGAATCACAGAATCTAAAGAAGGCTCTAAGGGTAAGAAAAACAGCACATGGTTTCAAGTTAAAGAGTTGGAGCTGAACTACAAAGACACGTCCTTTGTTCATGAGTCACATGATTTCTGTAATTCTAGTATGAGTTGCAAGCAAATAACACTGATACGCATGCACACTATAGCATGCTAAATAAAATTGAAAACTGAAAAATGACCGACACAGAAGGGTTTGAAGTGAGATGCTAACAATGGTTAGTTTTACCCTTTGACTAACTTCATAGACTGACTTGCACAATCAACAGATATACAAGAATCATAAATATCCCCAAGTAAGCAATGCTGTCTAATAAGCTGTGAAAAGATGACTCTGAGTTACTGTTGTTGTCATAGAAACAGTGCGTGCCTATCAAATCAGTAAGAGGGCTAGAGCGATGTGTGCTTGTGTGTTCTGCTTATGTTGTAGTACATGGGGGAAATGTCAGAAGACAGAGAGACTCGCTAGCTAGCTCTAAGGGTAAAATACTATCGTCATTCTAAAAGTTAAATGTTCCTTTGTTTTCTAGAGTCATATGCTTAGTGAGGTACCGCTCTCCTCTTTAGAAAAATAACTTTTAAATTGGAAATGATGAATTCCATTTCTTCAAAAAGATTTGGGAAAATCTACTGAGCCCCTCTGAAGAGCTAAATCAATCTCAGGTTGCATCCATGTATCAGAAAAGCACAGACCCCCAGGGTGATCAAACAGACCGAACAGCTACTAGATGTCCGTTCAACCAGTTAGGAAGGCGCGGATCTGATGTGTCTCTCCTGGGAGCTTTGTCTCTAAAATGAGACAAGAAATCACATTCTGCCCTGGAAAGTAAATCTGACAGGCCCAGCAGGGAAATGTACCTGTATTTAATACATGAAAATGACTAAGCTCGTTTCTGGTGCCTACTTTCTCTCACGGCCCTTCCTCGTTGGGCCACACATGACCCTTGTTCAGCTTTGGAAAACAGGGGTTTGAAATGAAGACGATGTGTTATTAATTGTTTGTCAAGGCATACATTTATCAGTAGGTACATGAAACAAAATATGTAAATGGTAAACTCTTGAAGGTAGAATTCCTTTTGATATAGGAAATAATATATGGTAAGCATTTTGTATATTATTATTGCTTGGTTATATTCAGTAAAAAAAAAAAAAAAAAGAAAGAAAAGAAGGCCCTGGCTGGTTTGGCTCACAGGTTAGAGCATCGGCCCATGGACCAGAGAGTCCCAGGTTCGGTTCCCGCTAAGGGCACGTACCTCAGTTGCAGTTTGTCCCTGGCCCCGGTTGGGGTCGTGTGGGTGGCAACCAGTCGATGTGTCTCTCTCACATCGATGTTTTTCTCTCTCTCTTCCTCCCTCTCTCCCTCTTGCTCTATCTGAGGATGAATGCAAAAGTGTCCTTGGGTGAGGATTAAAAAAAAGAAGAAGAAAAAATCATGGTGGCATCTGTCTCGAATCTCAAGAAACTCCTCATCTACCAAACGGCCATCCAGGCCATGGCCAAAAATGATACCATAATTTGTATCTAGGTCTTCACACTTTAACAAATACTATATTTATCTCATTACTAAAGATCCATGGTGTTTCCTTATATTCCATAAAATAAGAGAATTATGTAGATGGTGTCTGAATCCTGAATTTGTCTCAGTAAATAAAAAAAGATATTGTTGCAAATGAAGTTCCAGATTACCAAAACTAAAAGGACCCCAGTGACTCTCTATAAACAGATTATTATGTTAACCTATGGGCTTTTTTAAATAGTCACTGCTGAGAATGAAGCTTGTAGTTTCCTCTTATCAAACACACCCAACCAGTAATAGAAACTATTTCTCAGGAAGACATGCCTCAGTTTCATGGTATTTTGACTGATCATTATCAACAGGGTCCGAGAAACCTTTCCAGAGGTAGTAATATTTGAGATGGATGTTGAAGAGTTCAAGAAAGTGAGGAGGGAGAGAAAAGCTATTCTACTGAGAAGGCTAACACAGGAATTCTCAGCATGTGGTCCCAGAACCAGCAGCATCAGCATCACTTGGGAAGTTGTTAGACAAGCTAACCCTACCTCATACTTAGTGGAATCAGAATCTCTGGGGAGGGACCCAGCAACCTGTGTTTCAACAAGCCCTGTAGGTAAATTTTATGCATCCTGATATTGAGAACCACTGGGAAGAAAATTAGTACTTTAAAAGAAAATGCTGTGTTTGAAGGACCTCAAGGTCTTCAGTATGGCTCAACTTTAGACTACGGATGGATGGTGGTAAAGATTGAGGATGAAAACACAGGAAAGAGGGCCATGTGCTTCATGTGCCCGCTCATGGAATTTGTACTGTCAATGAGAATGATGGAGAGCTACTGAAATGTTTGTAAGCTGGTCATTAATAAATCACCTGCTAAACTAACTCTAGGGACAATGTGAGAAATAGACGGAGCCCCTGAAAGGATGAGCTTGCTCAAAGAAATGAGGGAATCACTGGGAGATGAAAGATGTCCCAGTTAGAGAGACTTCCATAGGCTGGGAAAGGGCTGCCTGACTCCAGATTAGGACTCACTGAGGAGGGACAAGACAAGACCTGTTTTGGCTTTTGCCTGTGGGTAGATGCTGAAGCTACTAAAAGCAATTAAAAAGACGTAAGAGGTGTCTCTCCCTCCCTCATAAATATTTAAACAGTATTAATATGATATAATATTAATATATTATAATTAATGTTATAATTATATAATATATGAATATATTATAGTTAATATATTAATAATGTCTTAATGTTATTAATAGTATAGAATAGTGTCATATTATAAATATATAGACATATATGCACTGTAGCAACAAATGAGATATCCTAGAAAAATTATATAAGAGGATTGGAAAAAAAAACACCTGAAGTAGCTAAAAAGACTTGCTGGACAGAAAAAAATCTTCAGTCTGGTTTTTGCAGCACCATCATAGACCTAGTCATCTATTGTCTATCCATAAAAATCATTGACTTAGGTGTGAAAATATAGTTAATATGAAAAGAGCTAGAGTTTGCATACTTCTGAGAGAAACCTGGCTTTTTTAAAGGTAAAGGTAAAAAAAAAAAAAAAGAAAGAAAGAAAAGAAAAACACTATTAAAAGCTCTAAAGCAGCAATGCTTTTAAAAAATGTAATTTAACCTAGTGAAATATAGAGGGAACGAGAACATTTACATAATGCTCTTGAAACTAAGGGAAAAACCTGACTTAGAGCACAATTTTAAATATTGATAATTTGGGTAAAAAATATCATAAAAAGACAGCTGGATAAAGCCCTTTCTCCCCTCCCTCCACTGGCATTCAACATCCTCCTGAAATGAGCCCTTAACACGTATTCAACTTATCCAATAGCCCCCACACCATCTTTCAAAATCTAAGCTTTACTAAATTTGTGGAAGAGGAAATTATTAAAAAGAAGTCAGTATGTAACAAGAATATATTGTCATGTCACTGGGTCCTAGGGTAGATTGCTGGGACTCCATGCTACTTCATGCTACTTGGGAGCTGTCTGTGCAATTACCACTGACTCACAGCCCAAAAGACAATGTGGTATGTGGGGGAAAGACAGTTAAACCTAAGGTGTCACCTTAATCCTCATGGCCTATCTGGCAGTTGTCATTTTTTGTTGTTGTTTTTTTGCAAGCAAATCATCCTACAGAAAATTTTGCAATCTTGCCTCTGACCGTCTTAGTTGCCTTCCCATCTCCAATCCCCCAACCCCATCCAAACAACTTCTAAGGGACACACACACACACACACACACACACACACACACATTTTAGGGTAAGGAAGGACTATACGATAATCTTTCCACCAAATCTCTCTCCTTTCTTCCAAATTGTAGATAACAAGGCCAGAAGTGTAATGACTGAGTGGGTTTGGAAAGGTAATTACGGAAATAGTCTCAAAAATGGTGGTGACTGCGGGACAACAAAACTCACTTTGTAGCTGTCAGAGCCACTTGGAATGAGATACACATCTTCAGTTTGCAAGCCCAGATGCTTTACCCAAGGAAGTTGCGGATTAGCCAGTTATCAGAAGAACCCTCTACATCCAACTCATTTTGATTTTGCACTGAGAAAGGCCGTTGAACTTGAAGTTATGACTCCTTAGCAGGTTGTGAGAGAGGGCTGAGAGAGAAACATAGCCTGGGTGAGGGAGTTCTCCGGGATCCCGTCCTTAGATGCCTGTGATCTGCAAACAGCTTCACCTTCATTCGCTCCCTCTAATCGCTGGAGGGTTGAAACGTAAGGAAACATTCACCAGCTCTCAACTAAAGCACTTAGCTTTGAGATGACAGGTGAAGACTTCGGGGAAGACTATGTGTCTAAAGCCTAGGCCCAAATGTCCACGGAACATGTCACCTACTCCCAGCTCCGATCCCTACACTCTCAGCGGCAGGGAACAATCTCTCCATTCCAGCTGCCTTTGCTCTAGCACCTCGCACCACAAATGTGATTTTTTCCACCCATCTTTCACCCAGAGGCCCTGCTCTACTCCCCACTTCTTTGTGACGCAAGGGGCCCCTGGCAGAGCCCTGCTGCTGGCGGGTCACAAAGGCAGGTGCAAACACACGCGCTCAGTGCTCGGGGCACTTCAGGCTGGCTTGGGCTGAGGTCCTGCTGCTCCAACTCCAAGGACCCCCAGAAGCGAGCCCTGACCGCCATCATTCACCATGGCCAGCTCCAGCTCGTTATGCCTCCCTGTCTCCCCGCACCTCTCGTCCCTGAAACCCTTGAAGGCCCACTTCCGAGACGTCCGAGAGGGTATCTGCGTGGCCATCCAGCGCAGCGACGGGCGGGTTCACCTCGCTGTGGTCACAGAGTTCAAAAGGGAAAACACCTGGGTCACGGTAGAGTGGGTCGAAAAAGGAGTCAAAAAAGGTAAGAAGATTGATCTAGAGAGCATATTCCTGCTGAACCCAGCGCTGTCCTCTGCTGAACACGCCACGCCATCCAGGTTGCTGTCCCCCTTGTCTCTGGCGCCCTCTTCGGCCATCGGGGACCAACAGGTGGCCACGCGGTGGATTGCAAGGATCCCCCAGAAACACGAAACGCCCTCAGGGGACAGCCTGGCTGTGAAAGTCCCCAGCAGCCCTTGCCTGATGAAGTGGAAAAAGTCTCCCTGCCTCCGGGAAATTGAGAAACTGCAGAAGCAGCGGGAGACCCGCAGACAGCTGCAGCTGGAGATCCGAGCCCAACGCACCCTGGAAGTCCGCACGGGGAACCCCAACTACGAGATGGTGCACATGATCGAAGAGTACCGCAGGCGCCTGGACAGCAGCAAGGTGTCCGGCCTGGAGCCGCGGGAGGACCGTCGGATCTGCGTCTGCGTGAGGAAGCGGCCTCTCAACGAGCAAGAGACCAGCATGCAGGACCCGGACATCATCACCATCCCCTCGGACAACGTGGTCATGGTGCATGAGTCCAAGCAAAAGGTGGACCTCACTCGCTACCTGGAGAACCAGACCTTCTGCTTCGACCATGCTTTCGATGAAACAGCCTCCAACGAGCTGGTGTACAAATTCACTGCCCAGCCGCTGGTGGAGTCCATCTTCCGCAAGGGCATGGCTACCTGCTTTGCCTACGGCCAGACGGGCAGCGGGAAAACGCACACCATGGGCGGAGCCCTTTCAGGAAAGGCCCAAGATTGTCCTAAAGGCATGTACGCCCTGGTGGCGCAGGATGTCTTCCAGAAGCTTAAAACCTCCGCTTATGAGCAGCTGGACCTCAAAGTCTATGGCACATTTTTTGAGATTTATGGGGGCAAGGTATACGATCTGCTGAACTGGAAGAAGCAGCTGCAGGTCCTTGAGGATGGCAACCAGCAAGTCCAGGTGGTCGGGCTGCAGGAGAAGGAGGTGTGCAGTGTGGAGGACTTGCTGCACCTCGTGGCGCTAGGGAACAGCTGCCGGACTTCGGGGCAGACGTCAGTCAACGCCCACTCGTCCAGGAGCCACGCGGTGTTCCAGATCATCCTGAAGTCGAGAGGGAAACTGCATGGCAAGTTTTCTCTTGTTGACTTAGCTGGGAACGAAAGGGGAGCAGATACTGCCAAGGCCAACAGGAAAAGACAGCTGGAAGGGGCGGAAATTAATAAGAGTCTCCTCGCGCTCAAGGAATGCATCCGGGCTTTGGGTCGGAACAAGTCCCATACCCCGTTCAGAGCCTGCAAACTCACGCAGGTGCTCCGGGACTCCTTTATAGGCCAGAACTCCTCCACTTGCATGATCGCCACTATCTCTCCAGGGATGTCCTCCTGTGAAAACACCCTCAACACTTTAAGATATGCAAATAGGGTAAAAGAATTAACTCTAGATTTCAGGCCCCACAATCGTCGTCTCTATCCCGTTGGACATGAGGTGCCAAGGATGTTGGAAGATCACATTAGAAATTCAGAAATGTCCCTTCAGAACGATGAATGTGTTAAAATACCATGTATACAGAGTGAGAAGGAGGAAGAGACTAGAGAAATGGACACATTCTCCGCTCCATTCATGGAGGGTACCAAGACTTCATGGAAGGAATCCAGCCCATGGCCAGTGAACAGCATCCAGGAGACATCGGATGGGGTCAACTATGATGTTCATTGTTGCATTGTCCAGTTATTGTCCGTTTTGGAGCAGAAAATAGGTATTCTGACTGAAATTCAAAACAAACTGAAATTATTACGAGCTAACCTCCAACAGAAGAGAAAGGTAGAGTGAAGCCAATGGCAACAGATCAGATCTGAAATCCTGGATACCGGGCTGCAGTTGCTACCTCCCTTATAAATAAAAATTGCCTAAGTAATCTAGATATAAAGATCCTTCAGGAAGGCTTGAATCATCTTAAAATACTCATCAGAAATGCCCTCTTTCTTATTCTTCTTCTGTATTTCTGTAGTTTGTTGTCATTCTGTAGGACAGTGGTTCTCAACTGGAAACCATTTTGCCTCCCAGGGACATTTGACAATGTCTATAAACATTTGCAGTTGCCCAAACTGGGTATGTTGGGAGTGGTGATACTGGCATATACTGGGTAGAGGGCCAAGGATGCTGTTCAACATCCTCAATATACCAGACGGCCTCCAGCAACAGATAATTATCTGGTTAAAAATGTCAATAGTAGTGAAGTTAAGAAACCCAAGGGGAAGAACCTAGCTGTGAGGAAACCCAGTACCCCAGATTTGTGCCTATGAAGGCAAAATACTACAGATTGAAAGGATGAGACTTGGAATACACCAAGGGGTACACAATGCAGTATATCTAATGATAACACTCATGAATCTTTTTCTGTTGCATTGATGTGTTGATTCAAATGGTTTCTAAGCTCTAGTCATGTTGAGGGGTGGGGTAGGGAGGAATGTTTGTTCAGAGACTCTTGAGAGCCTAGAATTGAGAGAGATTTTTATTTTTCATCAAAATGGCAGTGTGTGTGTGTGTGTGTGTGTGTGCGTGTGCGTGCACGTGTGCACGTGTATTGCATAAGCATAGGCTTTGTTGACTATGCTGTCTTTAAGCTTTTTTTTTTTCCGCTCACTCTCTTTATCAAATTTTGTGTTTACATGAGTCACATAAAAAGCTTTCGCCCATCAAATTAAGGTAGGGAACAAGTTAGCAATGCCATAGTAGAAAAGTCTGACCTGAAGTGAAACACGAATGTGAGAAATATCAGTGCCTGATATTTCAAGTCAATAAGGGGACAATTTTCCTGATTCAGGGATCACAGAGTCCATCCTTCTGCAAACAAACAAAAAGATTAATCTGATATGCAAATATAAATATGATAAATAACCTAATATGCATCTATCTTCAGCAAATATTTTATTTATAAAATGCCATAATAAAATAATTAAGGGTCTTTTGGTTCTAAGTCTAGCAGTTCAAAGCTGTTTTAAGAATAAAATGGAAGGATTTTCCAAAAAAGTGCATGTCAGGTTGGGGAAATTTGGGGACACAGAAAATTCGTATTCTAATACTGTTCCTATCTTTGGTAGACATGGCCTATTCTTTTCAAATTTTTTTTAAGTTGTAAAGGTTTCACTGACATTGAGAATTCTGACACATAACTTTACCATGGAGTAGAATAGTGATGTTCTAGGCAAAAGCTCTCAGTGTAAAACAATCCAGATCATAAGTAATGATCTTTAGTAATTAGTCAATATATGGCCTCTAAAAAATTTCCCCCTCAGCTGGTTTATCTATGCAGGTGAAATTATATATTATTTTTATCAAAGCAAACAAAACTTTGAAAATCTATCCTTTAGCATAAGATGATCTTCCTTTCAAAATAATATTTTTAAAAATAAAATGTATATTTTAATTTTTAAATTAAATTTATTGGGGTGACATTGGTTAATAGGATCATATAAGTTTCAAATGTACATTTCTATGATACATGATCCCTATATTGCATTGTATACCCACCACCCAGAGTCAAATCATCATTAGTTCACCATATATTTGGCTCCCTTTACTCTTTACCACCCCTTGAAATGTTTTCATCTTAGTTATTTTTTATACAATTAAAAAGTAGAGGGTTCAGAATTTTACCTGGGTTCCAGGCCTAATTCTATTATATAAATATCTGTAATTGTAGGCAAGTAACTTAGCCCCACTGAGCTATTTCCTTCTGTATGAACCACAATAATTATAGCATCTTCTTCAAAAGATTGGGAGGTGTTTTCATTTTCTCCCTTCTTCTCTCCCACCTGTTACGCCAATAGCTAGTGCTTATTTATTATTGTTCTTGTGCTTGTCATTGTCCTATTCTTCTACTACCCCTCATCACGCCTTCCACTACCACTCCTGTTATACACACAAGTTTCAGTAGCCTACTAGGAGTTTCAACATTCTGATATCAATAACACCATTTTTTGTATTTTAGTTTTTAATGAAGTGTAGTACACAGTGAAGTACACAGCTCTTAACTATACCATTCCATGAATGTTTGCAAAATAAATGCACTTCTGTAACCACCACATATATTAAGATATAGAATATAATCAGTGTCCCAGACGCTGCATTCCTGCCTCATTTTACTCATTATTTCCTGCACCACAGGTAAGGCCTATTCTAACTAAAATCATCATAAATAAGTTTGCCTCTTTAGAAGAAAAAAAATAAAGGTGGTTTTGTCATGAATGGGATCATACACTAGATATTCTTGCTTCTCTGTCTTGTCTCTTTTAATCAGAATTATCTGTAACCTATCTTTTTTTACATGGTTCCATAATGTTCCACTGCATAAATATCTCATTGATTTATAATTTCACTCTTGATGGAAAATTGAGTTATTTCTGTTTTAAACAATTACTAATGATGCTATGAACATTCTTACACATTTCCTTTAGTGCTCGTTTATATGTTAAGTATGCCTAGGAATGGAATTCTTAGATCCATAGCACGTATATAGTCAGCATAAGTGGTCATGCCAGGAAGTTTTCCAAAGGACTTACACCAATTGTACACAACTACCAGCATTTTATAAGAATTATGGGTCTTCCATATATTTGCCTACATGTAGTATTATTATTTTTAAAAAGTCTAATTTTATGCCTTCTAATGTGTCATGGAGAGGTATCTCATTATGGTTTTGTGTTTGGTTTGGGTTTTTTTTCCTAATGACTAATGTTGAACATCTTTACATATGCTTGCTGGCTGTTTAGCCATTCTCTTTTGTGCAATATATGTATTATCAATGTGTGTTCTTCTTCACATATATGTATTCCAAATATCTTCTACCAGTCTGTGAAATGCCTATTCATTCTTTTTTTTAATGTTTTGATTTTTTTAGAGAGAGGAAGGGAGAGGGAGCGAGAGAAACATTGATGTGAGAGAGAAACATCAATCAGTTGTCTCTCCCATGCTCATGGACAAGGTATCAAACCCACAGCCTGGGCATGTGCCCTGATTGGGGATTGAACTGGCAACCTTTCAGTGCACAGGACGATGCCCAACCAACTGAGCCACGCCAGCCAGGGTACCTATTCACTCTTCTAACAATGTCTTTTGGAATTCTTATAGAAGCTTATAGAGTTAATAAAGTACAATTTATCAATTTTTATTTAATAGTTAAGCACTATTTAATAAATCTCTACCCCAAATAATTTTCCTTTGCTTTTTTTCTAAAATGTATTGTTTGGACTCTGAGTGGAGCCAGGGCCTCTCATCTGAATGCCTCCAAGGGTGGTGGCCAATGGAACTAGTTGCAGGACCTGGGCCAAGTGAGTCTAAGTCCACAGGGACATGGGGCTTCTTTCAGTCTGCACCTGGGATCAGGTTTGGCAAATCTGCCACCAGGGCGTGGTCCTGCCTTCTCAGTGTGGCCTCCCCTCAGTCTTGGGCTTCACTGGGGCCTCGCAACCTCCTACCTGGATGCTAAGGCTCCCACAAAGGCATTTTTTGTCTGTGAATGGCTGCCACTGTTTATTGGGAGGGACAAAATTTGGGGACCTCCTATTCCACCATCTTGCTTACCCCATGAGTCTCATCTCACCCAGAGTTCTCTTTATGAGATTGTACAGACTCAATGTATTTAATGGACATAAGATTATTCAGATTTAGATTTAGTATTTTTTTTCTTATACCAGCATTAATTTATCTTATGGACATATAACTATTGTATACTCATTATCTTTAATTTTCATATTGGTTTCTAATTTTTCATTCCTGATATTAAGTTGTACCTTTTATTATTTTTTTTCAATCAGACTTGTAATATACTTATAAATTATATTAGTCTTTCCAAAGAAACAACCCCTGATCATTTTATTTTCTCTATTATATATTTACTTTCTGTTTTATTAATCCATGTTTACTCCTTTCTTTTTTAAAATTTCACTTTTTCAACTCTTTGAGCTCAATACTTAGATCATGAATTTGTCAGTTTTTCAATGCTTTTAAATTATAAATTTCTAAATACTGATTCAGCTACATTATAATGTCATATTTTCATTATTCAAAGATTGAATACTCAACTATTCAAAATATTTAATTTTTTATTTCCATTTATTTTACCAATGAGTTATTATAAGAATTGTTATATCCCTATGCTTTTTAGGTCAAATATATAAATAATGTTTTTTAAATGTAATACTTTGTGATTTTTATTAATTACCAAGAAAGATATTACATTCTCAAACTTTGTAGGCTTTTTGTTCTTGTTGTGACAATGTTTAGTGTATGAATTTTGAGGCTATGTTACTAGTTGCATATAAATTTAGGGTTGTTATATATTTTTGTTCAATTCAGCTTTAAAATTCTTCTTTGTTCCTTGTAATTTTCTCTGCTTTAATTTCTGCATTTTCCAAGATTAGTACAGACATAATAGTTTTTCTTCAGATTGCATTTGCATGGTATATAGTTTATCAGTGTTTTATTTTGAATCTTTTTATTTTTATAGTTAATGTTTATTTTTCTAAGCAATATGTTGTTGGTTCTAGTTCATTTTATTTTAATCCAGATTATAATCTTTTTAAAAAATTAGAACATCTCATCCATTTGCATTTAATGTAACTCCAAATATATTCACATTTACAGCTACAACATTGTTTCTTATTTACCTACTCTGTATTTAATTATTTTTTCTACTTTTTTCCCTCTGTATCAAGTTATTTTTATTTTGTTGTTCATTATTCCTCCTCTAATTGCTTGCCAATTATATATTCTCATGCTCTTCATTTATAATCGCCTTGGAAAATATAGCATATATCTTTATTACTAAGTTTTATTTTTATTTCCTCCTGGAAATGAAACTATCGTAAAATATTTTATTATTCTTTTCTCAAGCTTTAATTTTTGTCATTTAATTCTACGTAGATTTATATGCTTTCAATACATCATTATAAAGAGTAACTATCATTTAAATTACTCATTTGTTTATTTCTGATGTTCTTAATTCTTCACTACCTTATCTTGCATCCATTTAAGATCATTTGTCTTCTTGAATAATTCAAATGTAAAGACATAACAGTAGGCCTTTTGGTGATGCATGCCCTCAGCCTAATTAGTAATTAATTTAGTTTAATTTTTAAATATATTTTTGCTGTTTATAGAATATTTGTCCTTTAAAGGAACTTTTAAGCTTTTCTGCTTGTCTTTAATTATCAGTACTGTTTTGTTGTTTTTTTCTATGATGTGACAAGGTGTGATTTTCTTTGTTTTTATTCTTTTTGTATTTTGCAGAACTTTTTAATCTGTCACTTAATATTCTTTGTCAGTTTTGGAAAATTTTCAACCTTTATCCCTCCAAATATAATTTCTGTCTCTATCTCTTTCCTCCTTGGGCTCTAATTACAAGTATGTTAGTAAATGTCACTATGTCCTACATATCTCCTACTATTTTATCTAGTTTTATCCTCTTAGTGCTTTAATGTGTATATCATCTAATAACTTATCTTTTATTTCACTAGTCCTCTATGTTTGATCTTCTGTTAAACTTATATATTAAATTATTAAATTTTAGCTTTTATTCTCAGTTTTAGGATTTTCATTTGATAGCTCAATTGGTTAGAGCATCATCCCCATATGCCAAGGTGGCGGGTTCAATCCCCAGCCAGGGCATATTTAAGAATCAATCAATGAATGCATAAAATAAGTTGAACAAAAAATAGATGCATCTCTCTCTCTCTCTCTTTCTCTCTTTCTCTCTCGTTTCGCTTCCTCTCTCTCTAAAATCAATCATTTAATAAAAAGAAATAAAAAATAGATCTCCGTTCTTTGGTGACATCTGATTTACCAGTGGCCTTCTAATTGTCTATTTTTCTTGTTGATTTCAGTTATTTGGTGCTTTTTTGTTATCACATCTCCTAAGTTTTGATTGAATATTGAGTATTATATATGTGATAATGCGGAAGTTGCACATGATATTATATTCCTCCAAAGAATTATTTTTCTTTCTGAAGACCTATAAAGTAAGAGCATATCACCTTGACCCACAGTGCTGATTACTTTTAATTTTAGAGTATAACCTGTCTGACCTCTTAACTGAAATCCTCCACCTTCATGGAAACTTGCCTTCCCCCAAACTATGAGCTTGCTAAATTATCTGCTAAATTTATAAGTCTCTTTTCCATAGCTTTATGTCTTTTAACACTTTAGAATATTGCTCAGCTTTAGAGTGAGCAAATACCTAAAGAAGAATTTGCACACAGAAAGAATGTATGTCTCACTTCTCTACGGTCCCCTTTTCTCCAAAATCAGTCCTGTTGTCTCTAGTAGACCTGAACTTCAGTCTGGGTCTCCTGTGAGACTGCGTCCCTGGGAGACTGCAACAACATTTACTTGACTACTGCTTTTGGGGGGCATAATGTTCACACTCAAGACTCAGCCTTGGGGCAAAACAGGTCATTAAACAGTACTTTAATGACCATCTTAAAGTACTTCTCTTTTTCTCTGTGATCTTTTTTTTTTTCTTAAATAGGTGCTAGTATAGCCACAGAGCTGTGCATTCATCACCACCATCAATTTTAAAACATTTCATTACCCCCAAAAGAAACCCTATACCCCTTAAGCCTCATCCCTTAATCCCCTGGCCCTGAGCCATAGGCAATGTAATCCACTTTCTGTCCTATGGCTCTCTGCAGTTCTGATCTGGTTTTTTATTTATTGCTTTTAGAGAAAGAGGAAGTGAGAGGGAGAGAGAGACAGAAACATCAATGAGAGAGAGCATCGACTGGCCGCCTCCTGCATGCCCCCCACTGGGGATCGGGCCCACAACCTGGGCATGTGCCCTGACCGGGAATCGAACTGGCAGCCTCTTGGTGCATGGGTCGATGCTCAACCACTGAGCCACCCCGGCTGGGCTGCAGTTCTGATCTTTTATATCCTGACTGCCTTTTTGTTCCTTGGTACCTTCCTAAACAGAAGTATTTTGGCATTTTATCCAACTTTATTGTGCCCTTAGTAAGATAGCTTGTTACCCTATTTTTATGCTAGTGTATTTGTTGACATAAATAATGTAAATAATGATTTATGCATTTTATATATGACTTCGGAGACAAACTACATAGCCATAAAATGTTTTACAAGTTCTAGCCAAACTCAGCCAAATCGAGGAGATTTTTATTCTATGTTGAAATTTAGCAAGTGAGGGAGAGCAGCATATCCACTTGGGTAGCTAAGGGCCCCCATTGTTGGAAAACAGATGCAGAGACTACAAAACGGTGTTGAATGCATTCTTTGCCACCTGGGGAGATACATAGTGGTTATTTAGTGGGTTTTTATTTAGTTTTTTCTTATCTGTTGCAGGTTTGGAAATTGAGGAAAGTTCTAAAATTTAAAGGCAAGTCCTGAGAGCAATTTAACTCCAAATTTTCTCAGCTCTTCGTTTGGAAGGACTGTGTAAACAAACCTGTTTGTGTCTGTGCGTGTGTATGTATATGCACACACAATTTCCCATATGCAGTTATATATTCTTCTTAGGTATTCTGACAACCACATCTGCATAATACAATTTAAAAATCTCCTTTAGTTAGAAAAAAAAAATTGCTGGCTTGCTAACTAGCCTTAGTATAATTGCTTCTGTTGAATTTCGTTTTCCCCCAACAAGTACACATGAATATTTCCACTGATATTACTTTTTTTGAGAATATACATGGTACTTGAAATGATCTCAAAACACATAGCATTAAATTTAATATGAACATTAGAAAATAAGGTACTATGTAAATGGAAATCTCAGAAAATAAATTAATTGGGGTCCAGTAAAAGAGAATTGTTGATAGGTCACACAGATGCCCTGAAGTTTAAAAGGAAATTTTAAAGTAAATTAATGCTTTAACGAGATTGTTCAGAAAATGTCAGAGCTTCTAAAGTGGAGAACATACTCTCAGTACCTTGGGAACATTCACTCGCGCACAAAAAGTTGACATACAAATTATATGCTGTGCCTATCTGTTAATTAAAGTAGCTTTTCTCCATTTCTGTGGTGGACAAACTCATTTTAAGTTGTTGCATGAACCTGTAATTAATAAAACTGCTTTTGAAATACTGAACTTAAGGGTTCATGGTTTCAAATTCTCCTTCCCACAATTACTCTGAGATACTAAGGTTTTACACGATTATTATATTACTTTCTTCAGTAAAATTATTTTCAACCATCTACATAATAAAACAGTATGTGGGTCCTAGATAAATATTTATGTGCTGGTTAAATAAGTGAATAAATTATTTTTCTTTGCAATTTGATTACTGATTTAAAATACCATTCTAATAGCAGAAACACAGTTTCTAGCATGTACTACTTAAGCAAAATGTCGAAGTTGCCTGTTATTCAAAGTATAGAATATTATCTTCAAAGCAAAACTGTCATTTATGAAGTATTTGTGCAATTCCTTTGATTGTGCAAAAGAGCAACTGCTGATAGTAATCCATAAAACATCATTTTTCTGTAATGTGATTTCATTTTTTTTCCTATTCAAGGCATTTCCTTTCTAATCTTAAATAAAATAATCTCAGAAATTAATAGAAAAAAAAGGCAGAGGGTTTTAACAGTTTAAAGAAGATATTGAACTAATCAATAATTAAGATAAAAAATGGACAGACCCAGGTAGCCTTCTGTGCTTGGGTGTTTGAGGTGATCACGAACATGAGGGAAGCCATCTACCAGTCAGAGGTAGAGTACCAAAGCTTGAATAGTGGCAGAGGAAATGAATGAAATAATCAGGGAGTGAGCCACACCAGTGAATCTGAATTGTTAATCTTATACTATCTGGACAGCGGTTCCAAATGCTGCGACGGAAACTGAAGGCGACAGTGAACAGCAATGCCAGGTTCAGAGTCAAATATTTTGCATTTGATTTAAAGTTTTGCCACCTAGTGACTATGTGATGCCAAAGAAGTAATTTGACCCTCTGTATTCTTTATTATTTTCAAATCTGTTTTTAAAATGTCTAAAAAGACAACACTAATCTCACAGGGTGATTCGGAAAATCAACATTAAAAAGTTTCAATAAAAAAAATTGTATTGATAATCTTTTTTGTTGTAGTGAATCCTCACCCGAGGATATTTTTTTTTTATTGATTTTTTTTTTTTAGAGAGAGTGGAAGGGAGTTGGGGAGAGGGAGAGAGAAACATCAATATGAGATAGACACATGGATTGTTTGTATCCCACACGGACTGGGGATTGAACCTGCAACCAAGATACATGCCCTTGACCGGAAATCGAACCCTCAACCCTTTGGTGTGTGGGTTGATGCTCTAACCACTGAGTAACACTGCCCAGAGCTATTGATAATCCTTTATGCTAAAGTTAGTAACATGGGTATACAAGTGTCCCTGCCTTTACGAAGCTTATAGTTTAAATGAGGAGGCAAAGTTTGCACTACTGAGAAATATGTTAAAAATATGCTATTCTGCTATAAGAAGTGCTATGGGGATGTTGAAGTTGATGGCTAATTTAGCGAAAGGAACAGGGGAAAACTTCAGGAAGAAAAGAAATGACCCATCCCTAATTCTGAATTGATGGTAGAACCACCCAGTTGACCAAAAATAGATGGACAGACATTCAAAGCAGTACGTAGGCTGAATTATTTGGTGTAAGTAAAGGAAAACCAGCCAGAAGTTGGCTCAACATTGTCTTTCTCAATAAAATTTAGGATCCTTCAGGGCAGGGATAATGTCTTATTCAGTGTATCATCAGAATTTCACATGATCCCTGACAACTTGTAGGTTATCAACACTCATGTGGGATATTTATATTTTCCATCTATCTCACCTAGCTAGAGTAGGAGGAAAATACAACTGTCTTTATTTGACATTTTTTCATCTATTTTGAGAATTCATTCTGCCCAATGGCAGCAACTAAAATGTTCACATGGACAGCTGTCACTGGTGAATGCCTGGCCTTCAGCAGTTGCTTGTGCTGGTCAAACAGTGGGTCTAAGGAAGGCATCGTGTCTTCACACTGGCACCCACCTGGCCTCAGCCTTCCGACCTGACCTGTAGCAAGAGAGTCCACGGCACACCTGCCAAGGCTACTCATGTGTCTTAGCCACAGGGCTCCCCGAGTCCTTCGGTGTCACTGTCTCCTCTCTGCCACAGTCTGGCCTGCAAGCAAACATTTGGTGCTTAAGTGCCACCGACCAGAGACCTGCCAGAGGCTCTGGAGGTTTGGATCCAGCGATTACCTGGCCACATGCAGCTCTCTTTACACTTGTAGAGGATTTGTCAGCTCCTAGGAGCCCAACCGGGGATGTGAACGTAGGTTATCGCCATCTTGGGTTCTTCAATCATTGTAGAGTTTGTTCATCACTCGTTTAGCATGTGGCTCAAAGGGAAGAGCGCTCAGATCACACCTGTGCCTCTGTTACCCTGTCTTATGCTCTCCTATTCAAAAGTCCATGGGAGCCCTGGCCAGTTTAGCTCAGGGATTAGAGCAGTTGACCCATGGACCAAAGAGCTGCAGGTTCGATTCCGGTCAAGGGCACGTACCTCAGTTGCAGGTTCGGTCCCAGGCCCTGGTCAGGGTTGTGTGGGAGGCAACCAATCAATGTGTCTCTCTCACATCAATGTTTCTCTCTCTCTCTTCTTCACACTCTATCTGAAGATAAATGGAAAAATATCCTCAGGTGAGGGTTTTAAAAAAAAGCCCATGGGATTTTACTGGGGCCAGCAGGCAGGAAAAACTCTGTTGTATATGAATAAACTCTATGGCATGAGTTCTCAAGGTCTATATGTTAGAAAACCCAAAACTCTCCTTCTGTTGTCTTTATTGACAATTCCCAAATTCTATCTAAATGCTCAAAAATAGAATATCCACCCATTTCTTTTTCACTGAGTTTCTATGTTAATAACTCTCTCCCTAAAAGTGTAATCCCATAATTTCCTAGATTCTACGGTACGGACTGATAGTACAAGAAAAATGCCTTTGGAGGGAGAGGGCAATGAAGGAGAAGGTGTAGATACACCAGCCAGGAATTCAGTGTATTCCCGCACATGCCCTTCGCCTTGTAAGAAGCAAAGGACTGAGCGGAGAGACGATGTTATCCTTACTGTCTCCTGGTCTCCCGGATCTCAAATGCCACCTGGTACACAGAGGGAGATAAATATTGCTGAGTGATGACTTGCACATAAGGTGGCTCAAATATTTCCCACCAACACAATCATTTCAGAAAACATGCAGAGAGAAAAGGGCCACAGGCAGAAATCTGAGAATATGAATATTTACGGTCAAGATAGTGGAAAATTGTTAGCGAAGGACAGGTCAGGAAAGTAAAAGAAAAAATAGTGGTGGGGGTTAGTAGTTTAGAAAGCATTTAGAGAGAATTTCAAGGGAGAGAGTAGTTTGCTATGTTAAAAAAAAAAAAAAAAAGCAGTTATTGAATAGCAGAAAGACTTAAGAGCAGGCCAGTGGTTTTTTGACAATTTGTAGGTCATTAATAACATCTCAGAGATCAGCCTGAGTGAAATACTTGCTCCAGAAGTCATTTTGCAGTGGGCTCAGGAGTCAGTGAGCAGCCTGGATAATGAGAAGGAAAGGGCTTCATAAATCCTAAACCACTTTACAAACACAATCAGGATGGACAGCTTGCTAGATTCAGGGGCTGGCTGTGGCTCATTCACTAAACTTTTTGAATTCATCTTTTTTTCTTTTGACATCGGGCACACACTTCCTAGGGTTTTAGCAGAGCCTGTAACAATCGATGGAGAACTGAAGGAAACAGATGTTAAATTCTAGCAGTCTTCTTCATGCCCCAGGTGTTTAACGATGTCTAAATATTCCCACTATTTTCACCAAGTCATCTTCTGCTGCCAATAGCTTAGCAACTTTACCTTAGCTTCTTGCTAAATTCTGATTCATTGAGGCAAAAAAGTCGTATACATTTGACTATGGTGTTAACTCTAGCCAGGAGATTTGGGGTGCAGTCCATCACTTGGCCATCTCTCAGAAGGGGACCTAAATGCTTTACTTTCAATATCTCTTCTTTCTTGGCTTCTATCTCTCTGATTTCTGCTTTGTATAGGTTTCCTGTCAATAAAGTTAGCTTACTCAATACTACATGGACTTAAAGTATAATTAGTCATACTCTGGTTGGGTTTTCTTTTTCTCTGACCTGAGCCATATTCCTCAAATAACCTTATTCTAACTCTCCTTGTAATGACACTTAGTTGTCAAAACATTAATATAAAGGTATAAGAACGAGCAGTTATATATTAGTTATATTTAAAATTATTCAGAAAGTAATGGGTTGAGAATATTAATTTGTTTTTTAGAGAAAACACTAGCAGATATTAATATTTAAAAGATGTCACCACTGTTTGAGATTTTTCTACCAGAACCCTGTAACTTATCTGTTCAGTACAAGGATTGTTTATGAAGAAAATAATCAAATGAAATAATTTCATGGTTATTTTTATTGGCAAAACAGTGACATCTATTGTTCAATGTTATATAAAATGAAATTAAAAAATCAAAAGCAATGCCGTCTTTTTTTATGTGATTAGCTCCAGAATAATGATAACTCTCTTCAATTTATTGTTTAAAAGAAAATTAATAGATGATATCTAGAAACTCTTTTTTAAAAAAAAATTTTTTTTCCCTCACCCGAGGACATTTTTCCATTTTTTGTTCAGATGGAGTGGGAGGGAGAGAGAGGAAGAGAGAGAGAAACATCAACGTGAAAGGGACACATTGAGTGGCTGCCTCCCGCACGACCCAACCAGGGCCAGGGACAAACTGCAACCGAGGTATGTGCCCTTAGCGGGAACTGAACCCGGGTCTCTCTGGACTGCAGGCCGACATTCTAACCGCTGAGCCAAACCGGCCAGGGCAAGAAACTCATTTTTAATATAAAATCAAATTTAGCTGATTATTTAGGAGCATGAACATTTAATCACTTTTCAAAAGGCCCAGATCTGTCTAGTTCCTAAAAATAGGAAGGAAAAAAAATAAGACAATGAAAATATGGAATACAATATTTTTATCTTTATTATTGAGAGTATTAGAGATGTTCCCCCTTTTTTCCCCCCTTGACCCTCTTCTTCCCACTCCTAGCCCCCTCCTGCCTTCTCCATATTATTGTCTGTGTCTATTGGTTATGCATATATGCAAATAAGTTCTTTGGTTTATCTCTTCTCATTCCACCCCCACTCCCCTTCCCTCAGATGTTTGTCAGTCTGTTCCCTAACTCCATGTCTCTGGATCTATTTTGATCATCAGCTTAATCTGGAAACAGCCCAAGTGTCCATCAGTAGATGAATGGATAAAAAAGCCATGGTACATTTACACAATGGAATACTATGCAGCTGTAACAAAGAAAGATCTCTTACTCTTTGAGACAACATGGAGGGACCTGGAGAATATTATGCTGAGTGAAATAGCCAGTCAGAGAAAGACAAGTACCACATGGAGCTCACTTATTTATAGAACACAATTTTTAAAGTTAGTTGCATATCAAAATAGATGTTTTTCTGCTCACAAGTGTCTCAGATAGACACTACTGAAATCTGTGAAAGCCCAAACTGAGTTCTGAGTTCAAGGCAAGTTTCTGTTCTCACCCTGCCTCTGTTATCTCAATCTATGAATGTAGAAAAGTTGTTTACCATCATGGCTATAGTTTATTCTCTATAAAAGGGTGGGGCTTATTCTGAAGATGATCAATTTCCTTCTAGCTCTTACTTTTCCTTAAGATATCATTTACAACCATTCAATTAAGCAAAAATTTTAGAAGATGACAATTCCAAGTGTCCATAACTGTATGGAGGAATTGGAATTCTCAAACACTGCTGGTAGGGGTATGAATCAGCACACTCCCTTTCCAAAGCAATTTGGCAGTATCTTATAAATTTTAAGATGGAAATATCCCACCCATCATTCAGCATTTCCATTTGGTAAATGCTGTAGAGGAAATTCTCACATATATACATAAGGATACACCTTCAAGAACTATATTATTGCAGTACTGGAAATTTTGGAATGAATGAGTCTATTATAGGAGAGTACACAAAATCTTGTATATGTATCTAGTGATAAACTTTAGAACATAAACATATCATGATTGAATTAGAATAGAAAGAGCAACATGGATAAATCTCAATCAAACATGATTGGTAAAAGATAGAATTTCCAGAATAATATGTGCCAAGTGATCTTTTATAGCATGTAAAAAAAACCCTTTATAACAATTCTGTTCATTGATACGAATACATCATATGTTAAACAGCATACAACAATCATGGAAATAATAAATACCTCACGCAGGAGGATAGTCACTTCTGGAAATAAAGGGGAGTGAATGTAATCAAGGATGGGGACATGGGACTTGAACTGCATCTGAACAGTTTCCTTACAAAAAAAAAATAGGAAGCAAATCTGAAGCAAAATAAGCCAAAATTAGGAGTTGTTATAAAGGAATAGTGGGTGCATCGATTCTCATCATAAAATTATACCTTTCATTGTGTTTGAAATAGTTCATAATCTTGTTATAAATGATATTAAAATTCTAGGTCTACATTACAGAAAAGTGAGTCTCTCCCTAATACTCTCTTTCTAAAGAAAGCCGAAAGAGATCATTGAGATGATTTAGGGGAAAAAAGAGTTTAATTTTATGAGAGAACATGTTTGTTATATGATTTTAAAAAATGATTGGCCAATTCAATGAAAATAATTATACTTGGGGTCATGTGTGAATATAATATTAACATTAAGCTCATTGAACATCAACCAGGAACAGAAGAAATAAGAACCACAAAATATATCCCTTTAAAGGAGCCTACATATGAAATTATTAGCATTTTCCAGTATATGATATGGGAGATAATGTTTCAAATCACTAGAAACCAAGCCCTAATGTGATTTCAAAGAGCTTCTGAGCAGTTGTTCAACCTAGATTTCAAGATGCTCTGTTCCCTAGAAGCTCTAGGGACTGCTCCTGGAGAAGGGAAAATTGATACCATAGCTCATGCTTACCTGGAGTTTGGGCCCTTGATGGCAGCATTTTCTTCTACCATCAGAATACTTCCCTTTTAAATAAATTTCTAAAATGATCAAACTGATCATCATTTTTTGGGGGGTGGGGGGAATCAGCCTTTGGAAATGACAGACTTTAAAAAGAGTAATTTTAGAGAGGAACAATAAAACAAGCTCTTGTTTAGTTTCCTGGCCCTCTTGAAGCTCTCTCTTTAAGTTAAAATATAGGCAACCTGCACATTCCATTTTTCAATGAATATTTTTGAGCTTGTATTACACGGCAGCTGAGTGTTCATTGGCCCCTCACAGCCTCCTTCAAAAAATATCACAGAAGCCCTAGCTGGGGTGATTCACTTGGTTGAGCATCATCCTGTGCAACAAAAGGTCACCTGTTGTGCTCCCGGTTGAGGCACATGCCCAGGTTGCAGGTTTGGTCCCCAGTCAGGGTGCGTCCAGGAGGCAACTGATCAATGTTTCTCTCTCACATCGATGTTTCTCTCTCTCTCTCCCCCTCTTTCTTCCTCTCTCTCTAAAATCAATTTTTTAAATGCCATAGTTCTGACCAGTTTATCAAATCATCTAACCGGTTACCAGCTACCTTGCATTAAAGCACAGAAGTTTCTGAGGCTTGTTTATGTGGAGGGAGGCGGCAGATGGCAAGAGAGGACATACAAGCCAACATAGATCCTGACAGAACAGGGCAAGAGGCAATCTAATGTATCTCTTATAACCACCCCATATCTCCTTCCCCCCTCATGCAAAGTCATCTTTTGTTCATATTCTTTCCACTCCTAAAACTAACCCTCTCTCTCTCTCTTCCCCCTCACCTAGAATTTTCCACAGTCTGTCCTTCTGGAAAAACTCTCACCTAAAATCTTCATATGGATGACTTCGGCACATCCTCTGAAAAGTCTTCTCTGAGTTCCCAAATCTGAATTAGTTACCCTTAAATGTGTTCCTGTTGCAACACTTGGAACACATTACCCTGTAATTTTCCTTTCTTGTTATAGTGTATACCTCACTGCAGAACTAGGCCCTGCGTTGGAAGACAGGAGCCATGTTTTGAAATATTTGCAAACTTTTTCTTTTACATATTTGCCTTTTTCTAAGGGCATAAATTTACTTACATATGCATCTTATATAATTCAAATTTCTACATATAGTCTCCAATTTAAAGCTAGTAAGATATAAATATTATTTAAATTTTCATTGCTACTGACAAGAACAGAATTTTTACAAGTTATATTTCAAGGTATGGCAAATTTTAGATTGAAAATAAATATTATGGTGCTGTCATAAATTTTCATATTCTAATATCTGTGACCTTATAGATGACCCAAATCCTTGTATACATTATTCTTTTTGTAAATAATTATGAAAATATGTTATGTTTGACTTTTTAATATATAAATAATTAGAAGTAGTTTTTATTCATAAGTGCATCTAAAATCACTAAGAACAAGAATTTTGGTTTAAGTCAATCACTTTCTGGAGCTAACACCAAAAGATATTAAACTTGATGGTCATTTCTTCCCAGGCTCTTCCTTATTGTATGCAAGACAGGGGAAGGGAAACTTAGCTAATCAATCTTTTATACTAAAATTATGCTTCTAAAACAAATAACAAATTTAATGGATTTTTTAAAAGTCATTTAGTGTGGAAACAACCTTTGTTTCGACTGATTGCTTTATATTTCAGTTGTTTGTTTTTGAGTCATTAAACACATGCTAATTGACCATCTTAACAATCAAATTAACAAAACAGTTGCAAATGTTACTTTAGGCTTAATGTGTCTCTTTTTAAGCTACTTAGATTCACACCTACTGGAGAACTGAAAGTTGGTTCTCAGATTTTGTCAATGAAAGTAGATTCTAACTTTGAGATTCTAACGTTGGATATTGTATTGAAGCACAGTGATGGCCATAGCACAAGCAAGATTATTTGAAGAAGACAACATTGGTATGGGGAATACATGATCATAATTATAGAGTACATCTATCTTTCAGACCTGGAGCAGCTGCTCAAGTTCCCACCACAGATGCAGGTAGAGTGTTCTGGGCACTTTCTGTCTGATTGTGGCCACCAAGACCGCATGAGAGAATACAGAGAAAAACATGGTAATACAGGGAAAATGTGGAGACAGAATTTTTTGCAGCTCAGGAATAACCTTGTAAACAGGAAAGAGCCTGTTTAACTCCACAAAGATAGAATCTAAAATTTGAGTTTCAAAAACTATAGCATAAAAAAAGAAAAGGAAAAAAAAAACAAAACCATAATGCTGTGTCATTTTACACTGTTGTCACAGGGTCAAATAGAATTGGTTACGGATGTGACGTCGCTGTCACTGAAACAGCACGTCCTCACTTCTGCTGCATTTCTGACTTTTTCATGATGCAAAAGTTATAAATAGATTGGATAGATTGTTCAATGCTCTTACGTGTTCTATTACGTGACGTCTTTCACTAAGTTTTGGGCATGGGAAAGATTATTATTTTGCCTTGAAAATTCAACAAGAATTTTTAAGGAAAGAATTTTACAATAATATTTTACAATTCCATTTTGGGAGATCACACTGCCTTTCACACTAAGACGATGAAGTCGGTGAGTAGGTGTTTTCGTTGGGTTCCCTGGAATCAGACCCTGCAGAGAGGTAACTATTATAAAAGTAATAGTAAGGGAAAGATCCCCAGGAAGCCTCAGAAGGGTGCAATGTCAGATAAAAGAGTAGAAGGTAGCTTCAATCTTAGAACATTTTAGAGCGTTAAGTTAGGGCTCAGAATTCTACTGACCTAAAATAAGGAATCTGACCTTCCCTATGCCTCCTGCCTTCAGACATTCACTAGGCATTTCCAAGGGGAATGTAATTTTCCAAGTAACTGCCTCCTCCCATTTGCAGACCAAAAAAAGAAAAAAAAAAAAAAAAAAAGAAAAAAAGATGTCAGTAGCCTAAGGGCAGTCCTTTGCTTGCTGTTGGAAGCAGGAACACCTAGAGCTGGTAGCAAGAATGGAAGGATATATCAAAACAGAGAAAGACAAATATCCCATGATCTCACTTATTTGTGAAATATAATGAACAATATAAGCTGATGAACAAAATAGACCCAGAGATGTAGAAGTAGGGATCAGACTGACAAACCTCAGGATGTGGAGGAGAGATAAACCAAAGAACTTATATGCATACATGCATAACCAAAGGACATAGACAACAATACTGTGAAGGGGGGGAGATGTTTCCCCCTTAAAGTGGGAAAAAAAGGAGAAACATCTGTAACACAAATAAATAAAACAAACAAAAAAAAACCAGTATTAAAAAATATTCAAATGTCCTAATGGCCATCGATGTATAATAAAAATGTTTTAATGACTATCTGAGCCCAGAATCTAACTCATTTTTACAAATAAATCCAGATCTTTTTGCTGATTTTTAAATGTACATTGCATTCCCCAGACAATCAACAATTATGAAAATCAAAAACAGTATTGAAAAGTAATCCTAAGGGATCTGAGTGGAGCATAAACATTGTAGACCACAGTCAGGTTTTACTCTCTCATGATCAAAGACGAGAAAACTGAGGTCTGGAGAAGAAACATCATTTATATACAACCTTACACAGGTGAAGGCATAAGGCAGATTATACAAAAACCTGCCTGTAAATCCCATGTCGCTCCTGATTTTTTTGTTGTTGTTCTTTTTTTTAGTTTTTTTTTATTGATTGATTGATTTTAGAGAGGGAGGAAGGGAGAGGAAGAGAGAGATAGAAACATCGATGAGAGAGAACATCGATTGGCTGCCTCCCACATGCCCCCCACTGGGGATTGGGCCCACAACCTGGGCATGTGCCCTGACCGGGAATGGAACCAGTGACCTCTTGGTGCATGGGTCGATGCTCAACCACTGAGCCACACCGGCCGGGCATCTCCAGATGTTTTCATTCGCCCATGATAATGTTATTTATTTTGATAATTAACATATGCCCTTAAAATAAAATATAACCTGGTATTTTATAGCACTCTCCACGTTTCCGATTAGTTTGAATATTTTATTTTTCTTCATTCATGTCATTTTACATCCAATTCAGCCAGAGGTCACAACATAGGGTTCCGGCAGATCAGATCAATCACTGAATCAAGTCAGACGAGAGAGACAACAGAACCTGTGCCCCACAGAGGGGTGCTGCCTGTCTCAGGGAGGCAGCCAGTGCTCAGACACAGATCATTGTTTCCAAAGGGAAATAAAGATCCTGTGTTCCCAGAGCTTCCATTTTTTCCAAGCTCAACCAGAAGCCAGGAAATTTCTGCATAGTCTCCTAATTTCTAAATACTGGCCTCTGACCACCCCCCACCCCTTGTTTTGGCACCGGAGCCCATTCCAGAAAAGTCGTGTCCCGGTGCAGGTGAGCTGCCACTGGTTCCTGTTCTATGCCCACAGGATTGGTATAACTTCATCTAAAATCACTCAAATGAAAACGATCTGGAACAAAGAGGCTGGCCACACCAAAATCCACGGACAACAGGGTTTATCTTGTGGGTCTGGATTGGAGTTTTGAATCCCTAAATTAAGCAAATGCTCTCACCAACTGTAAATCTCATGCAATTCTGTCACAAGATAGTTTCTTTTCAAAACACAGGAGGTATTCTTCCATTTGGAGTATCAGTGTGAACCATAACCAGAAATGAAAGACCTAAAAGTCCTTTAACATTGTTCTAATTTCTGTCAACGTGAGTCCAGTCTGACTGGAGGTCTCTCGGTCTCATGATGCTCAGTGTCTTCTTTCAGAACATTTTTATGGAACACCACCTCTCTCATCCAGGAACAAAATTCATAAGATACTATTGAATACCGACACACGTAAGTTATAAAGTCCATATGAAACCCTAACCATGACATATCGGAGAAAGAGGAGAAAACTAAGTTACAATGAAGTAATTGTATTTCTGTCTAAATGCTTGGACAGGATGATACGAAAAGATTTCATTAAATAGTTGATACTTGCACCTGCACATAAGATGGCCCTACATATGTTAGCTATGAATAAAGACCAGTAAAGAGCTGGGTATTAGTGATCTTAATTTCAAACATACTTTGTCCTCAATAAAATATTTTCCATAAAGGCAAATAATTTTTTGTATAGATTTTCAAACATATAAATAAAGGTATACTGTTCCCTTGATTTTCACAATTGTTGAGTGGGGAATGCAATGTACATTTAAAAATCAACAAAAAGATCTGGATTTATTTGTAAAAATGAATTAAGTTCTGGGCTCAGATAGTTATTAAAACATTTTTAATATACATCGATGGCCATTAGGACATTTGAAAGTCATAAAAACATGACAAATTCTTCATTGTGCTGACTATAGCTTGCATTTAAAGGGGTTCTAGCATTCCATAGTGGAGCTTCTCAATTATTGTGATAACCCAGAGCTTCCCATAAAGCACTAAATTGTTCCCTAAGAGACAGTACTTTCCTTTTGAGAACCAATGTTCTAAAATCATCATAAGGACAAAAGCCAGATGAACAAACTAGGAAACATTTTGAGTGAACCAAATGAAATAGACCTCACTTTTTTCAAACGGCAGCCAACATGGTGTCTGGGAGAAAGTACAGTTTTGAAATCAGCATCAGCCACGGCGGGCCAGACTTAAGCAAAGGGCAAAATAACAATTTATTATCCATGAAGTGCTCCGTCAATCACTTCAGGCTGACAAAGCAGTAAGCTGAAACAATCTTTGTGACCGCGGCTATCACACTTATTGGTTGTAATAAAAGGTCAAGATGAATTAGGCCAATGCCTTTCTTCCATTCAAACATTTTATTGCTCTGGCATGTGCCAATTTCCTTGATCCAGAGATCACCAAATATCCTCTTTAGCTGAGACTGTGAGGATTTAATGGTATAAGTAGATTTTAGAGAACAGAATATTGATTTTAAAGTCTTGAAGAGATTAGCCAGTGATAATCACACCATTAATTTATACGTGAACACAGGACTAGAAATCAAAACGAAGCTCAGATTTTTAAAACAATCTCCAGATGACAGGCTCTGACATTGTATTTTAAGTTAAATGTGAAATAAATATCTATTTTAAGTCATTTTTCCATTAAAGAATTTTGAGCAAACAGCAAAAATATCTTTCTATAAAACACAATAGTATCATAATAGGTTCTGGAAATTTTGAAGCAAGACACTGCACTTAAAATATATTAATACAATTATTTTCATCAAATGTCAATGAAAGTACAAGAAAAAGATTTAAAAATAAAAACTCTAATTCTTCTGTCTTACTAAATGTTATAGGGAAAGACATGAATGTAGTCTTAAATCATATTGCTAGCAAAACACAAACATTGTTGGATCAAACAAAATTACAAGACAAGTATTAAAAGCTAAGGGAATAAAAACATACCTAACCGAATCGTTGGCCTAATGAAGCTCAATAGTCACAGAATACCAAAGACATGAATTTGACCAAACAAATTGCGTAGTCATTTGAAGCCGGGCTGGAACCTTCACAATATGAGTTTACTGACGAAATATAGTGAGTGAAGAGTCTGATGTGGGAACATTAATTTTAGTAGATGAGCAGATGTATTCGCTTTCTTATACATCCAGTATACAGGTTTTCCATTTTATTTCTCCTCCTTCCTCAGCGTGAGCAATCCAAATATACTTATTTGACAAGATGGTTGAGTGATAGTTCTTAGGAAATTAAACGAGAACCTGGAAGGTCAAGACTCTAATCCTTATTCAACCCTGACCCATGCCGTTTTGAGAAACTTCAGGAAGTCTAGTTACCGAAGTGGATTTAATTGTTTTTAACCATCTTTAACTCCTAACATTTTATATAAAAATTATATAAGGAAAGTGTCGATAGTCCCTTTACTTTATCAGAGGAGTGTTATTTTCATTACAAATATGATTTAAAGGGATTTTCTTGACCAAGATGTATATAAAATGTTAAACAACTCACTCTTAGCTATATAGAAGTCTTATTTCTTTTCTAGAAAGCTTTCTCCTAATATACATTGAGATTCCATTAATCGGTGAACAAATTTTATTAAACTCATCTAATGTCACAGGCACTTTGCTCACCGCTAGGGAAAATAGTCAAATTCTTGAAAGAGCTTTTAAGTGATTAGGTAAATATAAATTGCATGTGCATACACATTCATAAAGCAGAGTAGGGAAGGTTGAATGCCATAGAAATGTACGCGCAGGGCTACAAGGGAACACTTCTGACTGAAGTGATTATACAAGTTTCCCTTAAACACCTGGACTGCGTTGAATGGGTAATATTTCACCAGAGATGTTTGCGGAGGTAAGGAAATGGAGAGAAATTGCGACACGGTGGAAGACATTTCTGACAGAGGGAAGAGCCTTAGGAAAGGTAATATTCTGGTAAATAGCAGGAATTTGCATATTTCCTTGAGGACAGCATATATAGGATAAGACCAAAAAAGTGAAGTATGATCAAATCATCCAGTGGCAATAGGAAACTGAATATGTATATGTGTGAGAGTGATAGAAAGATTTATGTTTTTAGCACTACTCTTTAAAAAATGGGATGCATTGTTCAAGTACGCTGCTGTCATGACGGGGAAGAAGATAGGCATTTCTGTAATATGTTGAAAATATGCAAAGGATTTAGTGGCACCTTTTATATTGCCTTTATGGAAAGTGATAGCAGAGAGATATGAAAGAACATGGGTGTGATTTAAATTGCAGACACTATGAGCTTTAAAGTTGACAAATCCTAAAAGCTAGGTGCCCTCCTCAGCTAATGCAAAACAGGAAAATACCTCCCACAGCACTTTCTCCAAAATCTCTAGAAATCTTCCTGGATCCCTTCCGCGGTAGAAAGCTCTGTCCATGTGTTTCATGCAGAAGATATATGATTTTTGCATTTGTTTATCCAATTCTCCATGAGCTTAATCTGAACAGCTATCTAATTTATTCTCTGAGGATAAAGGAAAACAGCTTGTCTCTTTTCAGAAAATATGTGGACTGAATTATTTATTTCTAACTTCCTAAGAAGCTTATAAAATGCAGGATGAAAGGTCAAGACTAATTAAGAAAAATGGTTTGAGTTCCAACAGAAGAAATGTATGTTAATTGGCAAAAAAACCTGCTCTAGCCATTACCCTATTGATATTCAGTAAAACCTGAGTGCACTGAGAAAAAGAATGTCTTCGTTTTAACAAGTTGTGTGTTGTGATCACGTTGATCTTACTGAAGTACATATGATTTGTGAATAATAATATTTCTCACTGACAATTGCATTATATATTTTTTTCACTATCCAAGGCAATGGACAGCTACTGAACATGTTGGCAATGGACCCTTAAGGCCAATGGACTGGATTGAAAGGACAGAGGCAAGATTAGGGAAGCTGTAGCCAATACCTCAGAACTCCCATATTCTCCTTCTCTAAATAATGCAACTTTAATGATTATATCTTTTAAGCTAATGAGAATTCAGCATGGCTTCCCAGCCATTGAGAAGTAACCATTTGTGCTGTTCCCTGAATTAATGCATGGTGAGGTCAGGGTGCTGATCTGGGAATGAGAAGCTATGGGCTGTGCCTCTTGATTTGAGGCTTTGCTTTCTCTCCTCTATCTATACTTGGACAGAGGGCAGATTGCTCTGGGTGCATTACACATCTGTGCGCCTCAAACAACGCATCCCAATGGACCTCATAGTCTTCCCATTTTTTTTTTTTTTTTTTTTTTGGTACATGCCCCGAGCTGGGGAACCAAACCCAGGGCTCTCTGGTCCACAGGCCGACGCTCCAACACTGAGCCAAACCGGCCAGAGCTAGTCTTCCCTTCTAAGATCAACTTTCTCTCTAGTTTTCCAATCATGTACTTAATTCAATAAATCTTTTTTTTTTTTTTTTTTTTTTTTTTTTTTTGCTAGGCATTGTCCCAAGTTTGGAATTATGAAGAAAAATATGTAGGTAAATTGTCCTCAGGGATCTTTCAACCAAATAGAAGGAGACAGATGTGTAAAAATACATGTGATACAATACAACTTAATACCTTACAGGTTGTGATAAAAATCTATGACTCTCCCAGTCCTTCAACACCTACATCCGATCTGTCACCTAATTGTGGTAATTCTTCCTTCAAGTGTTAGTTCTTCACTAGAATGAACATGAGCTTCAAGAGAGCAGAAAGGTGCTTGAATACAGTAGGTACTCAATAAATATTTATTGAATACACTTGTTGAATGCCTGGAATAGTAATTAGAACATTGTGGGTACTGAATCAATATTTGTTACACGAATAAAAGTGCATTCATTTTCATTCAGCTCTTATGGAAATAAGTTATAATTACCTTCTATTTGAACTATTGTAGAACATCCATAATTCCAGTGTCTCCCTTTTTCAGCATCCAAGAATAAAACTACCGAATGCATTGGCCCTAAAGAACTAGCATCTAATACAGGGGTGGAGAAACTATTTTCTATCTAGAATCACATAGTAAATAATTTAGGTTTTGTGGTCTATATTGTTTTTTAGCTACTACTCAACTTTGTTACTGTAATGTTCAAATACCTATGGCCATTATGCAAACAAATGAGCAAATTAGCCTGTATTCTAATAAAACTATTTACGAAAACAGGCAATGGGTCTGATTTGACTGTAGTTTTCTGACCTCTGATTAAAATAGCTATCTGAAGTTCCTAAAGCATTTTCATAACGCTATTTTATAAGATTCATATGACAACCTTATAGTGGTTTTGCTCACACATTCAACGAACAGTAATTGATTTCCTGTGCGTGAGGAATTGAGTTACATACTAGGAACAGGAGGGGAATAGGCACAATTTCTCTCCTCGTAGAACTCAAGGTCAACACTAAAGAGACAAGCCTGTAAACAGGTAGTTAATACTGACATATATATATATATATATATATATATATATATATATATATATCTCAATAATGTATAGTATTTATATAATATAAGGTATCCCAAAAAATGTATACAGGTTGTCTGTAGATTATATTACATTTTGAAAATGAAATGTATTTTAATAAACACTGGCTTCATAATTATCCAAGTTTCTGTATACATTATTTTTTTTTTTATCCTCAGCCGAGGACATTTTTTCATTTTTTGCTCAGATAGAGTAGGAGGGAGAGAGAGGAAGAGAGAGAGAGAGAAACATCGACGTGAAAGGGCCACATCGAGTGGCTGCCACCCGCACAACCAACCAGGGCCGGGGACAAACTGCAACCGAGGTACGTGCCCTTAGCGGGAACCGAACCCGGGTCTCTCCGGACCGCAGGCCGACGCTCCAACCGCTGAGCCAAACTGGCCAGGGCTCTGTATACATTTTTTGAGACACCCTACATTAAATCAATATTAGACACAGAATGCTAAGAATAGAGAGTAGGTACTAATTAGCTTGTTCTTGTTCTGTGCTATATGACGAACTAAGTCTTCAATAAACAGATCACTTAGCTTATTAATACTGTCCAAGAGCATACAGTAAACTTCAAATTCCACTTCTTCCAAGGTGAAAAGTGCTGGTTTATAGTCTGTTGTATTTCTGGTGTAAGTGTCTTTCTTTCAGGCTTGCAGCTGGTAGAAGCACCTGCCCTTACCCACTCTATCTTCTCCAGCACCTGCGGGATAAAACACACACAGGCCTGATCCTTTGGCAGGAAGCCCACACCTTGCTCATGAAGACTCGGGTTTGGCATCAAGAGTGTGGGTTTGGGAACAAAAGAAGTCTCCACCCAAATTCAGACTCCGAACACCTCTAAACATCACAGTGCTGGGGCAGCACCTCTCATCCTGTTTCTTCATCCAGAAAATAAGAAGACTATTCATTATAGGAACTTTGTAATAATTAAATGAAATACAATTATGAAGCGCCTGCTCTTTTGTAGGCATTTAGCACCTGTTAGGTCTCCTCGCTGTTACCTCGAGCATAAGCAAGCTATGCCCTGGTTTGGATGGCATCCTAGACACTGTCCCTGCAGGCCACCGCCTGCTGCCAGCTACAGGGCCAGGGCCTCAACACGTCCTGCTTTACCCATGCCTCCAGCCTGTTTTCTGATCCTTGCTCTGGATCTAAGAAACATCAAATGAAGTATCGAGATCTAAATATAATTTGCTTACGGAGTGCCTATTAGATTCCAGACACTGTGCTAAATGCTATATTCGTTAAGTCATTCAATCAGCACACATTCATTTGAACCCTAATGGTATTCTAGTTTTAAAGATAAAGAATCTGAAATGTAATATGGTTCAGTAACTTGGCTCTCGCAAGTAGTAGAGCTTTTCAGGCAGCTCCTTTAAAAAGTCACAGTCCAAACCATGTGTGAGCTCATCTAGCATTCTGCCTTCAAAGGCCTTTACAGAACTAGCCTGCAGCAGTAAACGCATCAGTTACCTATGTCCATAACTACATGTCTACATACCTATCTGTGCATCTATTTACCTTTCTATCTTATTCTAAGAGTTAATTCATCATACACACACTTTCCAAATACTACAAATAGGCCACTACGACACACAAATGAATTCACTGAGGACTAAGCCTAGAAAACTTTCAAATGGCGAGTTTTCACTCTTGCCTTGTTTTAACATCATCATTCTATTATTTTTTCTAAGTCTGCTCGACATTCTTTTCTTTGTGTCCTTCAGAGCTATTCCTTTTCTCCAAGCCGTTCTTCCCCTCTGCTTTAAAGGAACATGCACTTTACACACACACTCTCACACACACACACACATACACACATGCGCGCGCGCGCACACACACACACACACACACACACACACACACAGCGCACATAGCTACACCAGAGTTTACAAAATGTAACGTTTCCAAAGATCGGGTGGAAAATGCATCTCGGAGAAAAGCGACAGGTGACAATTTTCCTTGCTGATGATTTTACTCAGCGGCGAAGGGCAGGTCTGCCTGCTTCAGTGTTCGGGGACAATAGGAACTGGGAAGGACCGATTCCATTTGCAGTGGTTCTTAACCTTGCCTTCACATTGCAACCGCTGAGGAAGATTTTTTTTTTTAATTGAACTTGTTATTTTGAGATACGTGCACTTGTAGAGAATCCTGTAGAGAATTCTATGTATGCTTTACCCATTCTCCACATGGTAACACCTTGCAAAACTCTGGTACAATGCCAGCATGGCCAGAATAGTGACATTGACGCAGTCCGGATGTGGACATCGCCACCACCACAAGAATGTCTCGTATTGCCTATTTACAGCCACATCCATTTTTTTGCCCTCCCCCACCTCCTTCTTAATTTCTACTAAACATTCATTTCTTCTCCATTTTTCTAGTTTTGTTATTTCAAACAACGGTATATAGGTGGACTCATATAGTCTGGACCTTTAATTCTCTGGAAATTCATTCAGATACCATGATGTGTTTTTTTTCTTCTTCCCTGTGATTTTGGGGGGTTATGTAGACTGATGTTCAGCCTGACTGTGCCCTGTGCATAACTGAATCCAACTGTACATATTGTTCTACTTCTTTCTGGAGATCCAAGATCCAAAAGGAAGTAGTAGTACCAATTCATTTTAATAATATAACAAAATGAAAAAAAAATCAATGGAATTTGGAGCAGGGTGTGATCACTTTTTCCTCCCAGTCCTAAGAAAAGTCTTGTGGAAGGGGTAGATGCTGAAATGAGCTTCAAGTGATCCGTCTCATTTTGCTACATTAGGAGACATAGGCAAAGTCTAGACAAAAAACGACATGAGTAAAGCAGAAAGTCAGTCAGACTTGACCCTCACTGTGCCATTGCTTAGCTGTTACGTAGCCTAACTTGCTCACTTTTTTCATCTCGGTCTTTCCTGGTCTCTATTCAAGACTTCATGCCAGTAATCTTATCTTAGCTTTAAACTCCCCCTGTGCACTCAGCAACAGGGATTTTGCAAACCCTACTTCTCCTTCGGCTCTGCCAACAGGAGGCCAGAAGTGTGGCCAGTGTCCCTCTGTACCGCCCATCCTGGCGGCATCACCTCATCGTCTCTTCACTCGACAGTAACAATTTGTTTGCAGAAGCAACAGATGAAGCCAGATTGTAATTGTTCTAAATCTCAGAGAACCCGGCCTCCTTGTGCCCCCCTCACATGCACCTGCTCCAGTCTGGGACCCGCCTCCTCAGAGAGCTGGGTACCAGGTTCCATGGTCTGTCCTCCAGCTCAGAGACTTCAGCACCAGCTCTGCCAAACCCTGACCTCAAAGGTCTAACTTTCACTGCGTGGGTCTCCTTCTCCTCCAAGCTGCTAGGTATTAACAATCCCAACCTCTTTCTTTTGTTTCCGCGGTCTTAGGAGCTGTGGCTGCATCCTGACAGTTCTGCCACTGTGATACCTTGCAGTTCCCTTTTTGTCTTTCCTGATACCTACTTAACAACCTCATACCTGCTCAAATAATCAGGGTGCCTTCCATCTGCCAATAGGACTGATTAACACGAAGATGTAGGAGAACCAATTTTCTCTTTGGGTTTGTCCCTAAAAACCATATTTTCTAAACAGGGCCTAGAAAATATTTACATTATTCATTCTGACAGTTCATTTACTCAGTATCCACAGAGTACCTCTAATGGGTCAGCAACTGTGTTGAAGCTGGAGATGCAAAGAAGAGTGAGACCCAGTTTCTCTTTCCAAAGAGTTCACCATGGCGTGGGGAGATAGAAACATGTCATTGCAATTACAGGATTGTAAGTTGAATGATCAAAGGTACAGAGGTTGCACACTTTAGGGAGTGGTAATATCCAAGAGACTAAGGAAGAGTTGTCCCATCTGAGTATAAAGAATACACAGACAGTTAGCAGGCAGCTGGGAAAGGTGGAGAGACTCAAGGAGACACAAGATTGCTTGGAACTATCCGGTATCAACAGACGGTACTGGTTGACTGAAGAGTAAATTGTCATGATGGCCCTGAAAAAGGATATTTGAAGAGGACTACCAGATCATAGAGGTCCTTGTCAGCACACTGGAGAGTTTTAACTTTATCCTTTAGCCAGACACATTAAAAAATTAATTCACTGCAATCACCTAAAAATTGGGAGACGTCACACGAATTTCTGGCTTCTCGAAATATCAGACCATCTGGCTACACACACCAGGCCCACATTTCTGTACTATGACAGTTGGCTGGAGCTGAGAAATGACTGCCCTCTTTAGGTAGAACCCATGCTTTCCAGGTGGCCAGTCTGTGGCTGCCTTTTTAAAAAAAATAAATTATGTACCTGGTTGACCTATTTGGCATTTGCCACCCTGCTTCACTAAGTGAGAAATGTTTAAGCAAGGGAATTCCGTGATGAAATGTATGGTTTAGAAAAACCACTGGAGGTAATATAGTAAATGATCTAGAATGAGTCAGAAGGCTAGATGGTGATGCTATCAAAGTAATGATGCCTAAAGCCTCTTAGGAGGCATTGGTAATAAGGGTGGAAATAAATGGGCTAGATTTAAAAAAGAAATGAAGATATAGGATTGATAAGATTTGGGAAAGGGCCAGACAGGAGGGATCAGGAAGGGTAAAGATCAATGCATCCATTATTTGCAGGGTTTTTGACTTTGGTGTCCAGTAGTAAAATTAATATCCATCTAATTGGTTGATTCTTGTTTATATGATTAACAACTTCTGCAATTGTTATCACTTATGTTTTTTGCCACACAAGGTTTCCTTGACGTTGCTTGGACAACAACCTGTGATGATTATTTAATTGCACATGCCTATGTCGCCATCCTAAGGTCACAGGTGTTTTCCATTTCCCGTCTTCTTTGATATAGTAATGTTTTAATTGGGCAAGTGTCCAAAAATTAAAAAGTGAGTACACTGCTTCAAATGATAATTAATCATATACTAGATACTCTTTAAATAGTATGAATAGATATAAATAATGAATAAAATGAACATTTATTATACTCATAAATCCCCAAAGAGATCATTTACGATCAGTTTCTGAAACTAGTGCCACAGGACACTCCATACTATCTCATTTAACAGTCATGCTTGTATCCTGTACCTTTGTGGGCTATTTTGCAGGCAGATGACACAAAGTAGCTCATTTTTAAGAAGGGAAATAATACCAAAGTACTCAGGAAATGGAATCAGATAGAATACATTTTTTAAGAGACCAGTAAGGTCAGCATATTTAAATTTTGGATTTATAGTACAAGGCCAGAACAATGCCAAAATGGTTGGAATACATGAATACCCAACTGGTTTTTATGCATTAAACTGAAGAGATTCCAAGTTTTAAATCTTCATGGAAAGTCTCAACTATGAATTTAACTGCTGCCCAGCCTATTTATTTGAAATCTGACATGTCTAGTATTGTTACTAGATATTATAATAATTGTATTAACTCTACACAGATTTGTCGACTTCCTGGTTAGAATCTTACAAAACACCTATTCACCATTCTAACAGTTTGATCCACTTATGAATTGACCATCAATGTGCTAACATTTAATTAATGAGTTATAAGGCCTTCTGACAGCCTAGAATAATGATGAGAAAGATATATGAGGAATTGTCCAAGGTTGAATAACTCAATAATGGCCACAGGTACCTTAGAGATGACAATTCTAAATTCAATCCTTAAATACTGGCATTTGCTTTTCCCTGGTAACTGATAAGTAGCATGCAAAAGAGAAACATTCAAAATGAGTTTACATAATGCCAGTTAGTCTTTGGGAGGGCATTAAATAATGCAATTCAATCTTTTTTACCTATTAATTCATTAATGCCAATATTAGTTTTAGTCAAATGACTAAAATTTGTTCTTAGAGTTTTCTTTCAATTGTCTGGAAGAGAACACTATAAATGATAGTTTTGTTAGAATTCCCTCCTGTTCTCTGTACCCTTTTCTGAAGAGATATTTTAAAAAGATTAATAAGGAGGGGGCAAAAGATTAGTTAATTAGTTAGCAAACACAGATCAAACATAATTGAGCCAGGCAGTGACCCTTATTCACTTAAGAGCCTCAAAAGGAAAGAAAATATCACAAGTTCTTCTTTGAAAAGTTGGTTATAAAAGATGCAGAAGCAGCAAAAAGCACGAAACACCCCAGAGCTCCCATGGGATCCCTTGAAATCACACACAGGTGCAGAGACAAACACACGTGTGCATGCGCACAGTTTCCACAGGTCAGGGCTTCTGAAGACTTCCTGCGATCAAGAGACTCCCCATGCTGTTTGTTGCCTGCCAAGAACCCCAGCCCAGTGTGTCAGACTGTAATGATGAAGCTGTTCATTAGCTAGCAGGTGGCTACGCTAATTGATTTGGGAGGCAGGGTGGTCTAGTCAGAGTAGAAGATCAAGCTTCAGAGTCCCACAGCTCTTCATCTGTAACCAACCCACATACCGAACTAGCTGAAGCTTATTTTATATCTTTGAACCTCAGTTTCACCAACTTCAGACATCAACATAAATCACTCCTTCTCAAAATCGTAGAGCAAAGTTTCCTCAAGACGAATTTCCAGTTTTCCTTTCCCATACCTGTTGGGATTGTCAAAAGGTTTGCCTGAGCTCAGAAATGACCTCTCTCCTCACAACTGTTGAGTAAAGTCACTTGTCATGAAAAAAAAAATGCCAGGAGCTTATCATTAGTCTAAGCTAGTCTGGTAAGAAAGGTTGACTAGCCCTGGGCCTCACCCCAGGAAGAACTGCCTTGGAGTACGTGGCTCCTCTAGTAGGAGGAGCTTGGGCTGATCTCCTGAGAAGAAGTGCGTTTCAAGCTCCCATAACCCAGCTGGAAAAAAATCTTGGCTGATGACATCAGGCATCTTCAGGATTTGGGAGTCCTCATGGCCTAAGGAGCTGCCATTTAGACCAATGTTGATTTTTCAAGAACTGTGCTCTGGAGGTGGAAAAGCCCTGCCCCACCCCCCCAAGTTCACAGATTCACAGAGGGAGACACTCACACTGATTCCACTAGATCACCAAGAAGGGCAAGGACCAAATGATAAAATAAAAACATAATAATAATAATAATAATGAAATACAATTTATCACTTCAAAAAGAAAAAACGAAGGGCAAGAACCAGTCTGTAGCATCATCAGGGAGAGCTTCCAATAGGACAAAATACTTGTAAAATAATAAAGACAGAGAATGCAGGAAGACATCTCAGTAATGCATATATAAAGAGCAAAGTTCCTCCCAATGTATCTATCGAGGTTTTAAGTTGTTCAGAAGAAAATCACAGTAAATTTAGGGCTGTTAACAGATTTCTCAGTGCTGCCTAGGAATGGTTTTTTAGTGTCTCTCTCTCTCTCTCTCTCTCTCTCTCTCTCTCTCTCTCTCTCTCTCTCTCCCCACTCTCTTTCTCCTTCTCCATCTCTCTCTTCCTCTTTTTCTCCCTCTTTTCCTCTCTTTCTCTTCCTGGAAATCTCAGCCGTCATTCCCATTTCCTCCTAGTCACTCCCCTCCTCATCTTTAGGTCTCAGGTTAAATGGCCACATAATTCAATGGCCTTCCTTTGAAAAGCATTATGTGACCAATCAAATCTGAAGTGTGAGCTGTGTGTTTTCCTAGCATCCTCTGCTTTCCCCATGAGTATTTGTTATAGTACATAATAATTGCTTCTTTATGAGACCTTATAGGGACTTGGGCCTGGGGCCAAAGGAATGCCAGATGGCCAGAAGGAACTAAGCTGATGGCAAGAATGCAACTATCCCTCCACTTCTTAGAAAAATATGTAAAGGTAGTTATTCTTATCTCCCTTCTAACCACCTAGCTCCTTGCAAATGTTGAAGCCACTGTTCCATAGGAGCAGCTGATCAGAGTGTGACCACTTCATGACCTTCCTTGGGTGGTGATAGTGAGCAATAGCCATCTTAGCCTTCACAGAGCAGGAGTGAAGAGAGTTGCTAAGTGGCCAGGTAGCTCCACCCTGACATGGAAAATTCCACTCTCTGTCCATACCTTGCATAAACCCACCTTGTCCTCAGCTTATAAAAACAACCAAGCAGAGCCATTTGGGGAGTCTGTTGGGAGGACTTGTACTGGTGCATAAGCTTAATAAAGTTTGTCCAAAAATTTTCTCTGGTGGTTCCTCTTGGTTTCCATCTTGGGGAACCCAAGGACCCCAAAGTCAGTAACATTTTCTTTTCTTGCCATTCTTTAGCTGTTTAAGTTCCATATGGGCAGGGTCTCTATCTTGTTTATTCTCACATCTTTCACACTTACAATACATTGTTTACAATCAATACATATGTTGATGAATACATGTATGGGTATAAAGTTGCATGAATATATGGGAACATTTATGTACTTCTCCAAAAACACATGCATACACATCGACAGTAAATTTCTTGTGTCTTCCATTTTTAGTACTTCTGTTGTTTCTAGCATGTACCTAATAAATTAAGGTAGGCACAAAGCAGGAGCTGCAAACCAGAGGCAATTACTAGAACTTTGAACTAAACAGGCTCTTGGTTACAGGGTGTAAAGCAAATGTCCAGTTATTGAAACTGTGTAAGGTCATTGAACTAGTGTAATGATTAAACTGGGGCTTAATAACTTTTTTCTTATTCTATTATTTTATTTTATTTTTCAATTATATTTTACATTCAATATTATTTTGTACTAGTTTCAGGTGTATCACATAGTGGTTAGACAATCATATATTTACAGAGTGGTCCCTCTGCTACAAGTACCCATCTGGCACCATACATAGTTATTACAATATTGTTGACTATATTCCCTGTTTTAATGTTGTTTATTTATTTTTCTCTTTTGACCCCACATATAAGTAAAATCATATAGTATTTGTCTTTCTCTGTCTCGCTTATTTCACTTAGCATAATACCTTCTAGGTCAATGGAGCTCTGCATTGGCTGTGGGGCTGAAGCCACGGGTTTTAAAGGACCTTGACCACATCAATTAGTGTTGAATTCAGACATAGGGACTTGAGTAAAAAAGATGACCTTGTTTCCTCTCTCTTAGCACCATAGCATCAATGAACTAAAATGATATTCACCGGAGAGTTATCTTCTGCTTTCCACTTCATTGCTTTGGCTTTGTCAGAAGATATGGGTCTAGCTCCAAGGACATCCACTCCCTGAAATACCTAGGGAAAAAGTAGCCACTTTGTAAAAAAGGGTGCCTTGCTTAATAAGTTTCTCTTTCCTGGGAAGCTGATAGATACCTCGGTTACCAGGCAACCTCTTATTTCTCATAACCAACAAGCATCATATCACACATCATAAATTAAAGAGGTCTCAAAACACTGCTCTCCACAAAGATGAACAAAGACAAGTGACAGTAATAAAAGCTTGGCAACAGGGATGGATGAGGGACCCAGATGAAGAATAATAAATAGACCATTTGACAGTGGAAGAAATGGTTGGGAGTCTTCCCTCACTCTGAGGAGCCAACACACCCTAGCGCTCAGCTCTTCACTTGGGGGCAGTGACTACTGCCAGTGGATGAACTATAAGCCATCTGAACATCTGTAAGGCATTTTCCTGTTAGCCTTGAGTATGTGATTGGCATTGGATGACAAGATTGCTAAGTAGCAAGGCCCTCCATGCGTCTCCCCTGGGTACTAGTCCAACAATTAAGCAAAGCACAGGTCTTGTAGCATGGCTCATTTGTCTAGATGCCATGCTTTATGTAGTTTATTAACAGAACAGTAGAGAGGAGAGTTATTCCCCTCCCCTAACACTCAGGAAACCCTTCAGCTCAGAAGTAATCTATGTGTCTTCCCAAGGCTTTGCAGAGAATATGTGAAGCATATTTCTATATAGTCTTGAGTAGGCAGCCAGAGAACTGGGAAGTCTTAGGAAATAGGCCTCTGGAAGTGATGGAGAGGTCCAAGCAGATATTGGGAAATGCTTTTATGTGAGGCAAGTTTTTTCTTTTTTCTACATTTTACAAAAAAAAGGGTAAAATTTCATTATAAAGAGTATGACCACAACAAGAGCACTGAGGCTTAAAGTCAGAGCAACTAGTTTGGGGTCTCATTCCATCATGTTCTCACACAGGTGATCATTGTGGGCAACAAATGTAAATTCTCTTAGTCTCAGTTGGCCCATTTGTCAAGATCTGATAATCATGCCAAATTTTCATAGTGTTTTTAGCCAGATCAGGAGGAATACATTGGATCTTCTACTTGAAAGGTAGGGAATCTGTTGAAAAACAGAGTTGGATAATAAAAATAACATTATTAATAATAAAATAGTAGGTTTATTGCACTCATTATCAGGCACTATTGCATGCTTTAAATGCGTATTTTTATTTAGTCTCCATAATAGCTGTAAAGAGAAGTTTCTCTGTTTTCCTTCTCTACACACAACACAGATTTCATTTCTGGTCACCAAATGCATGGATTTTTTTCCCCACACCAAGCAATTCTCTGAAACCAGCTGGGTGTCCTACAATTTAATTTAATTCTGACATATTGAACTTAGTGTCAGATCCTACTGTTAAGGTCTCAGTCCAAGAAGGCTCCTCCCACTCCAGATGCCAATTGCAAGTCCAGATTGTCACTTGTGTTTCTGACCTACGGGCTGTAATTCAGAGGTTCCCCTGACTCCTTCCTCGAGTTTGATCGTTTGCTGCCATGGATCACAGAACACAGAAAAATGGTTTGCTCACTAGATGACCAGTCTATTGCAAAGGATACAACTCAGGAACAGCCAGATAAAAGAGATGCATAGGGCAAGGCACAAGGGAAGGGGCGGGGACTCTCCATGCCTTCTCCAGGCGGGTCACCCTCCTAGCACCTCCATGTGTTCAGCAACCTGGACGCTCTACCAACCCCAGACTTTTGGAATTTTTATGGAGGCTTCATTACTGAGGCATGACTGACTAAATCATGGGCCTGTAATGACTGACTCAATATCCAGCTCTTCTACCCTCACCTCCCCTGGAGGCCTGGAGTGGGGCTGGAAGTTCCAACCTGCTAATCACTCGAATGGTTTCCCTGGCAACCAGTTTCAATCCTGAAGCTATCTGGAGCCCAAATCACCTGTCATCTCATTAGCATACCAAAAAAAAATCACTTGAAGATTTCCAATGGTTTAGGGGCTGTGTGTCAGGAAATGAGGACAAAGACCAAATAGATGTTTCACATTATAAATCTCAATTATTACAACAGCTCTTCAGAGGTATGTACTAGTGTAACTATTTTATAGATGAGAAAACTGAGACATAGGGTGATTCAGTACCTTCCCCAAGGTCTCCATGTCAGGGGATGGCAGAGATTTGAAACCAAGCAGTCTGACTCTGGTAGAGTAGACAGTTAGTTAGATCATTAATAGAAGAGGAGGGAGCAAAAGGAACAGTCAGCCTGGAAGTCACCAGCATCTTTCTCCAAATGGAGCAAAACATCCTGCCTAGTTGAGGAGGCAGGAAAGATAGCTTTACAGTCCCCGCAGGGGGTAACCAGCATCTTTCCATGGAATTAGCAGGGGAAGAAGAAACCAGTGAGGGGGAATGCCTTTCACATGTGCAATAGGAGCCCAAATGGTGACCATGCAAGGGGGAGGGCACATGCCTGGGGAAATCTGGGGAAAAGATTGGGTAGGGGTATGGGCACAAGACCCCAGAAAATTCAGGAAAGACATTGGATGGGGGAAGGGTACAGTCATAAGCCCAGGAAAAGCCAGGAAAGACATTGGATCATTTGAAAGAAAGCCTGTTCTTTTCCAGACCCAAGGAAATCTATGGAAGCTTAGCAAGGTCCTTGGCACAGTCGGTGCCCTCTAGGCTGCCACTCTCTGCCTCTCTGAAAGTGTGCTATCACTTTCTCTCTGATAAATCTTGCCACCATCGCTTCGAACTCCTCCTATGTGAGTGTCTCTGAAATTCTGGTGACACTTGAAGAACCTAGTTCCTCTAGTAATAACCCCAGAATCTACATATTATACTGCCATCTTTTTGGTACATAATTTTTGCTTTCTAAACTTTTCATAACCTTCTTTCATGCTGCATTTTTTTTAATAAATAGAAAAATAAGTTACTTTTCTTTTTTCTTTTTCTTTTTTTTTTAAGTCATACAGTGCATTACTTGCTCTTTTCCCTTGGCTGACATATAGTATTTATATAATTTTTAAATGTGTACCTTGAAATAATTTAAACTTACAAAAAGGTGCAAAGATAGTACAGTGTTCCCACATTCCATTTACCAGTGCCCTTAATAGCAACATCTTATATAACCATGACACATTTGTCAAAACTGATAAATTAACATTGGTGCAATAATGTTAGCTATATTTATATACTTTTTATGTTCTTTTATGTATTGACAGAGAAGAACTCAAGTCATTCTATTTGTGGGGAAATATGAGTGAAGGCAAATCTCTCTGGAAATTTCTCTCTCAGTATCAAAAGATTTTATTTTTTAGGAGCTTAGATTCCCCCATCCCACCTGATGAAATCTCTACTGAACGTCTTTTAAATGTGGATTGCTAACAATGAGGAGAGGAAGTCAAGTACATTTCTGCGGCTCTTTCAAGCCTTATTTTAGATGCACTCCTGTATCACCAGACTGGCTCCACGCTGGGGCTGGTGCTGCCCTGGCGAGGTTCAGGACCTCCAGGTTCTTGATTCATGCAGGAAAGAATTCAAGAACAAGTCCCTGTGAGAATGAACACAAGTTTTATTCAGCTAGAGAAAAAGAGGTTAGGACGCGGGTTCCTGGAGACAGGATAGGGGTTGAGCCACCTGCTGCCCTCCCTGGTTGCACGTCTCACTGGGCACCACTATGAAAGAAGCAAAAGTGCACATTCGAGTGGATGCGGGTGGACTCGTCGCCAGTGAGTTGTGAGCCAGGTCAGTCAGTTCTTGTGATTTTATGTGTTTCCAAGGGTGGGTTGTTTCTGAACTTTGTGGCATCAAATCGTGACTTCATCTTCTGGTTGGGAGAAGGGGCATTGTTTCTAATATGGTCCATTCCAGAAGTATCATGGCCTTCATTCTCCTCGTCCCATCCTTCTATTTTTGGTTTCAGTTTTCATTATAATGATGGTATAATGAGCTTTGGGGTTGTTCTCTGGTCAGTTTATCCTCCACCTTGGATTGATCTGGCTTAGTCAGTCTTTGCTGTTGATGACTTCTGTGACCACCAGAGGAGAGTCCTGCCATAAACTCTTCCCCTGTGATCATGTGTGGAGGTGGGGCTTTGGTGAGAGGACCTAGTGGCTTATCGGCTTGCAAGTCTGCTCCTACTTCCTCATTCCACTTGTCGGGAGTTTTCCCCAACTTCTTTCTATCCTGCCTCATTTGGATCTGGGAATGTGTTCCTTCAACCTTGACTCCCAAGGTGTAGTGAGCTCCATCAAACAAGTCTCCTGAGAACCTGGACATGGTCTAGGTTGTGTATTTTCTGTATGGCCCCATCACCACAAAGGGACATAGCCTCTACAAAAGAGACCATGCATCTTGTCAGGATTCCTCTATTTTATGGGATTTTTACACAGATCAAATGTGGTGTTTATGCCAATGCACATTGCACTACGCCTGATTTTTGTTAATTACTCAGAAACTGGCTGAAATCTACATTGCAAATGCCTAAGAGGAAAAGATGTCAATAAGTTATAAGTCTTTTCTTCTCAAAGTGGTTTAAAGACCAGCAACCTCAGGATCACCTGGGAGATTATTCAACATGCAGACTCTCAGGCAAATTTACTGAACTACTAAACCAGAACACACGCATTAACACAATTCTTGGATGATTTGTATTTGCATTAAGGTTTAAAAAGCGTAGATATATATTACCTTACTTTTTCCATGTGTGCTGTTATTTTCATTAACACCAACCCCCATCTCTTAAATACACCCCTCCCCACTTCTTTCTCAACTCTTTTGTGTCCTGATCTGTGCTCAAGACAGCTCAACTCTACAAATAGTATTAACTGCACTCTGGCTTTTGGATGGATTGCACCAATAGAAGAACCCAGCAGGAAATGACAGAGCAAGAAAGGGCGATCAAGGTGTGCTCGTATATCTGCTTCCCACCCCTACAATTTGAGCTGTGGTTGTGACAGTAGCTGTGTCCTCAGACAACAGCTTCTCTCCAGCAGTCATAGCTCTGAATTGGTCTCGGGTAATGTGACGCCCTCCCCACAGCCCTCCAGTCCTGAGTTATGATGGGTTCCATCCCAATCTTAGTAGCGCCAGATAGCTTTCTCCATCCTTACTGATTCCCTACCTCTGTCAACCTCTGCAAATAGCTACTTCATTGACTCTTTTTCTGATCATTTCTCCTGAGTGCGTCATGTTTCCTGCCGTGATCATGATATACTACATATTCAGAATTGATCATTTTGTACTCTTCAAATTTTACTCTGAAAACTTTATATACTTTTTTATCCACATAGATGAGCAAACTATAAACAGAAATTTTCTACTGCCTTACGATATCAGTTAGAAATGTGTGCATAAACCTTCTTTAGAAAGCAGAACTTCCGGACAGTAGCATATCTAAGGTTCCAGTTATGTCAAATGCGAGAGGGCAATTAAAAACCCTCTCTCTTTCTTCCTGTAGATGCTGCTCCCAATATTGATGATGTCCTTCATGCCTTATTGATCTAGCTGACCCTACTTGTCCTAACCAAATCAAATGGGCTGTTCCCCCTTTCACAGGGCCCCATCTGCTTTGAATACCCTTTCTTTGCATATGGCTCTTTTATCAAGAGCCTTAAAGGAGTTCATCCCAAGATATACGTTTCTAGAAAATGTATCCTAAGGAAATCAAACTCTGTTTCTTTGCCACACTTTAAAAATGATTGACACAGAAAAGAATGCATTACAGGAGGAAATGATTGACTGAAGTCTGATGTATCTATACAATGAAATATTAAGCAGCCATCAAAAACCATCTATTCAAACCATATTAATATAGGTTAATATATGTCTATATATGTCTCTGTATATCAATCTCTCTCTATTATATATTTCACATACATAATACATATTGGGAGAAACAGAAAAAAAGATCCAGAAATAAACAGATGCAAAAATAATGTTGATAATTATCTACGTGCCCTTGGCAGTGGTTTCTCTTTATATATAGTTGTATTTTTGGTATATCATATTTTAATATTTACATTTTTAACATAACATCTAAAGTGAAATGCACTAAATAAAAAGACAGAAAGTCTTCCTTTAAATGTATCATTCTAACAGCCCACATGCTACCAGCACTCCCGAAGATAAGTTCCAAAATTCACTTGGTTGGGCCACGCAAAATTAGATTGTGGAAAATTCGCACGGTAGAAATTGTACAAATGAACAACTTGCAAGTTGGAACAGCAGTAGTCTCGGCCCAGCTGATCTCCCTCTCCTTCCGGTGGTGACGGGCCCTTTTGCGGTGCACTTGCCTGCTCCGGGATCCGGCTGCTGCGTTCCAGGCTGCGGCAGTATTCTGGTCAGACAGGCATCAAACACTCCATTTTGGAGATTTCATGTTTTATTTATGGTTATTGTTTTAGACATTATTTCCCCTATCTTCCCGCTGAATCCCTGGCAGAATGACTCTTTAAAATAACAAAACAGTGTGAACAATAGCAAGTGCAGTTCGACTATTTCCCTCTGTGGAACTGTCACAGCTGACAGGAAGTGAGAATTTGGGTTTGGCCTGAAGGCTTGATGTAAATAAAAATCTAAGTGACTCAGTTTTTTATTATTAAGCTCTGCCGGTGAAAGCATTCTTTGTCACTGTGGCTCCTGCAGGAAGAAGCTAACATTGGTGCCAGCCTGTGCCAGAATATTTAATTAACTAAGTATGAAGGTGACCCTTTTGTCCGGTGGATGCCAAGGCTGAACAATTTTTTAAAGTCCATTTTTTTCAGGTTATTAGATAACCTTGACTGTCAAGAAGTTCTTTCTGGTTGTATGATTGTTGATTGGTAATTTTGGAAGTGCACCCCTTCCCCACCCCCGGCCCACGGACTGTAGCTACAAAATGCAGTAACACTGTACTTGTCTAAGCCTTTGACATTACAGAACTCATTTCACGTATCTTGTTTGTCATAACAATTCACAGCATTTAGGTACGTAATCTGATCGTTTCCATTTTACAGATAAGGAAACTGAGATTTATTTTAGTTGAAGGATTTATCTTACTTTACTAGGTAACTGATAGAGCTGGTATTCAAACTATCATCTGCTAGCTCTTTAGGTAATGGGTTTTGTTTTTTTTTTTACTGTCTATGTTACTACGTGGCTTACCATTTGTAAATTAATGTGGCTCACATCATTTTACAGTTGCTAATTAATGCAAATCAATAAATCACATCATTTTCTCCCACAGCTGGGAATAAAGACCCTGATCCATTCAGAGAGGAATAGAGAAAAATAAGGTAAATGGATCTTCAATACTAAATTACCTTGAAATTTTATAATTCCACAACGATTCTGGACATTTTAAGATTGAACGTTTGAATATCTTGTCATATTTTTATGCACATCTTCTACAAATGTATTTCTGAAAAAAAATTCTGAAAGGTGGTCAGTAGTATGTCAGTCATTTAGAAATCCGGACTTTGTGGTTTTTAATTATAATGTGAGCCCAGCCGGTGTGGCTCAGTGGTTGAGTGTCAACCCATGCACCAAGAGGTCACCAGTTCGATTCCCGGTCAGGGCACATGCCCAGGTTGTGGGCCCAATCCCCAGTGAGGGGCATGCAGGAGGCGGCCAGTAGATGTCCTCTCTCATTGATGTTTCTATCTCTCTCTCCTTCTCTTTTCTTCTCTCTCTCTAAAACAATCAATAAAGAAAAAATAATAATAATAATTGTAATGTGAATATGGATGATAGTCTTCTAATTTATAGGTTTTATAAGTTTAAATTTTCTTGTAGCCATGTTTCTTGCAATCCAGATGCTTACTTTTTCTAAGCTCAGAAGAGACACTTTGGAACATGAGTTGCTGAGATTGAAAGGCACGTTTTTGCTTATCGGCGTCCTTTTCCATCTGAGCCGTGCTGAAAGGTTATCAAAGAGAGAGCAATTAGTTCATGCCGGAGCTCAGAGCTGTGCTGGTTTAATGGCAATTTGAAGAAGTATGATACTTTATAAAGGAGAAAATATCTTTTCCTTGTGTGTGTGTTTGTTTTAATTCTCAAACAACACAGAACTTATATAGCTTTTATACTCTCCCAATCCCACAGCTAATTTTCTACCCATCCTGATGCTAGGACACAGGACACTTCACTCTTTTCAATCATCCGTTGCTTGCCCTAACATCACCCTTCTTCCTACCAACACATCATGCCCACCCCTTTGTCTTCACAGCCAATATCACTAAGAAAAGACCAGCTTTTTTCAGTCACAACTCTCTCAACTTACTTCACCTAGCCTCCTCCCTCCTTAACTCCGTGGCATTTCCATCTCCCCTCCCTTCCTAGTTGCACAAAAGAGGCAGTTGTCTTGTTAAACGACCTCTCTTCTGTACAGTGAGTACCATCCTATCCAGCCTCCTCCAAGAACCGTTCTATCAATCACCCTTTCCTTGACTTCAACCATGTTTCTCCCTTTCTGTGTCTTCACCAAAGGAAACATAGGCCACTCCCACAGGGCGTCAATGTATCCTCTTTTGATCAGAGAATGTGGCTAGATAATATCTTTCTTTTCTGGAGCTATATTTTCTTTTTCTTTTTAGAATGGTACATAATTAATTTTATAGTTACTTGTCGGAACAGTAGTGGTATGTCAAATGCTCCTGTAACAACTGTGTCCCTGTCAAAATCTTAAGAAGGTCTCAATGCATAGGTTGATGCTATAGCAGTAGATGACTAATTATACTGTATTTGAATTGCAACTGACTTTATCTGATGTCCATTTCACTGACCCTTTGCTTCTGTCTCTTAATTATTTTAAGCATTGTATTATTTTTAGTTTCCCTAGATCACATTTTATTGAGGCCAGTACCTCTTAACCTTTGGGGATAGTCTATTGGGATTTCAGTGATAACTTTGACAAAAAGTACCGTGCTCAGACTAACCTTTGGGTAGATTATTGATTTTCTACTGTTCATCTGAACTATATATTATCTAGGGCAAAGGATACTTCCATCCTGGCCACACCAGTATTTGAACCACCCTAATATACAGATGAATTGAATTGTTCCCCAATATAAATGTGGACAGTTTTATAATAAAAAACACAGATTTGGCTTTACTGAAAAACCAGAAAGCTTGAGAAATTGGACCCACCATCCCTTGTGGCAATAAGAAGCAAAAACGAGTTCAGAGCTACCGCTTTAAGCTGGACACGTGCTCCTCAGCTGGCTCCATGCATTTGCTGCCTCCGTAGCTGTTTCTGTCTTCAACTTTTGTTTATACACTTGGGTTAGACACGACGACTGCACAATTGGAACCTCCTCACAGCGATTGTCTTTCTGTCGTCCTTGTGGGTATAAATACACATTTGTAACCACGGTCCAGGACTGAGAAGCAGGGAAACCGAAGTAGAATAGCCTCTGCCTTTGAATGAGAGAGCAAAGCCCTGTTTACGGGCTTCCTTGCTGTGCTGATTTTACAAAATCTAAAGTGCGGTCTCCACTTACTTACATGCAAAGCATTGCCTTCTAACATTTTAGATGGGCTTTTAACTCTGCCTTCTGGAGCTTGCATTATTGCCTTTTCCTAATTCACACTGACACCTGGGTTCAGGTCTCTATTCGCCAACCTCGCTCTTCCCCACCCATCAGCAAAAATGTAACGAACTTGAAGCTTGACTTGGGACTGACCTGGACTCTGCTTTCTGCACCAGTAATACTTGCCCTGACTCTTCTTTAAACCTTGACTCTGTCCTGGCATCTGTTTCTGAATCGGTGAGATGCCAGCTCACAAAAGGGAGGATAGATTGTCTGCATGCATGAAGAAGAAACATCACTGTCATTCAATGAACGTGTCTGCTTCCTACCGAAGTTCCCAAATGGAAAGCAAACCACCCGAAAGAAAACCCATAACAAAACAATTACCTAGAAAGTGAGTATATTCTTTCTCATGCAGTTAGAGGAAGTTCTCAAAAGAGAATCATTGCAAAAGCAAGATGCCTGAGATTTTCAGGCCCGGGGTGTTTAAACACTATAATGGGGACTCAAGCAGAGATGCTGGCTACAGCGTTACTCCTGCAGCTCTATCACGAGCCTCGTGTTTTCGTGGCTTATTTTATAAGGCTGTCGTGTTTGAATTTATTCTGCCAAGCAGTCATTTTCTTTTCCACGAGACTGTTCAATATATCTAACCACATATCCATGTCTTCATCTCTTTTTTACCTTGTCATCTTTCAACTATTTCTTTATCTTTCCAACATGACATGTATTTTTATTGCTCATTTTATATTTCTATTGTTTAGTGGGAGCTAGCTTAGGACTGCTACATTCTTTGGCTCAGCAGTTAGAGCGTCGGCCCGCACACTGAAGAGTCGTGGGTTTGATTCCTGGTCAAGGGCACGTACCTGGGTTGTAGGTTCGATTCCTGGCCCCAGTTGGGGGTCATGCAGGAGGCAGCCAATCAATGTATCTCTCTTACATCAGTGTTTCTCTCCCTTCCTCCTTTCCACTCTATATAAAACAAAAAACCATCCTGGCCGGTTTGGCTCAGCAGTTAGAGCATTAGCCTGCAGATCAAGGAGTCCTGGGTTCGATTCCGGCCAAGGGCACGTACCTAGGTTGAAGTTCGTCCCCAGCCCCGGTTGGGATTGTGCAGGTGGCAACCAATCGACGGGTCTCCCTCACATCGATGTTTCTCTCTCTCTCTCTCTCTATCTCTCTCTCCCTCCCACTCTGTCTGAAGATAAATGTAAAAATATCCTTGGGTGAAGATTAAAAAAAAAAAACAACAAAAACCAAAAAAAAAAAGGGATAAATATCCTCGAGTGAGGATTAATAACAGCACAAAGACTAAAGGTGTCATGAGCAATGGTGGCAGCTGCCTCTCCCGATCTTCACCTGCTGCTCACCCGAGCTCTTTTCATGTCGACATTGCAAACTATGTCGAAGTAAATGCACATTTCCCTCTAAGAACCGCAGTCTATACAGGCCTCGTAGCAACTGACAACCGGAAGGGGTGGACGTGCTTGAAGGTACACGTGTCCACAAGTAGTTAATAATAATTTATATACGCAGACATGTAATAAACATACGGGGCGCATGTCTTGGGTATGAATTGGCGTTTGCATATATGCCATTAATTAATCAAGTCAGTATTTTTATTCAGCATGGGAATGGGTTTTTCTTGCTCCTTTCCCTGTTGCTGCCTCCCCCTGTCCCTCTGTGTCTCTCACAGGCCACTTTTACTGCTACTGTCTGACCATCCTGGAGGCTGGAGCTTCTCGCTGGCAGATCAGCAGACACCAAACAGTGTTCGGCGGAGGGGGTAAAGGCACAGGGGCACCACCTTACTGGGATCTCAGCTGGAAGCACTGAAAGATCAGAGAAAGGCAGAGCGCTGCCGGGAACGTGGGATCTTGGAGAACGAAACCTGGCTGATGTAGACTATCCACAGATCTCCTCGCTTCTTTGCCTGTTAACCTCGTGGCTTGTTAGTTACACAGTGAATGGCATTTTGCTTAGTCAGCAAATGTTATCACAGAGTAATGAACTTTTAGAACGTAGAGCGTGACCTAGCTTCGTAGATAGGAAATGTTTATTCTCGACATGCTGACAGCTGATGCCAACGCTTGGAGGCGGTGGAAAGATGACCGGTGGAGTGAACATTTATTAGTTTTTAACCACTTAGCCTCCATGTCCCCTTTCTAATGATACCCTGGTTTCCTGTGGGAAAATTATCCTGCCAAATACTATGTATGGCTGTAGTGGGTGGTAACGCAGGCACTTAGCTCTCTCAGTAGAAGATCCTTCTTCTCGCTGCCTGGCACATACGAGGACTGGGCATCTCTGCTACGACACTGAATCATGAGTAGGTCACGTAGGCAAAGGACAGGTGGCCGGGGCCCTTTCATTCGGATAGTGGTGTCCTTGTTAGAAGATTCTTTTCAAAATACTGTGGCTGTTGTTTCTGCATTCTAGCTCTTTGAACTAAATTGCGAGTCTGCAACCTTTCCAATATAAAGCACAGCCTCTCGGAAATGAGCGTGGTGTATGGCTTAAAATGCTGCCAGGGAACTAAGGAGCACTGGCACTGGGGCAGACGGCGTCAGTGCGGCCCTGGCTTTGCCCTTAATCCGATGACACTGGGCATGGCGTTTGGTCCCTTCGTCCTCCACCTCTCCCCCTGTGAGATACGTGTACTTATACGGTCTACCCCATAGAGCTTGATGCATGTAAGGCACTTAGAAAAAGGCCTGCAATCGTGCATGTTCTCAAGATTTAATTTTGACATTTATGGTTCAAAACGATCCCCAAATGTTTAGGTTAGTCTCTTGTCATCACACACACACTGACTAGCGTCTCAGCGAATCTCGTCACAAAATCTTTTACCATCCTGCCTAAACCCATGGAATAAATAAATTACCCAAGTCGGTTCTCGTGAAAAGAAAGTCCACATTGCCAAGTGCCATGTCCAGTAGGCAAGAGGGCACCTCCAGTTTCCAAACAAGCACCTGCCATATCGTTCTGCCCAAAGCTGTTCTGTGGGGAACTTGAAGGCAAGTTATAGTCCTTCCAGGCAACACCTCAAAGAAGCATCTGCTGCCGTAATTACAGCATTACTTTGTCAGAAATGTACTCCTTGGAGCATCCCACAGAACTCACCACGGAGAAACATCATGACGGGTCTGTGTCCTCGCTGGTCCAGCCCAGACTCCCTGGTTGTTACAGGCACGCGGATGTGGTAGAGTGGGTAACGGAGTGGGAAAGCCTTGGGCTAAGAACTAGGCCCCAGACGTGGAGAACAATGGAAACGTTCTGAGGCCCTTTTGCGTATTAGGTCTCCCAATATTTACTGCAGCTAAAGTTGACTCGCATTATTCTGGCATAGGGCAAAGGGAAAAAAGTTACAGTGATCTGGGAACCTGTGTCAACTCTCTGGAAGGGATATTCTGGTCATTCCCGTTGTTTTAATCTTATTTTCTACACTTTTGGTTAAAGAAAAAAAAAGGCCATATATTCTGAAATGCTCTGGGAGAGCAAAGAGAAAGGCCCTAGAATGATAACTAGCTGGCAGGAATTTAAGTAGCTGGCCAGCTCTGCTATCTGTTAGTATTATAAATAACACTAATAGCTTACTCTTCACTCAGAGTCTATTTGGAAGATTAATGGTACAATACAGGATATTTTATATCCTAACTCTGTTTACCAGCATGAGATAGTCAGAATGCAAATGGTATTGAAAATATAGAAATTTTACTGAAACAAAATATCTTAAAGTATTTCTACCACATTAGCATGGTTTTGACACATTTTACTTTTTTATGAAGATTTTAATACAGCAAAACTTATAAGTGGCCCCACAGATAAAAGGCATGCTAAAAGGTTTGGAAGGGAAAAGGATTCAAAGTACTTTACTCTCAGCTCTTTTGCTCCAGAGGGAAGTTGGAAATATGCTTCTTTGTCTGAAATGTAGACCATGGGTCCCATAGCTATTTTGTTTTACTTAAAATACACCTTCTTATAGTTTATTAGTTAAGGGAATAAAATATTCAAATGTAATAATACAAATTTTTAATAACTAAAATAAAAATAAAACTGATAGCAAATAATTCTCTTGCCACCTATAAAAATAATATTACCAATTACCATATTTTGGTGCCAGAAAACACTAGATTCTTTTTGTTCAATATTCTTATTCCCCATTTCTTGAAAAAGAACTGAATTATTATGTAAGTTAGAGCCAGGCCCACTTTTGCATCAACATGCCAGTCAAGACATTTTTCTAAAAATTAATATTTAATAGTTTAATTAATACCAATGGTATTTTCAACAGGTCCTTTCATTACATTGTTTCAGTGAAAAATAAATGAAACAATCCTGACTGAATACTGAAGTTTCATAAATGCATTTTAGGAGAAAGTTACAAGCCCAGGACTAGGAAATGCTGGACAAGGGGCTGTTACAGAAACGGCATCGTAACAAACCTTCAGTGACTTTCAGAGATATCCTGAACTCAGTGGGCACTCTGGGAAGTGGTTCTGCAACACAGAGCTCTCTTAATGATGAAGATTTTGCAAGAATATAAAGCTATTCTGGGCCAAAGGCTGACATATGTGCATTTATTTCCTTTTTATCAGGTTAGTGCACAGGTAACATTAATGTACTCTGCAGCTTCTGCTTCCAGAGACTTTCCTACATTTAATTACATTTTCCTTCAATGCAGCTGAAACTCTGTCACCAAAATTTTCTCCTCTGAACTTTATGTCCCTTCCTCCTCATATTACATAGGTCTCAACCCTATCACTAGAGGGGGCAGGGTGTGTGTAATAGGCAAGGGCTGGGATCTCTGAGAACATCCACCTATATTTCTGGTAAAGGATAGGAGAGATCATTCCCCCATCATCAGCTGATCGTGAAGAAGCAGGGGTCAAGGAGAAGAGGAGCAGATGCCAGCCAACACAGACAAGTGCAAGCTGTGCAGGATGAGTGTGTGTGTGTGTGTGTGTGTGTGTGTGTGTGTGTGCGTGTTTTGCAGAAAATGAGAATTTGAGTAGGAAAATACATAGAAATTTCAAAAGATTTTTTCCTCACTTTTTGTATTCTTCATATGTTTATGGGAAGTTTATTAAGTATTAGGCTCTGGGGCATTCGGTATGTATGGTGCACAGCGCTGTGTCCATGGAAGATAATGGGAGAAGACAAGTATAAGCAATTGCATAGCTTGGAAGTATTATAATTAGGGCGAGTACAAGGGACTGTAGGAACACATAAAAGGACACATGATACAATCTCGGATGCAAAAAAAGTCTTCCCGGAGGAGGTGATGTCTAATCTCACACCAAGCGGTAAGTGGAAAGTGAGCCAGTGGAAGGGAGTGTGTCTGCAGCATGAGAAGGTCTTTCCAAAGAGAAGGAGCAAAACGTGCCCGAGCCTCGAGGGCTGAGGTCACCAGTACCTTTTGAAATTTGCAGTCAGCTCAGTGGGGTTGGAGAGCTGGGTGCCAGAGGGCTGGGGGTGTGAAACTCTTCTCTTCTCCACTGGGATTATTTGGGGTCTTCTGTAAGGCAGTAGGTGGAGATAGTCTAGGAAAGGGTTAGGGAAACAGGAGACCGCAGAGACCGAGGACCACGTGAATACAGTGAAGGAGAAATGGCTTCCTACTGCCTCCCAGCTGCTCCAGAAAATCTGTTTCCAGCTGGGGATTGTAACACTTAACGTTGCTGCTTTGAACACAAGCTCTAGAAAGCAACTCTAAATAACGTAAACAAAAAGATAAGTCGTTGGCAGGATGTTGGTGGCCTATAGAACAAAAGTAGGAAGGGTACAACATGAACCTTGGAAGTAAGCAGGAAAGAAGCCAGTTCTGTGTGCAGTGAGGGCTCTATTTTAATTCAACCAAAGTACGTGTATTAGCAATCACCTGCCTTGTGTCAGACACTGTACAAGGTTGGCAACTGGGGAAAGAGAACTGAATAAAACAGTTATGTGCCTGCCTTCGTTGTTCTTAAAGTCTAGCAGGGTTGGGGGCAGAAAGGGTATACGTGAAAGAATTCCCCAAAACATTTATGATAGGTGCCATGAGGGACACTATGAGAGAGAAGTAGCAGAATTTTAAATGAGCATGTCAGGAATGACTTGGGTGACATTCGAACTTGGATGTAAAGAATCTGTGGTCACCCAGGTGAGGAGCACGTGTGAAGTCCCCGCCATGAGAAGTCGGTGTGCTAGAACATTGTAAAGGCAAGGGCTGGAGCCCAGTGAGTGAGACGGCGTGTGGGATACAACCGACAGAGTGCGGGATAAAGTGGAACTGGAGCAGGTAGGCTGCAGCAAGGTCATGCGGAGTTTAGTAGATCATGCAAAGATGCAGTCTTGTACTCTGAGTACACTGAGAGGCTCTTGAGAGGCTGTGAGCAGAAACACGAGCAGGTGCATTTTAAAGGCTGAGTGGAATCCTGTACAGAGCAGAGAGGAACAGGCAGGAATAGAAGTGAAAAGGTCAGGACAGAGATTCTTATAGTAATCTGAACACATTAAACAGTTATGCTACAGTTTTGTCTGCCCACTAAGCTTTTACATTTCTTTTCTTCTGGTTCCTTTGGGCAATTTCTCCTCTCCTTCCAAAAGTCCTGGATGATGCTATTAGTCTGGTGCCCAAAGGTGGTACTCAGAGTACCCCCATCCCGGTAGTCAAAGTGCTTGGTTCACAGATGGGCAATGACTCAAACAGAACTGATCAGTACAGGGGTGGGCAAAAGTAGGTTTATAGTTGTGAGCACATGAAACACAGTTTATTCCTGTATTTTTTATTATGTTTTATGGACCAGAATAAAACAAAGTTTTAACTAAATCCATAACATGATGGAAAAAATGCAACCAGTTATTTAGGACCAAGAAAAAGGTACAAATCAAACCAAAAATAAAAGAGAAAGAAAAGAAAAGGTCTAGCTCATCCCAGCATGTGTGCCACCATTGATGAGATTCATAATATTTTGAAATAATTTGATGTTGATGACATATGTTACCCGGGCCATGGCAATTGAACAGACCTGTAGAAAGTACCACCTTTACATGCTTCACAGGCTCAAGCTATGTCTGCACCGGCGTTCCAAAACCAGACGCTCGAAATCCTTTCCTGAAGTCACACAGGTCACGCTTTCAGTATGCATTCGTCTTGTATTTCAATCACGTGCCCCAAAGTAATGTGGAGAAATCTCAGTGAAATCTTAGCTCATAGTGGGTATTGTATTAACAGGGCTAACCAATAGAACAGCTACTTAGAGAGACTTCTTTGAATAAAACTGGCTGAACATAGAATCGTGGCTAATAGATCTCAATCTAAAATAAAATATTATAGCTAATGTCCTATAAGTTAATATTCACAATTTTGAACAGAAATTCACACTCACCAAATATATATGACTGTATATTATATACACACACACACAACTTTTTGTATAGCTGTTTGCAGATTAAAAGAGACGCAGCAAACCTCATTTACTCCTATGGTTTATCATAAATATAGGGGAGTTCTGAGTATTATCAACACCATTTTTTAGAATCTCTCAATACAGCTCATTTAATTTATAGTAATCGAACGTGTAAGAACTTTAAAATCTCGATATTGAAGAGAAGTAACATTCAGTTACCTCTAAATGAACATTTGTAAGTAAAACAGGAAGAACACCCTGTAAGAAAGCGGGTATTAAAAGAATCTAATCGCCCTGGCTGGTTCGGCTCAGCGGTTACAGCGTCAGCCTGCGGTCCAATGAGTCTCGGGCTCGATTCCTGCCAAGGGCACGTGCCTCGGTTGCCATTCGTCCCCAGCCCTGGTTGGGGTTGTGCAGGAGGCAGCACAGGGGATGTGTCCCTTTCACATTGATGTTTCTCTCTCTTCCTCTCTCTTCCTCCCACTCTATCTGAACAAAAGTGGAAAAATGTCCTCAGGTGAGGATTAAAAAAAAAGAATCTAATCATCTGTATATGCTGCGTGCTCAACGTGTAGAATGACTCTAGCAAGCAATAATGCATCAGCCCTGGTCTATGCATTTGATGAATATTCTACTAATGATACAATAGTAACTAGCACTGTTGTAGGTCACCCGATTTTTAAAAGTGTATTTAAGTACATTTAATTTGATCACAATTCCATCATTATCAACCATTTTACAGACGAGAAAACTTAGAATTCAGGAGATAAACAGTACGTCCATAATTGCGCCGTTGAAAGAGGGCTTTGGATTCCAATAGAGACTTCTGATTCTAAGTTTAGGCTTATTTCTCTTGAAATACATTTGCCAAGTATGATTAAGGCAATATATATATATAAATATATTTTTTCTCATTCTTAGGCCTGAATACAATGAGAAAAGCAAATCTTAGTAACTGAAAAACTGTTAAGTGTCTCTAATTCTGTTCAATATTTGAAATGCTTCTGTGAAAATATTTCCAATCTTGACTATTAATTATACTGCTCCGTGTTTGAACAAGCTGGAGATTTTGTATGAGAAGTGAGCATTTATAGGGATAAAATCCGTAATACTCATGCTGTTTTCTGTGCCAATTATGGTCCCAGCAGTGATTTTGATTCCTAGGAAATGCATTTCTCTCCATAGAGAAAGCAAAAAGCTCACGTAAATTCACCTGCACCCAAACAAGGAGATGACCTGATCCCTGCATGGGAAAACTAACATTTCTCAAGAATTGGGTGCAATATTTGACTCTGCAGACAAACAGCTCAGGCTTCAGATGTTTATCACGTTGACGAGGAGCGTCCGTCATAAGCATCAAGTGTTCACTTTACAATAAAATGCGGAGCTATGGTGGACTCGTGTTTCCTTGAATTCAAAGGCCCACACTTAGCCCTGGCTGGTGTGGCTCAGTCGGTTGGAGTGCCGTCCTGTGCACTGAAAGGTTACGGGTTCGATTCCCAGTCAGGGCACATATCCAGGTTGTGGGTTTGATCCCTGGTCGTGGCGCATACGGGAGACAACCGACTGACGTTTCTCTCTCCCATTGACGTTTCTCTCTCCTTCTCCCTTCCTCTGTCTAAAGTCAATGAACATATCCTCAGGTGAGGATTAAAAAATAAAACATCTCAAGGCCCACATTTAGAACATCTTGGTTTCAGAGAAATAGGTCTTTTTCATATTCATCCATGGCATACAGTCCACTTATCAGAACTTTTTTCATCTTTGGCAGGAAATAGAGCTCTATCTCAATGAAACATTCTTATAGGCTGACCTTATCCAACTTGCAAAATATAAGCCTTTAAAAAAACCTTTTAGATGATCTAAATGAAGCCCATTGACTTAACGTTCTCTCTCTCTGTCTCTGTCTCTGTCTCTGTCTCTCTCTGTCTCTCTGACTCTGTCTCTGTCTCTGTCTCTCTCTCCATATACATATATATATATATACAGCCTTTCCACTGTTTATTTGTGTTATTTCTGTTTCATACTTCATTGCATTGGACAAAAATAACATAAAACATAAAATAATGATAAATAATATATCTTTACTATGTATAATTGACATATATATATATTTGATATTGAAAGCCATAAGGAAATATCCCAGTCTTCAAAGATCATCTCACTTATAGACTTGAAATACCTCAATATCCTGCCTGAAGGTATTCTTCAAAGTAGGACCAAACTCAGCCAGGACTCAGTGGAGAATGCATTTGTTCCAGAGAGTTTCATTAGGCACTGTCTGTGCACAAAACCCTGGACTGGATACTGGGACCAATGATGTGTTCGCGTGGCTTCGACAACCAAGTTTTTCAGAGTCTATTAGGAAAACCAACGCAAGACTACAGAACAGTGTGGTCCACGTTATGATATACAGTGTTGGCAGAAAGCAAATCAATCAATATGGCTTGGGCATGTTTACAAAGCCTCAGTCCAGGAAGACTTGGAGGAGGAGCAAAAACTGAGCTAGAAGTTTAAGGAGAAACTCACATTCATAATGAGACAAGAAAAGAAATGGAATTCTAAGCTGAGGCCATTGTATCTGATGAGATAAAAAGGAGACCGAAAGAAACAGGGAGATTTAAAAACTTATATTTTCTCAGAATGTCAGGTACAGGGAAAGAACAGCGGGGGATGGATTTTGAAAGGTAAACAGGAGCCAGATCATGAAGGACCCTGAGTGTAAAAAAAAAAGTAAGAAAGAGTTTGGACTATTTCCTGGAAGCACTGAAGAGCTTCATTAAAGGGCTGTGTAGAGTCAGCTTTGTACCTTATAAATACCACTCAGGAAGTGCGATGGAGAAACAGAGGGGAAAAACTGGGTCAAACAACTGTGGTACACTTACAATCCTGTTTCAAATGCTTAGTTCATACGTCTAGGCACACACGTTCTCTGACATACACATCTTAACCCTAAAAAGACAGGGGGCGCTCGTCAGGAGCCCAGGAGTCGCTGGGGCCACTGCACACGGGAACCCACTTCTATCTGACCTGAAAGATTTCCTTATTTTTGAAAGGTGTCCTTTTAATTGAGTGATAAATCTTCTTTTGCATAAGTGCCACTTTCAAAAAGAGGGGGAAATTCAACCTACATTATGTAAAAAGAAAAGGAAAAAAGGTTATATAATAAGGCATCTCAAGGATTCGGGAAGCCAGCCTGTAGACTATTGCAATATTCTGGTAAGAGATAATCAGAAAATAAACCAAAAGGAGGGATATAGAGAATAAATGGTATGAGAGATGTTTAAGAGGACTGGGTGATGGATCAAACATAGAGGGGAGGTGAACAGGAAAGAGAATGATGAATCTCATGTTTCTTCCATACAAAAGTTAGAAACACAGGTTACATTTCAGAAATGTTTATGTTGGCATGGTGTTTTAAACCAAATCAACAAACATTCAATTTAATGTTGTGCTTCTGAATCAGCTCCTTGGCATCAGAAAAATATATTTTGTGTTAGAAATTGGCAAGCTAGCAATTTCTGTGGTGCCTAAAATTGAACCATGTAATTTACAGACCATAGAACACTTGGTTTAGCTGCAGAACTAGAATAATAGTTTCAGTTGATGCTACTTTATAGCAGAGGCTATTGCATGAATAGTTTAATTGGGCAATTAGTTCTATTGCCCAATAGCGTAGAGCCAGAAGCAAAAATCCTCAAAATAGGTAATCAGTACCACTGCAAATAATCAGCTGAATTTAGACTATAGGTAAACACAGTACTAAACTAAGTCAGTCAATTATAAATAGCCTGATGTGATTAAATAACGCTCTGTAGGGATTTACAGACATATTTGAACAAAAGTATCCATTGCTTCCAGGGAAAACGAATCTTCACCTGAGACACTGTTCATTTATTTATTCAACCTGTGGTTACTGAGCACCTCGTAGGAGCCAGACACCATGCTAGCAAGTGCTGGGGATACGGTGGTGACGACTCTGGCCTCTGCAGTGTAGAGACATATGTGTTATAATCATAAAAGCCTATCATTACAAACTGTGATAACAAACCTATGAAGAAAAACACAGTAGGGAGAAAAATGCCCCTTCCCCACAAACAAACCTCCATGTGCTGATTCCTAGCACCTGTGCACGTGTTACTTTACAAGGGATCAGAGTCAGAAAAAGACGTGATGCTGAGAACAGAGGGTCCATGTCAAGGAGAGACTTGAAGACGGAGGATGGGCCAGGAGCCAAGGAACACAGACCCCCTCAAAAGCTGGGAAAGAGAAGGAAACAGATGCTCCCCAGGGACCTTCAGATAAGGCACGGCCGAGCTGATATTTTTATTTGAGCTCAGTGAGAACAATTTTGGTCTTCTGACCTCCAGAATTATAAAATAACAAGTATGTGTTATTTTAAGCCACTAAATGTGTGCTAAGTTGTTATAGCAGCAACAGGAAACTAATACAAAAGGTTCAAGAAACTATGCAGAGACTCTACAATTAAGGGGTCTGTTTTGGAATCTCCCATATTTGAACATGATTGTGAAATTCCAATGGGATCCTGCTAATCTCCTTAAAATGCATTCACGGCTTTTTGGTTTTTTCTTTTGTTAGAACCAAGAACAGAACCTGTAACAAGACAAGACTGTGTCTGATTACCTCTCTTGCGTAGATTTCCCCAGTTCTGTAGAAGCAGCTATGCCCTTGATCTCCTGGTTCCCGCCCATCTGCTTTGCAGGAAGTGCTCTGAAATGACAACATTCCCCCAAACTGGAAATCCAGTCTAGGCTGAGATGTCCTGTCCTGGAAACCCTGCCCCTCTTCCTGTGCTTTCCAACTTCTCATTCCCATCTGTTTGCACCTGTTATCACTCTACTTCTGGGAACAGTAACTCAGCGCCGGGTAAATTGAAGCGTGTTTACATGGTAAGGTAGGACAGTGGAGAGGAAGAGGTGGCCAACTAAGATAGGAGAGTTGATGCTGTGGGTGTCCTGAGAAGGTAGACAGCCATGAGATGGAAGGCCAGACACAGAAGGGCTAGTCTCAGATGGGAGAAAACGGCACTTATCTGTTTTTTTTTCTCTCCTTTTGGCTTGTTTATTTTCATCTTCTCCACTTTAAAAAAATATGTTTTTATTGATTTTTTAGAGAGAGAGAAAGGAAGATGGAGAAGAAAAAAAAGTCAATATGAGCGAGAAACATCAATTTGTTGCCTCCTGAATGCACCCCAATCGGAGACCAAACCTACAACCTGGGCACGTGCCCTGACCGGGAATTGAACCAGCGACTGTTTGGTGCATGAGAGGATGCTCAACCACTGAGCCACATTGGCCACAGCTTCCCCACTTTAAATTCGGGATGTCACAAGTTTAGTCCCAAGCCCCTTTATATTGTCAACATATATGTGTGGGGTGTGTCTGTGTGTATTTCGTTGATCTTATTCAGGGTTAACCTCGGTGGGAGGGGGGCCAGAGAGTCAACTGGGAAAAACTGGTTATCAAACTGGGTGAGCCGTGGGTTTGGCCTTCAATGACCACAGGGAAAAAGAAAAAAAAATAATTGGATTCCTGGGAGGTAAGACATTGAAGTTGAAATGAGAATCCACATTGAACCAGTTCAAGTACAAATCTGTCTACAGCAGGATGAAAAAAATATCTCGGAGAAAGAAAGAACTTTATTCATCATAATTGAGGCATCAACAGGCATGAAACAAACAAAACAAAAATAAAATAAAATGGAAACTTAAGACAAATAATTAGGGCCCCAAGTACATAAAAAATGAAAGGCTGGTTTGGCTCAGTGGTTAGAGTGTTTGCCCAAAGACCAAGTATTGTGGGTTTGATTCCTGTCAAGGGCACGTACCTCGGTTGTGGTTCGGTCCTGGCCCTGGTCAGGGTCATGCAGGAGGTAACCAATTGATGTGTCTCTCTCACATTGATGTTTCTCTCTCTCTCCCACTCTATTTGAAGACAAATGGAAAAATATCCTTGGGTGAGGATTTTTTTTTTTTTTTTTTATCCTCACCTGAGGACATTTTTTCATTTTTTGTCCAGATAGAGTGGGAGGGAGAGAGGAAGAGAGAGAGAGAGAAACATCGACGTGAAAGGGACACATCGAGTGGCTGCCACCCGCACGACCAACCAGGGCCAGGGACAAACTGCAACCGAAGTACATGCCCTTAGCGGGAACCGAACCCGGGTCTCTCTGGACTGCAGGCCGACGCTCTAACCGCTGAGCCAAACCGGCCAGGGCTGGGTGAGGATTTTTTAAAAAATGAAAGAGACTATACTTAAGTGTATAGGATTGCGATAAGAGGTTTAGGGAACAAGAAGAAAATAGAAATAAAAATGAGCTAAATTGAAGGTCAAAACGAATATAAATTCTAGAAATTATGTGTTCTTATGGATTAACTACTTTTCATTATGAAATATTTCTCTTTATCTCTGACAATATGCCTGGTAGTGACATCTGCTTTGTATACCAGCTTCCGTATTTGTATTTGCATAAAATGTCTTTTCTAGTTATATACTTCCAAATTTCTGTATCGTTATATTCCAAGTGTATATCTCTTACACACAACATATAACTGGGTCTTGCATTTTTATCAAGACTGCTGGTATCTGTCTGTTCATTAGGGTGCTTAATCTGTTTACATTTACCACAAACACTGATGTGTTTGAATCCTGTCCTGTTATTTGTTTTCTATATGTTCCCCTTATCTTTATCTCTTTTATTCCTCCTTTCCTGTTTCTTATTAGATACATTGTATTGTTTTTTAAACTTGCCCAGAGAATAAGATAAACACTTTTTCCTTATTTATGACAGAGCTCCCAGAGCTAAATCAATTAGTTCATAATACAAAGATTCTCATATGCACACATTGGTATAAAAAAGGCAGAGTTGGAAATAAACTCTAGGGGGCCCCCAAATGCATAGAAAATCAGCAGGGTTTAGAAAAGCTTTTGATGTTGAACAAGGTTTTTGATGACTATCTCCAAAATCTTTCTGATGAAAATAGATTATCTCTAATCAAATACTACAAGCAAGAAAAGGATCAGTCCATTGAAAACATTAAGTATAAGCTCTTTAACAACGTTAGATGACACTCAGGAGTCCATCCTAAAGGAAATGTGAACACAGCTCTCCTCTCACTATTTTTGTTGTTGTTGTTATGAAAAGCCTTCACCAGAAATAGAAGATTTTTATGCAAGCAAGACTCAAATGGAAAGTAGTCCCTTTGTCAAATCTTCTGCTCACTGAATATTTTTATGGGGACTTAGAACAAAAATAGAATAAGACCTAGAATAAAGTGTTGTCCTTACCAATAAAACAACTAAATGTTCCCAGCCCAGTCATTAGGGATTATAAAAAGAAATCTCTTCTTAGGACACCAATGCAAATACCATAAACAAAAACGACACTGGGGGAAAAAAAGGAGTTGTTTGATGTTACCAAAAAAATACAATTGTCCAATGTTAACTAAGAAAAAGAAATAGAGTAGGTAATCAGTAAAGATGACCCGAGATGACCTTGCAGGAAACAAACTTTTCTAAATTTTAAAGGACGACCTTGCAAATTTTTGATTGACACAGATTCTATAATACTAAGAATAAAGCTTTGCATTGTTCTATCATCTCTGCTTCAACGTCAACAAGCTGCCTAGGGGGTGGTGTCTCTAACGACCCTCAGACACTCACTCTCCTATGATTGACTGAGAATATTCTTTCCTCCTGGTGACAGCGCAGCTGCTAACTTGATAGAAATGGTATACTGTTCAAATTCCCAGACTCAGTGTTCCCCAGATAGGCTTTCTTAAAATCCTTCAGGACTCTCCTATTCATAATAAGTTCATAGATAATTTGGACATTGACGTATCAGTATTCATGTATCTAAATTAAACCAAACTGAAGATCTTTACCAAGACCCGGGATCTCGATGCACTGCTGAGGAAGAGTCCCGTCCGAGCAGGACAACATTTTCCTTTATGCTGTGTTTTTTGTTTGGTTTTCTTTTTTTGAAAAGTTTCTGTATTCTTATTTTCTTTTTTCTTTCTTTTTCTCTCTCTCTTTTCTTTCTCTCTCTCTTTTCTCTCTCCATCTCTTTGTCTCTCCCTCTCTCTCTCCCTTTTTCTTTTTTTCTTTCTTTTTTATGCTAGGTTAGTAGAGGCTTCGCCATAATGGAAACACTAGAAGGATGGAGGAAGAGGCGAAGGGAATTGATATCTCCTAAGATTAACTTCTACTTTTTAAAAATGATCATTTATGTGACTTTTTTTCTGTTCATACATTCATGCTGCCCATGTACTACTGGCACATTTCAATAAAATTGTTTAGAAAAATTTAAAAAATAAAATAAAATGTCTACTGCCATTGTCAGAATTACTGAGGCTGAACCCATGAAGACCCAGAGAGTCCCATCCAAACCTCTACCAGAGCTTTCACAACGCTCTCTAAAACTAGGAAGAAAACAACAACAACAAAAAACCTAAATTGATGAATGAAAACTTAATAAAGAAAAGACACATCATACCTGTAGCAGTTATGATAATACTTTTATCCTCCAAGTTAAGAAACCCAAGAGGCAAGTATATAGATTTGTTTTTCAGGATCATAAGACCATAAATAAAATACTTAATCCCAAATTCCCTGTGGTACCAAAACAGTTTTATATTTGGTGTCGCGAGAGGCTGTATACTTTTTACAGTCATAGATTGGTATTCTGCCTTCTTTATAGTCCTTTGAGATCAAGAGAACCCATACCTCTCTGCCTTTGTCTGTCGAGGTCAACAACATGCCTGGGCTTTCATGCTCCAGGATTTACCGAGGTACCTTCTCACTCTCCACAATTTCTTTACCAGGGCCTTTGTGACCTTACACATGCTTTTGATTCTATTGTTATTCAACATGTGGGTGGCCTTTGGCTGCGTAGTAAAGGTGACTTGAACTCAATGATCAATTATTTCTATTTACATACCATTTTAGCTCAAAAGGGACATTATTTCTTAAAATATATTACAATTTAATCGATACATATGTACAGGGTTGGGCAAAAGTAGGTTTACAGTTGTTCATATGGAAAATAATGCAATAATTAATAAATGATAATATAAGAATAAACTCTGTGTTTCGCTTGCTCACAACTATAAACCTACGTTTGCCCCACCCTGTATTAACTGAGGTGTGAACTGCCAGGAGGTAAGTTGTTTACTCTTGACAGTCTAAAGCCATACAACATTTTCAGAAGCCAGTTACTAGGAGAAAAATAAAAGAATCCCTGGGTCTCAATAGCTACTGTAATCAATGAATTCCCTTTTTTTTTTTTCTGAAATTGACATACCTTTTTATGACTTAAGCTAGTCTTCAGTAACCAACAGTAACCAAACTTTTTCTCTAGGGACATAAATGTGAGCACACAGTTTGTGATCTATAGTTACTTTTATTCAGTTCTCAATCAGGGATGTAGAGAGCTGAAAAGAATATTGTATGAAAACAACAATAAAAAGCTGGGCGCACAACAAGGTCATGCTTTTCCTTAAACTCATCAGAGAGCTGAGGTCATAGGGCAAGGAACTGGCCTAAAACTCAAGAAGAGACAAGTACCTGAAGGAAAGATAACCCATCAGTTCGGGCTTAATTGGGGAGAATGTAGGAGCAACTGTAAGAATACGTTAGGAAGGGCAATTGGTACATTCACAGAGTCGGGGTGTACACTAGCGAGGGAGGGCCACACCTGTAGGGGTGGCAAACCTGGGAGTCCACACACCTGCAGAGTTCCCACGTGGACCCAACTCACTAAAGTGATTAGAAGAATCCCCAAAAAGGTTTTTTTTTTTTTTTTTTTTTTTTTTTTATGTTGCATACCTTAGGGAGGGGAACAACAACAGCCACCAGAGAAGAGGGTCAATGGGGGAAAAAAGAGGGACATCTATAATACTTTCAACAGTAAAGATACATTTTAAAAAATAAATAAAAATGCAAATGCAAAGGTTTGGTAAAAAAAAAAAAAAAGAAAAAGAAAGACATGAAATGCTTCTACTGGGATCCTTCTTCTCTAAATCCCTTTTGAAACAAAGCTTTAATTTGTAAAAGGAGAGGAAACACAGCACTAGGTGAACAGGCACTAAAAAAGAAAAAACTGCCCGGCTGGTGTGGCTCAGTGGTTGAGCATCGACCCATGCACCAAGAGGTCGCCAGTTCGATTCCCGGTCAGGACACATGCCCAGGTTGTGGGCCCGATCCCCAGTGGGGGGCATGCAGGAGGCGGCCAATCGATGTTCTCTCTCATCGATGTTTCTATCTCTCTTGCCCTCTCACTTCCTCTTTTTCTAAAATCAATAAAGGAAAAAATAATTTTAAAAAAACAAAACAAAACCTAGACCAATTGAAATAGCACCTTGACAAATGACCTCAATACTCTCAAATGCACCTACTTAATAAAAGGTTTAGATCAAGGCACCACCACACCTTGAAAATCTATTGCACTTGAGGAAATGTTTTGCTATCTTCATATGCCACAGTGAAAAGATCGAGCATTACGATCACCGCCTTCTGGCCGCAATACAGCCCAGAATTCAAAGTGGCAGAGGCACGTGAGGGAGGCACAGTGCTCACCTGGCCGGATTTAGCGCAAACAGACTATACGTACAACAGAAACCTGTGCAACTGAACCTGCACCATAGAGCAGAACTAACAGCTTGTGCAGTTATGTCCGTATTTCCAGCCTGTGTGATCTCCAAGGTTTCAGTTCGTTACTCTTCTGGAGTATTTTTGCAAAGTCAATAGTCTCAAATTCCTATAATAAATAACTTTTTACTTAAATGTCACAAAATGCCTTTCTCTAAAACAGTATTGTAGTTACACTTTGCTTTATTACACATCCACAAAAAGGAAATGAAACGCACAAATTGGCCAAATCCTAAAGCAAGCACACGATTCTCGAGTAGCCAGTGGGAGTTCAGAGAAGGTGCCGGGTGTTTGAATAAACCTCTTTATGGGCGGTGGGAGGAGCGCTGGAAGGATGTTAGCAGAATTGCATTTTGGAAAGATTACCCTGATTGCAGTCATCATATCTGAGGCCAAAAACAAGGGGAGAAAATCTCCTCCGTCAGTTTTTAGCTCCATACTTCACTCCACAGCACAGGAAAGATGGGATAGCTGGGCGCCATGCAGAGCCATGGAAGAACATACAAAGAAGGACCAAGTCTCCAGCTGAGAACAGAGCTGGTTAAGAAGCACTCAGTTGTATTGAGAACTGGCCACTTGGTGTGTGATTCAGTTATCCAGAACTGAAGGCTCAGGGTTGGAGGAGATGTGGGTGCTGATCTGGAGAACTCAGAAGCATCAGCAAGCTTCTTCACGGAACTCCCTAGGAAGGTATGACTATTAAGTATTATTAGCCTAAATATTTCCGTGAAGCAAGGTAACTTAGTAGAAGGATTAGAAAAATAAAGATCTAGGTATAACTAGATTCTATACTCATACTTCAAAACGGCAATAACTACACTTGCATTTGAATGTTAAGCTATTTGTTTAAAGGTTTTATACTCACCTCCTCTCTCTACTGCACTCAAAGATTTCTTTTTTAAAAAAAAATCAGATCCATCATAAGATGGGGTGGGTTCTGCACATACATTTATCTGAAAATATCTAGATGAATCAACTGACCTGGAGTGTTTTCAAAGTTGAAAGAAAATCCAATTAAATCTGGTGGATGTATCTACTGGGAGTCAAGGGTCTAAAATATGAGACGCAGAATCACAAGCACCTCCAGTGGCCTTTACCATGGCTCTGGGCAGTGCTGTTCAGCGCAGGAGAGCATCATACCCACAGGGGGCATGGGCGTGTCCTTCCAAGTGAAGATATTGGCAAGAAACCCACCAACCTTTAAAGCGTCTCCTTCTTACCATTATTTAAGCAGTTTTTTCAACAGATACGTTTTTATACACTGTGATAAGATGAACTGACATGATCTCAGCTTGTATCTGTTAAAACACACACACATACACACACACACACACCTCAGTTGGAAAACAGCCTTTCTTTTCCTGCCAGAGACAGATTCTATTTATTTATTCATTCAACATACCTTCACTGTGCTGCACTAATAAGTCATCAAGCTTTTCTTGTTCCTCCTCCTGCAGGCCACTCCTAGGCTAGCCCTTGAGAACAGAAAGGAAAGGCACAATCCTGCCTCTGGTTGTCCACGTCCCAGGGAATAAGACAGGACAGTAATCTGATAGTGTCCTCCCTTCCACGTTACTGGCATAAAGGGTTCGAGTAGAACACAGAGGTCTAGAGGCCTGGTGACTGATGGGACGCCGTTGCCGCTTACTTAGACGGGATGCGTTCTAAGACCCCCAGTGGATGCCTGAAGCCACGAACAGTACTGAACCCTATATATGCTAGGATTTTTCCTCTACGCAGTCGCCTATGATGAAGTTTAATTTATGTTAGGCACAGTAAGAGATGAATAATATTAATAGTGTCTTATTAATATTAAAAGAGAACAATTATAACAATATAGTGTAATGAAAGTTATGTGAACGTGGTTTCTCACAAGATCTTCTTGGACTGTGCGCACCCGCCTTCTCCCTGTGATGATGCGAGATGATGGAAGACGAAGCCCGTTCCTGAGTCCAGGCGATGAGCCCTCACTAGCAGTAAGCGGCTTGGTGTTGCTGGATTCAGGGGATCCCTTGCTGAAGTCTCCGTATGGGTCCCGGATCTGCGGCACAGACATGGGGTGCGTCGGAGCACGTCTTCTGTTCCTGTCTTCCACCCACAGATTCAGTCCTTTCCCACGCTAACCAAGCTCTCATCACACACCGTGGCCGTGACTTCTGCAGTTTGAGGTGCGAGAGCAAAGCTAGCAGGGATTTCTTTTCTCTTCTTCACAATTTCATGGGAAGGAGATTCGTTCTCCCCACAGATCTTAGCAACCTCAGCATAAGATATTTTTTCCTTCTTTATTGAGACCTTTCACCTTTTCACTTAAAGGACACACTTATGGTTTATGTTGGGCATATCCGAACTGCCAGCACCACTCCTCTTGTGCTTTGGGGGCATTATCAAGTAAAATAAGGTGACAAGACAGTCAATCTGATCTACTAAGTGACCAGTGCCCAGGAGCGTACGGGACAAAGGGACGATTCATGTCCCAGGCAGGACAGAGCAGGACGGCGCACGACTCCACCACCCTCCTCAGGACAGTGGGCAATTGAAAACGTCTGAATCCTTTATTCTGGAATTTTCCATTTAATATTTTTGGGCCGTGGTTGACTGTGGGTCTCTGTGACTACAGAAAGGGAAACCATGAATGAGGGGAGGCCACTGTGACCTCACCTGGATGGGACAGTCCCTGATGCAGAGACGCTGTGACCTCAGGGGGCCCTCAGGCCAACTCTGCTGAGAGCCTGGCAGCGGCCGGGGGTCCGGAGTCCTGTGCTGAATGGCAAAGGGCCCCGCAGCTCTGCGCCGCCAGGGTTAGATTTCACTCAGAGGGTCAGACCATCTGCCCACTCAGTTCCCCCTGAACTGCTCACTTCACGGGAACAACTCTTTCTTTTCTTTAATGCGTAATGTATAGCTAATATATACTCTACCTATAGGTAATATATAGGTAATAATAGGTCATGTATACCCTACCCACCTAATGACCCAAATATCAAATCAAGTATAGAAGTGTACAAAATATAAACTTGCGATTTAACAAGAGCACCATGGAAATATTTTGACAGCTGATTTAAAGGTTCCTTTTTTATCGGAGTAGTAAGAATGTATATATACATTTAATTATACAGAGAGAAATGATAGATAGATAGATAGATAATAGGCAGTATAAAATCCACTTCCAGATTGAAATAAAGGGGCCGAGGTGGAGGTCAACTAATTCATTTGAGTCCTGGGCAGCTATGTTTGGAGTAGTGGCCATTGATGAGTGACTGACAAGCAGAGAGGGAGAGATAAATATGTATGTGCAGAATTTCAATTATTCATGGTTTTCAGGAGGCAGCTCGGGTTTGACCCAATGGCATCTCATTTACCGTCAGCTGTGCACGGAGCTCGTCCAGCAGGCCTAGAGAAGGGTGTCTTTTCTAAGAACACCCCTTTCTGACACCCCGTACTGAGGAAGGACCCTTCCACAGCTCCTAGGAGGGGAGGAAAGGTTGAAAAATCCTTGTTGTTTTGAATAAAGAATGTTCCGGTGCATTTAAATCATTTATCTAAATTTATTATGATGAAATCATAAATTACATTTGCTCCATATTTGCAATTAGATGGTACAACAGATGGTGACAATTTACAGAAACGTAAACATTCTGGATAAGACAAGTTCAATGAATGTGTCGATGGGAGTCTCTGAGGCTGTGGGAAAGCAGTCCCACGCCAAGGAAAATGGTAGTCAGGTTCGCGAGAAGGCACAGACCCAGGGAGGGGTATTTTTCATATTTCCGCTATGAAATTTCAAGTCCTGATCTATAAAGGTTTTGATAGTTATGAGAACTGTAGAGAGCTTCAAAACGTGTTTCACTGATGCCCACATATGATGCCCACAGAGCTGCCAGAAGAGATGTCTGTTGGCAAAAGTGCAATGCATCTGCCTTGAACAGTCCCTAAACTCAGTAGCAATGGGTCATCTGAGGTTTAGCTAACCTTTGAGATACAAGTAATGGAAAGTTATTCAAATCAGAACCATCCCAGTCTCAGCTCTCACGGATTTTCTGGGCCGCACAAACTGTACGCCTTAGCAAGGCATTTGTGTCCATTCATGCAAAGAAACAGAAAGAGTATTCAGTGTTTCCTATTCGAACAGCGTAACAGTAGATACCATGTTTCTTATACTGGCCGGAAAACATCTCTTCCCGAAGCATTGTATTAACACAGTAAGAATGCAGAATCCTCTTTAGACTGCCTTTAGCTTCATCAGTAAAATTCTTTCTTGATTGAATTTTTCTCATTTGCAGTGAAAAGCACAGTCATCAGATCACTATAAATATATTTCTAACCTAGCCACTGACATTTCATTAAAGCAAACACATAGAAACACAATTTTAAGAAAAAAGATCAATGAGTCTTACTTGTAAGAGTAGTGTTGATGATATACATCAAATTCTAAAAATTCTGCAAGGATCGCTTTATAAAACTGTATATTAAACCAGGGCTACATGATGTCTTTAAAAGGGAATTCAGGGATGTGAGTCGAAATTTCAGACTCCTAACTTCCTAATAGACATGGGTTGGGTAATGCCCAGAGTCACTCAGCTACCAAAAGATGGGGATTGGGTTGCTATCCAGCTTGATGGGACCAAAAATCTCTCTCTAAACATCTCTGCTCAACTTTGCTCGTAATGCTGCCCATTCTGTCTTACCTCCTCGTGGGGGGCAGCCCCTCCCACTCAGAGTTACCCCATTTCAACACTGGCCTCGGCAAAGCTGCAGCTCCTGGTAAGTTGCTGAACTATGTTCTGATTGTCCTCCCACTTTCGAGTATGAATCTCCTTCCTTGTGTGAACCCCAGCACTCTGGCTGAGACGAACATTTGGAATCCCATTTTCCCCAGGATCGGTCTGACGGCCGGCTGGCACCACTGCACCCTGGCTCCAGCATTTCGGTCTCTGATGTTCTCGCTAATAGATTTCCCATCTGTTATCCCGTCACTTTATTGGTGTATAACTATATTACTTTATGTAGCAGGGAACTCAGTCAATAAAGACAGGGTCTCCAGCCACATTCTGACAGGGTAATTTAGTTAGAAACCTGCCCCATTCAATATCTGATAGGTTGTGTGTTTACTGCAGCAATAAACTAAAAATGTTAAGGGTCCTGATATTAAGACTATGTAAGCACACGTTTCAAAGCGATTGGCTGGTTAGTCCAATATGGAAAATATTCTAAATATTATGCACTAATACTGTTATTTGAGCTTTATAGTCTAGAGCATAGTAATAACAAAAAAAGAGAAGATTAAAATAGAAGATCTATCTGAGTAACTAAATCAAAGATATATGCTTTAAGGGGAGGAGGACAGAAAAGTAAGAATGTCTATAATTTAAAAATCTATCAAATCCAAACCTGGTGATGTTTTCAGACAACAGTATGATGATTACCAGAGGAAAAGGGGAGGAGGGAGGTAGAAGAGGGTAAAGAGGGATAAATGGTGATGAAAGGAGACTTGACTTGGGGTAGTGAGCACACAATACAATATATAGATGATGTATTATAGAACTGTACACTTGAAACCGATATAATTTTATTAACCAATGTCACCCCAATCAATTCAATAAAAAAGAAAGTTTTATCAGCAGCAGCTCGATGAGCTTCAGATCTACCTCGAGAACACAGGGCCATCTGTGTCCAGACTCCTGGCCCCCTGCCCTCGTCTCTGGGCCTAGTCAGATAATTTACTTTGATCAGTGGGATGTTAGCAACCATGACATAACTGGAGGCTTGAAAAGTGATTACAGGCTTCCATTCTTGCCTTGTTTGACTGCTTTCTCCAAGAAAACATGCCTGGAAAAGACTTCTGGAGGATGAGACATAATGAGCAGAGCTGAGTCAAACTCCTCATCCTAGCCAGTGACAGCCCTGAGCAGGTGACAGTCAACCAACCCTCCAGCATGCAGCTGACTGCAGGTGCATGAGTAAACCTAGACTAGGAAAATCACCAGTCAACCCAGAACGGTGAGCTAATAAATGATCAGTCCTCGAAGTCACTGAGTTGTATGGTGGTTTGTTATGTAGCACAATTATTGTGATAGGTAACTGATATACTGTGGAAATGATTACCTAAAAGGAATTTACACAAATAATACAGAAGACCTTTAAATCCATTTGCAATCAGGACAATTCAAATCCAATGAACAAGGAGGTATCATTCCTCACTCATCAACTTGAAAACCACTTTGTTTGACACTATGCAAAGTAGCCTGCAGAGTTCACTCTAAGAGTGGAACTGTGACTCCTTATGTCCTCCCTGCAGGTCAAGTCTGCAGGATATAGCGACATTTAAGGCGTGCATTCCATTTGACACAATAGCTCCAATTTTTAATAGCCTGAATGAAAGGCATACATGTACATACAAGGATGTGTCTAAAACAATGTTCATTACAAAAAATAACTTAAACAAAATCAAATGAAAACAATACAAATACACTTCAATGTAGAAATAGGAAAATAATTGATTGTATGTCCATATTGTGGAATGCTATGAACCTCTTAAAAGTAATGAAAATGATTTCTATTTTGTAATAAAGCAACATATCTGACTGCCATTAAGTAAAAAAGCAAGGTGAGAAAGAATGCATTTACTGTAATATTATTTATGTAAGGATATGTGTGGGCATGTGTAGGTAGATACTTAGAAAAAAGTGTTATTGTTTATGACTTTGGGAGAGGAAAGAAAATGGAGGGGTAGGAACAAGAGGAAACTATTACATTTTCTCAAGATTTAGATGTTTCTTCAACCTTTTTAAATTTAATACTGTGTAATGAACACATTCATTAAAAAGAAGCACTAACTGTAAAAAATTTAAAACCATAAAAAGATCTAGGAGACCAATTTGTGAATATTTTGTAGATTTTAGACTGTGGTCAGCTGTCTAAAGGAGGTTAAAAAAAAAGAAAACTGTCATAAAAATGTTAATATATCTGGATATATAAAAACTAAACATCTCTTCATGTAATAAATCACTGGAAGCGAATTAAAAGGTAATCAAAACACTTTACAAGGCATTGCCACAGGCATAGGGTAAACATCCTCCATACATAAACAGATCTTACAAAACAGGGGGAAAAGATGAAAAAGTACTAAAGAAGGTAGAAAGGTAGAGAGCACAGTTGTATCTACAAAGGAGAAACAGAGAGCAAACAACAACAAAAAATAGAAAGACTTCAACTTGAAAAACAATCAATAAAATGTACTTTAAAATATTTCCAGGGTATTACCATTTTCACCTTTTAAATTGAGAAAGCATAAATAATATTTACAAAGATAACACTCCTAATGGGACTGTAGTGAAAACACACCCTCCCAGCTGCTAGGGGTGGGAATGAAAACCGGCAGAAATGTCTCTAGACATTTCTAAAGAACAATTTAACAATGATTTAGAAAGATTTTAAAAAAATGTAGATACATTAACAATGGTTATCTCTGGATGTTAGGAATAAGAATAATCTGTTATTGTTACTTCCACTTTTTAAAAAGACATGAAAAGATGATTCACAGCCTGACTGCCTCATCATCGAGGTTCTCTCTAGTAGATGGTCAGGCATCTGCTACATGGCTATGGCGGAACTTCGACACCACGCTTGCCGGTACCTTCTGACCATGGGGGGCTGTTGGGGCTGATGATGCAGGCAGAATACCAACTGAGAATGGACAGTCAACATTAGAAAAGAAACTGGAGCCCGGCCGGTGTGGCTCAGTGGTTGAGCGTCGACCCACGCACCAAGAGGTCGCCGGTTCAATTCCTGGTCAGGACACATGCCCAGGTTGTGGGCCCGATCCCCAGTGGGGGGCATGCAGGAGGCAGCCAATCGATGTTCTCTCTCATCGATGTTTCTATCTCACTCTCTCTCTCCCTTCCTCTCTCTCTAAAAATCAATAAAAAAAAATTAAAAAAGAAAAGGGACTGGAGGAAGAATACTAAGACCGACATCGGTGTACTGTCTTTGGGCTCTGGAAATGCCGAGTGACTTTATATTATCTCCACCTCTTACAAATTCCAGACTTACCAAAATTAGTGTATATTACATTTATAATGGAAAGAATGTTTCTAGAACTGTGGTTGGGTATTTCTTTGAGGGAAAGGTTTGTTCTCAATCTATAGAATATTTGTCATATGGTTCTGTTCTCATCTATTTTTAATGTCTGCAGTGATAGAACTTTCATTGTTTTATCTGGAACAGTTTCCAGTTTGGATGGGGGAGGGGGGTGGTTCATCTTAATATCAAGAAACTGGTTTTATTCTTCATCCTACACTTTTCCTTTATTATTGTCTTCCTCTGGCCGTTGAAAGGCAATTTCAAGAGCTCAAAGAAGTCAACCTCTCTGTATGTGGTAAAGGTTTGTGCTTCTTAAATAACTTCAATCTTAATACTTTTTGCTGTATTTTTAAGGTGCTCCCTTTCATATCAGCTAACTTGCTCCCCTCTCCTGTATGCTGCCTACAGAAATCCTACTTTAATTATACCGGTGTTGAAACTTTAAAAGAAAGCCACAGCACAATGGATTTATTCTTTTTCAGTTTAATATTTGTTCAAAGAAGTTTTCTTTACCTATTAGGTAAAGAAACCACAATAGAGTTGAGTTTTATTGAATGTCATCCTCCAGCAAAGTTTCTGTCCAGCTTTTTGAACCAGGCATGGTAGACGGAGGGCAGTCACTACGTGTTCCTCAGGTCATGATGCACACATGCGCTCATTCTCCCAACCCTCACTTTTATTTTTCATTAAAGGCATTTCTAATGGAGGTGGATGTGTTTTCTCTTCCCATACAATTATAGTAAGTTAAACAAAAAGCAGCCTGAACAGAGAATTAAATTAATCATGCATCTACAATGAAAGTTTAGAGAATACAATTGTATGCCCTGGCTGGTTTGACTCAGCAGTTAGAGCATCGGCCCGTGGATGGAAGGGTCGCGAGTTCAATTCTTGATCAAAGGCATGTCCTGGGTTGCAGGTTCGATACCCAGCCCAGGTCGGGGTTGTGCAGGAGGCAACCAATCAATGTGTCTCTCTCACGTTGATGATTCTCTCCCTCCCTCCCTCCCTTTCACTCTATCTAAAAATCAGTGGAAAAATATCCTTGGGTGAGGATTAAAAAAAAAAGAAAATACAAATTTAAAAGACTTAGCCTTGTTGGGGACAAGAAGACATCTGAGCTTCAGACCACTGGGTAACTTTATCACTTTTCTGCTATAACATTTTTAATATGTTTTTATTGGTTTTAGAGAGAGAGGAAGGGAGAGGAAGAGAGAGATAGAAACATCTATGAGAAAAACATCAACATCCATCGGCTGCCTCCTGCACGCCCCCTGCTGGGGATCAAGCCAGCAACCTCTAGGTGCATGAGATGATGCTCAATTCACTGAGCCACACGGCCGGGCTCTGTTATACCTTTTGATTTAATTCACTAACCGCACTGCTAACTCACATTCATTGGCTTCCTACTGCACCTTAAACAAAATCCAAACTCCTGGCCATATCTTACAAAGCCATGATGTGTTCCAAGCTTACCTTTCTAACTCTTTCTGGTACTACACTATGCCTTATACCTACCCTTCCTTCTCCCCATCCCCCATTCTGGCTGCTTGCTAGTTCCTAGAATGCACAGGTCATTCCCACATTAAAGTCTTTGAGTTTGCAATTCTCAACACCCAGAACGCGTTTGTTCTCACTTCTATTCTGATACTTTCTTACCTTTCAAGGATGAAAATGTTTCACTTTAATAGACTGTCCTTTCATCACCTACTTTTAAATCTCTTTGCTCAGTTATTTTTCTTCTTAAGCATGTATCACAGTTTGTAATTACATAACGTTGGCCCTTAAAACAATACAGGGGCTAGAGGCACTGACCCGCCACGCAGATGAACATTCTCTCATAATATAAAAGGTCGATTAACACTTATTTTGTATGTTATATGCATTATATACTATATTCTTAAAATACAGTAAGCTAGAGAGAAGAAAATGTTATTTAGAAAATCACAAGAAAGAGAAAATACACTTACGGTGTTTATTTTTAAAAGCTGCATATAAGTGGACCTGTGCAGTTCAAACCTGTGTTGTTCAAGGGTCAACTGTATTTATTTGTTGGGCTTCTTAATGTCTCCTTCCCTCTCTAGATGCTAAGAACCAAGAAAAGAGATACAGTGTTATGTACCACTAAGCATCTAGCAGAGTTGGCGTATAGTCCATGGTCAATGAACATTTGGTAAGCAAATGATCAAATATAAATACAAACATACTTATATACCACCCATACTAATGAAAGCACGCTTCTAGGTCTCTTCTGCAATGAGCCATGGCTTTAAATCTTACAGCAGATACATTTTTTAAACCCGTCTTGCTACTGAGTGTGTATCTAAACTTCAAAGCAACATACAATAATTAACAGAGGCAAAAACATTCTCAGAGTCCCAGAATATTAAGGCCAAAAGGGATTTGAAATGTCTCACTTTAATCGTATACTCTTTCTAGAGCTTAGTAGAAGGTAGACCCAGACAGCATTCAGAACACAAGAACAGGGCGCCTCTAAACAGCAGTCATAAAAATAAATTCAGAGGAGAAAGACCAGAAACTGTCTGCAAGAAGCTGTCAATGGTTAAAGGTGAAGTTAAAATTTTTAAAAAAGAAAAGAAAACGTGTTATGACTCGTCTTGTTGATGCTAGCCATTGTAACAGGTGTGAGGTGGCATCTCATTGTGTTGGAGAGGTGATGAAGGAAGAGTGAGCCCCCTTTACTGCTGTGGGAATGTAAACTGGCACAGCCACTGTCAAAATGAAGTTTCCTCAAAAAATTAAGAACAGAGTTACCATATGACCCAGCAATCCCTTTTCTTGGCATCTACTCCCAAAATTGGAAAACGTTGGTTTGTAAAGATATGTGTACCCTTCTGTTCATTGCAGCAATTTTCCCAGTGGAAAGAAAACCCAAGGGTCCTTCAGTAGATGATTGGATAAAGAAGATGTGGTACATGTATACAACGCAATGCCACTCAGCCGTAGGAAAAGGTGAAATGCTGCCAGTTGTGACAACATGGATGGACCTTGTGGATATCATGCTAAGTAGAATAAGTCAGATGAAAAAAGTGAACAGCCAAAGGTGGGATGTAACACTGAAAACAACAAACGAACAAACAAAACAAATTATCAAAAACTCATAGAGACACAATGTGGTGGTTACCAGAGGAAAATGGGGTGGGGGAGGGTAGTAAAGGGTAAAGGGGGTCAAATATATATATGGTGACAAAAAGAGATTTGATTCTGGGTGGTAAACATACAATGCCATATGCAGATGATATATCACAGAATTGCACACTTAAAACCTATATAACTTTATGAACCAATGTCACGCCAATACATTTAATTAAAAAAAAAAAAGTAAAAATAAAAAAATTGCTGAAAATTCAAAAGTGAATTCTAAAATGCTTGCTTGATCAAGCCCTCCCTACCTCTCTGTTCACAACCACGCTCTCCCCGTCACTCAGCGAATGCCATCTGCATCAGCATTTTCTCAGTCGTGTAGGGAAAACTCTGTGTCGAGGAGTTTGCTCATAGTGTTCACTGCCTAGAATAATGTTCCTTTTATTTCTCCAGACAGCTATCATACCCTACAAGCCTCACCTTAAACGATCACCTCTCTCTTCCTGAAAAATGAAACAGGTACCCTCGTTTTATTCTAGCATAGCACCCACAGTGTCCTTAGACAGAGTCTGTGCTAATGCTGGCCTGTGGAATGTGTCGGCTCCTCCCTCCCTCCTTCTACTGCACGGCCCATGTCTGCATTGTTTCCCCATTGACATTAGTTTCCTAGGGCTGCCTGACAACCACAGATCACAGACAGGGGCTGAAACAAAAGAACTGTGTTTGCACACAGGAACAGCGCCTAGAAGTCAAGGTGTTCGCAGGATTGGTGCCTTCTATGGCTTCTCGGCTTGGCTTGTCGATGGTCACCTTTCTCCCTGTTATCTTCCCGTGGTTTTCTCTCTGCGCCTGTTTGTGTCTTAATTTTTTTTTTCTTTATTGATTTTAGAGAGAGAGGAAGGAAGAGGGAGAGAGAGATAGAAACATCGATGAGAGAGAACACTGATCGGCTGCCTCGGGCATGCCCCCCCAATGGGGATCGGGCCCACAACCTGGGCATGTGCCCTGACTGGGAATCGAACCGGCGACCTCTTGGTGCATGGGTCAATGCTCAACCAACTGAGCCATACTGGCCTCTCCTCTATTTATAAGGCCATCAGTCACACTGAATTAGGGTCCACCCTAAGAATTTCATTGTATTACCTCTTTAAAGATCCTACCTCCAAAAAAGTTAGGATTTCTTGGGGTGAGACACATAATTCAGCCCATAACAGTATTATACTCAGTGCCTCTCTCAGAACCTGCTACATAGTAGGTGTTTTTACAAAAACAAAAACAAAAACAAAAGATATTTTTAAAAGAAGTAAATAATCGAGTGCAATATTTCTTTGTTTGATGAAGAGAGACAACAAACAAACCACTTGTGATAAAATTCTCTAAAACAGCTTTTCAAAACTATGCTTCTAATAAACGTATAGTGATTTGGCTTGTAAATGCTAAGCAGCCACGTTTTCTCTGAAAGATTCACGTAGGTGTCTTCTACATGAACACCTGAAGAAGCGATAATCCCCAAAATGCTTGTTAGCTAGAGGAGCAAAAGATACCAGTCCTGAGGCTGGAACCTGTGTTTCAAAGACTCCAATGGTTTTAGGTACTACAGTGTTTCATCTGGGCTGTAGCAGACACGGGAAGAGTTTGTAAATTGCGTTTTCCTTGTAAATGAAGTCACTGCTCTGAAACTTGTGCAGTCCATACATTTGGAGCTGGACCTTTTTAGGTCTATAATCAGAAAATATCTTCATAGCTTTCTCCGTGCTTTAGAATAATTATGGGACTAAGCATACATATTAATTCCTATTCAATATGTATGTACTCTGGAATCTCGAGGTGTGAATAGCAATATCTTATTACACAAACCAGAGTATTCATTAAGTGCTTTTGGATAATCTTTAGAGTACCTTAAAATTCAAGCATTACTATGCATATGGGTAGTCTGTAAAACTCAAAGTTCTCAGAAGTAACCGGCGAGTACCTTCCTGGAGTAAAAATCGTATCAATCAAAATGTCAACATGAAAGATAAAAAGGTCAAGTGGTTACTTGGTTACTGCCAAGGTTCTTGACAGCAATCCCAAGAGAAGGACATTTTAATACGAGATCAATGTTACATGGCATAATTACAGAATTCCAACAACATATTATTTGGGTCAGTGCATTTTACCTATAAATATTTTGTTGTTGCTCTTTTGCTTTTCATTGTTATTTTGTTCTGTTTGATTTTTTGTTTTTATACCAATAGGGTGTTTGCATACATTTGTGAAACACCATAAAAGAGATGTAAAAATGCAACTACTATGAATTTGGATGATTTCAATGTGTTGTTTTTTTTAATGTTATTTTTTAAATATTAATACTACAACTTAACATTTTCTTTTGACCTACAGCTCTAGGAATTTTAACACATGTATGGATACAGGTATTTACATCCCCAAATAGGACAGAAAACAGTTCAGACTCTTGTGTTATCTCTTTATAGTCTCACCCTTCTCTGAAACCAACCCCTGAAGGCAATGATGCTCTCCCTTACTATAGTTTTATCTATTTGAGAATGTCATGTTAATGGAAACACCTCCTCTTTGGCCTTGTGAGACTGGCTTCTTTCACTCAGCATAATACCTTTAAGAGTCATTCAACTTGCTGCATGTATCAATGGTTCATTCCTTTATACTGCTGAATAGTATTCCACTTTATGGGTTCATCACAATATATTCACTCATTCTCCCATTGAAGGATATTGGGTTGTTTCTAGTTATGGCAATATGAATAGAGTTTCTATAAATATTAATATGCAGTTTTTTGTGTGAATGAAAATTTTTATTTCTCTAAGTAAATGCTTAGAAGTTGGGTCAATGCTTAGAAGTCTTGTACATATTTAAATGTACAAGAAATCAACTAATTATTTTCCAGAGTGGCTGCAAAATGTTGCATTCTCACAGGCAATGCCTGAGAGATTAATTGTTTCACATCTCACTAGTATTTACAGTCAGAAATATTATATTTTTACATGTTAGCCATTCAAATAGAAAGTGCAATGGCTTTGCAGTCTGGTTTTAATTTGTATCTCCCTAAGGTAATTAACACCGAACATCTTTTCCTGTGCTATTCTTTTTTTTTTTTTTTTTTTTGGTACATGCCCCTAGCGGGAACCGAACCCGGGACTCTCTAGTCCGCAGGCCGACGCTCCAACCGCTGAGCCAAACTAGCCAGGGATCTGTGCTATTCATATACACTTTAAGGTGAAGTTTTTGCTCAAATCCTTTGCATTTCCTGGGTTATTTCCTTATTGTTGAATTTTATTTTTCTTTATACAATTTTCGCCCAAGTCTTTTCATGGATATGTGATTTTTAAATAATGTTCTCGATTTGGTAGCTTGTCTTCATTCTTTAAAAGTGTTTTTCTGCACAGTAAAAATAAATTAATTTTCATTAAATCCAATTTATCATTTTTAAAATGGATGACACTTTCATTTATCCAAGAAATTTTTGCCTCACCCTACGCCACAAAGATTTTCTTCTAAGTCTTTTTCTAGGAGTTTTATATTTATAATCCATTTTTGCATAGGTTTAAAGTTTATTATTATTATTATTTTACATATGTACGATCTATTGTTCTAACACCATTTGTTTAAAAGTCTAACCTTCCTTCACTGAGTTGCTTTTGCACTTTTGTCAAAATCAGATGCTCCTATTTGTGTGGGTCTAGTTCTGGACTATCTACTCTCTTCCATTAATCTATGTCTCCATACCTTTGGCAATACCATAATGTTTTGATTATAGCAGTCCTTTATAACAAATCTTAAAATTGGGTAGTATGATTCCTCCCGCTTTATTCTTCTCTTTCTAAATTATTATAGCTATTGTGATTCTTTTGCTTTTCCATATACATTTTACAGTCACTTGGTGAGTCTACAAATATGTGCTGGGATTTTGATTAGCAATGTGTTAAATTTATAGTTCACTTTGAAGAGAATGGACACATTTACTGTATAAAATATTCAAATCCATGAACATAGTATGTCTGTTGAGGTCTTCTTTGATTTCTTTCATCAGAATTTTGTAGCTTTGAATTTATAAATTCTGTACATATTTTATGAAATAAACACATATATATTTCATATTTTAGAGTTATTGTACTTTTTTCTGTTAATGTTGGTATCAAATTACACATTGCTAGTGTATAAATATACAGCTGCTTTATTTTGAGTGTTGGTTTTGTATCTTGTGACCTTACTTAACTCACTTATTAGTTCTAGGAAGTTTTTAAAAATATACATATATATTTCCTGGGATTTTCTACATACATAATCACATCGACTATAAAGGTAAACAGTTTTATTTCTTTCTTTCTAAATTGTATGTCTTTTGTTTACTTTGCCTCACGGCACTTGAAGAGGAGGGAAGAACACAGATATCCTTCTCTTCTTCTCAGTCTTACACAGAAAGCATTCAGATACTTTAAATAAATCGACCACTTTCGATGTACCAGGCTATGCAAGAGGAACCAGTGACCAGCTGTCACTTTTTGCCCAGGGTAAGAGGTCTTTAACTCTGTCTACAAACTAGAGCTGTTGCAGTGGATATCATTTTCATGCCTTTCAGATGACATTCTGAAACTCCACCCTATCTCTCCAGCCCTTTCTAGGGCAGGAAAGAAGAGTCCTCTCAAGTGACCAAAAGCTCAAAAGTAGCTGTAGACTGCTACACACGACATCTATAGGGAGGCAAGCATGTCCACATTACAAAGAGCCTGTCAGCCTGCTGTTTATCTATGATTTGTCTCTATGCTAGTTCACAGATGAGTGAAACCATATGACAGCTCTGTGGGGGGAGGGGGAGGCTGAGAGAGGAGGGATTGAGCAAAAAATAAAAAAAGAGAGAAAGAACTCATGAACACGGACACTAGTGCGGTGGGGGAGGGGTTTAGGTAGAGGTAGAGAAGGGTATAGAGGGGATAAATGGTGATGAAAATGAAAATAAAAATAGATATAGTTCATAAAGAAATACAATACAAAAATAAAAGTAAAGCAAAAAATGAAAATTATCTTAGTTTCAAAGATATAACCATTGATATAAAATATTAGCTATTGAAATAGGGCACAAATTATAACTTTAAGCTACTGACTGATTAAAGGTATTTTAAAATATGTTTTTAAAAAAGCCTTCTACCCATGGGTCATTATTTGTTTTAAGCTATGACTTGGGTTTATATGATCTCCAAACAAAACCAAATTAAAATTTACAGTTGAACAAATAGCAACACACATGCAGAGAATACATGAGATGCATGTTTCTATATACATGCTATGTTATGTATTTTTGTTCCTATTAAATGCATGATGTGCATATATATAATATAGGAACATACATAATTGTATTAACTCCTTTTAAAACCTAAAAGCAATGAATAGTGCTTAATACTATTAGGTCTCTTAGTTGGAGCTCAAGACTAATAAGGACCTTTTGAATGAACAAATAATCATAAAATCAAACTGACTCTCCACCCAGACCCCAGGATTATGTTAAAGACTCAGTAGATAATAGGTATAAATACTCTAAATCCTTAGAGAAAGTTTGCACAAAGAATTGTTTGTATTTGCATACCCTATAGGCATGCTAATAAAAAAGTTTCTCTGGAGATGATTTCCTGCCTGAGGCACTATATTTTAAAGGTAACATCAAGTTATGTTTATCTTGTGAGAAAATAAAGCAACACTGGTATATCAAGAAGAATAGCATGTAAGCTCAAAAATAAAGAAAAATCACAAAAGAAAAAAAATGATGCATTATTTCAATAACACTTTGCATTCTTATTGCATATTTCATCATAAAGATCAATAAAATGTTCCAAATCATAACAAATACAGGAGTTATTCAGCCTCCTGTCTTAACGAATTGTTTCAGAAATGTAAGACAATAACTGTATTTACACCCACCCAGCCACACCGTTTATGATTTAGGATAGAAAGTCAAACTTGGGGAGACTGACTCAAGAACATAATCAAAATCCACTTAGTAGGATTTTGTGTCTTAACATATACATCTTATTTTTAACAAATAAAAATCAAATCTACCATTACTCCCTGTTGTTTTCTTAAATTTAAAAAATGGGGATATTATCACAAATGTGTCAAGGTTATCGACAAAAAGGGAGAGAACTGAGCACTTTTCCATAGTAAGCCTAACTTATTTTTTGGGGGGGGAGGTTGTTATGAGATGTGTCCATGAAATCGCCTAGCCCTTGGAGAACGTTAGTCTTACACAGTTTATTGCAAAGCTTTCCATCTTCGGTGAAATAACAACCTCCTTCAGGCATGTTGTTGCTAGGTTACTATTAAATAGAATTACCGTGGTGTAATATATTCATAAAGAGTCAGGAGATAAATAAGAAAATAATTATAATAACTTTGTCATGTTTATGCAACTTGATGCATTAATATATATCCAGAGGCATTATTCTAGGGGGAGGGAAGATAGATATATTTTCCATTTTGAATATTCTTAGTGATTCATTGAATGTCTCTCATATATCCCAACACCTTGAAAACATTTCAGTTAAAGAGGATTCTTCATCCACAGGTCTAGGCTCCTGAATTTCTCTGACTCAATATTGATTGGCACATGTGCTGACATGTGACAGAGGAAAATTACAAGTGTTACATTTGGAGGGGACCTTGAGATATACAAGGTGAGGCAAAATAGGTTTACACTTGTTTGCATGGAAAACAATATAATAATTAATAAATAATAATGCAAGAATAAACTGTGTTTTGCAACTGTGTTCACAACTATAAACTTACTTTTGCCCACTCCTGTGTATATTCTAGCCTACAACCATTCAAAAGAAATGTCAAGTATCTCAGTTTCGGGATTATGTAGTTGATTCTTGAAGACTTCCATCCAATAATGTTGCTTCTACAAATGGCTCAGTATAGTTAATACTTAAAAAAAATTGTTTCTTTATTGATTTTTAGAGAGAGAAGAAGGGAGAGAGAGAGAGAGAGGTAGAAACATTGATGAGAGAGAACACATCCTGCATGCCCCCCACTGGGGATCGGGACAACAACCTGGGCATGTGCCCTGACTGGGAATCGAACCGGTGACCTCTTGGTGCATGGGTTGATGCTCAACCACTGAGCCACACCAGCCAGGCTATAGTTAATATTTTATTTGCCCTTGTTATAACAACCAATGACCATTTATGTGCTATCATCACTGGATAAGATTTTAAACATGAGATGCCTAAGCCAGGAGCTTGTAGGTGGGGCCTGGCATCGATGTTTTAAAAGCTCTATTGGTCAATTTGATGAGCAACCAGAGAAGAGACCAGCAAGTCTGTGGACCAGCAAAAAGTATATTCTTCCTACAAAAGGTTTTGAAATGAAAGAGCAAGGAGCTCATACTTATAGAATTGTCCATTGGTTGTATTAATATTCGTAGAGTATCAGAATCACAATATATAATTTATACTCAAAAGGAATAATTTTTACTGAATTTATTTCTTGCACCAAGCCTCTCCAGTCTTTTTCATTCACATTCCGGAAATTATATTGCTTTAGAGAAAATAGAGATAGCATGAGTAGTGAATTCCATCTGTAAATTTTTAAAAATAAAGCTAGAACCTAAAATTGCACCTCTAAAGTGTGAGTTTGGGTTTTGGACATTTTTGCAAGTGAAGGGTGAAAAATAAAACTTGCCTGGAAATAGAAAATATATATTTTTTCCACTTACCACTTTATGAAAGTGACTGTGAAATGTGCAAAATCACCATTGACATTCAGGCAATCCCTGAAAAATAGGTTTGAGTAGGGTGGAGGATTAAATATGAGCTGAATCATGTGAATTATGCATGACCAAAAAAAAAAAATCTAAAAGTGTATAGAATGATTTTTTAAAAATTCTCTTTTCCTATGTTGATGGTTCACACAGCAAAAACAAATGTTCTCATTTTATTTCTTGTTGTTCATCACAGACATTCAGCTAACTAGCACTAGGTATTATTATCCTTTATTTTAGGAAAATTCAGAAACGTGAGGATTAAGTGGGATTCTCAACATTGGAAAGAGAAATTCTTTAGAATTTCTACTTATGCCATCCTTCAAATATTTTATCTCCAGGCTCAAACTCAGCAAGCTACAGACAAAGCCTTTTCTCTAATTCGTAGATGGGAACAAGCCACCTATAGCCTCTTCCTGCCTTTACGCTCTGTTAGCCTCAGGTCGACCAGCTAGCTGCCTGCCTCTGGAGGAGGGCAGCATCTGCCTGGGCCTGTCTGGATGGACTCTGACTCCTCCAACCCTCAGGCCAAGTCTTCAGAGTCTATCACTGAGCCCCAGCCACACCACACTGTTCTTGCCTGTGTTTGAGTGTTTCCCAAAATCTGAGGTAGAATTTTATCATAAATCAATAAGTGGGGAGCTTGTGAAAAATGAACAGTCTTGATTGGCAACAGTTCCTCACGGGGTTGTTGATGTTTCAGAGCTTGTCATCAGCATGAAATTTTTATATATGTGTATATGTATAGAAAAAATTTTCCATATTCGTGTAGCTGATAACAATGGCTATCTGTGGGAGAGGGAGTGGAATTGAGGCTGGTGGCCAGAGTAACTTTCACTGATAAATATACTTTAATTTTATATCAATCGGTTAATATGAGTTTTGTGTATCCTTAACATTTAATAGAATAAAAAGTTCTGTAAAATACAGACTTCCATGCTAGAGACCTTACCATTGCAAAGGAGATGCCATCTCTTTGAGACTGTGAATATATCCAAATGTATTATTTCAGCCAGAGATACATTTATTTCGTTGATTATTTACTCAAATGACTAAATATTGAATTCTAGATTTTATAAATGTGTTAATCGACTGAGGGAAGCAGGGAGGGAAGATAAAAAGATGGTGTGTGATCCTCAGCTCTCCATTTCTACACCCAAGATGGACACCAGTGAGATTACACATAGATGGCCACTATTAATCTCTAAGTGTTGGCCCATACTAACTACCCTATAAGTCTTCTCTGGCACCAGAGTTTCTTAATGAGGCAGACACCCAACCTCTCTACTGGGTTTTCTGACCTTAAGGGTGCATCTGAACAGCTCAGGGAGTTTTCCAACATACGTATACCCACGTTCCAACACTGGAAAGTCTGGTTTTGTATAAATATGATTGGATCTTAACATACACATGTTGCAAACAACACCCCCAGCTGATTCTGATGAATTGGTTATGGATTGCAGTGTAATACCACCATCATTATGAATGTATAAATACTGATGGTGGTGTAGGTCTGTTACAGGTGATCCTAGAACACATTAGCCTCATGGCCTTGGGCAATCATAGAGTTGCCTCAAGGTTTAGATTTTTCATTGACAAACTGGGCTTATTGCTTCTTTCTCATAGTCACTTCAGCTCGAAAGGATCACTGGCTTGGCCATATCTTGGCCCACATCTGTGGAACTGTGGATGATAAACTTCTCTTGGTCCTCAATATCTTCCTCCTAAGAATTGGGATTACTGGATCAGTGGTTCTCAATCTCTGTTCTGAACCAGAGCCCTTAGGGACAATGTAGGCTCTGGGGAAGTGTGTGTGTTTGGGGAAGGGGGCCTGGGCGGGCAGGGGTTAGGGTAGAGTATAAGTTAAATACAACAAGGACCCTGGCCCTCTCTCCCTGCTTCACAAAAAGGGTTTTATGTTTGCATATTGAATTTTTGGGTGAGATTTTTTTACTGCTGAATATATTTTAAAGCACTAAACCTGACGAACCCTGAGGTCACCTCCAGCCCAACATTCTTTCAATCTAATTCACAGGGTTGCTGGGCTCATATTAGATAATGATTGTTAGTGTGTTTTGTAAAATGAAAAGCCACCAAGCTGAGTGACCATGGAAGTATTATAATACGAGCTTAAATTTTCTCAGCCTGCACTACCGTCTAACCTTTATTCTTTTCTACGGTCAGTCTTGGCTTGATTGCTCTTCCCCTGGCAGGCTTATGCTGCTCATAGAAAAAACACTCGCTCTGATCACACCCTTTCCCCAGACGCTGCCCCTAACCTCAGCCAATTTCAGCAGAGGCAGAACATACATTCACAGTCGCCCTGCTTCCTCCCCGTTCCCATCAGGCAGGGCTGAAAAAATAACCGCGTGCCTACTGGAAATACAGATGCTCAGGGAAGATTGCTCGGTGCCCATGAGAGCCACCCTAACTCAGCTCTGCCCCAAATCGAGTCTGTGGCAGTCAGCCCTTCCTTGAACAATAGAGCTGAGTGAGCAGTTCGGGGTTTTTTTGTTTTTTTGTTTTATTTCAGGGTCTTGCCCAACTAGCCCTCCTCACGATCCCTGATCACAGACCCATATGCCTCACCCCTGGAGGTTCTCAATATGACGATGCTCAATTTTAAATCTTGTCATTCTGTCCTGATAATGGTGAAGAAATCATTTCATACGTGTGAACCAGGAATGACTTGTGAAGAAGACTCACTTCAACAAGCGTTTCATTTATAGTATGCCTCCTGGTTGTTAAGTTCATAGGTTACATGGATGAACAGGTAGAGTGATTGGTGGTCATGAGCACAGAAGCTGGAGTAAGAGCCAGACTGTAGCCGATGACTATTAATGCAATAAATAGAAAGGTAGAGATCCATGTGATGTGCTATGAAGGCTGGGGCATCCTTAGCTGAATTTGGATGCTTTAAGTAGGCTTCATGAAAACAAACATTCATTCATGAAAACTAGGAGTTAGCCAAACAAAGAAAGTTGACATAGATTTTCCCAAATAAAGGAACAGCATCAACTAGAAAGCAGGCAGAACTACCATCAGTTTGCTAGTCCTAGAGTGTAACACAAGAGTTCTCTGCAGAGTGACCAGGAAGGTAGTCACAGAATGAGCATGTGGCCCTGGCCAGTTTGGCTCAGCAGTTAGGGCATCGGCCTGCAGACCAAAGAGTTGCAGGTTCAATTCCGGGTCAAGGGCACGTACCTGGGTTGCGGGTCCAATCCTGGCCCTGGTCAGGTTCATGCGGGAGACGACCAATCCATGTATCTCTCTCACATCCTCCCTCCCTCCTTTCCACTCTATCTAAAAAAAAAAAAAAATCAGTGAAAAAATATCTCTGGGTGAGGATTAACAAAACAAAACAAAAGAATGAGCATATGTCTCAGAAGGAGCTTGTGTTAAATGAAAGCATCTGGACTTGATTCTGCACGTTACGAGAGAGACCGCGAAGCGGTTGAAACTGAGAACTGATCTACCTCCACAAATTCTGCTCCTTTTTACCTATATCTTGGAATGGTTAGTTTGGGTACATCTCTGCCTCTCATTTGCTGTTTACATTGGCACACGAAGAGTTTTTTTTTTTTATGGAAAAGTACATATATATTATATGAGATCATTGCCAGAAATGAAACCACTCTGAGAACATTTTGCAGACACTGTGGAGTCCTTCAAAGCACAGACGTTTACATTGAGACCCAGATTCCTAAACATGAACCTCGTTCTGAGTGTTCGCGATGATTCCATCACTGGCAGACACAGAGCTCATTTACTGAGGCTTACATTGTAGTGACAGGGGCTTAACAGGGCACGAGAGGCTTTATTTACATGTCTCCCTGAAAGGCTGGTAGAATTATGCAGATCTGTTCCTGACGCGGCTGATTCCCTGCCTAATTATTTCCCACGTACTCATTTGCATGTTTTGATTCATTTTCTTCCCGTGTTCTCTGACTTCAAAGTGTTTGGAGGCCCCTCCCACTGTTGTGCTATTTCTCCTGGACTGGATTAGAAAATTGGCAGCTCAACACCTTGACACATCCGAGTAATAGTAATAGCTAACAACACAACAGCTGCAGTCACCAGAGCTTGAACTAGCAATGGTATGGCTTACATATGACTTACATAAACGATCTCACTGAATTTTTTTTTTTAATTTTAGTTTTTCTTTATTGACTTTTTTAGAGAGGAAGGGAGAGGGAGACAGAGCTAGAAACATCGATGAGAGAGAACATGGATTGGCCGCCTCCTGCATGCCCTCCACTAGGGATCGGGCCCACAACCTGGGCATGTGCCCTGAGTGGGAATCGAACCAGCGACCTCTTAGTGCGTGGATTGACGCTCAACCACTGAGCCACACCAGCCGGGCCGATCTCATTTAATTTTTATACCTATCTTATGAGGCTGTCATTCACGTTATCTCTGATTTGCAGAGGAGAAGACTGTCTTTATTCCGACTGAAGACGTTTTTGCAGATCAGCAGCCAGTAAGTGGAACCGCCGCTCATCCCCATCTCTGACTTTAGAACCTGTTTTGTTCGCCCCACCCTGTGTCTGCCCTGCAATCCAGAGCTTCCGACATTCACCGATTCATTCGTCAAGCAGTAACGCAGAGCCTGCCCACTGCGGAGACCCTGTGTTAGGGACTGCAAAGGATACAGAGGGATAACACCTGCAGTCCGCTCTCAGGAAACATACAGGTCAGAATACAAACAAGTAGCATAGAAGAGAGAAGCACCATGTAAAATACATGTTGCCTGAGTTGCAAGGAAGAGGAGATGCCCTGCTGGACGACGGGAAGGGCCCCTGGATGCGCTGCCTCCCTAATACTCAGAGACAAGCCAACGGAAACGCAATGAAGTCGCCTTGCACACTGACGAGTTCAGCAGAAACGTAAAAGCCTGCTTCCATTAAATGTGGAAGAAGATTTAGAACAAAAAGAGTTGTGTAGAATCGATGTTTTGAAATCTAGAATAATCAAAGGTACGCCTACCCTCGGGGACAATTCCTCTCCTAGGACATCCCTGAGAGATACTCTTGCAAAACTATACCAGGAGAGACATACAGTGTGTTCATAGAAGCATTATTTGCAATAAACCCCAAATTGGACAATATAAATGCCCATCGATAACAGGCCTGATAAATACAATTGTGATGTACCCATGCAACGAGATGCTTTATAGTAATTAAAATGAATGCACCGCAGCTCTGTGCTGTAACATTGGTGCATCTCACAAACAATATGAATGAAAGAAGCAGGGCACCAAATGACATATTCAAAATGATTCCAGTTATATAAAATTTAGAAGTGGCAGATAAAACTATTTTTTAAGGAGGCACACGTACATCGGAACTGTACGTGAGAGCATGAGACTGGTTCTCACAATGGTCAGACCACTGATGGTCTCTGTCACGGTCACGAGGATGTGACAAGGGTTCCTATGCAGCGCATGACGTTCTGTCTCTTCAGATAGGCGGCAGACACAGGAGTGGTCTCCAGTTAGTCTTCAGGCTTTACAATTATCTTTTAAATTGTCTGCATGTTACAAATATGCTATGCGCAAGGGACATTTCAAACACCTACAATTTTTTTAAAGCCAGAACTAACTAACAAAGACTCTGCAATGGGAATGTTATTTATGTAAGCATCAGAAAACGGGGCTTTGAAATGACAGAGAAGGGCAGGAAGGACAAAGGAGCTGTACAGCCTATGACTACTCATTTAGGCTCTGGTTGTTATAAACTATGGGACCCATAATCCGAATTATTGTGTAAGTAAAACCCCTAAATAACAGGCTTGTTTTGGAGCTCGGTGGAGAGGCAGCGCCAGCGTGAACATGAGCCGCTCTGAACAACAGTCCTTGGAAACGATTCTGGATAAACGAAGCCTGCGATGAAATCCACAAAAGCAGGTGATTTTGTAAAAATATCTGCCTATGGTAGAAAGGTCTAAAAATGAGCCTGTGATGCCCACTTAACAGAGACCGTATTGGAAGATGTGATGGATGTGAGTCCATCTGGAGGTCGTCAGCCCTACAACGTATCAACAATTTCAAAGCACATCTTATGCCGGTGTTCGTGCCGTGAGCGCAGAGGCAGTGCGGCAGCATCACCGGGACTAGGCCAATATCACGATACAGAGAGTACAGGCCTTTTCTTAAGGAAACACCCCCAATAAGGCCAATAGAGGAAAACAAAGAAAGTTCAGAGCTTTAAAATTTAGACACAGAAATGGTGGGAAATACATGTTGCTCCAGCGGGAACCCAAATTCTTAAGCTCCCGTGCTGCAAAAGACCCAGGGAAAAAAAGCAACCCAGAGCTCACAGATCTTAGAAGCATTCAAGGCTTAGGGCAAAAGCAGTGGTAGGAAGTGGCATTCACTGAAGAAAGCCCACAACACATGCAGGTACTTGAATCAAACACAGAAAATGAGCAATGCAGGTATGTCTCCTGAATTCAGCCTTCGGGCCACCAGACTGTGACTCTTTTTTTTTTTATTAATTTATTTATTTTTGTTACAGATGTTTCTCCTCCCCCACCCTCGACACCCTCCTCCCGATCCCCCCCACCCCCACCACCAAGCTTTGTTGTCTATGTCAGCTGGTTACAAATACATGCATATAAGTTCGTTGGTTTATCTCATCCCTTCCCCTGCCCCCCTCCTCAGAGGTTTGTGAGTCTGAACCGTACTCCTATCAGACTGTGACTCTTGCTGGTCATCACCTAATGTTCCTGCTGTCACCTACCCAGGAAAGGGGTTTCCATCCTCATCATCCCGTCCTCTCTCAATGATCATAGCACGTTATCCGTCTCGGTATTACGTTGTCAGCTGAGAGTCATAGGAAATGAGAGCAGGTAGAGTGTTTTGTTTTGTTTTTTTTCTATCCCTGAGTTTGGTGGAATTTTGACTTTGCATTTTAAAAGCATCCACTCATTTCAAAGGCTCACAAATCCAAATTAACATACAAGTGTGGAGAGTTAAATCCCATGAAATAAATAAGGTCATTTTATTCAGCATATTCTTGACATTTTAATGAAGCATATTAACGAAAATTATGTTCCAAAGTCATTACACGGAGCTTTTATTCTCTGTTACGCTAGAACATCACTGGATCTGAAGGAAAACTCCTAATAAAATTATGTTATGGTAATATTATTGATAATGACATAATTGCAGTGACATTAATGGCAATATAAGGGGCTTCATTCTCAAATACTCCTCTGTGGTCGAGCAAGTTGAGCGTAAACAGGAAGGCATCATTTGTAACCCGTGAGCAATTCTCTGCCTAATTTTTCATACTGGAATTTGCAGTAAAAGTGACAATATTGAGACCCATACTCAACTTGGCCAAAGGAAAGCTGCACTTTCCTTATTATCTATCACTGAAACTATCTATTTCAGGACATGTGAATTTCCTGTTGTGATAACAATTTTGATAATACAGTGAAAATATTAAAGTATTCTAAACTTGGACCCACTTTAGAGGAGTTAATGCTGCCTTTCAATATCAATGTCCCCCAACTATCCCATCATCATCATCAATTGTCCTCCCCCTCATATCATCATTATGTAGATCACCTAAAGGCGGCAGATTTAATGACTGTAATTGAAGACAGTCTAAACTATGAAGCACCTGATCTCCTCCTACTACTGAACCAATTAAGTCAGATGACTGGTTTTATTTCTAAGGAGAGTCTCCACTGAAACCTAAGGTAGAAGAAGCATTTTTTTTTGCTTCCCTACTTACCAGCTGAAGGGCTTGAATTCTCTGAAGCTTCCTTGAAGGATCTGTAAGTTGGGAAGTCCTAATAGAAGAAGAATAGAATAATGAAAGACTTAAGGAACTGACCTGGGGAAGAATGGCTGGTGACATGGACAAATGAATTCGCCTTTTCCAAGGTTGTGCATTCAGTTGGTCAGGGTTAGATCTAGTCTTTCCAAAGTCCTGGAGCTGATCAAGTATAATTCACACTAGCAAAACTTGCAAGGCCTGGAACCTTGGAGATAATTCATGACACATTTATATTAAGGAAGGGAAACAGTTCCCTAGGCATAAGATAACCTCCCCAGAGTCCCTGTCACCAGTGTCAATGGCACGGGTCATGCTGCTTAAATGGAGAGGTGCACCGTATGGCGATCAACGCTTGCCATGAGTTTCCTCAGCTTATTACTGCCGAGTAGTACCCAGAACCTACGTGGCTATTATGCTTTCTAACATGAATAGTCAGTCGGAACAGCTATCTCTCCTTTGATGGACATCTTCTGGCTACACGAAGACTAAACCAAAGCTTTGTAATGACTACTTTTCTACACTTGGTCAATCTCAGCTCTTAGGGTGTCGCTCTGGTACTCTTTTTAAAAAGAAGAATGTATTGCGCCCTTTCTAAATATATAAACAACTTCCAAAATATACTGAAACGGAGAGAATAGTAATAATGAACCTTTATGTACCTATCACACAGCACAATCAATCATCAACCTATTACAGCTAATCTCGTTCATCTCTAATTCCCTCCAGAGGGCACATCTGGTGACTGCCAGACCCAGGAATCGAGCGAGTCTTATCTGTGCCAGAGCCTCTGATCTGCTCTGGGTGCCCCATGGAAGCTGGTGGAGTGAGGAGCCATGGGAATGGCCGCATCAGCCACAGCACTGCCGTAAAATAGATGGCACACTGAAAGTGGGTAATTTGGAAGAAGGTTAATAAAACAGCTATTTACAAAGGATTAATGAAGTTCCAGGAGTCAGTAAAATCAGGAGAAGTATTACTAATCGTATGCCTGAACAGGCCGAGGGGATGGTTGGCTACAGGAACCCAGGTGAGAAATGGTTGTGTGAACAGAATTGCCTGGTAGGCCCTTCGGTATGGGGTGCGGTCAGCATGCGTGAGCCGCAGAGGGCGGCCAGGGCTAGCTCACACTTTCTGCCTCTGTTTTCTCGCTTCTCAGCTGGCCAAGTGTAATCAAATGCCAGAGGTCAGGGTGAAAAGGGTGGGTTTGGAGTGAGCAAACGTTTCAGACCCAGCACGCTTGTCCCTCTAGACCCAGGAAAGATACGGTGTATTATTTTGTCACAAGGACCTTATTCTTATTAGAAATGTAGGAACCTTGGTGAAGAACAAAACAATGACATTTATCTTTTATTACAAAAGCCTGCATTGCTTATTACATTAGTAATGCAGATACAAGTTTTTCAAGAATTTCTAATAACCATTAAATCAAAATCTGAGTCAGAGAGCTTACAAACATGTTTGCACACAATACTTAACGCAGCAGGTAAGTTTCTACAGAGTATGCAACACATTATACATACTTAATGCATGTTTGTGGAATACATGTTGATATAGAAAAGCCCAGTTGTGTTTGAAAGACCATGTCTGTGAAATGAGGGAGGAACAGACGCAGAATGTAACAGCCCCATTCCTTTCTGATTTCATCACTGAGCGGTGGTAAATGTCCAGTGGTCACATCCCTAGCTGTGCATCAGAATTCCTGGGGGACTTTAAGAAATGAAGATGTTTAAATCCATCTGGGGCCACACCTACTCATTCGGAATCGCCAGAGAGAGGACCTGGCTCAGGCATTTCTTAAAGCCTCAGAGGTATTATCAAGCGTAACTAGGGCGAGGAAGTCCTGATTTGTCTTGAACTTTTTGATAAAGAATACATGATGTAGCCCGGCCAGTGTGGCTCAGTGGTTGAGCATCGACCCATGCACCAATAGGTTGCCGGTTTGATTCCCAGTCAAGGCACATGCCCAGGTTGTGGGGCCCGATCCCCAGTGGGGGGCATGCAGGAGGTGGCCAATCGATGTTTCTATCTCTCTCTCTCTCTCTCTCTCTCCCTTCCTCTCTCTCTAAAATCAATAAAGAAAAAAATTTTTTAGAAAAAGAATACATGATGTATATAGAAGTTTGAACTTGGAATGAGGAAAGAGGAAATCCAAGATGACTTTGTTGGAATGCGATCCCCTTAAAGGCAGACGTCCATGCCTCTTTCCTTCACTGGTGTATTCTGAACGCTTACAACAGTGCCTGCCGTAGTGTAGCAGGTATTTGATAATAATCTGGAAGGTGAATGCATGATTTAATTGCAAAATGAGATAATGCCTACAAAGAATTTAGCACGGTGAGCACCAAATGAAGGCATGATCACAATTAATCTATTTTATTTTTCTAATTAATTGATTACACATCTGTCCGAATTTATTAGCAAATTATCCAGGCTCTCCCTTTTCTTATTTCTCCATCTAGTGATGTATCCAAACACTAGGCAAGCAGAGAGGAATAAAGAATAATATAGACTGCCATTAATTCTCACTATTATACTGTCACTTGGGAAGATAGCATGTATATTGATTGTCCATTTCTGAGTAAAGTGCTTGCTAATCCAAATCTGTGCACTGTCCATAAAGATTTTTCTTAGGCATTTCTTGTATTGCATATCCCTATGCCTTTCTATGCTTTAAATATGCCAGGTCATAAGGAGCATTAATGCTTCATTTTTTAAAAACATATTTTTTATTCATTTTAAAGACAGACAGAGAGAGAGAGAGAGAGAGAGAGAGAGAGAGAGAGAAACATCAATGTGAGAGAGAAACAAAGAGCAAATGTTGATGAGGATGTGGAGAAAAGGGAACCCTTGTGCTCTGTTGGTGGGAATGCAGACTGGTGTAGACACTATGGAAACCAGTAGGGCATTTCCTCAAAAACTTAAAAATGTAACTGCCTTTTGACCCTGTGATCCTACTTCTGGGAAAATATCCTAAGAAACCCCAAACCCTAATTCAAAAGAATACATGCCCCTCTATGTTCATTGCAGTGTTATTTACGATAGCCAAGATCTGGAAACAGCCCAGGTGCTCATCACTTGGACAAAAAAGCTCCGGTACAATTACACAACAGAATACTATTCAGCTGTGAAAAAGAAGGAACTCTTACCTTTTACAAAAGCATAGATGGACCTGAAGATTATTATGCTAAGTGGAATAAGCCAGTCAGAGAAAGAAAAATACCATATGATCTCACTTATATGTGGAATCTAATGAACAAGATAAACTAACAAACAAAATAAAAACAGAGGCATAGATACAAGGAACAGACTGACAACTGTCAGACGGGTAGGGGTGGGGGCACTGGATGAAAGAAGATAAAGGAATTGGTCAAAAAAACCTATATAGACACAGACACAGACACAGACACAGACACTGCATAGACACAGACAACCGTGTAATGACAGCCAGCGGGAAAGGTGTTGGGGGTAAAGGGGAGGAAATGGGGACAGAAAGAGACTTTGCTTTGGGCGCTGGATGCAGTGTGCAGATGATGTTTTCTTGAGTTGTACACTTGAAACCTGTATGGTTTTACAAACCAATGTCACCCCATTGAATTCAATTAAAAATATAAAAATAAATGAAGGGTAAATTGTATGCTATGTGAATTATATCTCGACAAAAATGTATTTTTAGTGCATGGGTCAATGCTCAACCACTGAACCACAACAGCTGGGACAAGAAAATATTTTTTTTAAAAAAGGATTTTCTGGTAAGTAAGCCTGGAAGCAATCATTACTGAAACACATTGATATAATAAAAGTTCTGAAAAATTCTACAGTGAAATATAAACAATTAAAGTATCATTCAACTTATTTGCTCATGGATAGACATTTGTTTGTTTTGCCGTAGTGTCCACTTAAATCCTTGTTTCTCCTTAACAGTTTTTTAAACACCAATTTTGCAAGTCCACATAGTTGACAAGAGCTTATTTAATCTTCGCAACAGTTCTTCATGGAAGAAGTTATTCCTCTTTTAGCAAATGAAATCACTGAAACTCAGAGAGGTTAATAAATTTGTTCAAGATATCACAGATAGTAATGAATGAAGATAAGGTGTTAACTCATGTCCCCTTTCCATCTACGTGATGGAATACTAAGCAGACATTAATAATATGAGGCAATTTTATATTTATTGATGTGGCGAGAGAGCTACAGTAAATTCTGGGGGGGAATCAGGCAATCATATTGCTCATGTAGTATATAATTTGTAAAAAGGATATATTTACATTTGCAAATGTCTCTGTGTGTTTGTGTGTGTGTAAGAATATACACAGAAAATGGTAGTGTTGCCCGGCCAGTGTGGCTCCGTGGATTGAGCCTCATCCCATGAACTGAGAGGTCTCTGTTTGATTCCTGGTCAGGGCACATGCCTGGGTTGCGGGCTCCATCCCCAGTAGGGGCCATGCAGGAGGCAGTCTATAGATGTATCTCTCTCACATTGATATTTCTAACTCTTTCTCTCTCTAAAAAAATCAATAAAAACATATTTTAAAAAAAATGGTAGGGTTACAGACCAATACAAAATGTATTTTCAATTTATGAACGTATTATAATTTTTCAACAAAACACATACACTAGTTGTAAACAAAAAATGAGGATAAACAATTTTATTTTCCTACTTCCTACCCCTCTTCCTACTCCCTAATAGGACAAAAAGCATCTTGAAAATGTTTTATGTGATAGAGATGTAGCTAACGAACCCAAATGTTCTTTTGTAAGAATACGGTAATTTGGAATTTTCAATTTAGTATACTAGATTGACCCTGACTTTCATATTTTTGTTATTAACCTTGAAATTCTGCTTTTACCACCACAGATATAACACAAATCTGGACTATTTGCTTTCTTTTTGGAGTTGATCAGTTGCTGAAATCTAAAAAGCACACAGAAAATTAGAGGCTTGAAGGCCATGAGAGATGAAGTCAAGCCTCCTTATTTATTTAATTTTTTAATTTTTTTCTTTATTGTTTATTAGAGAGAGAAGAAAGAAGAGGGAGATAGAGAGAGAAACATTGATGAGAAAGAACATCAATTGGCCCCCTCCTGCACGTCTCCCACTGGGGATCGGGCCCACAACCTGGGCATGTGCCCTGACCAGGAATCGAACTGGCAACCTCTTGATTCATGGGTTGACGCTCAACCACTGAGCGTGGGCAAGCCTCTTCATTTCAGAGAGTAAGAAACAGAAGTGCAGAGGGGTTAAGTAAGGTGTCCAAGTTCACACCGTTTGTTTGTTGGTGAGAGTGAAGGCTAATCTTTACCTCCCTCAATTCACAGACCAACCCTCTTTCCGCTAAATGACATTATGTCCCTGAGAAAATTGGATTCCCTGCCTGGTTCCACACTGATTAAAAATACTCATACTTCCCCTTTGCATGGGAAACACCTGTCAGATGGTACCTGGCAGATATCTCAAGACAAAAACGTTCAGAGCTGCAAGAATAGCTGTCTTAAGTTGTCCCTCTGTCCCAATAAACAGCAGAAGAAATGCTCTCAATATTGGCTCTGTGGCAGAGCATGCCGTCTCAGGTACTGTCACATTGTGCCTGCCAAGGAGAGATTGCCGGGCCCCCTTTCCAGTCCTGGGCAGTGGCTGATAGGCTTTGAAGCTGTGTGACATAGAATCCCGCTGTAAGTTGTTGCCCTGGGGATTGTCCTCCGTGTATTTCTGTGATCGGTTTTATCGTTCATCAGGGAAATGCAGGGAGCTCAGGAAAGCTAAACAATGTAATACCTAGGAGTTCAGGGATTTTACTTTTCACATTATAGAAGTCAAGGTTCAGGTTCAATTAAAGAAACTGAACTGGGGAGGGGGGCGTGGAGAAGAGAGAGAGAGAGAATTTTATTTTTTAAAGAACCTGATTTTTTGGAACTGATCTTACATTCATTGCTAAGCCTTAGTGGTATTACAAACTGATCTGATGCTTACAATGAAATCATGTTGTTCTCTTGTGGGACATAAACAATCTCACAGAACATCTCAAATAAGGTCACTGTGCAACACAAAATCCTAAACATGTCCCTGTCATTAAGTGAGTGACTACTGTTCCTTTACTATATGCCTTCCTTATGTATAGGCTCATTTTAAATATTCAATCATAGAATTGCCTCTGCTTCCCAATAATCTCCAGTTCATCGTGAACCTCTGCTTCCTTATACCCTGCCCAAAATTACTCAAGTAAAGTCCAAATCTTTTAATAGGTCTAATATTCTCTTACTGAGATACCCTATATTCTCCATGTGCCCTTCATGATAATGAGCAATAGACACAACTTCTCCAACGTCAGGTGTTCCTACACTCTTTGGCTGAAGATCACTGACTATATATTCCCTCCCACTCTCACACTTTCTCATAGATAGATAGATAGATAGATAGATAGATAGATAGATAGATAGATAGATAGACAGATAGATAGATAGATAGATAATAGATTTTTTTTACAGGGATTTGACCTTGCACAATTGTGAAAGCTGGTTTAACAGTCTCTGTAATGCTGTTATCTGCCCATCAGATGTCAGATCTTGAAGTGCCCAGGGCAGGTAGTTGGGGAAGAAAGATGAATAGGAACTGGCTGAGAGCAAGAACAGGCTGGATCATTGGAGACAGCAATATGAACTCATGTTTAGCTTAATACAGATACAGATGGTTACAGATAGAAATATTCATAGATATGTCTATATACACTCATTAGTATATATACAAGTATCTTCTGGCCAAATCATCTGAGGGCCCAGAAGCAAAAACACCCCCATAACAATGGGGACACCTAGTGTCCAGATCTTGGTTTCTAATACCATTTTCTGATCAGAGGAACCAGGGCTCCTTGGGAGAAAGAGCTGATTCTGGGGCTGGAGGAAGAAACATATAATAGGGGCTGAAGCATTTTATAGTTAGTGCCAGAAAGCAAGAAAGTGCTAAAAAGATCCCTGTGTGGGGTTTTGTCTAAGGGATACAGGGGCCCTGAAAGAGTTACTAATAGCCTACACTGGAACAATCTGAACAACAAAATCAAGTAGTATTAGATTATCACCCAAAGCATAAAATAAATATTCATGAGTCCAGATTGATGCAAGTAAATGACTGAACAACAGAAATAAACAAATCAGGGAGAATAGACAAAGCGCTCATGCAGAAGAATTCCAAATACTAGATGAAGCTATTGTGCCCTTTGGGAGGTAGAGCAGAAAACAAAGGAACTTTATAATGGATACACCTGACAAATTCTAACTCAAGCCAGGTAATCAAAGCTAACGACTGTGATAAGTCATACTGATATCATGGACCTTTGACATCATGTGCTGAGAATGGAACTTTATCTCTGTGTTTTTCTTCCCTGAAACTCATCACTCCAGCACAGTCATGAGAAAAAAAGTCAGAAACACCCAATAGAAGGACGTTCTACACAGTACCTGACCAGCAATCCTCAAAACTGTCAAAGTTATCAAAACCCAGGGAAATCTGAGGCACTGTTACAACTGAGGAGCCCCGGTGGTTTTGACTGTTCAATGTATTGCAGTATTCCAGATGGGATCATGAAACCAAAAGAGAACGTGAGGGGAAAAGTGACGACATCTGAATATAGTATAGATTTCAGTCACTAACACAACATACCAATATGTCTATTAACTGTGAAAAGATGTACCATATTAATGGAAGACGTTGATAATGGGGAAAAGTGGGTGTGAGGTACATAGAAATCCTGACACTCTTTATAGTCATTTTGTAAATCTAAAATGGCTCTAAAATTGAATAAAAACAAACAGTTGGTGTCCACAAGCATGAGCCCATACAGATGAGATTTGTGTTAGTTCTTGGTGGCATGCATGTAGCTATTTGACCTTGATGGCATGCATGTAGCTATTTGACCTTGATGGCATGCATGTAGCTATTTGCCGTGGAGCTAAACACACACACTCAAGATTCAGAGAAGCTGAAGGAGGATCCTGAGGACAGTGGGGCAGTGGCAGCCCTTTTGTTGCTCTACGTCAATGAAGGGAGAGCCAGTAGACAACCGCCAGTCAGTGTGAGCTACACTATGGCTGCTGCTTCACTCTGCCACCCACCCCCAGTCTCACACAGAATGTCACCTGCTGTGGTGCACCCTAACCACAAGCACACCAGGAAGGAACTCTGGAGAACACAGGTTAGCAGAGCCAGGTTGACACATTGCAAAGCCACCGTATGTCCCATGTGTGTAACATCCTCACATTTGTTCAGTGGGGCGAAGAGGCCACATTACAAACGAAATGTGTCCCCAAGAAAGACAGGGCTGGCTTAAGTGCCCACTAAAGTAGTTATTCTAAATGTTCATCATTTCTTTGGAACAGATTTTAATAGAAGGGGGGCAGCCAGAGACTAGGTGAGTTTAAGAGTCCCTGGGAGAGAGGAGGAGGGAAGCAGGACACAAATAGAAAGTGGTCATGTCGAGACCCAGCACTAATCTAAAAAGAAAGAAAATTCTCCTCTCATGTATAAAGGTGTTTATTATAGCTTAATAGTGTCGATGTTCTTATTTGTTAGGGCTCTCACTCAAGTAGGACCATTCTATTTTAATAGTTAACGTAAAACTTAATAGTAATTGTGTTCTTTTCTAAGAGCAATTCACAAATAGGAATTCTTCTATTTGATTCCATCAAAACAGGTGTTAAATTTTAATTTTCCATCTTAACTCAAAAATATAACAACTGGCCTAAAGTCACTCTTCGCTGCCTTCTCAGTCATTGAGATTATAGGAGTTTGGGGCTTTGAAAGCTGTGGTCTTCTCAGACTAAGACTGATTGGTCAACTAGACAGTGCTGCTTTAATCACTCTATCCTCAGCAACTTGCAGAGTTTCCAGCACACAATAGGGCCCCATAATTATTGGTGGAATGAATCATTGAATAGTGTGGCTGAATCTGTAAACAAAGAAAAGTAGGATTACAGTAGCAGTACGTTTGCTTCAGAGTCAGACAACTCTACCGCTTGGGCCCCAGACAAATTATTGAACATCTACACTGAAAATACAGATGATCTATATTCTGATGACACACAGTTTTATACTTTTAGCCCAAACTACCTCTCTGAACTATAGCTCTGCACATCCAATTGCCTGTCTGACATCTCCATTTGGACATCTAGCGGACTTGGCAGACTCAGCGTGTCCCAAATTAAGCTCCAGATGAGCGTCTCTACAAAAACAGCTTTTTATGGGCTGTTTCACTTTCACTAATGCCAATTTCATTCTTCTAATTGCTTATGACAAATATTTGATGTCACCTTTAATTCCTCATTTTCTCTCCAAGTCTACAACAGGTTCATCACCGAATTTTGTCATCTCTATTTCCAAAATACGTATCAGCTGATCATTTCCCACCATCCGTACTGCTGTCGTCACTCTGATCTAAGCCGCTGTCTTCTCTCACTGTGATGAGGTCTTACCATATCCCTGTGTCTGCCATTGTTGTCCCTGAGGCCTGTTCTCAAAATAGCAGCGAAGTTTATCACCTTAAAAACATACGTCATGCCCTGGCCGGTTTTGCTCAGTGGTTAGAGCATTGCAGACCAAAGAGTCTCAGGTTCGATTCCAGTCAAGGGCACATGTCTTGGTTGTGGTTCGATCCCTGGCCCAGGTTGGGGTCTTTCCGGAGGCAACCAGTCACTGTGTCTCTCTCACATTGATGTCTCTCTCTCTCTCTCTCCCCATCCCTCCCTCCCTCTCTATCTGAAAATCAATGGCAAAATAACCTCTGATGAAGATTTAAAAAAACAACATAAGGCACAATTGTATTTCTATTCAGAGAAAGAGCCAAAAAGCCAAAATTCTTACTATGAGCTACAATGTCCTATAAAATCTGCCCCCCTTGTCCCTTTTTTTTACCTTTATCTCCTTATCTTCCACTTTGTCCCTTAACATTTATCTAATGTATCATCTGTAGATTGTATTGTGCTCACCACCCAAAGTCAAGTCTCCTTCCATCACCATTTATCCCCCCTGTATCCTCTTCCACTTCCCTCTACCCTGCTTTCCCTCTGGCAATCACCATACTATTGTCTGTGTCTATGAGTTCTGTGGGGTTTTTTTTGCTTAATCCCTTCACCTTTTCCACCCAGCCCCCCAAGCTCCCTCCCCTCTAAAAGGTGTCAATCTGCCCAGCTGGTGTGGCTCAGTGGTTGAGCATCAACCCATGCACCAAGAGATCACTGGTTCAATTCTCAGTCAGGGCACAAGCCCAGTTTGAGGGCCAAATCCCCAGTGGGGAGCATGCAGGAGGCGGCCAGTCGATGTTCTCTCTCATTGATGTATCTATCTCTCTCTCCCTGTCCCTTCCTCTCTCTCTCTCTCTAAAATCAATAAAGAAAAAAATTAAAAAAAATATAAAAGGTGTCAATCTGTTCTCTATGTGTCTGTTTCTCTTTTGCTTATCTTGCTCATTAGATTACACATATAAATGTAATCACGTGGTATTTGTCTTCTCTGACTGGCTTATTTCACTGAGCATAACACTCTCCAGGCCCATCATGCTGTCACAAAAGGTAAGATTTCCTTCTTTTTTAAAGCTATGTAGTATTCTATTGTGTACATGTACCACAGCTTTTTTATCCACTCATCTACTGATGAGCACTTGGGCTGCTTCCAAATATTGGCTATTGTAAATAATGCTGCAATGAACATAGGGGTGCATATATTCCTTTGAATTCATGTTTTGAGTTTATTCACTTATATTTCCAGAAGTAGAACCTCTGGGTCATAATGCAGTTCCATTGTTAATTTTTTGAGGTAACTCCATACTGCTTTCCACAGTGGCTATACCCATCTGCATTCCCACCAACAGTGCATGAGGGTCCCCCTTTCTCCACATCCTTGCCAACACTTGTTGCTTGTTGATTTATTGATGATAGCCATTCTGACAGGTGTTGGGTGATAGCTCATTGTGGTTTTAATTTGCATTTTTCTGGTGATTAGTGACATTGAGCATCTTTTCATTTGTCTTGTGTGTATGTATATTGAGTTGTATAAGTTCTTTTATAAATTTTTTATATTAACCCCAATCAGATGTATTGCTGGCAAATATGTTCTTCCATTCAGTGGGTTGTCTTTTAATTTTGTTGATGGTTTCCTGAATTTAGTTTGGTTTTTGTTTTGTTTTTTCAATTTGCTTCAGACCCTGGAGGGACTTCTAAAACGCAATTTTAAAATTATTCTGAGTTTCAGAAACAACAGTTGCAAAACACTATTTGGTTGGATAAATACTCAATCGTATAAACTCTAATAATTTTTAAAATAATTTAGCTCTATTACTTCAGTCATGTTTTATACAACAGACACCATAATATATTCTGATTCATATTTGAATAGTACCATGAGCAGCTAGCAATAAATAAGATTTAAATTTAGGTAATGTATTTGTTTTCTTTCTGAAATTTTTAAAGATGGGAGCAAAATGGAAGTTTTTTGTTGCTACTGTTGTTTTTGCTATTTATTTGTGTTTTTTTTTTTCTAATTTCTCTTTTGTCTCCAGGCTTCAGAACATCAAAGAAACCTGACACCAGTTTCTCCTGCTGTATAACGAGGAGTTTAGGAAATGAAATCTCTTTATACATTTACCATTGATTTATTTAAAATCAAGACAAGAATTTATGCCTCTATGCCTCATGGTACTATTCCAAACTTTGAGAAATAGTGGAAAATTTCAATTAATATGATATAAAGAAAGCTCCCTCCATCACTGGCCCATTGATGATGGTCCACCATCACGTGTCTCACCCAAGAGCAGTCTTTTGGGTAGAGAATTCACGTTCTTGTTTTGGTGTCTTCCTGGGCAGGTGATTGTTCCTTTATTTAGAGCAACACAAAGGGCTCGGTTTCTTTTCAATGACCTTCAAAAACCCAGAGACCTTGAGTTACAAGGGATTTTGCCCACATCCTCTTTCTTTCTCTTATTTCATCAAGCTTCCCACATTCAGAAGCCCCACGTCAAAAATAGATGGGAGTGTTCCTGAAAGTCCCTCCCTGCAGAGTCTGCATGTCAAAATATTTTGTTTATGGCCCATCTCTCCCCGTGGATGGAAGTTCCAGGAGCACAGGAGTTTTAAATTATGTTTCCTTGATGTATCCATCATTTCTAGAGCAGTGAATATAGACTGAATAAATAAATGGTTTCCTCTACATAACATGTAGGATCATGTCATTTGAATATCTATCATTTTGTTCATGTCAAACATGAGGGAAATCCAAGAAATGTCCTTGATTTGCAGGTTTGGAAAAACCTTCCATTGGTCATGTATGACCCAAAATGTCAAAGCCTTGCAGGAAAAAAAAATAAAGAAAAATGTAAAAAAAAAAATAATGATGATCATGGGGTTTATACAATGTCTTATAGTTATAATAGTCTATTTTAAGCTGATGACAATGTAACTTCAGTTGCATACAAAAATGTCATATTTCATTATGTTATTGATGTCACAATTTACATCTAATTATTTTGTATATCCATTTATAACTTATTTATAGTTATTTATATAATTTATTTATAGTTATTTTCAATACTTTTCTTTTAACTTTCATATTAGAATTAAAATGTATTTACCCACTACCATTCCGCTAACACAGTATTCTGTATTTGTCTATTTATTTACTTTACTGATGACTTTTGTACATTTTTGTGCTGTCATTGAGATCAGGGCTCTGGGCTACTGAGCGCTCACTGCTACCACAGGACAGTGTGACCAGTAACAGGGTTACCACTACCTCTTTCTCACCAAGGGGATAGAAAAGTAGCCAGAATGGTGCATTTGATCATGAAGAGCACAACATATAGTTCCTAGACCTTAACAGGAAGAGCTGGGGTTCCTGGACACTGAGAAGAATCTGCACATGCACCGACAGCACAATTTGATTACAAATACTTGCCAACCTCTTCTTTACCCATTATTCTAAATCTTCATCAGCTGATCACAATACTTCCTGTGGTCCGATGAGTTTCGTAATACAATCTTCAATAAAATTGCTTACGTAGACAAGGACTGACAGAAGACTATATTGTCCAGGGTCTGCACATCCTAGGATTTTCCCTGCATATATTATCCGCAAATTATAATCATGATATACAAGTAATTGTGTCTCCTGCTACACCATAAATATTTATTTTATGATGCAGAGGGTTCATAGTGATTTTTATAATTGCTTTATAATTACAAAGGAAGTGGATGTACCCCAGTTTGTATACGAATCCCCATGAGGTCAGCACTTTATTTGGTCGTAAATCCATTTCTGTTTGATCTTTTGGCTTTCCCTCCCTCATTAACTTGGTTTTGCCTTTAAAGTTGTTTTCTCCCCCATTTGTCTTTTGATTTTCCCTACCTCTGTTTTAATGTATTTTCCCTTGTAATTTTTGTTTCTCCATTAATGACTTTGCTCTTTATAATTGTTATGTTGGTTCAGACTTTGGCTTTACTGTCTAGTACACAGAAACTTCTCTTGACCTCACATCTGGGCAGACTGGTCAGGCATCCTGCAGGAAAACAGTCTTTCTCTTAGACATTCATCTGGATTTTCTTTTATTTGTTTATTTTTTGTTAATCCTCACTCGAGGATATTTCCTATTGATTTTTAGATAAAGTGGAAGGGAGGGAGGGGGATAAAGAGAGAGAGAAGCATAGATGTGAGAGAGACACATCGATTGGTTGCCTCCCTCAGGACCCCGACCAGGGCCAGGGATCGAACCTGCCACCCAGGTATGTGTCTTTGACCAGGAATCGAACCTGAGACCCTTCGGTCCATGGGCCAATGCTCTGACTGCTAAGCCAAACCAGCAGGGCCTTTTTTTTCCTTCCTGATTTAAATACCAATTTGCATTGGTTCCACCTTTGCCAGATTTATAACTTCTAAAATATTAATTATTGACTATTGTGTGATCTGTAATTTACGCTACTGGTGAAATGATCATTTCTTGCCCTTAACTCACTGATATCCAAGAAAGCCCTTCTAAGCCTTGGCTACAGAAATTTCTCATTCACTTTTAAAACTCACGCTCAGATATCATTCCTATAAAGTTTTCCCTGTCCTTACTCTCAGGCAAAATTATTCCCTCAATGGTCTAAAGCTTCTGGTTTATAAAGACCTCTTATTGGGTGTCTCTGATTCACTCTCTGGACTGAGCTTCTGAGGCTAGGAGGCCGGTCTCACAGGTTGGTATATAGCTCTAACATTAGCACAGCTAATAATCTGATCAATGGATGTCTCCCTCCACAGCTGTTCCTCAGAAGAAAAAAAAAATTCAAATCAATTTCCATCTAGTTGTTTTCTTTTTCATTTTCTTTTTTTAATTTTAATTTTAAGAAATTTTAATCACCCACAAAATACACAAACCAATGACACAACCATTCATGCATCTACCTCTGAGATGAAAAAGGTTTTAATAGTTTGCACTATTTGTTTTTCACATCTCCCTATTTGAAAAGAAATGAAACATAAAAAATATGAGCAAACTTTTATTCCTCCTCTCATCCATGTCCAGGGCTAACAGACTGGTATGTACCATGCTCATGCATGCATTTGGACATTTAAAGTATAGATATGGATCGATAAACAATATATATTGCTGTGGTGTATGTCTAAAAATATCTCAAAATTATGTTGCAAAGAAAAAAAGTGAACATTTTTACCAACACCTTCCCATTTCAAACCTGCATTTTAACATGTATGGACCAGAAAAACAAAAAACCCTTCACTCCTCTAATCTTACTGGTTACATCCAAGCTTCTGATATCATAAATAATTGTTTTATTTATTTTGTGTATTAGTCAGGGTTCTCAGAAAAACAGAACCTGTAAGATGTACGTATGTGCATGTGTGCATGTGTGTAAAGAGATTTATTATAAGAAACTATCTGGTGTGAGTAGGCTGGCAAGCCAAAATGTGCAGAGTGAGCTGGCAGATTGAAGACCTGAAGAGCACAGATTCCAGTTGGTGTCTGAAGGTTGTCTACTGGAGAACCAGAAAGAGTAGATGTTGCAGATGAAACCTGAAGGCAAGAGCTAAAGAATCTTCTCTTCCTTGGGAGAAAGCCAACCTTTTGTTCTATTCGGGCCTTCAACTGATTGGATGAGGCCCACCTATATTCCAGAGGGCATCTACTTTACTCAACATCCACTGATTGAAAATAATTTCACCAAAATAATTTCACCCTCAATAATTTCACCTAAAAACACCCTCAATAATGTTTGACAAATATCTGGTCACTCCATGGCCCAGACCAGTTGACATATCAATGAACCAACTCACTTCCCTAAATCTGTTTACTTAGTTTTAGGTAACAGTCTTTGAACAACACAGCTCTGCGTTCAGGAGGGAGGTACCCTAGCTGAAACATAGTTCCTCTACCATTTCTTTTAGAAGATAGCCATAGCCTCATATTTGATCACTTACCCTTAATCATAGGCATGACGCCTGCCCCTCCCCAATCTCATCTCTTTCCATGCACATTATGTGTTATGACCAACTCCAAGCTGATATGCCTTTTTTTCATTTAACTAATAGGCAGGACTAAAACGAAATCCTTCCCATGAACTAATTACCCTGCCTCAGATTGGTCTTTGTTTCTCGTGTGAATGTTCCTCCTGGTTCTTTTCTCTCCATGCCCCTTAAGCCAAAGCCCTCGCCTTCTCCAGCCTTGTAATCTATGCTATTCATTCCTAATTGAAGTCATGCTTAACCCAGTTTGTGAGATTTTAATTAATCCTTCAAGCCTTCCTTCAAGCAAATGTTTCTACTTGAAGTCTTACTTCACTTATGTTTGTAAAATTTTAATTAGTTCTCCGAGGCTGCTGCTTTTGAACTTTCTCTCTGACTCCACCACCTCTGCAACCATTTCTCACAGATTCTCCCATGCCCTCCATTGCAAGACGCCACGCGGGCTAATCACAAATTTTATTTTTCATGTGGGGGGAGTGGACAGGAATGAATGAAATGTACACATTTTCTGTTATAAAATAAACTAACTGCCATAACAATGTATGTATTTATATACTTCCATAGCACTTCTTTTTCAACATCGTAATCAAAATTGAATTAAAGAAATCGTCTCCTTAGCCAGAGTCCAAAGAGTCTTCTGATTCTCTCCTAGCCACTGGCAGTGAGCATAACATCTTAGTAACAAGCTGATCTTCACAACCTGCCCTCGTGTAGATTGGAACTTCCTTCCTCGGGTCTCCTTCTGTGCATAGTGTATTCATGTTTGATTTCAGTGTGCACACAATATACCTACAGTAAATCGTTCTGGAAACTTTAGTTCTTTTCCTATGCTCTAAAATTGTTTCATCATTAACATCAACAGTTCCTGGAAGTCTTGTTAGGAATGCATCAATGATGCTATATATAGGGTGATATTTAGGAATAGAATGTTTCAATTTTGTTTTCTGGTTTCTGATTCAATCAAATGTCTTGAATAATTGTGTTCAATCATGGTTTCCTTAAATTGGCCATTTAATCTAGCTGTCTAAATTCATTGGTGTAAAATCATGTAAGTATTATCTTATAGTCTTATTGCCAGACAAGCACTTCATTTTATTATTCAAGTTGATTTTAATTTTCTTGCCTGCAATATTGTTTTCTTTATTCCCCTTTATGAATCCCTTCCTTCTATTTTCTTTCATGTTCTCTCTTTATCTTATTTTATTGAATACTTAGCTTACTTATTTTAATTTTTTTGTTTGCTAATATGGTAGGAAAAATTTGCAATCTGATTCTCTCTCTCTCTCTCTCTCTCTCTCTCTCTCTCTCTCTCTCTCCATCAGAATAGGACTGCTGAATCTAAAAATTAAATCAAGACTAACACGCATTCATAGAACTATAAAGAACAGATAGTAACGAGTTAATGAGGTTCATTACTATTCCAGTTGGGCTCAATTTGAGCAGATAAGAAATCAAAGACCCCATAATATAATAATGAGGTTCCACTGACTCTTAAGAGCTGAGTAGGTTTCACCTAATAAACAAAACATCATTTCCTCTGTATGGGTTTAAAAATACATTAATTAAAGCTCATCCTCATCTCTGTCTAACTCTAAAATGGGTACAATTGGGGATGACAAGCATCACTGCTCACCCCACAAAAGCTGGAGCACTCCTCTAGATTACAGGACACATGCAGAGGGAAGAAGAGCGCATGCAGAAACAACCACTTCATTAAAGGAGTGAAGTTATCCTGCAGGAGAGACATGGAGTTTGGTAGTGGAATAAGCCAGACAGAGAAAGACAAATACTATATGATCTCACTTACATGTGGACCCAAAAAACATTGTACTCATAGAAACAGAGAGTAGAAGGGTGGTAGCCAAGGGCTGGGGCGGGGACCTGGGGAGAGGTTGGTCAAAGGGTGCAGTCTTCCAGTTATCCGATGAGTAAGTTCTGAGGATCTAATATACAGCATGGTGACTGTGGTTAAGAATACTGGACTGTGTCCTTGAACATTGCTAGGAGAATAGATTTCACACAGACAACAAGGCAACTATGTAAGGTGATGGATGTGTTAACTGACCATATTGTGGTAATCATTTCACAGTATATCCGTGTATCAAATCATCATCTTGTACACCCGAAACTTGCACAATGTTTGCATCAATTAAGTCTCAATAAAACAGGGGAGGGGAGAGACTTTCAAAAAGGTTAGTTACTAAATAAGAGAGTGCCTGGGGTTTCACCCTCAGGGGCTAGGTAAGGAGTGGAGTTTACTGAAAGGGTATACACCCCAGTTTCAAAGAGCTTCTTTACTGAGGTTCAAGGAAAATCACCCTAGTTATCTTTTCTTTCATCCATAGATAACACCTCCAGAAATGGATGAGTGTGTCAACACTGGCTCCTTGGGGCTTAATAAAAGTTTCTTAAAAGCACTGAATCTTGAAAAACTAGTAATTTTTATCAATGTGGGTGAAAAAGAAAAGATCTAGGATGAGAAAAAGTTAAGAACAAAGATACTGTCATCCACCCTGAACTCAAATTTAACTGAGAAAAAGACTGAGAGACAAATAAATGGAGGGAAAAAAATATCAGCTTTATTTCTGATAAAGGTTGTGCCAAAGGAAGTGACAGAGATGTGTGGCCGTGGAATATTTTCTGATTCTCTCATGTGGTAGACGATTTCTGACATGGTGCTCAGTGATGCTGGTATACATCTGGTATACCCCTGGTGACCATGGCCTTGTGTTATCTCCTCTCTGTGACTATGGCCTGGACATAGTGACTTGCCTCGAATGATTAGAATACAGCAAGGAGCACCCTGGCCAGTTTGGCTCAGCAGTTAGAGTGTTGGCCCACAGACTAAAGAGTCACAGGTTCGATTCCGGTCAAGGGCACGTACCTTGGTTGTGATTTGGTTCCCAAACGATGTGTCTCTCTAGCATCAATGTTTCTCTCTCTCCCTCTCCCCTTCCCCCCCATTCTATCTGAAAATCAATGGAAAAAATATCCTTGGGTGAGGATTAAAAATATAATAATAAGAAGAATACAGCAAGAAGCATAGGATATCACTTCTGAGATTGAGTTATAAGAAGGTCTGACTGGCATTTTGTTTGTTTTACTCTACTCTTTCTCTCTTCCTGGCTCTTCCCAGCTTGCTTGCTCTGGGAACGAGCTGCCTTGTTGAGAGCTACCCTCTGGAGAGGTTCACACAGGAAGGACTAATAGCCAACAATGTCAGGAGTAAGCTGGGAAGTGACTCCTCCCCCATCCGCCTTGAGATGCCTGCAGCCCTGGCTGATACTTTCGTTTCAACCTCTGAGAGATGGTGAAGCAGAGGATAAGCCCTGCCTAAATTGCTGGTCCACAGAACCGTGAGGCAGTAAATGTTGAATCACTAAGTTTGGGGCCATTTGTCAGGCAGGACTAGATAAGAAACTTCTGGAGCGCACAGTCTCACCTGAGCGGTCAAGTGCACGCGGGAGGAGAGAATCCCATTAGCAGGCAGAGACTGGGTCTGAAGGGCAACACACGGAATGCACTAAGCCGCACCTCCCCGCTTCTATTTCCCAGATTTACTGACTCGATAACGATGTCCTCTTTCCCTAGAAGTGTTATTCAAAGAGCAGAATTGTCCAAACATGACCTATATGTTGCTTAGACGAGAAGCTAGCTAAAATCTGGGAGCTCCCCTTTCTCCCAGCTACAGGGGAATCCTTCAAGCTGAAGTTACTGTGGTACCAGGACCATTGTTTTCATGGTCTAGGAGACTGCATCATCCCACAGACCTCAAGCTCTGGGTGCAGGGCAGCTGGCTTTTCCAGACAATATTGTAAATAGCAAACACTACAAATCCAGAACCGCTCAGTGCCAAGTACCTTGTGTGTTTGTCCACTGGCAAGGCCATTTTCTCATGCTTATCCTATAAGACAAGGCACTGAAGGGGTTGTGGGTGGGGGCTGAGGTCCCTCCACTGAGCAGAACCCTTTCTGGGTTCCGTCGATGCTCGGCTGGCACGGCTCTCCTTGAGATAATGGGGAGCGTGGAACTGCATGCATCTCTGTCTTGTTTCTGGCTCCTGAGATGTCCTTCCCCAGTATAGTCTGATCCATAATCCCTGCTGTGCTGAGTTATGGAAATCTATGCCAACCCCTTGAACAACACCCCTACCCCTTGACAAGATCAAGAGAAGGGAAAGAGAGACAGAAGGTATGTCAGAAGGGTTTCTTATGTATTTTTTTTTTATCCTTTAGAGTGGAAATGTGAGAAGAGTTGAATATCTTTTCCCCACCTCCCACACACACACACACACACGTACACACACACATGCACACACACACATACACACATACACACACATACATGCACACATACACCAATAAAAGGTAGAAAAGTACGAAAAGATAGAACAGATCTGGGGAATACAAGTGAGTCTGCAGGACAAGATTAAAAGGTGAGTTCAGGGACATCGTGTGGCAGGGTGCCGGACTGCCACATCAGTAGTGCCGCCTGTTGTAAAACTTCACGTTGCCCAACCAGTCAGAGTGGGGAGCCGAGGAGCTGTGCAAGGCAGAGGCCCTGGCAGAGCCCTTTCACGACACCACGCATATCTCCTGCTCCCCCTTGACCTTTCTTACTTTAGAGATGACAGTTTTATAGGTACAAGCAAAAAAAAAAAAGTCTAAATGAGTCCAAGACCTGCAACCAAGACCACGAATAGCTTCTTACCTTGTATTTGTAGGGCCGCTCAAAATAAGTACCGGGATGATTCATCGGAGCCTCCGAAAGCCTGTCGGACAGTGCTCTCTCTGGTATCGGACTGAGGCTGCTTAGCTCTTGTGTCACTTTCTGCAGCGACTCCGTTTCAAGCAAAGATTAATGCAGTTAGAGTATTTTGCAGAAATGGTAAATCACCCTTGCAAATGATTGTGACTCAGGAAATTCCCAGCCCGAGACTTGTTCACGTGGCTCTCCAGCATGACTCTCCGAAACGTGCACTGTTTCATTGGCTGCTGATCACTGCTGCCGAAGTCAGAGTAGGCTCAAGGCCAGGGCAATACCGAGCTTTTACTTAAAGGAGCAAAATGTTTGCACAATGTACAAAATGCCACGCTACTCCCTGTCTCTGACTTTTCTTAGGGTGATGGACTCTGAAGGAACACTCAATATATGGTCAAAAAGAGTTTGTATTCAAAGCCACGACGGATCAAATCTCATCTGAGCAGTCTTTTCTGGTAACCAAGCCATTACATTATTTAATTTTGTATGTCTCTCTTTGACTATATTGGCCATGTTTAGCAATGACAGTTTCCTGTGTTTAAAAAAAAAGTGATAGTCACATAAGTAAATGTCACCAGGAGGGTTACCAGGAAGACAAACCTATTCTTGGTTCTTTTATTGCATACTCCCAGAAGATGATATTTCCAGAAAAAAATTAATTTTTAATTTACAGTATCATGATCAAGACTTTGCTGTTTGTTTCTGTGTTTAATCATTAAAATCGTTTTTAGGGGGCCCTTTAATCTCAGGTACCCTAGAAAAGTCTGCAACATGTGGGAGAGACTCAAAAGACAAACTGTGCAGCAGAGTTCAACAGTCTGGCAGGACCACATGTCTTTGCCGAGCTTTTCAGAGATGCTTTATTTAGATGTGGGAAATGTCACCTAATGGTAACAGATAAAGAAGTCATTTCCCATGATGCCTTCATTGCTCTCATTCCTGGATCAACACTATTTTGAATTCCAGCTTCTTTATTAGATGTATTGCCCCCAAGAAAATTTATATTTCAAGCACTCAACCAATCTCTGCAATAAAGTTGAGAGAAGCCATCCTTAGAAATATCAAGCTAAAATCGACAGCACGTCAGACACCCTTTCCTGCTTGGTTTTGCACAGTCAGGAGGCTAATGCCTCACTCCCAGTCAGAGGAAATGTCTTGAGCATCTCCTTCCTTCCTTCGCTCGATACCTCGAGGCTCGGTGGCTAATAGGGAAGTGGCATAACAAGACAGGTGACGGAAAAACAACGGCCTCGGGTACACCACAGGCAAAGGACTCAGGGAAATATTTAGCTCCATTTTATGTCTCTGCTGACATGACATCTTTTCACTCAATGTCACCGAAGTCATGCTCATCAACTGTTGTGGGTTTGCTTCTGCTGATGACATTTAATTTTCTCCCGAAAGGAAGCCCTTTTTCTCTTCTTACAGAGATGGAATTATGTTTCCCATTCATCTTCCATGTCAAGCGGGGGCTTGAGGTGGGGTGAACAGGGCTCGGGCACTTCACATAATGGACCCAGTGGGATTAAGGGAACACACCTCTTCTTCTTGGTTGTAAAGTCTCCATTTAGAGCCAAGTAGTATTACAAGTGTCACATTTACCTGGTAAAACACTAATTCCCTTGTCGATGCAAAGGACCTGGGCAGATTGTAGGGACCAATGTGTGGGACCCAGATACCAGGAAAGCTTAGGGGAAGGGTGGTAAAGTCAGCAAATGGAAAGACACCTGAAATAATTGCAGAAATATGCCAGCCAGCCAGCCCCAGAGGGTTTTTGTGCAGAAACCCATTTACTATGGACTGAATGTCTGCGTTCCCCCCCAAATTCATATGGTGAACCCCTAAGTCCCAGTGATATAATTCAGAGATGGGCCTTTGGGAGGTCACTGGACCGTGAGGGTGAAGCTCTCATGATGGGATTAGCGCCCTTATAGAAAGAGACATAGCAGAACTTGCTTTCTCCTGTTCTCCACCCACTGAGGACCCAGAGAACGTGGCCATCTGCAAACCAGGATGGCACCCTCACCGGACAGTGCTAGCACTGGAACCCTGACCTGACACTTCCCAGCTTCCAGGACCGTGAGAAGAAAATGACCATTGTTTAAGCCACCCCGTCTATTGTAATTTGTGAGAGCATCTCAAATTGACTAAGACACCAGTGGATTTCATTGGTTGGTTAGTCTCATTTAAAAGACAAGATACATACAGATTTACCTTTAGGAAAGGAGAAATCAGTCTTTGTTGTCTGTAACATGTTTTAATCATTTTTACTATATTCAGCTAACAAGGGAAGAGGAAAACAGCTTTTACTATCCCATTAGTCTTTTTTTTTTTTTTTTTTTAACTTGGAACAGTAAGGATGGAACTGAATGGCCCCTGAAAATTGCTAAGGCAGCCTTGACCGGTTTGGCTCAGCAGTTAGAGTATCGGCCCGTGGACCAATGAGTCATGGGTTCGATTCTGGTCAAGGGCAAGTACCTTGATTGCAATTTGTCTCTGGCCCTGGTTGGGGTTGTGCAGGAGGCAGCCACTCGATGTGTCCCTTTCACGTCGATGTTTCTCTGTCTCTCTCTCTCTTCTTCTCCCTCCCACTCTATCTGAACGAAAGTGGAAAAATGTCCTCGGGTGAGGATAAACACACACACACAAAATTGCTAAGGCAGAATGATTGCTAAGTGACATCTAGTTTTGTACTGTCAGAATAATCCACTGCTCCAACATTGCCCCGCAACTGCATCAAGTCTAAACAACCTGCCAGTCTAGAGCACCACCAGCCAACAAAACTTTCTGTGACGTGGGAAGCATTCTACATCTTTCCCAGTCACTATATGGCTAATGAGCACTTGAAATAGGGCCAATGTAAGTGAGAAAATAAAATTTAAAATTGCATTTAAATTTAGTTTCTTGAAACTTAAATACCCACTTCTATTGGACATATTGGATAGCAACAGGTCTACAGTTTCAGTATCATCTGCCTTGCCTCCTTAGAGAAACTTTAGAATTATTCAAGCCAGACAAAGTATGTCTCAGGCCAGTTCTTCACCACTGTGCTGGGTATGAATCCAATTAGGACATTAAATCATATGGATTCATTTCACCATGAGATCTCATTTGAAAAATATCTACCTTACACACACACACACACACACACACACACACACACACACACCCTTCCACCTTACTTCCCTATATGCTTATATAGAAACACACAGTCTTTGTGTTCAATATTGAAAAAAAAAAACAATCCATAAACTTCAAAGGCTATCTTATGATATCTAGGCAGCTAAGGCTTTCTCTCTTGTTTATTTTACCAAAGCTGCTACAGTCAGAACAAACTTCTATTCAGTAACCTTATCTTCTAAAATAGCTCTGAATACTAGCAAATCACATGGAAAATTGAGTTTGTGCAGAAAACTCCAGGAGAAATAAGTATGAAACAAGTATAATTATAGTGTCCCAAAAAATGTATACACATTTTGAATAATTATAAAGCCAGTGTTTATTAAAATACATTTCATTTTCAAAATGTAATAGACTCTACAGATGCCCTGTACGCATTTTGGGGGACACCCTATATCACGGCTCATTGTGGATGGAGCTGTGGAGAGGCATCGTGGCTAAGGGAACTGGTGCCCTCCTAAGGATCATAAAATCCTGCGCCCCTGTCCCAGTACTACCACTTACTAGCTGTGTGATGACCCTGGCCAAGTTAATGAATCTCTCTGAGCCTGAGATTCCTTGTCTGTGAAATAAGATATCCGTTCCTGACTCTTAGAATCATTGTGAAAATTAAATAAGATAACATATGCCCATAGCTTAGTATGTAGTAGACGTTAAATGTCTTCATTCCTCGTCTTTTGATTTTAAGGCAAGTGTTTTGAAACATCTGAAAAGTAATTGAAGCTATGTCTGTTCCGGAAATATTCAGCCAATCAGATGCTTTTGTGAAATGCGTTCAGTGTGACTTTGTAAGCAGGCCCTATAAAAGCAGGGTATCTCTAAGCCCCAAGCAGATGGTCACATTCTGAAGGGGGGGGGGGCTTCTTTTTTCAGAAAATTCTCTATGGTTGGTACCTTCATTATGATTTGGCAAAATGCCACTACAACAGACGGATATGAATACAGGCAACCAAGGAGGCTGTGCTTGGGTCCCCATCTGGCATATGGCACCAGATTCTCTTACCAGGTGGCCAGGCAGCTGCTGTGAACACCCCCCACCTGCAGATACAAAGCTCTGCAAGAATGTCCAAGCTTAGAGAAGCACCAGCCAACTGGTCGTCCTCCTGGGTTAGAAACCACACGTCTTGCCTTTGGAGCACTAGGAACCCCTTTACAAATCTTTCTTTAAACTTCCTGGGAACGAAGGAGCTGTGTAGCCATTCAAGTACAACTATCCTTCCATTAGCATGGAGGAGACAGCAAGTCTTGGTAGAAAAACGTGGATAGGGATGGATTTAAATCTCAACTCAACAGCTGACTGGCCGTTAAATAAAATGATTGAACCTGTTTGATCCTGAGGTGCCTCGTCTTCAAGTGGAAATAAGCAGTGCTTGGAAGCAGTGTGGTGATGATCAGGAATGATGATGTAAAAAGAAGCGTAGTGGTCATGGTGGAATCTGTAGCTATGGCAGTAATCGTAACATTACCGAACATTTATTGACTATCATATATGAGATGTGGTTCCAAACGCTTGACAGGATTAGCCATTTAATCCTTCCAGACGCCTCACAAACATATATTTTGTGAGATAGATGGTGAAATTGGGACAGAATGAGTTTAAATGACTTGCCCACAATTACAAAGCTGGAAAGCTGCAGAGTGGCAAGGAACACCCAGGCAGACTGGCTGCAGACCCTGCATATTTAAGTATTACCGTAGATGTTAAGGGAACGATAACTATGTTTAGTGCGGGGGTGGATTTATAGGAAATAGAGTATATTAATGAAATTTTCATTGGTGAAAAGCAAATGACAGCTATAGGGTCTATGAATAATTTCTAGCTGGCCCTGTTGCTTAGGTAGGAACATTTACAAAGAGAAGGATAACTCAAAGTCACTCCTTTCTATGGGAACCCAGAAATAGTGCTACAAAAGTCAAAATCATTACAGGCACATTACAAAGAAGCCGTATAATTGAAGCTATCGGGCAATTCCTGAAAGAATTGTTTTTATATTTTAATTGCTGACAGAATAAATTTAGTTAATGGGTTTTCTGTTCTTGAAATTTACATTTGACGTTAATTCTAGTCTGTATTTATATGTAATTTCACATACAGCACATTAAACATAGCCCAAGCTGATACAATTGATTTGATTAAATCTAGCAAAAATTAACCACTTGTTGACATCAGACTGGTCTCACCTGTATATTTGAAACCTCCCCCTTTTTTTTTTAACCAAGTAGGCACAACAGACATGACAAGAAAAGGGAATATACAAACATTTTCAAGTAAAAAAATCCAACAAGATAGATAAAATGAACAAATTCCTTGAAAGATACAAACTGCCAAAGCTCACTCAAAAAGAAAAAGAAAACTTAAACAATCTAAGCCAACAAGACTTCCAAATGAACATTTAGGAGAACATTTTTGTAACCTTGGGTTAGATTGTTTAGATATGACTCCACAAACACAACCTGTAACATCAAATATGAATTGTACTTCACTGAAATTTTTTACTCTTCCAAAGACATTATTAAGAGACAAAAAAGACAAACCACAGAGTGGAAGGAAAATAACTGCAAATGTCATATCTAATATGGTTCCATTTATATAACATTTTAGAAAAGGCATAACTATAGAAACACGAAAGAGATTATTGGTTGCCAGAGGTTTGAGGTGGAGAGAGAATATGAGTACAGCCTCTTCAAGTGGTTTATTGTGGTGACTGTTACATGACTGCATGTATTTATCAAAACTCAGAACTCACCAAACAGGGTGAACTTTGCTGTGTGTAAATTATATCGCAATAAAACCAAGTAAAAATAAAAAGAAATTCTCTTTTGATTTACAGAGATATACAAAGCAGACAAAGTCCTTGCCGTTTTAGAGTATAATTGATACTGGAGAAAGCAAACACAATAGATAAATACATAAATACATAATGTAATTTCATTTGGCTGATTGATATAATTTCATTTGGCAGAGGTATTTATACTAATGAGTTCAATAAGAAAAAAGACATAAGGCAGGCTAAACCAGTATGCTTCCCAAACTCATTAATGTAATGACAAATAGTAGATAATAACACTTAATACTTATCAGCACACTGAGTTAAGTGAGCTAAGGCTGTTCTTAGTCAGAGAAACTGATAATGACTTGGGGACAGGGGGATATAGTTTCCCCAGGCATTGTCTGCCCATCCCAAGAGGTAAGGGGATCAATACTTGGTAACTGTTATAATTCATGGCACACAGACTGGAAAATATAAACCCCCTTTACCCTCTTCAACCTCCCCCTGCCTCCCTTTCCCTCTGGTAATCACCATAGGGTTATCTGTATCTATGAGATTTTTTCTTTGCTTAATCCCTTCATCCTTCTCACCCAGCCCCCCAACCCCCCTCACTTCTGACAGCTGTCAGTCTGTTCTCTGTACCTATGAGTCTCTTCCTATTTTGTTTGTTAGTTTATTTTGTTCATTAGATTCCACATATGAGTAAAATCATATGGTACTTGTGTTTCTCTGACTGGCTTATTTCACTTAGCATAATGCTTTCCAGGTCTGTCCATGCTGTTGTAAAGGGTAAGATTTCCTTCTTTTATGGCTGAGTAGTATTCCAATGTATAAATGTTCCACAGCTTTTTTATCCATTCATCTACTCATGGGCACTTGGGCTGCTTCTAAATCTTGGCTAGTGTAGGTAACACTGCTATGAACATAGGGGTGCACATATTCTTTCGAATTAGTGTTTTGGAATTCTTCAGATATAGTCCCAGGAGTGGAATCGCTAGGTCATAAGGCAGTTCCATTTTTAATTTTTTGAGGTAACTCCATACTGCTTTCCACAGTGGCTGCACCAGTCTGCATTCCCACCAACAGTGCACAAGGGTTCTCTTTTCTCCACATCCTCTCCAACACTTGCTGTTTGTGGATTATTGATGATAGCCATTCTGACAGGTGTGAGGTGGTATCTCACTGTGGTTTGAATTTGCATTTCTCTGATGATTAGTACTGTGAAACATCTTTTCATGTCTATTAGCCATGTATATATGTTTCTTTGGAGAAGTGTCTATTCAGGTCTTTTGCCCATTTTTTAATTGGATTGTTTGTTCTATTAGTGTTAAGTTCTTTTGTTTTGTTTTTTTTTTTTTTTAATAAAATTTGAATATTAACCTTTTATCAGATATATCATTCATTGGCAAATATGTTCTCCCATTCAGCAGGTTGTCTTTTCATTTTGTTGATGGTTTCCTTTGCTATGCCAAAACTTTTTAGTTTGATAGTCTCATTTGTTTATAATTTTTTGTATCAGAAAAAAAATATTGCTACGAGAAATGTCCATGAATTTACTGCCTGTGTTTTCAAGGGAGCAGAGAGGAACTTGGAAGAGACTCCAACATGTTTAATGCTCATGGGAATGAGTTGATAGAAGAGAAAAAATTCAATTATGCATATAAGAGACGAAAATGGTCAACACTTGGAAATCACTTCAAAAAGGTGGAGGGAAATAAGCAGAGATGATGATCATGAGATAAAAGTTTTAGAAAAATAAAATGGGAGGCAACAAAGGGATCATTGGTGTGTTTCATGAAGAAAACAGTACCCTGAAACCAAATCACTATTTGAGATATAAGAAAAAACAAATCATGACCTGATCAGAGACTTAATTCTGCCCACTGAAAGACTCACAATAATTAAGGCAAAAAAAAACGAATGGAAAAACCACCTAAACAGGACAAATTATTATTTTTTTAATTCCTTTATTGATTTTAGAGAGAGATAGAAACATCAATGAGAGAGAACATCGATTGGCTGCCTCCTGAATGCTCCCCACTGGGGATCGGGACCACAACCCGGGCATGTGTCCTCATCAGGAATCAAACTAGCAACCTCTTGGTGCATGGGTCGATGTTCAACCACTGAGCTACACCAGTCAGACAGGACAAATTAATTTAACTGGGGTCATATGTCAGAATTAGAGGCTTAAAGGAATCACCACGAACCTCCTTTGATGTAACACTATCGCTGAATCACATTTTGCTCTTCTGCAAGATAGATGCTTCAGCTGAGAAGAGCTAGTGTTTCTCAACAATCACTGTGATGTAACATGCTATTTCGTTAATTACAGAGGTCAGCAGAAGAGACCCTTTACGTCCCCAACCATTAGGCACAAGTGATCATTTTGCTGAGAATATCTTATTTTCTCTTTCCTTTTGAATTATTCCACTCTCATGCTAACGTAATTTTCTTACCAAATTTCAAACTCATTTATCTGGTTGCTTTTAATTTAGGCACAAGCCAAAAGTAATATGTGTACATAGCTTTGTTAACACTTTTATTTCTTACCTCTAAGGAAAAAAAAATAGCTCAGTGAGTGTTATAGTTCACAGGAACTTACTCTTGAATTCAAACAATTGCTTTTAAATTCTTGAGCAATGTTTTAGATTTTTAAAATGTTTACAGTGAGGGATGCCACATTGAGGACATGGTAATTTATTCAAGCTTTATTAAACAAAAATCAACTTATACCAGGGCTGTAAGGTTTTTTTAAGCCAATTTTCAGTAGAGGTGGTGGTTTTTATTTATTTTTTAATTGCTTTTCTTAATTTCGAAAAGCGAGTCATTTTGATTCCATATAGGCCTGCCTTGGATATGATACTAATGTGAATCAATGAAAGAAAAGGAAAAGATTGAAAGATCGTAATTGATCACATCAAGGTCCAAATATCTGTGCTACAAAGTTAATTAATGCTGAACTAGAAATCCAATATTATGTTTCACTTAAAAGTTGACTGCATTAAACCAATAATGAGCTTAAATGAGTGACTAAGTGAAAAACGTCAACAAATCAGTGATGGCAAATTTAACTTTTATAAAGCCATAGAATGGAACAAAGTTAAAAAATTTTGGACCAAGAAATATTGCCTAAATGGCATGTTCACAGTGACACTCAGATCCTGTGGGTCTGTCATATGAATGGATAGCAATTTCTCTTTAACTGGTCTCCCTCACTTCAGCCTCCTCCCCCTTATCTTCTACATTCTGTAATTAGTAGTGAACATGCAGGAAATACTTGGTGAGCTAACACCAGTTGTCATTGAGTTTTCAAGAAATATTTGGCAAACTTTGGTGTTACCCTATATCAGGGAGGTTGCTTTTCTTCTTTTTTAAAAATATGATTTTCTTTATTGATTTTAGAGAGAGGGAGGAAGAGGGAGAGAGAGATAGAAACATCAATGAGAGAGAACATTGACTGGCCACCTCCTGCATGCCCCCCACTGGGGATTGGGTCCACAACCTGGGCATGTGCCTTGACCAGGAATCGACCGGGCAACCTCTTGGTGCATGGGTCAACACTCAACCACTGAGCCACACCAGCCTGGCAGGGAGTTTGCTTTTCATAAACGAATGGCCAAATGCTTTCAAGTTTACTTTTTTCTTACATGTACCGGAAATTAAGTTTCAGATCAAAAATTGAGAACTTCAAATTTGAGTGCTCTATTATTTTTGGTAGGGAGGGAGTGTGCTCTATTTTGACTGGGCCAGATTTCTCCCATGGTGTGCAGCAGTGCTACCAACATGTCCGAGAGTTCAACCTTCGAGCCAGCCAGTGGTTAGGACACTGCCACAGCGTAATGAAACACATCTCCTTCTCAAGAATTAATGAACTATAACATGATCGGTACAGCCTAAAGAAAAATCACTTCAAGGAAGAAATAAATGAATGATCTCGTCCTCAAAACCTCTCTGTTTGGAGCTTCTATTGCCTTGCATCCCAAGTCTGTATTTTAGGAATAGAAAGAAAACTGCCCCAAGTGTTCTAAATTAAATAACAGACTTGTATCTGCATGTCATTATTGAACCTACAGGAATGTAATTAGGAGACTTATGGTTTGATGCCTCCTTAGTCCCATAGCTTCTGCTCTGAGCAATAATAAATGGATCACACCACTGAATTCTCAGTCCAAACCTCTCACCAGTTGCTTGGTTACCCATCCCGAGTTGACCTTGTGCTCTGAGGACAGAATCTCTCTGTTGTTCACACTGCATCGCAAAATGATACTTACAAATGAGAGGTTCGGGGTCACTCTGATATTTCAAAGAAATCCCACCTTACATGGAGAACTGAAACAGTATAAGTAGCATCGAAAGACCATTTCCTCTTTTATTTGACTTGAAATAAATGGAAAATGTTAAAACAAAGAACATAATGAAAATAAAAATGTTGGCGGGCCCCAATCTCTCGATGTCCTGAATCTCTAGAAACGTCTGTCTCAATCAGATTGAAAGAGTGTATGTAAAGCTTAGCCTAGGTCTGAGAGAGCTCTAATTTCAACAAGACCCTAATACAATCGTTTGCATGCGGACATTATCCATAGACAAATTATATCTCAGAATCTAAGCCTGTATTTCTTCTCTAGGTCAGCAATTCCACAGGTGCTTTCTTGTAGGTAAAAGGACCATTGTAATGGGCTGGACTGGATCTGTAGACATTACTGAGTACATTCACCTAATATAGAGACTGTGTTAGGTTCTATATGATGGTGACAATGGCGAGATAGAGGTGACTACAGTCTGAATAAGACACAGAAAGACAGAAAGAGACACTGAGTACTAGAAAGACAACTATAAAGCTCTGTATTTGGCTTGAAGTTCAGATCAATAGGTATTTAGACTACCAGTCCAGGGACACATATACTCAGTCTTCAATTAATTCTAAGTGTATACATATGTTTTTATAATACATACATGCCTAGGCCAGGCTAGCTGATAGCATACTTCAACCTCGCATGGCCTGAAATCTTAAGGAAGCCTTTTTTACCAGCAACAGAAACTCACCTAAGGCAATAGCCTGAACATACCTATGTAGTTCACTCGCATGGACAACGAGACATTTAACAGTACAGCAGCAGTCCCGGAGACCACGAGGACCAGTATCTCGAGACTACTGGCGATTTTTTCTACTAAGGAAGGAATTGTGTTTTTAATTATGTTATAATTCTTCCCATACTCTCCCCAGATTCATTTATTCAACCTAAGCTACCAAATGCCATTCTCAATTACTAGACACAAAGGTGATAAATAATTCTGTAGTAAATAGGAAAGAATAGATAGATAATCTAAATATATTTATATTTGTCTATAGAATATGCTTTTATAGAAACAGCAAATTGATCTTCATTGTCTTTATTGATTTTCATTATTTTTATTTTTAAATGTTTTAGATAACATGACCTAAAAAAAAAAATTCTGGAAAATAAAAATTGAATAAATATGGGAGTAAGGTGACTGAAGTCATTACTAAAGTTACAAATTCTCAATTTAATATTTGTTAAAACTCTTCATGAAACGCCAATATCAGAGGCAGCCACTTTGGAGGACTAGAAAGTATGAAATTCTCAGCTTATTCTCAGGGGTCATCTCCTCTTAGAAATGCAAGTGACATGGTTGTCTAGCCCCATTTCTCAAAGTGTGTTCCACAGTCCCCCGTAACATTCTGTGAAAAAATATACAGGGATTAACATGTTTGGAAAACTTTGCATAATATATTTTACCCCTGTTAGAGATTTATACATGAGTAGGCATACCAAAGGAATGGAAAATTTTGTAAGAATAAGAAGGCAATCTATTTAACTTTGAAAGGAAATACAGTATAAAATAATTTAAAAGACCATGGACTAGATAGGGTGTATTAGAAGCCTAGCTTTGTGTTTTAGTAGTTTTGTGAACTTGAGAAAGTTAATAACTTCTCTGTATCTGTTTCCTTAAGATTATAGTAACACCTACATCAAAGAATGAGAATGTAAATTAGTTAATATATATGAAAAACAGTATCTGGTGCATTGTAAACATTACAGAACACTGTAGTTGGCATTTCTCTCATTTAACTGAACACTTTTGTTTGTGTGTGTACATCTCTTCATAGCCCAGAGAACACGGTCTTGTCCTAGGTCATTCTAAGAAAAGGAAAAGCACGGCCACAAAAACCAAACCTCACTCACTGGGGTTTGCAGGGAGTGGTGGACAGGCAGAACTAGAACTCAGGACTCCTTCCTCCCTGTTCAGTTCTGGTGCGCGGTAGAATTCCACTTTTCAAGTAGGTGTCTTCTAGACTAAAGCACCTTGCCTAGATGAAATAATGTTTTCCCATTTCCTCTAGGCAGCCAATTGGTCTTTATGGATTTCATCTTCCCTTAAATTTCAAAACCCCACATTTTTTAGATTTCTGGGCAATATCTTGAAATTTCAGAAAGGGTTCAAAATCTTCCCTGACACTGTCATGATGTATTGACAGGATTGTTCAGTAATGCAGAAAAAAGGAAAAGAAAAAAAAGATGTGTGTATAAATTTTGCAAAAAAGAATTTCTAGTCTTGATATTATAAGTGTTTTTGGAGGAGAAAGAACGCTAAGTTTTCTCTGTGAAGAAATGAAAAAAAAAAAAAAGAAATCGAAGGGCCTTGGAAGTAAAAGTTTTGTTTGTTTGTTAGGTTTTTAATGTTTCCTCAAAGTCTACCTGCTTTCTTTTATTTCTGATATTGTAACTGATTCTAGTGGACCTGAGATCCAGGCTTCAAATAAAGCTGCAGCTTTGAATGGAAATAAAGGAGCACGTTGCCCTGGCAACAGGAACCACAGAGAGTACCCACACCGCACTTCCATCTCCAGCAATCATTCCCTACCAGTTCTGTAGGTTGGCACCTACGTAGCATGGACAATGGAGCCCTGTCCTTGGACCCTCTCAATGAGAGAATGCATTGAAATTCCCCTTAGAATGAGGCAGTTTCCTGTGGGGACATCCCTCAGCCGTCTACCGTGAATGTGCAAGGTAGGTTTGTGCAAATGAAACACATCTGGCCATATGGCAAACTCTAGGTAAACATCTGCTCCTTACTTTTTTTTTTTTTTTTTTTTTTTTTAATGAAAACTGAATTTGGGGAAGCCTCACACTTTAGGCTACAAAGAATAAAATTTGTGATACTAAAAATCCCACCATATGTCTCCCCATTCCTCAGCACCCCTTCTGACATCAGCTCTCAAACTTGCTCACTTGGAGCGTATGATGGCACACACAAGAAATTATCTTCAGCAGGAGGAAAATAAGAGTTAGTGCAAATTCCCTTTCCCTTATTATTCAGGAGCTTGCATTATCACTTAAATATGAAAAAGTTGACATTTTGAAATGAGCTCAGGCTCTAGGTGCCCCTCACTCCACAGTCAGTCACCTGCCAGTGAATAGAATCACTGGCGCATTGATTCATTCATTCATAAATGCAAGACGGAGTGAGTGTGCCTGTCGTCTGTGCTGCATGAGGTTCAAAATAGAACAATACAAGGCCACTGCCCTTGAGGAACTTCCAGTCTAGGTGGGAGATGAAATAAGCCATAAAGATGAAGAACGTTAACAAGGCAAGGGTGAAATGACCCTTTCAGGCAGTCATCCATGAAGGGCTCACGCTTTATTTGCCAGACACCTGGAACATCACCCTCTTTCTAGCCACCCCATCAATCTCCTTCTTTCCATTTAGCCTCTGAAACAATGCTGTAATCAGTTTCTTTTTCTCTCATCTTTTTGCCTCCACCTTCAGGCTCTTCCACTTACTTTCATTAAGTCAGCAAATGCTTATGTCCCTGCTACACATACTAGGCACCATGCTAGGTCCTGAGGACAAGGGGGGGGGGTTATAATCTACTGGGCAATGCAGACATTAAAATATTAATCATCACAAATAAATATACAATAACACAAACAGTTGACCCAACACTGCTGCAGAGCAAACTTTCAAAAATCAGATAGGATCAAGGCAACTCCTTGCTTGGAAGCCTCTGCTGGCTCCACCATTGTGAATGAGGTTAGCTCATTTCTCATCATCCACACACTGAATTACCGGCGGGTTCCAGCCAGGCTGACTTACTGGCATTTACAAAGTAAATCATTTTTCCTTCTATGACTGTGCTTTGGAAACCTTATTCCCTCAATCTGGAATGCTCAATCTCAGCTGTCTAACTGGAAATCTCTACTTCTTCCTTCATTTACATAATAAATTACAACCACCACCCCTGGCCCCTAAAACATCTCCTTCATTTCCCAGTCAAATACAGAAACTTCTTTTTCCTATATGTTAATGTTTACTGAGGATATTCCTACAAGGTAGCTTTTCACCAAGTATTAAAATTGTTTATAACTTTAGCCCACTCTTAAACGGTGGGTGTTCTAAGTATAATTCATAAATGTTCGTTTTTAAGTAGGTGCTTGATAAACATCAATGGCTGAATGAATGGGTGGAGAACATGTATGATCAGAATTTCATATATAAAAATGGGACCTTGAACTCTAGAAAAGAAAGATAGGATCTGACCAACTTGTGATTGCATGACGGTGGTTGTATCATCACATTCTTTTGAGGGTTTTAGCAAATAAAGTATGCAAATAGATACAAATGGAGTAATTAAAACTGCAGAGAACACCTTCACGTTGAGTGCTCCTTCCTTGTTCCAACATCCCTGGGAAGCCCACTGATACCTCTATCTGCTGGATGCTATGACCTGACTCCCCACTTGAACTTGGTCATCATACTGTATTCATATTTATATAACGAGCACCTCACCTAGCACCTGGTCTGTAAGTTGATTTTTAATAAGTGTGTATTGAACTCAACTGAACTAAATCCAAGTTAGCAAAACTTGCCAGACTTTTGAAAAGCGTGGCCCTCGTGAAGACGACACTAGAGAATCTCATGTCCTCTTTCTCCACAACATAAAAGTTCTTTCTTCTCTTCTTGGGATATACATGGCCTTAGAGATGGCCTCATCTTTTTGTGTTGTTCTATTCATTGTGTTTTCTTCTTTCTGGTTGAGACTGACTGATTGCCAGCCATTCTCAAATTACATGCGATCTTGTGTTTCTCTTTCTTATTAAACACACTCACTGCACACTCATGGAAGTTGAGTGATTTGGGGATTTTAAATATCCTGGGCAGGTTCCCCCTAAGCGCGTGGAGGAGCTTCTCTCTTGAATCCTTGTATGGTAAAGTGATAAAGAGGAAGCCAAAGCATGGACAGCCCTCCCACCCCATGCAGTCAACCACACTGCAAATGCCTACAGGTACTTTATTCATTTATTTATTTTCTTTATTGATTTTTAGAGAGAGAGGCAGGGAGAGGGAGAGAGAGATAGAAACATCGATGAGAGAGAACATCAATTGGCCACCTCCTGCATGCCCCCCACTGGGGATCGGGCCCACAACCTGCCCTGACCAGGAATAGAACCAGCAGCCTCTTGGTGCATGGGTCGATGCTCAACCACTGAGCCACACCGGCTGGGCAACCTACAGGTACTTTAAAAAGTGGCAAGATTTGAGCAGATGGAAGCCACAGACACCAGCTTTCACAGAGGAGAAAGAAATCTCAATGTCATTTCAACAGTAGACTATTTTTGTATATAAGGGTTAACATACATCTACTGAACTGGTCTATCCCGTTTTTGTTTTTTTTCCTGCCAATTATTTTAGTGTGCTATTAGGCCCAGTCATCTAATTGGATATATTTAATTCAAAGGGAACTAAACAAACAGAATAGCAGGAGTTTAAAGTTCTTCCTTAAAAAAAAAAAAAAAAAAAAATCAGTGTTTGGAGGCCCTGGATAACTTGAAAAGACATAGTTAGCATTCGAAATAATTTTACAATATATCTGATTTGTGTTTTGTAAGAAATGAAGCACGGTATTTAGATTTGGTCTCCAAAACAAAAGTACATGGACACGTATTTATGTTCCATTCAGCACAACATGATAAAAGCTATCTACTGTCTCAAGTGCTTCCTTAGAATGACCCTGCCACCAACAGACACGCTGGCAACAGAGAAGACGAATGGAAAGCCTGAGCCCCTCAGTGTCCCAATATCTCATTTTTATTTTTATTTTCATGCAAAACTATAGTCATTTTAACAAGTTGGGAGTCTATACCAATTCTTCTTTTCTTTTTTAAAATATGTTTGTATTGATTTTTTTTTTTGTTGTTAGAGAGAGGAAGGAATAGAGATAGAAACATCGATGTGAGAGAGAAACATCCATCAGCTGCCTCCTGCACGGCCCCCACCAGGGATCGAGCCCGCAACCCGGGCATGTACCCTGACCGGGAATTGAACCGGGACCTCTCAGTCCATGGGATGACGCTCAATCCACTGAGCCATACCAGCCGGGCTGCACTAATTCTAATAGGTAATGATATCCATTTCCATGAAGCTTTCCTCATCAATCAATCTCCTTAATTTAAGTTTGTATCATGTGGCTTTAAGGCACCTCCTTAGCCCTGGCCGGGTGGCACAGTTCGTTAGAGTGTTGTCCAAATATGCCAAGGTTGTGGGTTTGATTCCCAGTCAGGGCACATACAAGAATCAACCAATGAGTGTATAAATTAGTGGAACAACAGATCAATGCCTCTCTCTCTCTCTACTCAATTAAAAAAAAATTAAAGTCACCTCCTCCATGCTTTATCTCATCTACCTGGTGAGATAAAACTTACATGGAATAGTCAGGGTGGAGATGAGAATAAGAAGAGAAAGGCAAAAAATGCATAGGCAAGGGTTTGGGTGCTAAGAGACTGCAGACAGAATCCCAATGCTTAATTCATATCACAAATACAGAACTATGAATTCGCACAGGACAAACTAGGAAATGCCTGTTCCAAAAAGGACAAAAGTAGAATAACGGAAATATGCAGGTAAGCTCTGGGTTAGACCAACAGCACCTGGGCAGGAGACTGAAGGCAGCTAGGACTGGCACACAATCGATGTATCAAGCGGGCAGCCTCAGCTCCCGGGCAGAAAAACCCCGAAGGAAGTGTTTATTTGGAAACCGTTTCCTGTAGGCGTGTGCATTGCTGCCTGTGACCGCCGTATCACCAGCTAGCCGTCGCTAGCTCACAGAGCTCCGAAACGAGCATCGTGGCATCAGCAGCACTGAGGCTCGACGGGTCCATGGGTATCTCCAAAACCTGTTTCATCTGCCACTTCTTCCGGTCTGATACCAGAAATTTCCCCATTGCAAATCCCTTGCTTCCAGACGAACACAAATTGCTCTTTTAATCTCCCTATCACTGGGGACCTTGTCTAATTTAACCACTTCTTCTCTCAGCCCTCCTTTTCGCTGTCTCCAAGCCAACGAAAGGCTTCTTGGCTTTGCTATTCAAATAGGTGACCCTGGAAGGAGTTGATAAAGTGGTTTAGTAAGGGGTCCTCTTTCACTCCTTGTTCAGGGGAATTGCCAACCGTGCTTTTATTGTGCTGACCCTTGCTAAAGAAACTGTCATCAATTCAGCTAAATATGTTAATAATGGCAAGTCCAGATGGAGGATTTCTTTTGGAAGGCTGCTGCTTTTGGAGGCCGGAAGCTATTCCAATTACCTCTGGCTGTCTCAAAGATGCGAGGTCCAAGGAAGCAGGTTGAAAGTACAGTCGTGTTCCACAGAATAGTCCATTTCTTTTCACTTCAAAACAGGATTCTAGCGGATACAGAAATGGTCTTCAAGGACACCCGAGTGCAATTTGCATATGATCAACCCAGTAAATTCATATCGGCGATGACGTGTTCCCTGCATGTTTATTTTTGCGTTTTGGTATTGGCAAAAATGGGGGGGTGTGTAAGTATTTGACAGGTTGGTTGCCCTCTAGTGAGTAGTTGGACATTGTTAACATGAAATGTACTTTGTTAAAAAATATATATTCTAAGAGTCAAGGCAATGACCACGACAATTTTAAGGTGTTGAGGAAAGCAAGAAAATAGTTACCCTAAGGATAGACTAACTACCCAAGAAGAAGTTGGAATTGGCTGTAAGTCCTACCCAGTTTTTGAACTGGTTTTGTAGAAACTTTAAATGTTTTTTTCCTTTCCTCCACCTTTTACCTTTTTTTTTTTTTTTTAAATCTGATTTTGATGAGTGGGAAGATGGAATACTAAAATCTTCAGAGGGAATACATTACCTTTTTATATTGTACCTGGACCAGTGTATCTCAGAGCTCCTGGATACCCGTGAAATAGTTGGGTTGACCCTTGCAGATAGATTGAAAAACATCTATCAGCAGGAAAATATGCTTCTATAATATTACCAGTTTCAAAACCAAACTGAGGGTGATGCAGGAAATATTAGTAGCCAAGACATATTGAAGGCCATTACTGAAGCTTGGATTCACCCCTCTCTCTTTCCATCATTCATCATATCCGTGAATATTTTCATGCTTTTCCATCAACTATTCTCATGCTTCTCCAGATATACCCTGTTCCTTTCTTATCTCTACCCCTGGAAAAAAAAAAACAAAAAAAACACAGATTTTTGCATAAACATTAATGTTTTAAATGCTAATAAACACAATTTGGACCATTATAATGTTAACCACTTCAGCAATCACGTTTCAATACATCCTATGAACCCATTTGCCTTGATGTGTTGTGTTTAGCTAATGGATAGCACGGTCTGTGCAGTTCTTCTTGGTCAGAACACGTTACGTATTTCATTTCTTAGCAGAATGGGATGACTTTTTAATTTGAAAAATATTTAAATGGTGCTATAGCATACATTTGAACAAATTATCTTTTAAGGTTCATTAGCAGTTAAATGAAAATAAAATGGTTATTTACAAAAAGCACATCGGCTTTAAGTGTTCAAATTAATGTGGGAAACATTTTACCTTTGTGAATTAAACTTTTTGCATTTTCAATCATTTAACCTGTTAATTAACACAGCTCTCCTGGTCACAGGAATTCACAGTAGGACGTGTAGTCATGAGAAAACCTTAAAAACTTTGCAAATACATAAAACATAATTCCTCCATTAGCATAAGCAGCCTATGTATGTATATATACATGGCTTGGGTGTGTTCAACATTTGATAGTCTTCTTCACTTTACTAATATCAAATGGCCCTTTTCCCCGAGCTTCCACAGATATAAATGTCTGGTTGCAGTGAACTTACACAAGACATTTTTTAAATGAATCTTAACTTTCTCTAAAAAATACAAAATACGTTGCCAAAAAAAAAAAAAAAAAATGATATCACTGGGCATTTCTATTTAAAATCTCCTCTTTTGTCCTGGCCGGTTTGGCTGAGCAGTTAGAGCATCGGCTTGAGGACCAATGAGTCATAGGTTTGATTCCGATCAAACTTACCCTAGTTGTGGTTTGGTCCCCTGGTCGGGGTCTTGCAGGAGCCAACCAATCAATGTGCTTCTCACACTGATCGATCAATCTCTATCTTTCTCTCTATTTCTCTCTCTCCCCCTTCCTCCCACTCTATCTGAAAATAAATGAAAAAATATCCTCGGGTGAGGATTAAAATAAATAAATAAATAAATAAATAAATAAATAAATAAATAAATAAATAAATAAATAAAACAAAAACCTCTCATTTGTTTTCTGCACGTTTGCTTTTGTGTTTTGGTTTTGGTCTTGGCAGAAATGGATGGGTGGGTGGGTGATAGAAACCACATGACTGAATTGGATAACAGGGTAGCAAGAATATGTTCTGCAGGATGCCTACTGTCACTACAAGCACTTTCCCCAAATACAGCGACATATTTGTAACCTGTTTTCCAGTTGTCTGTGTTGAGTGGCGCATGGTCCTACTCCGTTCAACAGGTGACCCCTTCCTTCACTTTGGACTTCTCCCTTAGCATTCACAGGTATACATCCCTGGGCACTCTCCAAATTTTAGATGCATCAGTAAAACCTCATTAATATGTATGTCTAAGGCTGACAACATGAAGAAAAATCCCTCAAAAAGCATCAATGGTACTTTATATTTATTTCAAATTATAAAAATTCCTTTTTTAAAATATGCTTTGATTAATTTTCTTAGAGAGAGAGGAAGGGAGAGATAGAAACATCAATGTGAGAGAAAAACATCCATCAGCTGCCTCCTGCACGCCCCCTACTGGGGATGGAGCCCGCAACCCCAGCATGTGCCTGACTGGGAATTGAACTGGGACCTCTCCGTCCATGGTCCATGAGAGGACACTCAATCCACTGAGCCACACCAGCAGGGCTAAAAATTCTTTAAATAATTTAAGAACTTCAAAATTATGATTTAATCTTTACTTTGTAATCAAAATACATAATGATAATTGTATAAAAATTAAAAATAGGACAAAGAGCCTGATATTGCAACAGAAGCAGCAGATTTAGAAAGTGCACAAGGCCTGGTTCTGACCCAATGACTAGGCTTTGCAGTCGAAACGAAACACACACGCACCCATCTCCCTCACCGTTGGCCTCTCGTCTCCCAATATGTCTTTTCTCTCTTCATCTCAATACCGAACCCTTTTTATTATTTATGGTCCACTATGTACCCACCCAAAGCAGAACCCTCTGGTACCAGTGGTTTTCAAACCTGAGCTTAACATCTGAATCACCTGCAAGACCCAAATGGCTGGGCCTATCACAGTGAAAGTCCTCTTCTGAGACCGAGAATTTGCATTTCTCATAGGTTTCCAGTGATGTTGATGCTGCTGGTTCAGAGACCACACTTTGAGAATCGCTGCTCTGTACTTACTTTGACTACCCTGAGTCTGGAAAGGCAGACCTGATTTCAAATAGCCTCTCCCAATTATCCTTCAAAACGATTGTTTCTTAGCAGATTCTAAAATGCTGAGGATAGGTGGGGGAGGGAGATCCATATAAATAAGGATGGGACATAGGGACATAAATACTTGACAAAGTCACTTTCCTTCTTCCTCCTGTCTTCCCCTGCACCCCCAGGGCAGCTAATCTCATTTAATTGATTAAGGAAATGTGATCTAAATTAGATCATTCACACTACCATGTAAATGGCTGACTTGGAGTTAAGTCAATGAAGCATATTCACTTGTCAGAAAAGCAGCCTATTAAATTAGATAAACAGATCTTTTCATCGTAAGTATTTTAGCCAAGTAGAGTATTAGGAGTGGAGGCTTTCCTTGGGATCCAACTTACCTCTTTAACTCTCAATTTTGTCTGAAGAAGCAATGGCAGGGGTTAAATTTTCTAAACAATCCCCGTGTTTTAACTCTTGATATAGATAACTTAATAGGAATCACTTTCCATCAGAGCCTCTAGTGACAATGGCAACAGTTGGATCAGACCTTAGTCTGCTCAGCCCCTCCACTGGGGTGTGGGCGAAGTGACGGTGACCCCTGTTTCCGTCCCCCTTGGGGCCTTTTCTCCTCCAAGGAGGCTGAGCAGTTCTGCTTCATAGGAGTGAAGAGTTGCCCTGGGCCCCATGGAAGAAAGGCAGCTGAAGACTAACAGAATCAAAGCCTACCTGTCCAAACGGCATTCAAATGAACAAGAGCACAGATGGATAAAAATGAATGATGACGGAGAGCTATAAATCCTGGTTTCTTTGTTGTCTGGATCTGGTCGGGTCGTTTCAAGAATGAAAAGTCAAAGAGGAAAACATTGGGAAGATGTCTTGCTAAGAAAAAAAGAAAGGCCTGGAACTTTAAATCTACTCCCAAAATAAAAAGGACCATAAAAATAATCAGATCATCTTTCCCAACTTTTCTAGAAACTGGCTAACACAAATATATTTGTTTCACGTGGGTTTTTTTTTTTTTTACATAAAATAAAACATGAAATACACAAGTTGAAATCTCCTTTGTTCACTCTTCCAGTCCCTTCTCTTTCTCTAGAGGAAACCATTATTATAAATTTACTAAGCAGTTGATTTATATTTTTAACACATGTATATGTACCCATGGAGAAACATTATTTTATTAACGCTTCATACACTTTTAACATACTATTTTCCATACTTTTCCAGTACTGATCTCTCCCACAAATGCATATACAAAAATCTCATATAAAATAAAAAATTAGCCCGGGTGGTATGGCTCAGTGGATGAGCGTCGACCCATGTTCTAGGAGGTGACCAGTTAGATTCCCGGTCAGGGCACATGCCCAGGTTGTGGGCCCGATCCCCAGTGAGGGGCATGCAGGAGGCGTCCAATCTATGTTCTCTTTCATCAATGTTTCTTTCTTTCTCTCCTTCTCCCTTCCTCTCTCTTTAAAATCAATAAAGAAAAAAAAATTTTTTTAAATAATATAATACATTTTTCCCAACTTCCCCTTCTTTGGTTATTTTCCAGTCGGTGTGACTGATACATAGGCATTTGCCTGATAGGGTAATCTACCTTTGTGGGTTTCCCATTCTCATAGATTGTGAGCATTTCAATAAAAGTTAGCATCTCTGGTCCTCATTTTTATTTTATTGTCCTTTTTCTGTGGGTGAGTTTATTTGAAGAAAAAAAGCTGCTATACATCAAGGACAATCAGGCTGTTTGGCAAGGGTCTTTTCTGCTTTTCTGGATATTTAGGTAGTGCTAAATATATTAGCAGACAGCTTTCTATAGAAAAGGTCCTGTCAGTTGACAAGAAAAAAAGGCTATGAGTCCTCTGCACCCCACCTTAGGCCCCAAACTGATGACTGCCCCCAAGACGCGCCTCAGAGGAAACATGTCAGTTACCTAAGGATGTGATTTCGAAGAACGGGGCTGCGTAGGTATGTGCACAGTTTCGTCTAAGCCACACGTGCTTGCAGACTGAGAACGCGGGGCTTGAACGAAGGCTAATGAAAACAAGTTGCTTGCTCTAATGATTTCCACTTTACTGTAGCAGAATTTCAGGGAACCAAAAATATGGCCTTGTCCTTTCTAACTTACCAAATGCTCTGATGATACAACAAGTGATGACATTAAAAAAAAATGAAGTAACTATTTTACTCCTAAATTTGCTAAAACCACTGAGTTGACATGCGTTTCCCTTTTTATAGAACACAGTCCTAGGAGGATATGTATTCTTTAGGTAGGCATGACATTTTAACAATTTGGACCAATTTTATTTCCTACATATTTAAATTCACAAGGAGCGCTACAGGAAAGCGTAGGCAAATATTATTCGTTTGAAGCTAGTATTTTGGGAACCTTAAGTCATTGTGCTTATTTAAGAACCTTTTTTCATGTGGGAAAAAAAATTCTAAATGGAAGATTCCAAGACTAAGTTCTGTTCCTCAGTTTCCTACTGATCATCTCTAAAATAAAAATATAATTATTATTTTAATAGTTTGGAATATTGCCATTTAGGTAACTATAGCTTTATTTTATTGCAATGTGTTCTGTCTATGCAATGCAATATGTAAGCAGTATTTTTCTGTGTGATACCTAGAGCAAGACACTTGACAAGCTTGGGCTTCAGTTTCTTCATCTGATGAAAGGGCCTGGATTGAACACACCGTGAACCCTCAGATCCCTCTAGCACCACCAATCTTTGATTTCAATCCCCAATTCCATCTTCTCCAACCTCCGTTTGGTGAGTAAAATGGAATAATCTAAGCCAGAGTAACAGAAGACTGATAATTTTGCTTATTTAAAAATAATAATAAAAAAACACCTCCCGTGTGTTCAATGTCTATTGTGTGCCTCGCAACATTATAGCTAATCCTCATAGGCAATCCTGCAAGGCAGTTGTAATTATATTCACTTTTTTTTTCCTTTATTGCATTTAGAGAGAGAGGAAGTGAGAGAGAGAGAGATAGAAACATCGATGAGAGAGAACATCAATTAGCCGCCTCCTGCATGCCCCCCACTGGGGATGGGGCCCACAACCTAGGCATGTGCCCTGACTGGGAATCGAACCGGCAACCTCTTGGTGCATGGGTCGATGCTCAACTACTGAGCCACACCTGCTGGACTACATTCAATTTTTAAATTTTTTTTACATTAAAAATTATATTTATTACAAGGCAGGGGAGTGAGGACAGCTATTCATGAATGACTCAGTTGACAGTAACAGATCATAAACCCTTTCACTTCTAGTATTGATCTGAGCATATCCAAGTGAACACGGAATATAAATTACCCTGAAAACATCTCTGATGAAAGAGCTCTTTACTGGAAACTTATTTTTAATAGAGTCAATCATTTGGGAGTAAACATTGTAAATATTACACTCTGCTCTTTGTATTACATCTCCCTAGACATTGTAGGGTGATGATAACTGGGGCTTGTGCACAGGAAGCTAGCGAAGGGACACAGGATGAATACGTGGAACACAGACGGCTTGCAGGGCAGTTCATTTATTCTGTATGACGCTATAATGATGGATACCTGTCATTATACATTTGTCCAAACTCATAGAATGTATAACACCAAGAATGAACCATACGGTAGACTAAGGACTTGGCGAGGTAGCATGTGTCAATGTAGGTTCATCAACTGTAACAAAGGTACGACCCTGGTGAGTGATGTTCAGAATGGACGAGGTTGTGCATGTGTGAGGGCATCTGGGAAATCTCTGAACCATCTTCCCATTTTTATTGTGAACCTAAAACACCTCTTTAAAAAATAGTCTTAAAACACACACACCGCCTTGGCTAGTTTTGCTCAGTGGTTAGAACGTCGGCCCGTGGACCAGAGAGTCCCGGGTTCGGCTCCCACTAAGGGCACGTACCTCCGTTGCAGTTTGTCCCCGGCCCTGGTTGGGGTCGTGTGGGTGCCAACCAGTCAATGTGTCTCTCTCACATCGATGTTTCTCTCTCTCTCCCCGCCCCTCCCTCCCGCTCTATCTGAAGATAAATGCAAAAAAAAAAAAAAAAGTCCTCGAGTGAGGATAAACACACACACACACACACACACACACACACACACACACACACACAGTACAGATGACATGCCAGAATTGGCATTTTCCAGACTAGTCAGATGAAAATGTCAGCACCAAAAGAAAACTGGAGAATTTTTCTCTGTTCAGGTTAGGAAGATGGAGTTTGAAACTTCTAAGCCTGCAAAAATATGCACAGAGGCAGAAGGAATGTCAGCATGCATGCATCTCCCCTAGCACTGGGTAATTCAGGGAGCAGGACAGGTCCACAGCCTCATTTGGGCCAGAGATTGCTCGTTCAGCTTTGCATGTGCAAATTCATCACAATTACATACCTGAGATTTCTTCAAAGAGGGAAAGTGTGTGCAATAGTCAAATGGCTGAACATTCTAAAAGAAAATCTTCTCTGAGAATATATCATTAGAATAAAGGTCACATTTTCCTCATTTCACTTTATTAACAAAGATAAAACTGTAGATGGAATTTACTTTAACTCATCTGACACTGTCTACATGTCTCATTTAGTCCCTTAACGTAGACTATAATTTCATATTCAAGACATCCTCAATGCAAAATCAAAGCAGAAACTGAGTCTCTTACCGGTTTTAAACTAAATGTACTAACTTCCTCAGAAGTTCTCACAATGGACTTAGAATATTACAATTTGTATATAACAACATTGTATTAAATCTTTGTGGTAGACTGAAGATTGAACATAGCCAAAAAGTATTGGCTACGCCGCCCACTGAAAACTGGAATCTAATTCCCCAAACCAGTGAACCTGGGACGGCTTTGAAGACCAATGGCATGGTGGAAGGATTGCTGAGGTTAGCTCACGGGAAGCCCAGGCCTCTTGGATCACTCACTCTTGTGTTCTTGAGCCACTCTGTAGAAAGTGCAACTTCCCTGAGGCTGCCATCCAGAGAGACCACACAGAGAGAAGAGGAAGAGGGAGACAGGCAGGGGCCATCCAGCTGTTTCGGACCCCAGCTTCATCTCCAGACTTCTTAGAGCAGAGACAAGTCTCTCTCGTGATATAGTTACCTGTCTAAATTCCTGACCCACAAAAATATGAGCTATATTGATAAAATGGTTGTCATTTCAAGGTTTAAAAAAAGGAAGCTGCTCAAATAGGTTATTAATTCTGCCAAGGTCAGCCGAATAGCAAATGGAATAAATATCATTCGTCTATAGTCACACCTTCCACTCCCCATCCCCCCTTCCTACCTGCCTCCATACTGACACAAACACTACATTTGCTTACAGGTTTTCCATTCCCATTCTTGCAACAAACATTGACTGAACACCCACCCCTGTTCCTGAGACGTGAGAAGCAGCAGGTTTCTAAACTCTCATCAAAAATGCAAAGTGTATTTGGAGCCTAGAAGAGTTAGGAACATCAGTCAGGCCCTGGCCGGTAGCTCAGTGGTTAGAGCGTTGGCCTATGCACCGAGGGGTCACAGGTTTGATTCTTGGTCAAGGACATGTGCTTGGGTGGTAGGTTCAACCCATGGACCCGGCAGGGGCAGGTGTGGGAGGCAACCAATTGATGTGTCTCTCACATCAATGTCTCTCTCTCTCTCTCTCTCTCTCTCTCTCTCTCTCCCCCTTCTCTTTTACTCTCTCTAAAAAGCAATGGAATAATATCCTCGGGTGAGGATTACCAAAAAAAAAAAAAAAAAAAAAAAAAGAGCATCAGTCAGAAAACAACATTGTTAGACAATCTTCCTTATGCCTCAGTTATTCTCCAGCTATTTGATTCTCTCTCAATAATCAGGGCTTAAAAAAAACTGAGGAGGTAATGTAATGTATAAGAAAATGTTTCCATATTAGTAAGATCAATGGAAATAAAACTCATCTCATGCTAATAGAAAGGAAAGATATTAAAAGGGAGTGATTTTATATGTTCTTTAATATAGTAATAATAGCATACTTATATAGTACTTTAGTTTATCAAGTTATGGAAATACAGACAGCATCTTGATCTGTTAATGTTTGGAAAACAAAACCAGTAATAATGGAAAAAGAATACCTGCGGTCACTTCTAAATTATTTTAGAAACGTGGTTCTACCAAGTTCTGTTTGGTTTTCCATATAAATTTGTTAGGATAAATTTTTCAGCTTATCATTCCAAATATCAAACAAATCATAATGCATTCTTATTTGTTAACTTCTGTTTTTTTAATTCCCAGCTTGATGTCACATAACAAAGCAAGATAATATGTGGGAAGAACCTAAGTTTGCTCTATAATCATCATCTCATTTGTACTCTTCTGGGCATTTGAAACATTGTAATTATTGTGATTAACAGAAATGCAATATATGCGAACACTACTCTGATTTATCCTTATGACTGTGAGGGGTCAGTATTCAACCATGCAGGATACAGACTGGTGGAGGGAAGACACAGTATGCTGATCCTTCCATGTGAAGTGGGCTTGATGTTCCTCTTTATCAAAAGGTCATCAATGAAACAGGAGGTAAGGGGAGTATAAGGGCACAAAGTGAGCCCCCATTTGACTTCCTTCCTCGAGATTACAGTCATACATCAGTTATAGAGAATGCACATCAATGTCCATAAAGTCGGGGAATAATTTGCCTCCCTTTTGAGAAACAACATGTGAGAAGAAACTACTGTTTTTCCACTTCAGCTGTGGGAGGATTTGCTGCTTACAACTATGATCATGAGTAGACCAAGGACAAGCCAACTCCAAATATGATGGAGAAAAAAAGAAGACGAGAACTTGATATCATCCAGCTTCTGAATTAATTGACTCTGGGACTACCTACCCCGGGACTTCTTGATGTGGGAGGTAACAAGTTGATCATCATTTAAGTCAAATTTAGTCAGTATTTTTTAACTTGTCATGGAAAGCATCACTATGGATACAATGTATCTCAGAAAATAATAAGAAAAATATTTTACTGAAAACCCAAGTTTATATAAACTGAGATCTGTACCTGCTACATTTACTTTGTTCTGTCTATTTCAGGTATATATGTATTGCAAGAAGCTCTTATGGTTCATTTTCTTTAAGTGTGTAATGCAAAATTGCCTGCTACGATTACCTCTTAACGTTTAAGAATGGTTTTTCTCTCTGTTGTCATCTCTGCCTCCAGTCTCTGCAATGACAGAGGCTTGTCTCTTAGGAGAAAAGGGGACACATTTTAGGCTGAGGACTACCTCAAAGCATCACCCACAATTTCTACTACTGTATTAAGTATTAGAAGAAGAAGAAAAAGAGAGAAGGAGGAGGAGGCCAAAAGGGGGGAAAGAGAAGGATAAAGCAGTAATTACCTAATATTTATGTTATAGACACACTGTTAAATAGTCCACCAGGACTTCATTTTCTGGGGGTTATGTTGTAACAATTTCACTGCCCAAGTTACTCAGCAGAATAAAAAGGAAGCAGAAGACTTGGCCTTGAGTTCGAGAAGCCAGCAAACACCCCTCTTTAATAGGGCAAATAATGATTTGTTCTTTATAACCTATACAATGAATGCTTGTAAGGTAATTGGGCCATCTATCAGCCTGAACTAAGTGGAATTACACATTTTTAAAACTCTAAGTTTACAGATAGAGGCAGAATGCTAATTAAAGTTGCTTATTTATGGGAAAACTTTTTTTTTTAATTACATAGGTAACAATGGGGAACACATTTACTGTGAAAGTCCCCTCTTGAACCTAATCTTTTTCTTTTTTATTTCTCAGTTTTTATTAATTTATTTTTGTTACAGACGTTTCTCCTTTTCCCCCCCAGACACTCTCCTCCCCAAACCCGCCCCCGACCCTCCCAGCACTGTTGTCTATGTCCATTGGTTATGCATACATGCATATAAAACATATTTAAAAATCCAAATAGCAAATCAATTGAATTTATACTTTATATGTCTTCCATTACTATTTAACACTGAAACTTCAATAAGCAAAATTAGTTTAATTATTGTGTCTTCTGTTAAAGTGAACTAATTCACTTGCCTGATAAATGTGCATCTGAATATCATTTGTAAATCTCAGTGAAAATGTTTCTTTAAAACTGAGTATAAATTCATTTGAATGTGTGAGAAATAGACAGAAATATGATTGTGACAAAATGTTCTCGTGGGAAAATATGGTGACTTTTTATGATAATCAATAGAATAATAAGAAGGCTAAAATAACAATTCACAAATTGTTATGTACGATTTAAACTCTGGGGTAGTTCTCTTAGATTACATCTCTTTTTATTAGAAAGCATAATTTCAAGCTCCTTGAATTCAGGAAACATCACACTTAACTCTTAATCCCTCACATTACCTAATCTAGGCTTTGCAATACAAGGTAAGATGCAAGTGTTTATGAGTTTAATTGAATCTAAAATTAAATAAGTATTTATAAATTTACTTAGCTCTAAAATAATCCAGATTATCTATTGCCTTGCAAGAATCTTGAGATATAGATTTTTTTTTTTTTTGCAAAGACAACTCTCAGGCATAATTAAGATCAAATATACATAACAAAATGTGTGCGTTTTTAATAATCCTTTCAAATAATTGCTTTGCTTAAATATATTTGGATTATAAACAATTGTCTGTGCTATTTTCTTTGTCCAGAATACTCTTCCAAATCTCAAGTTAAATGTCATTTCTTTCAGAGATCTTCTCTGATCTTTCAAACTAGGTTGGATTTTTTAAAATTAAATAGTATCAATATTGTATACTTACTTTGAATAAATACACATCACAGTTGTACTTGGGTAATTATTCATGGGATTTGTTTTCTTCGGAAGATTATAAGCATTCTGAGAACTCGAACCACAGTGCCAGCACGGTGCCTTACATTTTATGAGAACTTCCAACACTATTTGTTGAATGACTGAATACACAGTGGAAGCAGGCTTCTTATGGAAGGCAGCAAAAAGCTAATTTCTGTTCATTATCACATATTTTGTGAATAATGCCAATGAAAATATCTAAACTATAACAACTGAAACACCAGAACCAAATATGTAGATGATTGCATTTTTGTAAAAAATGTATACAAACATAAAACAATTAAGTACTACTTCGAGATGTTTTCTGTGTAATATAGGATTGTAATTTTCCGCTCTTCATCGTAAAATGGCTTATACATTTTTTCTATTTTAACTGTAATCATTGTACTTACTCGGTAATACGTAAATAACACTTTAAGAGTGACTCGGTGATCCAGAGACATGTTTGTTGTGGGAACAGGCACCAACCACAAGGAACCACATTTCACAGACAAACTCAATAGGCATTCAAGAACAAGAATCCCGGCTTCAAGTTCAAGATAACGAAGTAAGAAGACCTCGATGGCACCAAAACTACAACTACATATAGAGCGGCTTTCTCTGCAAACGACCCGAAGACTGGCAGAACAGTTGTTCTACAACTATGGACATAAAGAAAAAGCCACATTGAGACAAGTAGGAGGGCAGAGACTAAGTCTGGGCAGGCCTCATCTTACCCCCTATTCCTCATGCAGTGACCCACAGTGGGAGGGACATCACAACTGCGGAGATTCCCCACAGAACAGGGAGGGGTTCGAGCCCCAGCCTGGGGGTCCTGCACCAGGAAGAGGAGCCCCATAACATCTGGCTTTGAAAAACAATGAGGCTTACATCTCAGGAGCCAAAGGGCTATAGGAAACCAGGGCACTCTTTCTGAGTCCTGGCACAGAGGCAGCAGCTTGAAAAGCACCTGAGTCGTATGTGAAGGTGATACACTGATTAATTGTAGGGTGTGTGCTGGAGGGACAGGGATCTGTTGGAACTTCCTCCTGAGTCAGAAGTGCTGGTGGGTGCCATTCTCATCCCCCCTTTTTAAATTCTTCTTCCATCTAGATTCTAGCTGGTCTGGTGCTGGCAGGCACCATTTGTGGCACGCTCCATTAACCTTGCTAACACTGTTCACCTCACCCTGGGATTTCTCTGAGGACTCACAGAGGCAGTGGTACCCCTCCAAAGCAGCTCCTGCCCTGCCAAACCAGGTGGGCTGCCTCAGTTGGCACCAGCACACAGCAGTGTGTCTGCAAAATTCAAGGCTAAACCTTGCAGCCAGTCATAGCAAAGGCATACCCTGCACAGCAGTGCACCTACAACAATTGTGACCAGGCCTCAGAGCCAGCCAGACAAGGGACCAGCTTTGCCTGCCATAGCAGCAGTCATGGCCCAACCACAACAGGAGGTCACACTAGTTCCCCAGGGAACACCTCTGGAGCAGCTGTCTCTGGTGACAAGGTGGAGTCCACCACTGGGCCCCACAGGGCACCTTCCAAACAAATAAGGCCACTTTTTCAAGACAAGGAGATGTAAATGACTGACCTAATACATAGAAACAAACAAGCAAAATGAGACAAAAGAATATGTTTTGCACAAAAAAAAACAAATAAAAAAGACAAAACTCCAGAAAAAGAACTAAATGAAATGGAGGTAAACTGCCTACTAGATAAAGCATTCAAAGTAATAGTCATGAAGTTGTTCAACAAACTCAGCAGACAAGTGGAATAAACTCAGTGAGAATATCACTATAAAGAGATACAAATTGTAAAAAAAGAACCTATCAGAACTGAAGACTGTAATGACTGAAATGAAAACTACACTAGAGAGAATCAACAGAAAATCAGCTGACACAAAAGAATGGATCAGTGATCAGAAAGACAGGACAGTGGAAATTACCCCATTGGAAAAGAAAAAAGAAAAAAAATTAAAAATGAGGGTAGCATATGGACCTCTGGGACAACATTAAGCATACTAACATTTGCATCATAGGGGTCCTAGAAAAAGAAGTGAAAGAGAAATGGACAGAAAACCTATTTGAATAAATAATCGCTGAAAACTTCTCCAACCTGGCTAAGAAAACAGACATCCAAGTCTATGAAGCACAGAGAGTCTCAAACAAGATGAACCCAAAGAAACCCACATCAAGCCCTCCTTTGTAAACTTCTAATTATTTTTCCTATTTTTAAATTATTTATTTTACCACTTATGATACTATCTCAACTTTTTCTTTAATCTACTTGGGTTATCATATATGTATATATTTATAGTATATATACAAATACATGTATATATGCATTTATTTATCATAAGTATATCCTTCCATATACTTATATTCAGATATAAAAATATTTATATAGATATTTAATTTCTAAGAATCTTTTCCTGTATTTTAATAGTTAACTTAAAAGATAACACTATCTTTACTTTTAGCTACATATCTGTTCTTAGTTTCTCCATGTTTGTTTGTTTTTTTCCTTGGTTTTTCTCTTTCATTTTAAAAATTGACATAAATGTTAATCTACATAAACTCTTGTCAGCATTACTCTGATATGCCCTTATTCCAATTTCTTTCTTTTTTATTTTTTTTTTTTTTATTTTGCTCTGCTCCTTGCATTGACTCTGTTTCCTCTGATTTCATTTTGTTGTTGTTATGTGGTTGTATATTTGATTACTTTGGTCTTTTCTTAGAAAAATCTTCATGCAAATGGCTGGTGGTAATTGGGTCCTGCTCATAACTAAGAATGAAGCTTAGGAGTGAAGCATTACCAAGCTGCTGTGGAGCTCTGTGTGTTCTAGAGTGAACTTTGTAAATGGGAAGGCTTGACCATAGGGTGACTGCATGCTGGACGCATTGTGAGTATCTCTTGGCATTTTCTCTTAGGCTGATTTGGACACTTTGTGTTCTTTATAAAAATTTGCTCCTAATGTTTCACTTCTTAGACCTAAACCTCACCCCTGACCCAACACTGTATGGTATTCCTCTGACTTTCCATGCTTCTGTACTATAAATCTCCTTGTACATTTGTGGTTTTCCATAGATGAGCTGTAGGCAATTGGTGTACCACCTTTCTTGTTCTGTTATTTTTTTCCATCTGCTTTCCATTGTACCAAATGCTATAGACATCTCTCGTGTACTGACTACTTCTCTTTTTTGTCTGTTTATACATTTTTGTTTTATTTGGAGCTTCAGAAGGGAACAGAGGAAATGTGTGTGTTTCATCTACTGTGTATATAGCTAGAAGCAATGTCTTCTCTTTCTTCTGTCTTTATCTATCACCATCATCTAAATCAATAGTTCTTAGGGAAGGATTCTTATCAAAATCACTTGGAGAGGATTTCCATACCCTGTGAGATCAGGAGATTGAGTTTTATATAACTTAGTTATTTGTATACACATTCCTAGTAAAACATTGATTCTTGTTATCTGTTAGCTGGTTCAGGTCATGAATAATATGACTATAGATTTGTAAGTGGATTTACATTGTACACATATGTCTACATGTATCACCTCCTTTAATACTCCCAATGCCTATTTTGCTTGCCTAATAGCTAGTATTCCTCATCCCTTTTTACTGTGTAATAGAACCCAACTTATTTCAATATAATCAAGGAAGGTGCTCGCCCCACAGTGCCCACAAGTGAATGATGCTGGTTAAACAAGTCAATTATGGTCCTTCTCTTCTCCTCCATGAATGTGTTATACATGGGTATGTGCTTCAAATCTGGGTAATGAAAGGAGAATGGTATCCTGGAGATTTCTATAGAATAAACATTATTTCACTCTCGGTAAATATAATTGGATAAGATGACACTCTTGCCTTTGGTCCTTGTCATCCAGAACCAATCATGGTTGATGCTGTGACTGCTATCTTGAGATCATGAAGAGAAAACCAAGGCACTTGAGTAGAAGTTGACCAGTAGCCTCCAAACCATTACTCTACAAAATCTATGGATCCAGAATTCATCTAGAGATTGTTTCACGATAGAATGTGTTTCTAGTTTTAAAGCCAAAGTTAGTTGGATATTCTATTACCAGAAGTCTCAAATCTCCTACTGAAGTCTCAAATCTCATTAATACTTACAAAAAAACACAACACTGATCTAAAATATATTACTTCCAGCCATCTAAGTTTAAATCTGGGCCTGTTCTACTTGATATAAATATCCTAGATTGAAACTAAATGTCATATAGATTTCTTAACTGGTTATTTGATTATTCATGATAAACTGCAATTATAGATTCATTTACTGTAAGGATAATAGGGAGAAGAGATGAGGTAGTCTTGTCCTGGTCAGGTGGCTCAGTTGGTTGGAGTGTTGTCCAGAAGGTTTTGAGTTTGATTCTCGCTCAGGTCACATACCTGGGTTGAGGGTTTGAGACCAGGTGGGGCACATATGGGAGGCAACTGATCGATGTCTCTCTCTCTTTCTCTCTAAAAATCAATAAACATATCCTCAAGTAAGGATTTAAAAAATGAGGTGGTTTTATGAAAAGTATCATTTCTGAACAAATAAGAGATACCTCTGCTATTGCTATTTTTAGGACTGAATGTCAAACTCCCTTGCCTCCGTTGACACCTGACAAACACAAAAATGCAGATGTCAGTTGTGCTGTCTTTTTTGTCATAGTTTCACTTAATTAGTCGTTTTCTATCTTATTAAATTTCATATCATGACCAAATGCTGAGAAAGTTCCATGGCTATGAAGAGGCGTTGAGTTGTTCCGCTGACTCCATGCACTGCCGAGTGTTGTGGGTGAGAAACAGGAGGAAAACAGAAAAGGGGAAGCACCCACAGCTCTGAACCTCCAGAACGCGGCACCTCTCTCGCTGTGCCCGTCACACGGTAGGGATGAGTGACGTTCTTAAATGCCCTTCAACATCAGTGGAACATTTGGAAAATCAGGCTTTATAATGAGTCCCAACTTATGACTCTACACACACTTTCATCCACAGCATACAGTTCTGAACATTCTGTAGGGTAATTGAATATTTGTTGCTGGCGTTCGGAAGCCTGAATCTTTGTATGACTTGGGCTGTCACTAATAATCATGTCACTTCTTTAACCTACACCTAATAAGACACTCGATGGGGAGGTGATGTTTTGATTTCAGCTCTGAAAAGTTTTGCTTTCCAGAAGTGTTCTTTATACAATGACCCCAAAGCAAGTACACTAATATATATTACCTTCTCACTGGAAACTATTTTCATGAAGGACTAAAATTCCCAACAGGAGTACAAGGGCAACCCTGTAAATAACACAAATAGCTATATCATTCACTCTTCATAAAAACAACCAACCTTCCGTGATATAACTTAATAAGCCATGCCCTATAATATTTATGGATTCCCTGCACAGAGTCTGACAAGGGGGATAAGTCTCATGGGGGGGGTGAATTTATAACTGATGGAAAAGGTGTAGTTCCTACTCTACAGAACCCTCAGTCTGCTCGGGATGATAAGACACACACCAAGAGCACAGGTTGATGGAAATAATTCAGTGTGGGCCAGAAGAAATCCTTAATGGTTTAGCTGAAGTTCTACTATATCTTGAATTTCTTTTTTGCTTCGTCTCACATGCTTCCCTCCATGACTCACTGCTCATCTAATCACTAAGGAACCATGAATGGCTCCGTTGCCCAGTGCCAGGCACAGCTGTAAGTACTAGGGTCGAGCAGTGAACAAGATCCTCCCAGGCCCACACTGTGAGAGCTAACAACCTAACAGGACTACAGTCATAAAACGACGAATTGCAGGTGTCATATTTTGAAAGGAGAAAGATTATTACAGGAGAACTTCCTGGAAGAAGTGAATTCAGCAGGACCTAAAAAAAAGCGAAGAGACTCCTAGAGTATTTACTTATGTTGACGATGTTTTATAACCACCCCCCCACCACTGTTATTTAGCATTGTTGAATTTAAATATCCTTAATCTCAGCATAGTTCATAGAATTAGTGACTCAGATGGACTTCATGTTACCTTCAGCTTGACTAAACTGTAGATATGTTTCCCACTAATTCTAGGCCCCTGATCTCCCTTTTCTTAGAGCATTTCCGCCCCTTTTGAAATGTAGATCTTCTCCCAGTCACTTGCCAGTTTTTATAATCCAGTAATGTCTTTCTCAAGGACCTGGGAGTCATCCCTTTGAAATTTAATCAAGAAAGATGTAAAAGTATAAAGCTCCTAGAAGATTATACATAGGCAGTAAAATCTCTTGACATTTCTCTTACCAATATTTTTTTCTGGCATGTCTCCTTGGGCAAGGAAAACAAAGGAAAAAATAAACAAATGCGACTCCATTAAACTGAAGAGTTTTTGCACAGCAAAGGAAGCCATCAACAAAGTGAAAAGACAGTCTATTAAATGGAAGGAGATATTTGTCAATAATATATCCCATACGACCTGTCGGAATGGCTATCATCAATAAATCAATAAACAAGGGCTGGTGAGGATGTGGAAGAAAGGGAACCCTCGGGCACTGGGGGCGGGATTGCAAATCGGTGCAGCCACTATGGAAAACAGTATGCAGGTTTCTCAAAAAATTAAAAATGAAACTGTCTGAAGACCTAGCTATTTCACTTCTGGGTATATATCCAAAGAAGCTCCAAAACCCTAATTTGAAAACATAGATGCACCCCTAATGTTCATTGCAGTGTTATTTAAAATAGCCAAGATATGGAAGCAACCCTAGTGCCCATCAATAGACGAGTGGATAAAAAACCAGTGATACAAAAATACAATGGGATATTGCTCAGCCATAAAAAAGAATGAAATTCTACCGTTCGTGACAGCATGAATGGACCTAGAGGGTATTATGCTCAGTGAAATAAATCAATCAGAGAAAGAAAACTACCATATAGTTTCATTTATATGTGGAATCTAAAGAACAAAATAAGCACATAAACAAAAACAGACTCGTAGCTACAGAGAACAGACTGAGGGTTGCCAGGGAGGTTGGGGGTTAGGGGGCTGGTTGAAAAAGGAGAAGGGATTAAGAAGTACAAATTGTTAGTTACAAAACAGTCACAGGAATATAAAGTACAGCATAGGGAATATAGTCATTATTATTGTAGTAACTATGTATGGGGCCAGGAGGATATTGAAAATATCTGGGGGAACACTTTGTTAAGTATATGACTGTCTAACCATTATGTTGCACACCTGAAACTAATACAAAACAATAAACACCCCAAATCTCAACCCCTTGACTGGACAAACCCTTCCACCATTAGACCTCCTTCATTCACCTACCTGCCATGCCCTAGGACCCATGCTCTCTGTCTTCGCCTTTTCCCAACCCCAACAGTGTGCTCTTCACTCTCGTGTTCCCAGATTCATACGTCAGTCCCCAAACTATACTGTGTTCTGAACTTCTGCCTTCCTTTTTCAATCACCCCACGGTCAGAGTTAATGTGTGGTCAGTATACCCATACGGAGGTACCAGTTCTTGTTAACCGCCACCTGTTTTTATTGGTCCTCTGCTGTACTGATTATTAAATATTTTCTTTTTAACTTTTTTTCTTTATTGATTTTAGAGAGAGAGGAAGGGAGAGGGAGAGAAGGAAACATCGATGAGAGAGAACATCGATTGGCCACCTCCTGCATGGCCCCCACTGGGGATCGCGCCCACAACCTGGGCATGTGCCCTCAACAGGAATAGAACTGGGGACCTCCTGGTGCACGGGTCGATGCTCAACCACTGAGCCACACCAGCTGGGCTGATTATTAAATATTTTCAGTAAAAACAGTCATGCTACAGTGGTTGATATTCCACAATCTCTCTGCATCCTTCTCTTCCTATCACATTGTAAAATTCAAATTCTTCTGGGATAGGTAAATCGCTGATATAATGTTCTCTAAGATATGAGCAATCTATTAAACCTTGTTCTTTCTGGCCAGAGAGATACATTAGCAATAAGTTATTGAGATGGGAATAGACTGAAGGGAAAATAATTCGAAGGGGAAAAAAGGCCAGAAAACCAATCATTATCTCCGTATTTCTCATGTCTTGTGATATGTCTGCCAAATCACAAGCACTCAAGTACTTGAATGAATGCATGAATCATTGAAGAAATGCATGAATAAATAAATAAGACTGGCTCAAGATAACCTCTGTCTCATTCATATTGGTGTCTACAGTTATTCGAAGGATAATACTAATTGCGCCATTGCTTTAGAGAAAGCCTTTTATAAAACCTTTTTTGGTTCTAATTGTAGTTCATATATTAACAACTATTTTTGAATTTCCTCCTACATTATATCTTGTGAAAAATTTCCAAATGCTTCTGTTTACCTGCTCCTCTCTCATGATGATTTACTATTCAGTTAATTTGACTACATTATTTAAAAAATTTTATCTCTTGCCCAGTTGGTGTGGCTCAGTGGTTGAGCATTGACCCATGCACCAAGAGGTCACTGGTTCGATTCCCAGTCAGGACACATGCCCAGGTTATGGGTCTGATCCCCAGTGGGGGGCATGCAGGAGGCGGCCAATCAATGTTCTCTCTCATCGATATTTCTATCTCTCTCTTCCTCTCTCTTTCTCTCTCTAAAATTAATAAAGAAAAAATTATTTAAAAACAAAAACAAAAAAAAAGACAATCTTTAAAAAAAAACATTATCTCTCTTTTGTTTTCTCTTCCTCCTCTTCTTTCTTTTCCCTTTCCTTCCTGAACAATTACTTCTCAAAATCATTGTGTAAGAACACAAGCGAAAGTGAGATAATGCCACAGTAACTCAGAGTAGGGTGTCAGAGCTCAAGTGGGGTGAAAAGAGTGTCCACACATTGGGTGGGGGTAGGAACTTGGGATAAAAAAAGGAGACTTGTTACATGTTGGTGGAGTGAACAAAGGAGTCAGTGAATTATACAGATAACGGGAGCCAATGCCCTCACCATCGAAGGAAGTTACAAATATGGGACAACTAGAACGCACCACTAGAACTGTGGTGTTGGATTTCAATTGGAAACATCAGTGTGAACTCATATGTATGGACATATATATATATGACCCTGGCTCTCTGTTCACTGGCAGGGCCTGGGTGCAGTGATAGATATCTCAGTATCAATAAGCACTTGTAGCACCAAATATTATTTTCTGAATATTATGGTTGATTTAAAATGAACTAAGTCTCCCTGTAGAAATGACTGATTCCAGGCCTAGAATGAAGAAAATATAAAGTGATCCTGAACGTCTTATCATTCCAGAAAGTAAGATTCTCAAAGACACGGGAACTAGATGAAGGGGCTTCTACTAGACAAATCTAAGACAGCTGATATCCAAGTTAAAAATAGTCAGAACTCACTGAATAAAATAGGAATCCATGACTCCATTTGGATATCAATAAATACATTAATGTATTAAAATTATGGTGGGAAACAGGATGTTAACAGTCTCAATGCATCTCTCACAAAATATTTATTAATTTTAAAGAAAAATTAGAAGCTATATAGTAGATAAGAATGGAAGACTCTACAATAATCTAAATCGATATCACCAACAGTGGACAAGCTTACATTGTGTGACACATGATAGAATCTAAAGAGAGAGAAAAGAACACAGCGTCATTTTGGTGCTATTCTTGTCAAAGAGGTATAATGTGAATATAATTGTGAAACAATACCAGACAAACCACACTGAGCAAAATAGTCTCTACTTTTCAAAAACGTCAGTGAGAGAAAATTCAAGGAAAGGCTAAAAAACTGTCCCAGATTGAAGGAACGTGGCAACTCTATGCAAAGTGTGATGTTGAATGGGCTCTTCTGGCTGTGGAGAACATGGTCGTGAAGACTGGCCCAACTTGAAAGTGTTCTAAGAATTAGCCCAGCCGGTGTGGCTCAGTGGTTGAACGTCGACCCATGCACCGAGAGGTCACCGGTTAGATTCCTGGTCAGGGAACACCCCCAGGTTGTGGGCCAAATTCCCAGTGGGGTCATGCAGGAGGTGGCTGATTGATGTGCTCTCTCATCGATGTTTCTGTCTCTTTCCCTCTCCCTTCCTCTGTCTCTAAAAACCAATAAAGAAAAAAAAGAAAGAAAAAAACAGAAGAAGAAGAATTATCTGCTGACAGTGTATCAGTGTTAATTTTCTGACTTTGATGTGTGCATGAAATAATGTGGAAGAATGCCTTTGTTTATAGGAAAGTATGCACTAAATGTTCCAGAGTGATAAGTAATATGGCAACTTACATGTCACTGTTTCAAACAAAAAAGGTGTCCTGGTACTATACAACATATTTAAATGGTTCAGATTGTTTTCAAAGTTTAAAAAAATAACTTTTAAAAGAAGACACTCCTTTTTCTTGTCTCTCCTGAGTTGACAGGTGCTTCCAAGACTATCTTCCTTTATTGCTCCCTCCCCAGCCCCAATAGCACTCACAAGCCATTTAGGTGTGTATAACTTTTAAATAAAACTGGCAGTGCCCTGGCCAGTTTTGCTCAGTGGTTAGAGCCTCAGCCTGCAGACTGAAGGCTTGCAGGTTCGCTTTCCAGACAAGGCCACATACTTGGATTGCAGGTTCCATCCCCAGCCCTGATGGGGGTTGTGCAGGAGGCAACCAATTGATGTGTCTCTCTCACATCAATGTTTCTCTCTCTCTCTCCCTCCCTCCTTCCACTCTATCTAAAAATCAATGGGAAAATAACCCTGGGTGAGGATTAAAAAAAATAAAAGACTTGAGGCAAACAGCACTGGAATGGAGAGGGGGAAATTTCATCAGCGCGATATAAGAGATGACAAGAGATTGGATAAAATAGCTATTTTGTTCTCCCCAAAATTTCCTCAGCCAAATAACCGTCAGCAGATTTTTTCGTCTAAATCCTGCTGACCTTCTGCGAATACCCTGTGCCACCAGGACCTCCCTGCACCACCTTTTTCTCTGGCTGACCTCATCCTTCCAATGTGTGTTTATTTTTATAGATCTCCATACCAATATGCCAAATGCAAAACCCATTGTGGATATCCCGGGGTCCTCCATCATTTTAACCAACTAGCCCCACTAAGAGGTATAACGAAATATTTCTATTCCACAAAAGAATTCCATAGTCACTCCCCAAAATAACAGTACCTTCTGCCTGCTCTCCAATTAATATTCACTATAAAACGTAGCGCCATGTAATAACATAGTAAGGATTGGATAAAATATCCTCAAATTAAGAGAGTAGACAAGTTCTCCTCACACACACACACACAAAAAGTGTAACTCTGTGTGGTGAAGGATGTAAACTGGACGGTGGTGATCATTTTGAAAAATATACAAATATTGAATTGTCATACTGCCCACCTGAAATGAATGTAATGTTATATGTTAATCCAATGTCAATGAAAATTTTGAATTAATGAGATTAGAGTGCGAAAATTGGAGTATTGAACAAGGTCACTTCCAGAAATATTTTAAATTCAGACACACACAGACTGGATGAAATGGATGCTCTTTTGTTCCCCGGCTTTATTGAGATATAATTGATATATAACATTGTGTAATTTTAAGGTGTTCAATGTGATGATTTGATACATGTACCTATTGTGAAATGTTCACCACAATAGCGTTAGTTAACACATCCTTTACCTGACATAATTACAATTTTGATGTTGTTGTCATGGTGAAAAAATGGCAATGTTACTTTCAGGTACGTATTCAACATAGTCTCGTTAACCACAGTCACTATGCCGCCCCACAGATCTCCCAAACGTCCAGGAATGGACACTTTCTCGTCTGACACGTGACGGAAGGCTCGGTTATCTGAATCAATCCACCTATTCAGTGGACTTGTGATTTTGTTTATAAATTAAGTAGGCAAGCTGAGATCATTAAAAATAGTCAATCAGATTTTTCTAAGGTTTACCCACAGATCATTCGGTATGTGGATTAATTCATCTCTGGGTTTGCTAATTGCTTAACATTGACCCTTTTAGCTGATGAAATGTAAACACGCATGTCATCTAGTTAATGAAGCCATTTCTCTTGTGAATACAGATCTTTCTCTAAACCTTAGACTCATGTTTCCACAGGCAAGCATTCAGAGCATTGAAAGTTGTAGGCAGTATTTTTGTATTCTTAGTGTCTGTACATGAAATATTTTCGACACTGTGCAATCGGCATTAAATGCGTTAGGATAACAGTCTCCTAACTTTTGTTTAAGTTGATGCATAAGAGTAGATCAGTATAGTCTGAGTACCTCGGCAGCATTGAGACAGGGCATTTTTTATATCCAGTTTGGAATAATTGCGGACTGAAAAATGTAATGCCGTTCTGATTTTGTCAATGATCTATCACTGGGGTCTCTTCAAAGTTGCCATACTACAGGGCATGTGAAAAGCAAAGGCATATAAGTGCCTTAACTTACAATGATAATGAGTACGCCAGTTTGCTGAAGTAGCTGTAAATCAACGGTACTGTAGCTATTAAAAAAAAAAAAAACATCATGCATTTGGATGGGATTCTGTACTGATGGTTCCTTACAGAAGCTGTGAATACAAATAAGGCGGCGGCATCCATGCTTTCTTCAGGGAACAGTCTGCCCCTGAGCAAAAAGATGATGATGTCGCGTTGTTTTTGGAGAACTGCTGAAGTTCAGCTTCGTCGGGGAAGAGCCCAAGCAGGGCACTTACATCTGGTACACAGTCAAAATCAGTTCCAAGTAATAAGAAACCTAAAAGCACAGAGAACAAATGACATTCCGGGCTACGGAATGGAGGGAATATATTTTCCAATTTCACGTTTATTATCTTTGACTGACTAAAGATTTTTCTAAAAATAAAAAATAAAAATGTGGCTATCACCTTAGGTTCAAGTCCCGCGATAGGCAAGGCCTTTCTGGCGTCAGGCCAGGCTGCGGGGTGGGGAGATGTCGGGTGAGGAAGGTGTGTCGATGTTCGATACATAATTGAGAGGCAAAAATCCATCCATCATAAAAGAAAGCAAAGTAGTAGAAATGATAGTTCAGTAAAATTAAATCAGATCAACTTCATTTCGATATGCTGCGATCAAGTGAAACAAGATGCTTTCTTGTTTGTGTTGCAAAGATATTAATTATAACTGATAAGAAATTAAGCTCAACATGTCGCCATTCACACTGTGTTTTTAAAATAATGAACACTGTTTGGTTATGGAGCAAAAATACATACTCGGGACATGGTTTAATTAAGAAAACTAATATTCATTTTCATGCAATTACACTACACAAAAATTTATATTCGGTTTCTATCTGTGAGGTCGTTAGTGCCCAGGTGGGTCAAACATGAAGAAGAGTTACCCAAGAAAGCCTGAACTAGCTTAAGCAGGATAAAACATTGGAATAATATCAGGTAAGAAGTCAAGATTGTAGATGGAAAAACAATGGCAGGTGTTAAGTAGATTATATGACAGAATGCAGGTCCTACTTGATGGCCCTGGGGAAGTCATCCATATAGATAGAATTCTGGGATCATTGTAAGGTATCTTCAGAAACCACGTATGTGTTTTGCTATCTTCTTAGATGATGTCAGTCATCTAAGTCATTTCGACCAACAATCATTTATTGAATGCCTTCACGATACCAGGCATTGTGAAAAACAACAGGATATAACAGGAATCAAGATATAAATGATCTCTGCCTCTCAGAGTTGCTAGTTTAGTAGGGGGATACCAATGAAAGGAAATAACACAGTATGATCTATACAATAAGTGTACAGGAGATGATGGATACTCTACCTACTAGTCTTAGGAATGGAAGAGGTCTGATCAATAATCCTGCTGCTAGTTCTTTAAATTATTCACTTTGCCAGCCTCATGGCAAAGCTTGATATGGATACCATTTCTATGATTCTTCGTGTCAGTTACCTTTTGCTAAGTAACATACCATCTCAAGATTTAGGGACTTAAAACAACCATGTATATGCTCACGACTCTAAGGCTCAACTAGGCGGTTCGCCTGGTCTTGGGCATCTTGGCTCAACTCTATTGTCAACTTCCAGCTTGTCTGGGGCTAGACATTCTGGGGTGACCTTATTTACACGGGTGGGACTTCAGACAGGTTTGCTGGAGTGTCTAGAATGACTAGTCTCTCATCTCCTAATGGGCTGGCTTGGGCTTGTTCATATTGTGGCCTAAGAATTGGCAATAGCAAGAGAGGGAAAGGTTGCATTTGTAGGAACTATTCAAGTTTCTACATAGATCAAGATTGCTAATGCCCCGTTGGACAAAGCAAGCCACATGGCCAAGCGCAGATTCAAAAGAGATTCGAAAGGGAGAGAGATAGAATCTTTCAGTTGATGGTGGAGCTAGAAATATGCTCTATCTTACTTAGTTAAAAGAAGGGATAACTTTGCTGTCAGGACACTGTTTTCTTGATAAAACTTTTCAACGCCCCATTAACTTAGGATGAAGATTGACCTCTTAACGTTGACTTAAAACGTTCTCCCCCCGCCATTCCCACTTGACCTTGTTCTGTACCACTCCCTGATATTAAAACTTCAGCCAGGGAGTGATGTACACTGTCCTTTAAATACTTGCTGCAGCCGGCTGGTGTGGCTCAGTGGTTGATCATCAACCCATGAGCCAAGGGGTCGCTGGTTCAATTCCCAGCCAGGGCACATGCCCAGGTTGTGGGCCCAATCCCCAGTGAGGGGCATGCAGGAGGTGGCCAATCAATGTTCTCTCTCACTGATGTCTCTATCTCTCTGTCTTTCTCCCTTCCTCTCTCTCTCTCTCTCTCTCTCTCTCTCTCTCTCTCTCTCTCTCTCTCATCAATAAAGAAAAAATAAAATAAATAAATGCTGCAAATGAGATGTCTTCATCCTTCGAGGCTTAGTACAAACAAGCCTGACTTTATATTCAGGTGTTTCTTATTATTCTGAATAAGAATAGCTGTGTGGCTCTAGTCCAAAGTGCTTCCATTCAAATTGTTTTCAAGAGAGTTGTCTGCTATTGATTTTCCTAAACTCAGACATATTACTGTTGCTTTTAATCTTAAATTCACTGGAATTTTATTTAACCATTTCTGGAATATTTATGTTTCTCCATCACTAGAAAACAAACCCCTTGAGAACCAGAGCTATTTCTTTAATGCTTTGTCCCTTAGTAGGTTGTCCTTAAGTGCATGCCAAATTGAAGTATTCTTCTATTAAAAAAAAAAAAAAACAACTATATATTACATGTAATTTTTCATGATTTTATTTATCTCAAAATAATTTATCATTTCCCCTAATATTTCGATTTCAACTAAGGCACCTGAGACAATCAGTTTAATAGATTAGGGGGTGTTGATAGAGTAGAGAATGAAAATTGAAAAAACGTGGGAATTGGCCAGATGGTGACAGATAAGAAATCAGTAACCATTGAGACATTTCCAACAAACACTCTGAGTGCCTGTGGCATTTTGTTCCTTGTAAAACCTTTGCATCACTCATTTACGACATCTGCCGAGAATCTGGGACGGAGCGGGTGCGATGTATTCACCAAAGCAGATGCAGAGCGTCTGAAGCAAAACAGAAGGTCAAGCAATGACCCTCTGCAAAGACATATGAACTTTCCCCCACGTGGATATCAATTTACTAACTTTTTTTTTTTTGTATTGAAAACTTGTATAAAAATATTAATAAGGTGCCAGGAAGTCTGTTTGAAAGGGATAAATCAGCCAATTCATTTCATGCTTTGTATGTCAAATACCAAGCATATGGATGCTTGGAAACATTCGAATCCTTGAAAAATTGCTTTGCTTTACATCAGCATGCTGGGCCTTGAGTAGGTACAGCATTTATATCACTTTTCTTTATTTTGATAAATATATCTTTTTTCTCTCTGTTTGAGTAAATAATTTTGAACTGGAAAGCTAATGACCTATAGGCTTAATCCAGAGTCTTCCACAGAATTAGCTACATGACCTCCCTAAGGTCTTTATTGCCTAATCTATAAAATAGAGACATTAATACCCACCCTTGCTACTTTATAGAATAATGAGAATACAATCAAATAATATACATGAAAGTATCTTATGACGAGGAAAAGAATAGGGGGGATTGCATTATTTTAGTGTTGCAGCATAACATCTAAGGGCTGCCCTCCTAACCCCCTCAAATTTCTCATTCATTACCTAGACCAGAATCTTCCAATGATTGGCTATGTGACCTTTAGCAAGTCATTCACCTCTCTGGCTCACACTTTTCTCATCATGCAAATGAGGGAGCTTTGCTGGATGGTATTAAGGGTCTTTCTATGCTTCAGACTTGAGAAAAGACAATATATGTTTTAAAAATCTATTATAGGATGTTGGTTTTCAAAAGACATTAGGAAATAGGTGAACTTCCTCTTCTTTAAATAATGGCCATTTGCAATATCAGATTAAATGATTAGATTTACAGATTAATTATATTAATGACTTAGTCGTTGATTATTTATATCCAATGATTCACTTAAAGATTATATTAAAAACAATCTCCTTTATCAACTAGCTCCTGGATATATGCATATGTTTTTAAATTGTCCCAAATTATTTGATAACTTCTCCCATTGAGAGGCAGGGTCTATATCCACTCTCCTTGAAAATGAATGACTCTCTATTGACTGCAAACTGTAGTTAAAGACCAAAACTTAAAAAATAATATAAGAAAAGAAAGAAAATGAATGACTCCTTCAACCAATAGAATATGGAAGTGATGTCACCTGACCTCAAAGGCTGGGTCGTCTAAGGCCACTACCTCTGCTTAGATCTTTTGAGATGCTTACTCTCTGGATATCCCCTTTCGGGACCCGCCCCAGAAATCCACCTTCATGCTGTGGAAAGTCCAAATCGCATGGAGAGAATACATGCACATGCTTTGGTCAACAGTCCCAGTGGGGTCCAAGTCTTCCCAGTACCGGTGCCAGGCATGAGAGCAAAGAAGCCTCCAGATGGTTCCAAGGTGAAGTCTGAAACATGACGGAGCATAAACAAGCCACCTCTGCCATCCCCTGGCCAAAATCCTGACCCATCAAATGCATGAACGTAATAAAGTGATGTAGGCCACTCGCTTTGGAGTGCTTTGTGATGTCGCCGTAAATAACTAGATCCATCTACCTTGCTGCCTCTCTCCCTCGCTTGTCCTGCCCCAGATCCCCTGGCTCCCTCTGGTCCCGTGTCTATGAAAAAGTTTGCCTATCTGAGGGGCTTTGTACTTGCTTTGCCCTCTGCTCAGCACCTTTTATTTCCTATATATTCCTCCCATCTATCCCTTATTATCTCTGATGCTCAGCTACATGGCCTCTCCTAAGAGAGATTTTGCCCTAACCATCTTGCCCAAAGTAACCCCCCTACACACCATCACCAGAGCTTTCTATGATCTAAATATCATCTGTCATCTCTGTCTGTGCATTTATGATTCATCTTACTCCTGTAACATTTACCATATGGACAGGAACCCTTTGCCAACTTGTTCACAGGTAGATGCAGAGCACCAAACCACGCCTCGTGGGTAATGAAGGTGACGTGCCCTGGGTCCAGTGCTGAAACCATCCTTCATTCATTCACTCACTCCGCCACAAGGTGATTTTTCTGAATGTAAATGTGTCACCATTTCACCGAAAGCCTTCAGAATGCACTTGGTGAAATTTAAATCCTTAGCATAATATAAATGGATTTTTATCATCAAATCCCAGGAGATCTCCCCCAATTTACACCATACCACTCTGCCACATGTACCTTCGACCCTCCAGACCTAGTAAAAGCATCTGCCTCTCTAGGACATAGCTCCTATTCCAACGGTGTCTGCTGATCTCTGGGCCCAGCAGACCTTTCCTATCTTGTCAGTCTCTTGATGTCCTATTCAAACCCTTTTCTCTCTTTGATGCCTTCATCATTCCCAAAATAGCCTCCTCTCTGCTCTACATCCCCATTGCACCTGTCACAGGTGCCTGCGGTGGTCCCCGCTCTAGTACGTGGCAGGGATGGGTTCGCCTCTCTCCCCCTCGCTGGATCCTGGAGGCGTAGTGCAGGTCCCATGCTGGTCTGTTCAGGCTGGGAAGAGAATCCTGAGGCTTAGGAGGCGAGGGGATGTGTGAGCAGACCAGGTTTGGGTTCCAGCTTTGCCACTTACCAGGTTGCTATATGAGCTCTTAGAAGTCAACCTAAGCTTCAGAAATAATTGGTCTGTTGGAAACCTTACCGTGTTACTCTCTGCTTCACAGTTAGTGTGAGAACTACATTGTATCTGCAGATTTTGTCAACTGTGAAGTATTAAACTTGTAAAATACTTCTAATGGGTCTTAAAGTCTAAAACTTTCAAGTTATTACAGTGCAAACTATTAAAAAGAAACCCCCCAAAAACCATGGATAAGTTATAATCATGAACTCTCCGTAGCTAGAACAGACCTTGGAGGTTTTATCCGACCGATTAATTTCACAGAGGAGGAAACTGATCACAATAGGTTACACGGGCCTGAAGTCACACAGCAGTGACTTAGTTGAATTAGCAGAAGAATTCAACATGGTCTCAGGGTGACAGTTAAGGAAGTTCTGTTATACCAAAATGGGATAAGTCTCAAAAATAATTAGAACTTTAAATTTTTTTGAATTCTCCATCCTCTTTACAACTTTAAAAACAAGTTAACTTTTTAGAGGAGATTCAATCCCAAGAAGAAATTCAATTTCATGTCTTCATTAACCGGACTCCAAACATGCTTGAACTTCTACTGGAGTCCTTCCTGGTAAAGCAGATGGATTACTGTGGTCGAGCAGTTGCCACATATTATAAAAAACATGCATAATAAACACTTATTTATCTATTGTAAACTCAGGATCATAGAAGAGTCGAAACACTTCCATTAAAAAGTCCCACCCCATCCCTATCTATCTCTATTCATCTGGTTTTATCCTAAGACCCTGATCCATGTTGCAAAATAAATATCCCATGGAGAAAAGCAAGTTCAGGTGCAGAGGGGTCAAGATAGAAGGTGGAGGCAAAAAGCAGACAAAGGAAATTAAGTCTTTTTTTTTTTTACTTTATTTTTATTGTGGAGACTATTACAGATGCCCCCATTCCACCCCCTCCCTTTGTCCAACTCGACCCGGCCCCGGCTCCCTCTTCCCTCTGGCCATCTCCATGCTGTTGTCTGTGCCTGCAGGTTATGCATATATGTCCTTTGGCTACTCCCTTCATCATCTTAGATGGATGGATGGAGGAAATGAAGTCTTGAAGAATGACTGTCAGAGTTGAGATGGGAAAAACACAAGTGTTATTTAAAACTGACTGGCTACTTCTGTCAGCTGGAAAAATACTATACATTTTCTGTAGGGTAGATAGCACAACGTTCAGGGAATTGGATTGGAGGTTTATGGTTGGTTAAGTTTCACAAGTGAATTGGGAGGATTGAGAACAGTTGCGAGAAGAGGAAGAGAGAAGTACAAAGGGAGAGAGAAACTCAGCAGCACGCAGGAGGCCATGACATTCTATAGCTAGAGTGGGTTCGGGGCGAGGTTATAGCTGAGACAGAGAACAAAAGATCCATAAGAGGAGAGACTTGAGAGAGAGAACAAGAATTTAGCAGAAGCAACAAACAAAAATTCAGAATATAAGTTATTGAGGCAAGAAGTCCTCCATTTGTCCCTGGAGTTATTTGGAGAAATGTCAAGTTTCTACCATAAGTGATAGTCAGGTTCAAACCACTTGTACTGAATCTTCAAAGACATGGTGACTCTAGTACTTGGGGGCTACCAAGGCCCCTCATCTTCAGGTTGTACCTGTTCGATACTATATTTCATAGCCTCAGTTCAAGTGTCACTTTTCTAGTCAACGATGAGAGACATACATGAGAACATGAGTGGGTATTCATCTCTCCGAACCCTACCAATGCGCATGACTGAAGACTTTCCTTTCAACCTCCAAAGGTAAGACACCAGGACTGTGGCAAGAATACAGCTGGATAAGAGGCTGACGAGCCCAGGTGAAGACTTATCCCTTCACTAACCAGTGTGACCTGGGACAAGTCACATGTCTTCTCTGGCTCTCACTGTCCTCATCTTTAAACTGAGAAAGTGGGACCAGATCCATGGCTTTCAAACTCCTTTTAAGTTACATATGCTGGATGATGTACACAGCAGATGTTATCTTTTATGGAAATCATAAACAGGCACATTTAAGATGATAAGATGAAGATATTCACAGTTTTGTTTTCTTTTTCTTCTTCATTGATTTTAGAGAAAGAGGAAGGGAGAGGGAGAGAGAGATAGAAACATCAATGAGAGAGAACATCGATTGGCCGCCTCCTGCATGCCCCCCACTGGGGATCGGGCCCACAACCTGGGCATGTGCCCTGACCAGGAATAGAACCAGCGACCTCTTGGTGCATGGGTCGATGCTCAACCACTGAGCCACACCGGCCGGGCAATATTCACAGTTTCACTGTTGGTTTTGACAACAAAAAATGTGAATAGAGTTAATATTTGATGTAGGAGAAAGAAAACTAAAGTGAAATTTCAAATTCTGTCAGTTTCAGGAAACGTGAGAAATTAATTTTGTATTTTTAATCTATAAATTCTAGTTTTGTTTTAAAAAATGCAATTTAGGGGGAAAACACCTGCTTCCAGGTCTCGTAATAAAGGGATAGGATGCCACTGGCTCGAACATCCCCCCGTCAGGCGTAAACTTGCAATGCCAGCGCTCTACGTCCTGCAATGTTTCTCTTCACCTCGGCTTCCCCATAACCTCACCCCACACTCATCCATGACTAGCCCAAGCACTTTAAATTAATCTCTTTCTTTTTGGTTTGGGGAGCCCCGGTGAGGACGAGAGACACAAGGGCATCACTGTAGGTTGTGGTATGACACGGTTCTGAAAAGGTTTGAGCTGGGTCATCACTCATTAGGAAATACTTCTGATCTTCAGCTAAAATGTAGTTCAATCTAAAGCAAAACTGTGTGAAGCCTTTTTGAACATAAGAAATCTTTTCACCCAAGAAACCCATTTTTAGTTTGTTTTTGGGGGGAGTAAATTCATCATTTTATTGCAACTCAGAAATCTGTTTTGCCTGTTTTGCCTAGGTGTGGAATAATGCAAGTCTGGTGTACTTGGCATCCAAAAGGCCAGATTCTAATTCTGAATGTATGATGTGCTGATGTGTACTCTCGGACACATTATGAAACCTTTCTAAAAATCTCAGTTCTCTGCCTCATAAAACGTGTCCTGGGATCCCTGCGCAATAAGATGGTCATGGGGATCATACAGGTAGTTCATTTGGCAAGTACTCACCACACTGCTCGCATGAATTATGCATGGCCTCGGGCACACAGCAGAGGCTAACCAGATGTGACAACCTCTCTGGCAGAGCTCACATTCTTGTGAGCAGGTGTGTGCAGTGACAATCCTGATATATTCAGTGGACATGAGTTCTACAAAGGAACCGTCACCTTCAGCAGGGAAAGCGTGTCAGAAAGTCCCTCCCAATCCCTCCCATTGCTCGGCTTCACGTTCTTCTGCTTTGTCCTTACTTTCCAGCGAGTTTTCTTATTTTTGTTTTCTCAAGTCCTGGAAAATATGTTCCTCAGCTTTCCAAGGCTGACATGTCCTTAAAACTTCATTCAGAAGTGACCCTTCCTTTCTCCAACAGTTTCAGGAAAAATCTTAAGGACTTTTTTTTTTGCCTGGCCTGGCTTGAATCATGTACCCACTTCGGTACACTTCATTCTTTTTAGTAGCCCGCCCAACAGCTGGATATCTAGTCTTCTCAGGAACCCCCAATTCTGATCTCTTCTTAGCTTAGCAAGATGCTCAACATGGGCTCCACCTCCCCGCCCCGAGGTCCGGAACTTCCCCCCGCATAAATCCAAGGCGATGGTAGGACCCCCTCACGTGTCTTCCTTGTCTCATGAATCATAGCCCTGTGCTGCCCACTGCCCCGTGTCTCAACCCGATTTCTTCATATACTTTGCCCAGACTTTTTGTTGCTTATGGTGGGAGACCCAACCTGGATCCAGGAACCTGGACATGGTTGGAAAAGGAAGTCCTAAAGCTGCTCTTTCCTATCCCCCTACTCGTCTCAGGACCCCTGTAGGGACCCTCCTCCTTTTACATCTGAGACACTCTGTTGTTCTGAATGAACACCTCCTCGTCAGAGTCTCTCAATAACTTCCTGGTCCCGCTCCCATCAGGCTCTGGGGCCCCTGGTTTACCCTCTGTGCTATCAATAACTTAAGAGACCTCAGTGTCCATCTAGTGACATACAACATTCTGAGCCTCAGGGTTTTTATTTGTTTGTCTCCATAGCTTCCTATTCTTCAGCTTTGACCCACTTTTATAGCTGCTGTCTGGATTTTTGTCATCACTTGAAATACATTCCACCCTCTCATATAATAAATTCAGACACCTAGATCTTTAAACACAACGTCCTGTTCTTTTACCAAACGACTCCAGGTCTTCAGTCATTGGGCTGCCTCAGAGCCTCTTGTTTTTCCTACGGTCTCCTTCCGACTGACTCTCTCAGCTGTGCATCGGAGCTTCCATCTCCACAACCTCCCAGTCAATGAGCTCAGCAACCTCATCTCTATGATCGTTGCACCCTAGCCTACCCAGACAAAACAGAACGTGCTACTCAGCCCCCATCTGCCTGCTGTCTCTGCACCAGGCTGCCAAGCGTGGGACAAAAATAGCACCCTACTCAGATTAGTGACACTGAACTCTATTGATGATTGGAACGTCCCATGAGGCTTCAGTGTGTCACAACACTCCTGTGTTTTCTTTGGTTATGTTTCTTTCCTATTTACCAGAGAAACTATGTCAAATATATCTACTTTCTTCTTATGCCTGAGCCCCTCTCTCAGTATCTCACACCGAGTCACTGCCCTTTCTCTGGATGGAAGCCATTAGCTGGTGAGTCTTCCAATTTCCCTCCTCCCAAGGGACTAATATCAGCACCCACCTTGTCCGTCTCTCCTGTGACAACGGCATGTGTCCCTTCTTCTGCCACGTTTCATCATCCCACCCATGAGACGGACTGTGAACTGCTTTCTTGATTCTTCTGTCTCTTCAAAGATTCCACGTCTACTGCCTTCTTTCTTTTAGCATCCAAATACATTCAACTCTCTCTTCCCGTAAGTCTCTCTTGACCCCAGGACCCCACTAACTGTGCACTCTCTCTCTCCTCTCTCTCGTGGAGAAGATCCAGAGCCAGACCACCTGAGTTCACATCCCGGATCTACCACTCACTAGTTAATTACAACTCATGTAACCTTGAACCACTCATTTAGCCGAACTGTGGTTTCCTCCTCTGTAGATACCTACCTCACAGGTTAGACTAAATACTAATATATACGAAGCATGATAAATGCCTGGAAAATAAAATGCTTAATAATGATTGGATATAATAATATGCACTGTTATTAGAAAAACCAAATGCCCTAGGAATGTTTACAAGTTGTATTCCCGTTCTTATCTTTCTCATACTGCTCAGCCCTCAGCAGTCTGGCAGCTGTGTGGGAAATGTTTGCTGAAGTGTTCTTGCTAAGACATTCGCTCAATCCAACAGGTATTTCTGTCCTTGCTTTTCCTGACGTTAGGCGGTATTTGACATTGCTGATCATTTCCTACTTTCTATTGCATTATATTCTTTTCATTTCTGTGAAGTCTCACTCCCTGGGATATCCTCTACCTTTCGGGCATTCCTTCTTCTATACTTTGCAGGTTTCTTTTCTTTTCTTCATTTTCATGTCCTTAAATGTCTTAAATGCCAGGTTCTCCGGAATTCTCTAAGTCTTATCGTCACTGCATAGACTCCCTGACCACATTATCCCTATGCCTTCATTTATGAAGCTCTGCTTTGAGCTAGAACTTGACTCCTGAATATCTCATTGATTTAACTACTAAAATCTTCAGGAGTTGTAGATTCAACACACATATAAAATTTATCTCATCTTCTCTTGCTCCCCTAAGCTGGTCATCCTCATGTGTTCCTTACCTCGACACTGAACGGCACAGCCAATCGGGCTCTGCATTGAAGAACTCCCTTGCTTTGTATAATATGCTCACTTACCTAGCTGTCTGAGTCAAAATCCCATGTTGTCCTTGACTCAACTGTCCATCACATCCTGTCAAACACTGGCAACTCCAGGTCCTAGACACGTCGTTAGTCTACCTTCTTTCAGTCTCCACTGCAATCCCCCAGTCCAGGCACCATCATCTTCCTGATTCTTTTAATACAAAGCTGAACTTCATATAATTTTTTTTTTTAATTTTCAGACACTGTCTCCACTTCCCAGGCTGGTTTTCACTCTAGCTACTTTCCCTTAGTACTCTACAGTCCAGTCCTACTGAGAGTTTCTCAACTGTGCTACACTTCCTATCGCCTCGAGGCTACCAGTCATGCCTTTCCCTCTCTTTAGAATAATCTATTTCTTCTCTTTACCAGGAAGGCTTAGCACAGTCCTCCTTAAGATCTAGACAAGGGTTTGAGTCCAAGTAATTTATTCAGGAGATGAACGCAGAAGAAATGATAGGGAAGTGGGTGAGACGGTATCTCAGTGAGCATGTTACCACTATGGGAAATGGAAACTCAGTTCCACTGGGAAACATTGTTACATAATGTAGAATACATCTCTTACCCTCCCTGGCTGAGAGCATTACTTGAGGACTCAGTTCTCCAACCTGACCATGGACACATTGGACAGGCTTGAGAAATCCCTCAGGCCTCACATGACAGGTGCTGGAAGTAGGAGGCCCTTAGCATGCCCTGGGAACTTACATGGGGATCCAATGTGATCACAGATACTCCTTTAATATTCTTTTCCTGCGTCCCTTTTCAATTCCATTATCTCTTTTATCTTGTCATTTATCACGTTAGTGGGATAAATTACAATTAAACAATAAGTTACCACAAGTCATATGTGTAGTTTAACATGGTTTCCCTAAAACCTGCCCCATAGGGAATAAGTCTTGTACCGTTCGACTGAACTCTCTTTAGTTGAAAGGGGTCTTTTACATTTGGTAGCAGTAATGACATCCCTTTAAAGACTGTTCCAGGTGTTATAGACTTCTAGTCACTTTCTGTCTCACTCAGGTAGAAATATTGGTATTTGGAAATGAATTTTTACTGTTTGAGACATCAAAGGTGATTGTTAAAACATGGTTTCTTCACATCAAGTCACCTGTGTCTAGTCTGCTCTTTATCATTAACCTTCCATCCTAAAAAGCTCTTTCAAAGACTTCCTTTGAATGCTCACATTTGAGAAATGCCAGAAGACAAACATTTATGCTATAAAATAAGTGAAAATGTCATTTTTAATATGTTCCAAGTGTTTGGCACTTATACTGATGAGGTCTAATCGTATTGCCTGGTGAGGTTTCCTCTCCCGAGATAACTAATTGGAATGACATCGTTGTAACAGTGACTTCTGGGTGAAATAATCACACATTTCCCATCTGAATGAATGGGTTTTGTGTCAAATGTTGCAGAGCTGAAACATTATGTGTTGTTTCCAGATTTACATATATCTCAAAGAGAACTGAGTTCCCTTTTTTTTCAGATTCCATTTTTGTCAGAGAAAGTCATCTTTTCTTTCCCTCACTCCAAACATTTCAGGATTCCCAAAAGGGAATCCAAAAGGGACATTTCCAGGGTATCTATCCCAAAGAATATGAATCACGTCCTATTTGTTTGTTTCTCATTTTCTATACTTTGCTGGTAAATTGAAATAATATTTTTGAGGCTCCAATTATTTTTTGAAGGCCAATCACTATACTTGATATTTTACACATCATACAGGGTGGGGCCAAAGTCAGTTTACAGTTGTTTGTATGGAAAATAATACACTAATTAATAAATAATAATACAAGAATAAACTCTGTTTCACATACAACTTTGCCACAACCTGTATTTTATTTAATCCTCAGAGCAAATGAGATAATGATCAATGTGGGAAGAGATTTAGATTAAATAATGTATGGAAAGTCTGTAGAGATACAATCAGGATGTGACTCCAAGGCTAACATAGGTACATTTAATCACCCCATTTTACAGATGAGGCACAGAAATATTGATGAATTCGCTGATGGTCATACAATCAGTGAGAGTAAAATAAGGACTTAAACCTGAGCAGTCTGGCTCCAGAGTCCATGTACTAACCTTTACATCACATGCCAAAAAGGGGGTTTAAGTGAAGGGGCCAAATAACTTTAATACAAGTCTCAATAAGTTTGCATAAATAATATGACAAGAAGGATCAAAGAAAGATTAACATAAGGAGCAACAGCAAAGGTTAAAAAAATCAAACTTATAAAATGGGCGTTAGAATGGATTTAATTTTAGTAGACAGAAGTGGTTTGAGAATAAAGGAGTCTAGGAAAAATAGACATCATAAGCAACAGCAAAAAATTGAGAAATTGGAGAAGGCTGGGTAAAAAGGAGGGTCCACCTTGGTCTGCATAAATGCTACAGTAATTGTGCAAATGGCAATGCACTTAGGGTCAAGAGATCCAAGTCTCAATTCTGCTCCTTCTGCACTAGATGACATTGGTCAAGATCCTCAATTTATCTGGAACTCAAATAGGAATAAATAGTCCACCTGACATTATTATTTTGAGGATTAAATGGGTGCAAAAGTAGGTTGGGACCACATGGTGGAAAGATGGATATTATACCAGAGAGGATGCCCCTAAAGACGGCTGAGAAGGAGAGAGAGGGCAGCCTGGCCAGAACTGTCTAGAACTCACACTAGAGGCAGGTATGGGACAGACTGAAGTGTGGGGAGGGCAGAGGTGAAGACTTGGGAATCAGAGGAGAATTTTTTAAAATAGGTTGAGATACAATGAGGACCCAAACCCTAGTTTTGGAAGCTGGACTTAAAGTGACAGATTTCAAAAACACTATAGAAGCAGACAAATTGATTTCACACTTGATTTGGAAAGAGAATGAGGGGAAGAATATACTCAACCATGATTCTGAAACATGAGTAACTGGGAGAATGATCATGTTGTCATCAATAAAAGAAAATCTTGATGAAAAAAAGTTCTTGGGAAAGACCATGAGTTCAGTTCCAGGAGTGGGTGAGACATCCCGGTTAAGTTATTCTGCATGCGGATGAATATGTGCACTTAGAGCATAGGAAAGAAGTAGGGATGAGACAGAGTCTGTGGTAGACAGAATAATGGACCCTGAGTGATGTCCACATCTTAAGCCCAGGAACCAGTGAATCTGTTATATAGCTAGCAGAAGGAATTACATTTGGAGATGTAATAAAGATTGATAATCAGCTGACCTTTATTTTTTTTTCCTTTATTGATTTTAGAGAGAGAGAGGAAGAGAGAGATAGAAACATCGATGAGAGAGAACATCGATTGGCCGCCTCCTGCATGCCCCTCACTGGGGATCAGGCCCACAACCTGGGCATGTGCCCTGACCGGGAATCGAACCAGCGATCTCTTGGTGCATGAGTAGACACTCAACCACTGAGCCACACAAGCTGTGCAATCAGCTGCCCTTTAAATAGGAAGAGTATCCTGGCCCTGGCCGGTTTGGCTCAGCGGTTAGAGCGTCGGCCTGCGGTCCGGAGAGACCCGGGTTCGGTTCCCGCTAAGGGCATGTACCTCGGTTGCAGTTTGTCCCCGGCCCTGGTTGGTCGTGCGGGTGGCAGCCACTCGATGTGGCCCTTTCACGTCGATGTTTTTCTCTCTCTGTCTCTTCCTCTCTCTCCTTCCTACTCTGTCTGAACAAAAAATGAAAAAAAATGTCCTCAGGTGAGGATAAAATAAAATAAATAAATAGGAAGAGTATCCTGGATTATCTGGGTAGGTCCAATATACAAAGGTCTATAATGAAAACGGGAGGCAGAAGAGAATGTCAGAGTGATATGATGTGAAAAGGACTCAACAGGCCATTTCAGGCTTTGAGGATGAGGAAGAAGACCGTAAGCCAGGGAATGTGGGCTTCCTAGAAACTGGAAAGTGTGGGCAGAGAAAAGTATGTATCCCCTAGAGCCTTCAGAAAGACACACAATTGTCAGCAGCTTGATTTTAGCTTCATGAGACCCAGATCCCACATGTAACCTACAGAACTGCAAGATGATATATGTGTGTTCTCTAAACCACTAACTCTGTGCAGAGTTTTTACAGCAGCAACAGAGAACTAATCCAGAGTGAGTTTGGAAAACTCGGGGCGAACAAAGTAATCGGGAAAGGTGTGAGTTCTAACACTTCCTGCAAGTGGCCGGTGAGCCAAACACGGTCGCAGCTTACCAGGACAGCAGGAGCAGTGGGTAAGCCCGCAGAACGAGTGCTCCGACTTCTTATTCTCGGACCAGAGTGTTGGAAACTTAGGAGCATACAGATCGCTTGGTTTGCTATATAAAATCATGCTACAATCAAAAGTAGTCATCAGAAATGATCTTCATCCATTCCAGGATCATTTCCATCTTCCCTCGGGCCATCAGGCATGGACCTCGGCACTGTGAGATAAGGCATTCCACCTTGTGGAGGAGAAACTGATCGAATTTAGACCTTTTTAGTTAGGTAACCACGGAAAGAACTGACATAGAAAATGTAGACAACTGAAGGCTCCTCCTCTCCAGAAACCAGCATTCTACTTTCTGGAAACACCTGGTTTTTCCACCAGCTCATAGCATTCACCGAGGCTGCATTTCTGTGGTCCAGGATAGGAAAAGAAAAAGCGGGATTGTTCGTGGCTTCATTGGTCCAGGAAACATCGCAGCAAATTGTACCTCCCTGTTGACTCAGGTCCCCAGAAGGAGGTCATTTCTCAAGTTATTGCTGGTCACCACCTAAACAGGGCAGTTAACTCCAGATGGGCGTCAGTGAAAAGGGGAATGTGGTGTACACGGCAGGCAAGCCTCTTTATGGTCCAGATATTGGGTTCCCCACAGCACAAAGCTCTGTCAGGACGTCAGGCTTCTCGAAGAGGTAACAACTGAAGATATATTTGAAACTGTTTAGTCCTCCACAAGATCATAAGAAAAATAAATCTAATTTACACAAATTTCTTTATTAACGAATCTAGTTCTTGGCCTTATTTTTTTAGTTCTAAAAGGGCAACTGATTTCTCCTTTTTCAAACAACACAGAAGAAAGAAATCGCTACCCTACTGTAGCTTTGCCCCCATCCACAATGTCTCCAACACCCAGCCCCACTTGGGAGCGTGGATGAGGACAAACGTAAGGCAAGTCTAAGGGCCAATGCTTATGCCGGGAGCTGGTAGGAGAGGGAGGAGGGTCCAAGGCTTCAGCAGAACAGTCCAGGGCAGATATTTGCAAACCAAGTTGTGCCCCCTTTAAAGTGCAGGATGAGAATTCTTTCTATTTGTCCAATGATTAAATGTTTAATTAAACATCAAACACTTAAAATAGCTCTTGTACAACAAATATTTCTCAGACTGTGCAATCTAGGTTTACAAATACTGAGACCCCTGTTCACAAAAGGAATCATAGTTTAGAGTAGTATCCAGAGAACTCTGGGTGTCTTACCAACACCAGATAGCACACATCTCCTTCTCCAGATGTCTTGGGGTCTTTTGAGTTTGAGGTTGGGCTCTGTGACCTCTTGGTTTCAGGATATGTATCCACTGATGTTTATGTAAGTATTGCATAAAAGTTTGCAAACTAACATTTTTTCTCTTCTAAGGCCATATCAATATCTAGTCAACAACTCTATGCTCCCCTGACTTTAAGGAAGGGTATATATGAGAAATACAATAAATAATCTCTCAAAATCTGTGGGTAAATATTCTTTCTGATGGGAATAATGCTGACAAACTTTTCCTGATGGGCAGTTTGCTTAATGTCTGAAACCATGACAATAACTGGCCAGGTAACAGGTGCCATCAACGGACTTGAAAGGCTGCTTCCAACTCTTCCCCATCCTTATTGGAAATTCTCATGAGCCTCAGTGGAGGGTGGATCCATTTAACACTGCCCTTTCTCCCTCTTTTCTGGGCTGTGATGGCAATTATTGGACATCAACATTACAAGTAGCGAGCACTAATGGCTGTCTGGTATAAACACTCATAAGATATATAAAACTGACAGCTTCAATGTCATCAGCTGCATGTGGTGGCCACCTTGTGGGGCTGTGGTTCTGAGTGCAGAACATCTGGAGCTACATTGTAACTGGTGGTTGTAACTGTTGCACAGCTGCTTGCAACATTTCTGGCTATGTTAATCATGCTTGCTGCAAAGCCACACTAGAGAGGCCAACTCATGAATATCAACAGTCATTGACTTAGAAAATCATACTGTGTATTTCTTTGCTGAGCATCATATAAAGAAAAGTCAAAGAATAAAAGGAGACTGAAGCCAATAATCATCTCAATTCATCAATCTCTACGCATGTTTGATTCCAGAAACACTGACTGATCATTTATTGAAATGTACACCCAAACCCCTCAAAATGAAAAGCTATCACTATTTCAGGCGATGCTTTCTCTGTGGAAATAGGAGAGAAGGTGCTGTTGACCTTCTTTAAGAAAAATGATATCTGTCAGAGCATCCTTGAAGGGTGAGATGTGACAGACGACACGGAAAAAAGTAGTAAGTTCCACACAAAAGACTAGAACATCCTTGCTCTGAATAGGACAGAGAATATCCGTTTCTTTCCACATTTAATGTATTATCTGTGTTCTAAAAGTCAAGAAAGCTGTGGGCCTAGAGACAAGTCAGAATTCCTCCTTTGTCACTATCAACTCGGAGCTCCTGGGCAAGTCACTTTGCTTTTCTAAGCCTCAGTTTCCTGATCAGTAAAATGGAAGAACTAAACTAGATTTTTTTTACATCTCTTATCCTCTGGAATTTCTAGTTAAAAAAACAAACAAACAGAAAAACACAAAATTCAAGAAACCAGAGAATAGTAAAGGAAAGTTCTAGAATAATGACTGAGAAACAGGTTTCAGAGAAAATCCTGATTCAGGTTGGAGCAGGTGACAGGCAGTCTCTAAGAAAGTCTCCAGGCAAACTACCAATGAATGCTCTGAGCAAAAGGAATGTATTGATAAATATCAGACACAGCAATGGAAACATGGAGGATAAATAGTAATAGGTACCCCAAAAGAAAGAAAATGGAAAAAGTAGTATAAAAAATCTTAAACAAAGCAAATGTGTTTCTAGCATGCTCTTTGGCTGAACAGGAAAACAGCAGCCATCATAATACAGTCTCTGGGTTTTTTCTATAGCAAAAAAAGCAATAAGGTAACTAAACTGCGAAAATACGAAATGAAATTTAGGGTGGAGGTAGGTAAAGGAGCTAAATGTGTGGCCACGTTTTCACAAATAAACTGTAAGTTCTGGATAAAGTCAAATTGATGTCTGAAACAAATAAATCAAGAAGTGCTAGGACAGGCACATTCTTTAGATTAAAATGGGGTAAATACAAGAAGAAACAGGAAAATTAAACACACACAAAAGAATGAAAATCAATCTTCTTGAGAGAGTCACGGGGTGGGGTAGGGAAATATTACGATTCGTTACAAGCCTTTTAAAATGATTTGTCTTTTCGAACATGCATACGATTTACTCTCAAAGAGAAGATTTAATCTGAAAGTATATAAAAGCTTCCCTCTTGACTTCAGCAATGAATCCCAGTCAGGGAGACATGAACAGACTAAGCATCAATTATGGAATTTGATGTTTCTGGGAACAAATACGTTAAAACATACAGACCCTCGGGGCTTTCTCATTACTCCTTCCAGGAGCCGGTCACACCCTCCTCCTGCACTCTCAGCCCCCTGATCTCGTGGTCAGAAGTTGCTTTCCTTCTCCTTGCATGCTTATTTTAAAACTTTCTACCTTTTACAGAACAGCTAAAACACCTCATTTATAAAGTGTTTTTGCTTTGACCCCCTCCCTCATTTTATACAGTAGTCCCCTCTTATCCGTGGTTTTATTTTCCACGGTTTCAGTGACCTGCAGTCAACTGTGGTCCAAAAAAATTAAATAGAAAATGTCAGATATAAACAGCTCATACGTTTTAAAGCATGCTCCATTCTGACTCCATCCCGCCGGGCAGAGTCCGACCTTTGTCCTAAGTCTCCGCACTGAATGTGTGCCCCGCCCCCCATCACTTAGTAGCCTCCTGTTATCAGATATTTTCAGGGAGAGAGAGAGAAAGGAGAGAGACATCCACATAACTCTTGTTACAGAATATTATTAGAATTGTTTTATGATTAGCCATTGTTAATCTTTCACTAATTTTTTATTTTTATATTTTTATTGATTCTAGAGAGAGGAAGGGGTGGAGAGAGAGAGAAACATCAATCGGTTGTTTCCCATACATGTTCCAACCTGGGCTGGAACCGGAAACCTGCGTACGTGCCCTGACTGGGAATCGAACCCTCGACCTTTTGGTGCATAGAAGGATGCTGGCACCAACTGAGCCACTCCGGCCGGAACCACTGTGCCTAATTTATAAACTAAACTTTATCATTCGTATGCATGTATAGGAAATAAACAGTGATATGGGGTTTGGCAGTACCCACAGTCTCCATCATCCACTGGGGGTCTTAGGATGTGTCGCCCTCAGATAAGGTGGGACTACTGTCCTCTTGATACCGTTGGTGCGACACAGTGAAATTCCCCAAGCTCTTTCCACCTAACTCCATTTATTCTTCATTTTGGCCATTTATTTGTTAATATGTCACACTTAATAAGGTTCTACTCTAAGTCAATTACCTTGACAAGAACTGGCATTAAAAAATGTCAACAAGATAGGTTTACGGGCCCCACGGAGCTTCACGTTTTGGGGGAAACAAGCATAGTAGGTCTGCGTGAAGGACGCCTGCTCTGTTTCGGGCTATTCAACCTTGTGAATGAGATTGGGGGGGGGGGGGGAATGAAACACAGTTTCAAGTTTAGATGTTGAAATTTTCTTCTTCAAATCTCACTGTTGCTGTAATGAATTTGTCTCCGCTTAAAATATATAATAAATCAAAAATTCAGCCATAACAGCATGATTTATTAATCTCATTTCCTTAGGTAAAAATAAAGTAGCTGACTTAGTCATCCTCTCTCCGGCTCTTTCCATTCCCCTCCCACCTTCAAACAACGCAATCCCCCGACAGCACGGAGCCGCCTTACCGCCCGGGCTCTGGCCTACAGAAACGGCGTATTTTTGTCCATTAGTCTATGTTCGAGGCTTCTGCACACCCTGGGGTTTCTGTGATCAATTGCATTTGCACCCTCCGGTTGGTGTTTCAGGTTCCTTTCCCCGGAAAGGGAAGACGGCATCCTTGCCACAGTTCACTAGGGATTCCTAGCATCACTTGCACCGAAATGCACATTAATCCGAAAAGAAAATATGTTTGAATCCTTGAGCTGGGACTCAAGCCCTGGTCTTCGCATGCCAAGACTTGGCTGATTCCATTCTGCTCTGCCGCCTCATTTTCTCACTCACGGAACCCCAGTGGATCGTCAGTGTTTAAGGACAGCGGAAAGATCCGCATTTATTTTTCTATCTTCGCGGCAATCAGCATAGTTTTCCTACTCAAGGAATGTCTGTTGACATGAAGTATCCACTACAGCCTTTTTGTGAGAGTACTACCTCTGAAACTGAAACTACAACGGTTTCTTGCTATGCCATTGTTACTTACATACACTTTTTTTTCTCAAAAAGCCTTCACACCATTTCTAGAAAGATTGAAACTTCTGTAAGTCATGCTCCTTATGCCAGAGATACAAGAGAAATAAGTCTGAAAGCAAGAAAAAAAGTTTTAAAAATTCCCTTTGGTTCTCTAGGGTTTACACAAGAGTGAGACACATTTATTTATCCCAAGAAATCCGAGTGGGTGTTGCTTTTCTATAGCAGATGAGACACAAACCTTCGCAAGATTGCCCAGTAAGCTGAGACCAATGGAGTAGGACATTCCCTGCGAACAGCAAGCCACGGAGATGCGCCCAAACTTGATAAATAAGAAAATATGTTAGAGTAACAATGTAAAGTCCTAGTGAAAGAATACTGGAGAAGAAAGGTACTATTAAGAAATAAAAATACGCAATAAATACCTCTGTCTCCAGTTTAAAACGTGTTTATCCATTCATTCAACAAATATGTACTGAGTGCCTACTACCGAAAATGTGGTAGTGTTGAAGCTTTCAACATACTGCTGAATGTAAGAATGCATGTAACCAAGGGAGGAGGCCATACTGAGAAACCTACAAAGGAAAGGACACATTCTATCGAGTCAAAATAGTTACCTACACTGAGTAGAATATTTAATTTTCTGTTTTTAGTAATGCTTGATACTATTTTACAGCTTAATAATTGGCATATAAAAACTGCACAAATTTGATGTGTACAATATGAAAAGTTTTGACTTATGTCTGCTTCCCTAAAACCAATAACACAATCAAGAATTCACTAGTGATGTCTCTGGGTCTGGACTTTTCATGCTGTGAAGGTTTTTGTGTTCAAATTCAACTTCATATATATATTGAAATTATCTATTTTTTTGGCCAGCTTTATTGAGGTATAATTGATAAAATTTTAATGTATTTAAACTGTATAATGTAATGATTTGCTATATATATACACATTATGAAATGATTTCCACAATCAAGTTAATTAACATATCCAATACCTCACAGTGTTACTTTTTTTATTATATACATTTTTTTTCTTTATTGATTTTAGAGAGAGAGAAAGGGAGAGGGAGAGAGAGAGAGAGACATCGAAGAGAGAGAACATTGACTGGCCACCTCCTGCATGCCCCACACTGGGGATCTGGCCCACAACCTGGGCATGTGCCCTGATCAGGAATCGTACTGGCGACTTCATGGTGCATGGGTTGACGCTCAACCACTGAGCCACAGTGGCCGGGCACAGTGTTATTATTTTATCAGAATGCTTAAGATCAACTCTCAGCAAATTTCAGTTATATCATAGTGTTATTAATTATAGTCACCATGCTGCACATTAGCTCTTCAGGACTTATTCATCCTATAACTGAAAGTTGTACTCTCTGACCAATATCTTATTTCCCCGACTCTCTAGCCTCTGGCAACCAACCACCATTCTGTGTTTCTCTGAGTTCAAAGTTTCTTTCTTTCTTTTTTTCTTTTTTTTTCTTTTTAGTTTCTACATATAGGTGATACTATACAATATTTGTCTTTCTCTATCTAGCTTATTTCACTTAGCAGAATGTCCTCCAGGATTTTTTTGTCTTTCAAGCAATTTTCCCATTCCTCTTAATTGTCAAATTTATGGACAAAGTTGTTTGTTATATCTCCCTAGTACTCGTAAATGTACAGAATCTGTAGGGATAGCATCTTTCTCATTTCAAATATTTGATAATGTGTGTTTTCTCTCATTTCTATCTTACTAGGGGTGTTTAAAAATGTTGTCTTCTCAAAGAAACTCTTTTAATTATTGATTGTTTTGCCCCCATGTTTGCTTTCTTTTGGGCTACACTGATTTCTATTCAAATTTCCTTTCAACTGCTTACTTTGGGTTTAATTTTCTCTAACTTCTGGTATCTTAAGATGTAAGCTCGGGTCATTTAAAACCTTCTTTTTTTCTAATAGAGGCATTTAGAGCTATAAATTTCCCTCCAATATGACTTTATTTGCATCTCACAAATTCTGATATCTTTTATTTTCATTCACTTCAAAACTCTGTAATTTCCCTTTAATTTCTTCTTTGACCCATGGGTTATTTAGAAATGTGCTCTTTAGTTTCCAAATATTTGGGCATTTTCCCAATATATTTTGGTTATTGATTTTCTACTCATTGAACATGCTTTGCATGATTAAATCATTTTAAATGATTGAGATGCATTTTGTGGTTCAGAATATAGTCCATATGGTATATGTTCCAAGTGCACTTGGAAATAATGTAGATTATGCTTTCATTGTATGGAGGGTTCACATTTATTTTTATACATTAAGTATTTCATTTTGGATAGTGTCTATTGATATTTCTTCAAGTGTATTAATCTTTTATCTACATGTTTAATATACTAATAGTACCTTCCAATGTATTTTTACTTTAACCATTTAGTTTTCATTTCTAGAAGTTTTATTAGGGTCTTTTTATATTTTCTATGTTCCTATTTAACAAGATCAATCTTTCTTTAAACATTTTGAACATATAAAATAAAATTATAGTAAATATTTAATTGTCTTCGTCTACTAATTCTATCATCTATGTCATTTCTGTATATGTTTCTACTGATTGAATTTTCTTATCATGTGCCTTGTTTTCCTTCTTCGTTGCATGCCTGGATATTTGTGACTGGAAGACAAACATGATTTTTACCTTTCTGTGTGCTGGACATTTTGTATTCTTGTGAATATACTTAGCTTTGTTCTGAGACATGGTTAAGTTTACATGGAATCAATCTGATTGTTCCCAAGCTTGTTTTTAAGCTTTTTAAAGTGGCATTAGAGAAGGTTTTAGTGTAGGGCTAGTTTTGATTCACAATGGAGACAATACTCCTTTGAAGTCCCCTCTTCAACACCACTGCATTAATGAGATTTTTACTCTACCTGGTGGGAATACTGGTACTGTCTGAACTCTGGACTTTGTTCTCTTATCTCTTTGGGGGATGATTTTCTTTCCCCAGTCTTGAATAGTTCCATCACACATAGGCCCTGAGCAACATTAGACTGAGGACTTTAATGGGACCTTCTGTAGATCTCTGAAGCTCTCTGTGTAGCTTTCTTCTTTTCAATCAACTATACTGTGACCTTGAAGCTACCATGGGCTCTCTGAACTCCAAGCTCTCTCTCTTTAATTCATGGAAACCCCATATTCTGCCCACATTCCCCCTTCCTGCAAGCCTACCTAGAAACTATCTCCAGGAAGTAACCCGGGGCAATCATGTTGTAACTGAAAATGAAGGTTTGACTGCCTGTGCAACAAAAGCCAAACTTGTGAGACAGGTGCTGGTGCAAAATGAAAGAGGTTGATTCAGGTGCTGTGGCCTGGGAGAATGGTGGACTCCTATCTCAAACACCATCCCCCTTTCCTGATCAAACCCATGGTTCTTATAGGGATAGGGAGGGGAGGGATTTTTTTTTCTAACCAATTATCTTTCTAGCTTTTTGCATGCTCAGGCCCTATCCATTCATCTTTCTAGCTTTTGGCACGCTCTCCCTGCACCATCTTGGCCAATGGGGGAGATTTCCCAGTATGCCCTGACTGTCTACAGTAACAATATTATTCACCTCATTGTTTCCCCTCTGTCAGTTATAACTATCCTGTATTGCCTGATATCTCAGGTCAGAAAACCATTATTTCATATATTTTGTTCAATTTTTTGGTTGTTTGAAGTGCGATGATAAATAAGGTCTCCATCACCTCATCCTGGTGGGGAAAAAATGAAGATGCTTGATCACTGATTTGTTTTACAATTGGATTCTCTTAGTCTAGTTGTCATTCACCTTATCATTCCAAAATTCATACCCTCAAAATAATTTTTTATATTTGCTTTTGCTTTTCAGAATGTCTTTTATTTCTGTATCACTACTACAAGCAAGAATTTAATCTTCAAGGAACATAAAGATCTTTGATGTGTTATATGAAATGCCATGTCTTAATGAGTTTGTAGTAATTCTTTCATTGGTATTCTCAAAGAGTACTCATGAGGGGCCATTTCAATAAATATCTAACTATCTTTAATGATCAGAGTAATAGGAAATATTTAATATGAAATAGAGAAAATCTATGAGGACAGAAAAGCTGGCATCCAAGGTCTTAGCAGTTCTCAGGGTGTTCTAGTTAGGTCTTTGTGATTATAAAGAACAAAGCCTTCCTTAAATTAACTTTAGAAAAATAGGGATGGTGGTTATTATAACAATCAATTTGGTCAAGAGGAATCACATGGAAATCATCCAAGAGATATTAGTACAGCATTGGGTTTCACTGAATCTCAAACTAAATCCAGAAACTGGAATGCGGTTTCATTGCCCTTCCATCTGTGCTTTACTACTATTCCTATCACTGTTGCCCTTACACTTCTGTTCCCTTTAATTGTCTTCTTGCTTATTTTGCCACCAGTCAGCTTTGTTGTCCTCTTTTATGCACATGAGTTTCTCTGCTCTCATGTTTTTGCTTACTCAGAGTATCTTCCTTTCCCTTGTTTAGACTTCTTACAATATTCACTGTTTCACCCTTGCTCTGTAGATACCTTCATTTTTATCCCCACTACCAACTACTTCAGCTATTTTATAATTCACAATGAAAGTATCCATAAGTGAGAATCCCATTGAACTAAACCATCTCTTGGCCACACCAAAGCTGACAGTGTAGCCTAGGAATTGGTTGCCCAAAGATCAAGTATGCAAAAATTTAAAGCTTTAAGATATGGCCATCTAGATAACCTCCTTACTAAATATATAGGTATGATCACTGTCTTTAAAAGGTGATATGAACCTAGCAAGCACTGTGATTCACAAATCTGGTACAGATCTGGAAAAGCAAATAGAAGGCAGAATCAGTAACAATAGATAGAATTTGCAAGGAGATAGATTTTGATTCACAGGAATGACTCTCTGAAAAATGTACTATTTGGGATGTTTTACTAGGCATCTAAACATGGCATAGGGTGTGACCTTTAGCTTTAACATTGACATTTTGATAATTAAGTATTTCAGATTATGTAGAATCATCCCAAACCATTGGAATATTATTTGACTTTCATAGTAGAAACTTAAATGTTGGCATTTCTTCAGAAACTATCATTTGGAATGTGAGCGCAAACAAATAAAAATAAAGAAAAAAATTTTATAAAGGTCAAAAGATTCCAGTCACTTACCATTTTTTTCCTACCTTATCAAGGTTAATTATTCAATGTGACCAGAGGACAGGATGAATCAATTCCAGAACTTTTCAAATAGCAAAAATTATCTGAGGATTGTTCTTCTGAAATTTAAATATGAAGAACTAAATTTGTTTTTACCCTGACAGCTTTCCTTGTAACTAGAAAAAGTTACAGAAATGCATCTGATAACAGTTGCCACCTCCATGGCTCGTATTCACCCTCTGTTCTCAAAAAGGCGTCAAGCTTTTATCAGTGACATTTTTCTTTTCACAATTCTAATTGTCAGTCAGTCGACATCTACCTTCACCAACTGTCTAAAATAGTAGATAAGGGGGGAAGGTCTCACAAAATAGGGCAGCACCCTCTCAAAGGCATAATATTAGGATCTGAGATTAGTCACAAAACTAAATCTTTAGACTCTGAAGCCTAGACAAGGCATAGAAGAAAATTATTGAATATTTATATCTAAATATCTTTGTTGATCCTATCACATTAGGACTTTTTAAATGCAAAAGTTGTTAAAGAGTTGTCCAATAGGACAAGATAACGAAATTGCAACTATAACAAAAAAACTTTTTGCAAAATAAGAATTTTAAAACCATCTAATCGAGCATATGTTCAGGCAAATGTTTGCAGAAATCCCCTTACGCTGAATTATTAAAATAAGAAAATGAATCTACATAGATGTACCCTCCTCCTCTAGAAGAACAAATGTAATATTCAGGCACTGACAGATCATTAAATTAAAAGCAATTTTGATAGTTAACTATCCAGAAACAGAAATCTAAATTGGAAACACGGCTGTAATCACTCTATGGAAAAATCTCCAGTATTACACACTGACGATGTAGTAAAATCCTTTGCATTAAATTCAGTCTGTTACCCCTGATGGGGATTCAGGCATCATTAGATTTCAGTGCATAGTTCTGTTATCTTGCATTTAATAGAGGGCTGTGCATTTATTTCACAGAATTGATTTCAAAGGATACAGTCTTAACTCTGGTTGTTGCTTTTAAAATTATCTAGTAATTTAATAATTTCCCATGGAGAAATTTAATTGTAAACACTTTTGTTGTCCCCATGAATTGTTTTGACTTAACAAGAGTAATTGTTTATCCTTTTGCAGAATTTTCCTTTGTGTGGGTGGGAGAAACAAAACACCTTATATTATCGCATTAGTTTGCTTGTCCATATGCAGACATAATTACTCTGCCTTCATCTCTTAAAACTTTTTGAGGATAGCAGCGACAAGAAATTTTGTAAGAGCAAGCAGAAGACAGGATTTGTAAAAGTTCAATAACTACGGGAAATTATTCATATGAACACTTTAAAATTAATACCCATTAGCCCTGGCCGGTTTGGCTCAGCTGTTAGAGCGTCAGCCTGCGGTCCAGAGAGACCCGGGTTCGGTTCCCGCTAAGGGCATGTACTTCAGTTGCAGTTTGTCCCCAGCCCTGGTTGGTTGTGTGGGTGGCAGCCTCTCAATGTGGCCCTTTCACATTGATGTTTCTCTCTCTCTCTCTTCCTCTCTCTCCCTCCTACTCTATCTGAACAAAAAATGAAAAAGTGTCCTCGGGTGAGGATAAAAAAAAAATTAATACCCATTAAAAATTTTAATGAGAGACATGCACTACTTTTCCAACGATTAATATTTTCTTTAAACCTGTACCAATGATCATTTTGCTTTCTCAACCTTGCTTCCTCTTACATGCAAACACCACCACCACTACCATCATCTTCAGCAGAATAAGTTGTTCTTCGTTGTCACTCACAGTTTCTAATTGTTCTCAATTTTAAGGGATCAGAGACATAGCACCCGAGACAGTGCTGCTAACGTGTACCTTTCTGAAAGGTAATCACATGCCTTTCATAAAAATATAAAATGAACACGAGTCAATGATATTATTTAACTCCTTAGTTAATGAAGCAATGTTAAAACTAGTTCAGCTGAGAATTTAAGGAGCTATTATTGAAAATTGAATAAAAGAATGTTAGGATAAAATTGCTGGAGGAGATACAAAACTGGTTAACGTACAACAGGTTAATACACCGTAACCTTTGTGGTTATCTATTCTACTGGAAAGACATTATTTGCCTCTCTACCCAACATTAATCTACAAGTAAATCTCTGCCTCTTCAGAGTTGTAAAATAGCCTCGTCAATAGAGAGTCAATCAAAAGACAAACACGGCACTGCATTGAAAGAACCCCTAATAATCCCTTTTGTCACTTTTAAATTTTCATAATATTTTGACAGTGATTTGCACGTAGCTGGCATTTATTAAATATATGTGGAATTGGAAGGGTGGAGACCAGGTAGATCTGGAGTCTTTCATACCGTATTGTTGGGATATCACTGGTTAAAAGAAGTTATGATTAAAGGCCACAGGATTGTTGTCAAGCGGGATCCACTAGACAAATAGCAAGATGATGAAGGTCAGGGGGTGCAGAATGAAAGTGTAACTGCTTTCTGAGCAAAGCTGGGAAAATAGTCCTGGGTAACATAAATATCATTGCTCCTGTGATGTCTTGAAAACAGGAAAAGAGCTGAAGGCGTTCTGTGGGCTTCTGAGATTAGAAAGCACCATTTGCTCTTATCCTGTTGAGAATACTCCTACGTATGAAGCTTCCTATAGATTGCGGCTTCTTTTTAAGTTACGTGTTGCGAGAGAAAATTGATCAGAAGTTCAAATTTCAGCATGGTTGCCTCAAAAATATTGCTTGGATTTCTTTTCTGTTAAGACACTTTATCTTTTACTCTTTCTAATATTTGAATTTTGAAATGTATACCCAAAGCTGAATTTGCCTTCCCCATTTTGTAAAGGTAAGGCAAATATGAGCTTTTAAAAAATTTTGTCATTTAAAAAAATTTTTAATTAATAAATATGAATAATTTTATGCAGACTGTTTAAAAACTTCTTTGTTCTTTTAAGCATCTCCTATGAAGTAGTTTTCTACTATAAAAAATAATGACTCTAGCCCGGCCAGTGTGGCTCAGTGGTTGGGCGTTGACCCATGCACCAAGAGGTCACTGGTTCGATTCTCGGTCAGGGCACATGCCCAGGTTGTGGGCTCAGTCCCAAGTTAGGGGCATGCAGGAGGCAGCTGATCGATGGTTCTCTTACATCAATATTTCTATCTCCTCTCCCTCTCCCTTCCTCTCTCTCTAAAAATCACTAAAAAGTCTCTGTATTTATTGTTTCTAATAGTTTTGGGATGGAGTCTATATAGTTTTCTACATAGTGAATCACATCATATGCAAAAAGTGACACTTTTATTTTTTCATTCCCAATTTGGATGCCTTTTATTTCTTTCTCTTGCCTTATTGCTCTGGCAAGGACTACCAGTACTATTTTGAATAAGAGGGGTGAGAGTGGACATCCTTGTCTTGTTGCTGATCTTAGAGGAAACGCTGTCAGGTTTTCACCATTCAGTGTGATATTAGCTGAAGGTTTGTCATATATGGCCTTTATTATGTTAATGTACTTTCTTACCCATTTTATTGAGTGTTTTAATCTTAAATGAATGTTATATCACACTTCCTGACTTTAAATTATATTATAAAGCAACAATAATCCAAACAGCATGGTATTGACAGAAAAACAGACACACAGACCAATGGAACAGAATTGAGAGCCTAGAAATAAACCCACATGTATATGGTCAAATAATTTTTGACATAGCCAAAAACATACAAAGGAGTAAAGAAAGCTTCTTCAATACATGGTGCAGAAGAAAATGGAAAGCCACATGCAAAAGAATGAGACTAGACTACAGTTTGTCCCCATATAAAAAAATTAATTCAAAATGGATCAAAGTCTTAAATATAAGACCTGAAACAATAAAATACATAGAAGAAAACATAGGTACTAAACTTATGGACATTGGTCTTTGAGAAGGTTTTATAAATTTGACCCCAAAGTTAAGGGAAGCAAAGGCAAAAGTAAGAGAATGGGACTATATCAAACGAAAAAGCTTCTGCACAGCAAAAGAAACTGCCAAGGAAACAAAAAGGCAACCAACCACTTGGGACAAGATATTTGCAAACAACAGCTCTGACAAGTGGTCAATATCCAAAATATACAAATAACTTATACAACTAAACACCAAACACACAAACAATCCAATTATAAAATGGGCAGAGAACCTGAACAGTCACTTCTCCTAAGAAGACATACAAATGGCTAACAGATATATGAAAAGATGCTCAAATTCATTAGCTATTAGGGAAATGCCAATCAAAATTCCAATAAGATACTACCTCACACCTGTCAGAATGGTTATTATTAACAAGACAGGTAATAACAAGTGTTGGAGAGGTTGTGGGAAAAAAGGAACCCTCATTCACTGCTGGAGGAATGTAAACTGGTACAGCCACCATGGAAAACAGTGTGGAGGTTTCTCAAAAAATTAAGAGTAGAGTTACCATATGACCCAGCTAACTTTCTTCTGGGTATCTACCCCCCAAAATTGAAAACATTTCTTTGCAAAGACATATCCACCCCTATGTTCTTTGTGGCATTATTCATGGTGGCCAAGACACAGAAACAACCAAAGAGTCCTTCAATAGATGATTGTATAAAGAAGATGTGGTACATAAATACAAGGAAATAAATACTACTCAGCTGTAAGAAAAGATGAAATACTGCCATTTGTGACAACATAGATGGACCTTGATAATATCATGCTAAGTGAAATAAGTCAGACAGAAAAAGTTAAGAACCATGTGATTTCACTCATATGTAGGATATAAAACTAAAAAAACAAGTGAACAAACAAGAAAAACAAACAAAAACTCATAGACACAGATAACAGTATGGTGGTTACCAGAGGGAAGCGGGTGAGAGGGTAGTAAAGGGTAAAGGGAGTCAAGTATATGGTGACAGAAGATGATTTGACGTTGGGTGGTGGGCACCCAATGCAATAGACAGATGATGTATCATAGAAATGTACACTTGAAACCTATATAATTTTATTAATCAATGTTACCCCAATAAATTCAATAAAATAATGAAAGAGGATTAAATATAATAATAATAATAATAATACTCTTAGAGTTAAATCTTTATCAACTTCTGTGATATTTTTCTGAGGTTGAATTTCTATAAATATTTTTGAAATTCCATAATATTGTTAGGGTAAATTTCTGTTTGTGTAATTTCTACGTTAAATGATTTATGTGCTTTTAAAACATTTGAAGTGGACTGCCACATTTTCATCCGGAGAAAAATAATTATTTTAAATTTACCCTCCCATCAGCAATGGATAAGGCTTAATTCCCACACACTTAGTAATCCTGTTGGCAATTTGAAGGCTAAAAAAAGGTACTCAGGTTTTGTTTTTCATTTTCATATATTTGATTACTGGGATAAAACATATATTTATGTGATTCCTGATTGTAATATAATTTCAAGTAGTAGACACTTTTCATTTGTCCCTCTAGAATCACTGTTCTCCACTTGACCTCTCTGCTCTGTGCCCTTTTTCCGGGATGCATTAACAGGCACCCTCTTCCTCTGCACCCTGCTGCACTTAGCTGATGGGAGGTGGTGACTGAAGATGGGATGGTGGGAGTAATAATAAGCCATTTATCCCCAATTTTCTTTCTCCTATTTCCATGTGTTGGATGTGACTCTCTAAGTAGTGGAAGCCGTAGGCATTCTTCTGGGATCCCCTTCCCAGAAAGGATGTGCCCATCCCCCAGTTCCTTTATTATCTCCTCTCAACTGTTGCTTATCTGCAGAACTGGCCTTGGCCAAATGGGAGTCACCTTGCCAAGGAAAGGGTCCAGAATACATTCCATCCTATTTACAAAGGTGATAATGAATGTACTGAGGAGAGGGTGGCCAGCATCACTGAGCAGTACTGACCGCTGGAGATTCTATTACCACCTGGGCTTTCTAACAGCAATGGATATGACAAGATGCTGGGAAAACAGAGGCCAGGGGGCAGCATCTAACCATCAGGAAGCAAGTTGGGCCTCGTGGCAATGGGCAAGCAGAATGTCAGGCAGCTGGAAGGCCTAACCTACAGACATATTTGGGAATGGCTAATTGAATATGGTATTTTTAGGAGTGTGATAGACAAATAGCCAACGAGGGCATTGTCTGATATATAGAATCAAAAGAAATCAAGAATAGTTGGGCAGAAAACTGAGGTCAGCTGCTCAATAGAAAGCCACAATCCCCTACCCAATTTCCATCCCTGATCAGTCCTCAGACCCAGAGCCAATCAGTTGAAAATGTGGCTGCATCTCAATGAGGAAAGACCCCCCAAAACCACGGCAAGAGCTTGCAGTAGTGATTTCCCCTGAAGGACCTATGATTTTTTATGCAGTAACCATGCCCTGGGAAAGGGGTATACCAGGTCTTTTGGGTATAGTTGGATACAGGTTTCAAGCTGATGCTACTCAAGTTGGATTAGGGATGTGTAGGTATCAGGTCAGATGATGACTACAGTCCTGACCCGTGTCTCACTGGCAGAACCTTCACATTGGTTCCTTGACTTGTAGATTCTTATGTATCTCTGACTTTTGTAATTATTTTATGTATTAAATACTAAAAATAATAAGAAAAGGAAGAATGAAGAGGAGTATCCAGAATGGAATATAACAGTAACAAATGAACCTAACTGTATTTCAAATGAATACCATGATCACACTGAAGGAGGCACATAGTAATGGACAGGACGACACCCGTGTCTCCTGATATGATTCAGCCAGAAGGATACAGTATCTCTTTGGTGTTCCTGCCAAAAATGTATAGCCTAAGTCTCATCACAAGAAAACAGTAAATAACCCTAACTGAGGGACATTCTACCAAGTAACTAGTTTATACCTTTAAAAATATCAAAATCATGAAAGGCAAAGAGGGAGTATTGAGCAATTCGGTTGAAGGAGACCACAGACATGGCAACCAGATGCCAGGTGGGATCTGGATTAGATTCTGGACCAGAAAAAGAAGCTTTTGTTATTAAGGACACTAGTGAGACAATTGATGGAATTTAAATAAGGTCTGTAATAGCAGCATTTTGCCAACGTTAATTTCCTGATTTTTTTATCTTTTTGCCAATGTTAATTTCCTGATTTTGATCTTTTTGCCAATGTTAATTTCCTGATTTTGATCATTGCACAGTAGTTAGGATAAATATGTTGGAGTACTTAGAGGTAAGGGAGTATTACATCTGCGAGAAAGAGAAATTCTGGTAAAATATTTGGGCAATATGGGTGAAGGGTGTATGGGAATTCTTTGCATTAACTTTGCAATGTTTCTGTTATGTCTGAAATTATTCCACAATAAAAAGTAAATAAAAAAAAAAGAAATTCATGTTGACATTGTAATTCTATAAAGTATTTTTTGAATTCCTAGCAGCATTTGTATATCAATGAGTATTTTATTTTCAGTGCTAGACTACTTAGAGGGTAACGTATCTGATAATGTCATAATTATACTGAAAAAAATTTCAAATTATCTCTGTATTGAAATGATTTAATATCTCAAGGGAAAAAAGTATAGAAAAGAAGTAGCATGATTGAATTGTATCGGTTCTCTTTTTTTAAGCATGTCTGACACAGTACACATAGACCAATAAAACAAACCATGAATATCCCTGTGGTGTGTGTGTTTTTTTTTAAGCTATTCTTTTTTTATGGTTTTCATGGCAATCTCCAATACCCTTTCTGGTTTGACCCTATGTTTAGCTGCTGGCTCTTGTCTCCAAATTCTATAGAGGCTTAATGCACTGTTCCTTAGATTTAGTGTCATTGTACTCATTCATTCATTCATTCATTCATTCACATTCATTCATTCATTCATTTATCCTCAAGTACTTCTGTACCACATAGTAAGTGACAAAAACCTGGAATGGGAGTTGTAAAAGCCATAGTCTGTTGAAGTCCTCAAGCTGCCCTGCATGTGACCTTAATTTCTCTCTAAAAACACTAGATTGTAGACTCCTCTCTTGATTTGTGTCTTTAGGAGTATAGTCTGCCCTCATTAATTCTTCAGAACCCAACTCCATCCCTGCTGATTTATACCTGGTGAAACCAGTCCAGTAATCTTCAAAGGGGAGATTTGGATAAAATAATATTGAGTGAATGTTTCAATGAGATTTCCATCTTTTCACCAATCTGCCTGACGTGCTACTTTAACAAATGTAAGTGATCAGAGAAAATGTATACGGATGAATGTATGTCAAACCATGTTAGTAGAAAGCAATTTCCCGTTAAAAATCTACACAAGATGGTATATTTTAAAATGTGGAATCAAATAGATGTAACATACTAAAGCAATATAAAAGAATTCAAAATACTTATTTTCAGTATACAGATGATATAGAATTGTACACTTGAAACTTACATAATTTTATTGACCAATGTCATCCCAATAATTTTTTTAAAAATCATCAGTGACCAATGATTTAATCCATCATGCCCGTGCCATGAAGTCTCCATAGCACCCCAACAGCATGGGGTTTGGAGAGCTTCCAGGCTGGTGAACCAGAATGTACCTGTGTGCTGGGAGGGAGAGCTACCTCCAACCCCACGGGGACAGAAACCCTTGTGTTTAGTTCCATCTGGCCTTCACCCTATGCGTCTCTATTTGGCTGTTCATTTGTATCTTTTAATCTCCTTTGTAATAAAATAATGCTCTAGTAAGTAACAAAAACTTACTTTTAGCATCATAATATTGGGAAGAAGTACTGGTCATGTCCCTAGGTTTCCTTTGGGTAATTAAGGGAAAATGTAAGCAATTTAAGTTAGAGGGTATGTGATGAATTAAAAGCAATGATTTTATTCAATTCAGTTATGACTTCCTCAAGATAGTTTTAACATATCCCTCTGCCTAACAGAAGAATATTGATCCCCAAACACTGAAGAATTTATTTTCATATTGTATATTTAGTATAGAAACTTGACTTATTCCAAAATATATGATTCTTACACTGAACTGTAACAAGTCTCGTAGATAAATTAAAAAGAAATAAAAACAAAATTGAGTTTAAAATTGTAAAATTGCCAGAGCTGAATAGTTGGATTATTGATTATTTTACCCAAGTTATATAAAGAGTATTCATTTCTTTTCACCTAAGAATCATAAATTAAAAGCTTTTGCATTAATGCTAAAATAATGACGACAAACTTTAATATAATCAGCAGTACTTCATCATTCTGTAGCATTGTGAGACCTAGTAGGGCCTAAATATGTACAAAATAACATGCCTGGATCCCCCACCCCCTTTCCCTGCCATTTGGCTTCGTGACATTGGTATAGAACAAATCAATGAGAACCATCTATCCCTAACCAGACTGACAGCAAGTTGTGTTCCCTGGATTCTTGAGTAAATTCCATCATTGACTATTCTGATGGAAACCAAAACATGGCCTAAATTCCAGGAAATTGGCATTTTTCTGGCATTTGGGGATTTACCCCTGCCTTTTAGGTAGGATTACTAATACAAACAACCTGTATTAATCCCAGTGATGTCGCATTCAAATAGTTAGTACAGAAGGAAGCTCTAGCAACAAATTCACATATGATTCTCATAAGGCTGAGATCAAAAGGTCACCATCTGTGTGAGATGTGGCTGAAGTCTCCCATCTTCTTTTTCTTGAATGTCAATGCTCTTGTCAAGCTTTATTTTCCCAGGGTCTTAAATTATTACGACCATTTCTAATTCTGAATTTCTGATTTTGCAAAATTCTCGATCTCTTAACCTTGGGTTACTTGAAGGTGCAGTCACTGGATTTCCTCTTCCTCTTGTTTCACTCCCTCGGGTTCTTATATAGTCTCACAGCTTTAACTATCACCTGCCTACTCATGCTCCCAAATGTATTATCTCTAGCTCATTCCCCTCCCTGAACTCCAGGCTCATTTATCCAATGCCTACTTCACATCTCCATTTGAATACTGAACAGTTTTCTTAAAGTTAACATAGCCAAGATTCTGTTCATAGACTGCACCCTCAAACCTGCTCTAGCCTCACTCTCCCATATCTCACTTAATAATAACTCAAACCGTCTACTTGTTCAGAATACAAATCTTGGAGTGATCTTGAGTCCTCTCTTTCTCACATCCTTCATCTAACCTAGCAGGAACACATGCATGATCTCATTTCAAAGTATATCGAAGACAAACACCACAACTATAATTGTTGTGGACAACAATTTAAGATAGCAGCAAAAAGAATAAAATACTTAGGAATACACTTAACCAACAAGGTGAAAGATCTGTAGATGGAAAACAACAAAACACTGATGAAAGCAATTGAAGAAGACACAAATAAATGGAAAAATATCTCATGTTCATGGATTGGAAGAATCAACGCTGTTAAAATATCCATTCTACTCAAAGTGATCTACAGATTCAACATAATCCCTTTCAGAATCCCAAGGACATTTTTCACAGATATAGAAAAAAAAACAATTTTAAAGTGTATATAGAAGCAAGTACAAGGAATCCTAACTTACAGAAACACAGACTCACCAGCATAAACCACCACGCAACCAGTGCCTGGGTAGAAAAACCTGAACTGTAATTGACGATTTGCTGGAGGCCCAGCGTGGGTGAGTTTGAGAGTTAAACGCTCCAAAGGGACCTGGTCATAGAGGAGAGCCCACACCGTTGTGAGATTTACCTTTAGGAGCTTGACTAGGTGCCACAGTAGAGATCACAAAAAAATCCCCTTGCGTGTCCAGCTGGTAGAGAGAAGAAGCAACCATTTTGAACCACACCAGAGCACTCTGTTCTTAACAAGGTCTGACCTCCAAGGAAGCTAGTTAACCAAATTATCATTGTTAACTAAATTAACCTGCGGGAGTATAATCAGTGCCTAGCTGAAACGAGAGAAGGGAAAAATTCAACTCCAGCCAACGCTACTCTTTCACGTGGGAGAAAAAACATACCCAACTCCTGCTCTGGCCATCCTGTCTCACCAAAGTGGGGAGATAACACTGAGAAACAATTGTGAAGATCAAGTCCAGAGACACAAGCTCACTGAAAGACACATCTAATCATAGGACATAGAACACTTCCCCTCTGCCCACTTCTCTCCAAAACATTACTAACGGCCTACTAGGTAGTTTCCTGTAGCCAGTACATCCTATTTAACTATCAACAAAAAATTACAAGGCCTACCCACAGGGAAAAAAAAAATACAATTTGAAGAGCCAGAACAAGCATACGAGCCAGACATGGCAGCGTATTAAAATGATCGGACTGGAAATGTAAGACAGCTGCGCTATAATGGATAAAGTCCACAGCATGCAAGAGCAGATGGGAAATGTAAGCAGAGAGATGGAAATCTTACGAAAGAACTAAAAAGAAACACTAGAGATAAAAACAAAAAAACAACGACAACAAAAAACAACACTGTAACAGAACCAAAGACTGCCTTTGATGGGCTCATTAGTACGCTGGACATGCGGAACAAAAATCTCTGAGCTAGAGGCTGTATCCGTGGGATCCTCAAACACCCCAAAGCAAAGACTAAAATAAAGAACAAAACCAAAGATCCAAAGACTGTGAGGCAACTACAAAAGGTAGTTTTGTACTCGAAGTCTTCTGACAGCGTCCCATGTCACTCAGAATACAAGCCCAGATTCTTACAATGGCCTAGGAAACCTTGTGCAATCTGGCCCCTTGCTGCTCACCCCTTCACACCAACCACTCTGTTCCTGGAGAGCATCCAGAGAAACTGCTTCCTGTCCTCCTTGCCTGACATGCCCCCCCCACCCCCAGCACTTAGTGTGGCTCACTCCCATGCTCCTTTTTAAATCTTTGCTCAAATGTCACCTTCTCTGAGATGCCTAATCTGACTACACCATTTTAAAGTCCATCCCTCTCCCTTTCCCATCTCCAATTCTCCATACTGCTTTATTTTTTTCCAAAGCATTATTAGATAACTTACTCATTGAGCAACAGGTTTATTTTTATTTATTTATTTATTTATTTATTTATTTATTTATTTATTTATTTTTGCCTTTCCACTAAAACATAAGTTCCTTTTAAGGGGAGAGACTTTTGTCTGTTTTATTCACTACTATGTCTCCAGCACTTAGAAAAATGGTTGACAAATAACTCAATACATATTTGCTGCAGGAATAAATGCAAATTTGTTTTGTTTTGTTCTGTATGTGAATCACTTTTTTTCATCTCTGAATCAGCCTTCTGGCACTCGCCCTGATGGTATCCTCTTAATGTAGCTCTGAATCAAAAATGGGCATGTAGCAAATTTGACTAAAAATTTTGGTCAGTGGAGAGTATTAAATTGTCACCCCAAAAAGAAGACATCCCTGCTCTGCTATGTACCTCCACCCTGCACAGGGTACTTCCCTTAACTATGCTTCTCCATAAGCTCCAGCTGTTTGCCCTGTTTATGTCCTACCATTCTCACCACCTCTGCTCTGCTCTCTGCCCTCTCAGCACCGATCTTTCTGGTAACTTCTCATGGAGAGTGTTTAACCATCTCTTTCAGCGTGATCTCCCTCTAGGTTATGCTGTCAGAATGACTGTGCCCACAATCACAAAAGCTGGCCAAGGTATGTTCACAAGCAAAGACAGTTCTCTCCCTAAGAGGAATTCTGGTGCCAGCTGTTTGATAATAAAGGACCTGGTTTGCTACACAGGTTGAAACGAATTGTACAAGGAATTCTGGGGGTGCTTTCGATACCAAGTTTCTCTGGAGCACCAGTGTGTAGAGAGGGGTACAACGCCTTTGTATTTCCAGTAGGTCAAGTTGTCAGAATTACTACAGCAACATCTCTATAGCACATGGTGTCCTTCAAATGTAGCAGTTATGGCATTGACCTTGAGAAGTGATTATGCTGTGATAATAGGATATATCAGCTTTGTGGAGAAAGGACACACTTTTAAAAGAAAATACCAATTTGATTTAGATAATCACTTTTTTCAACTGAAGTCAAACAAGCCCCTACTATTTAAGCAATTATTCCTTTTTAATTAACCCTTTAAATGAAATGAAAATTAAGTAAGTAAGCTTTAGGACTGGCTTATTTTTCTCCAGTTTGTAGACATTGTCTCCTTTGGCAACTTGGTATGGCATTTCTCACGATGCTGCCTGAGCTACAGCTCAGTCCACAGAGAGAGGTATAGAAGCTTTCCTAAAGGTGTCAGACACTGGATATTATAAAACATTCATTATGAAACTTTTCACAGCATGCATTATGTTATTTGAACCATGACATAGGATTGTTCTATTCAGGAAGATCAAATCTTTGGACATATACCAAAAGAATAATCCTTAAGAAAAAAAAAAATACATAGCTTTTAAAGTTGTATCCAGAAATAATAACAATAACACATAACCCCAGAGACCTCAGATTTAAATTAAGAATATTGCTTTTATTGCACTATGAACTATCCTTCTTAGCTCAAGCTGAGGCATTCAGCAACTAACAATGTTACTGTTAAGCACACATTAAAAGGAAACCGTAGAAACACCAAAATCGGGACATACTGTAATCATGTTGCATTTCCTAATAGTACCATAGAGAAATGGACAAAGAACAAATAAAAGTGCAGCTGAAACCTTTAGATTAGAGCTATCTCATATAAAAGGAGTTTAATATAGAGACATCTTCATAACAATCAACATTACCTCAGGAAGCCAACACCACATTTTTATCTGCCAAAGACAGAGTCTTGCAGAATCTAATAAATGCAGTCCAAAATTCTTTGCAAACAAGGCAATAGAAAAGTTAGTTAAATCAGCCCTTGCCAGGTGGATCAGTTGGTTGGAGTGTCATCCCATACACCAAAAAGGTTGAGGGCTCGATTCCCAGTCAGGGCACATACTAAGTTGAGGATTCGACCCCTGGTTGGGGCGCTTATGGGAGGCAACCCATTGATGTTTTTTTCTCTCTCTCCCCCTTCCACTCTCTCCAAAATCAATAAAAACATATCCTTGGGTAAGGATTTTAAAAAGTTAGTTAAATTAATAAATGGTGAGATACTTAGCTAGAGAATTTTGTTCAAGTGGTAAGGTGGACTGTGTTGAATAGGTCAGATACTTGTTAGAAACGCAGCTTTGAAATATAGGTCTCTCTGTAAGATCATATTTTCAACTCATTCATGACGCAGTTAACCTTAAGAGATCAGTGTGCCCACTCGTTTGTATTCATAGACAGCCTTACGTACATTTCCCTAACCTTTTCATAAGGAACTTAGGTACATCTTGTTTGCATTTATTATTTTAAAGAATACTTCAGAAGAGAGGATATCATGGTCCGCTAAGGTGATACATTACCTGAACATAGAATCATCTTCAACTTCTCTTTGGAGAGGTTTCCTTTGGAGAATAACCCAAGTCTTCCTGGGTTCCATGCCATGCACACACGTGAAAGATTGTTCACAGGTCCTCATGGCTAGCCACAGCAAGAATAGTCTTCCATCGCCCTATTCCAAGAGATGCCATTTTCTGTAATTGCAAGGAGCATATATAGGCAGGTACCATATTCAGACAAATCAGTGTGTATCCTACAGCATTAATTTTGAGCTAAGTTTAATATCATTTAACCTCACTGATACTTCCTCCCCACCCCACCATTTCCTCCACTGTAAAATGGATAAAATGCTCCACCACTCCTGAGATAGCAATCCATTGTCTTTATTTGTGCCATCTAGAACAAAAAAAGGTTACAATTTATTCCCCAAGTCTTTCACAAAGGAGGGTGTTCCTACTGATGTGATGTGCAAACTCATTAGCCAAGTCAAGTCGTGTAGAAACAACTCAGAGAATCTTAGTGAGGGTGATACTTTAAGATACCTTCTTTCCTCAATGTTTGCCCAAATCAGAAACAAACATTTAGAGGGAAACAAAATTACTGTTTCTTGTTTCTTTAGTATCTTAGTCACATATCTGATCAAGCTATACTCAATTCAACCTAAATCAAGCAGTTGGTCTGTGGATAAGTGAGTTGTGTGTCCACACTTGCTATGTTGTGACTGTTTCTTTTTTAATCTTATAATGTTTGTTTGTTTTCAATTTTTATTAATTTATTTTTGTTACAAGTGTTTCTCCTTTTTCCCCCCTAGACACCCTCCTCCCCATCCTGCCCCCTCACCTCCTTGCATTGTTGTCTATGTGCATTGGTTATGCATACATGCATATAAGTTCTTTGGTTCATCTCCTCCATCCACCCGCCCCCCTACCCTGAGGTTTGTCAGTCTGAACCCTACTCCTTTCTATGTCTCTGGGTCTATTTCATTCATCATTGTAAAAGAAGAGTATCTCACAGAAATCCTATTTGTAGAAAGAAGAGTGAAATGGATGATGATCCTCAATAGTATTGAGTCAATACTGTTATAAATCCTCCTGTGCTGCCCTGGCGGGTTTGGCTCAGCGGTTAGAGTGTCAGCCCCTGGACCAAAGAATCCTGGGTTTGATTCCGGTCAAGGGCATATACCTCGGTTGCGGCCAGTAGATGTGTGTCTCTCACATCGATATTTCTCTCTCTTCTTCTCTCTCTCTCTCTCTTTATCCCCCCTCCCTCCCACTCTATCTGAAGATAAATGGAAAAATATCCTCTGGTGAGGATTAAAAAAGAAAGAAAGAAAGAAAGAAAGAAAGAAAGAAAGAAAGAAAGAAAGAAAGAAAGAAAGAAAGAAAGAAAGAAAGAAAGAAAGAAAGAAAGAAAGAAAGAAAGAAAGAAATCCCCCTGTCCTTTGACCAGATGAATGAGAAAGATCAGTGCGCTCTTCACTCATATGGAAGAGCCTTTACTGACTGGGATAACATGATTAATATATAGTTAAGTTCAATACCAGTCCAAATATGTCATCAACACCTGCTATGAACCAACATGATTCTAGGCAGTTAGGATAAAGAGCTAATGAGCCACAGTCCTTGCCTTTGGGGCACTCACTGGCTGGTTAAGGAAAGGCTTGAGGCAGAAATGTCAAATCGTTGTCATGATAACCGCATAATTTGAAGTCCACTTCCACATTAAAAAAAAAAAAATTAGTAGTCATCTCCTATTATTTTAAAAATAAATTCAAGTGAAAAAGAACAAGTACCAAATACATTCCCATAAGGAGACTATATATATTTTATCTCTTTATCCATAAATATATCAATGTGTATTTCAAAGAATAACTTCCCTTTTTTTTTTTAAATAAAACAACCTCAATAACATTTTCACATGCATACAAAAATATGTGCACATCTCTCAATATCACCCACTGGCTGCTCAGTGTTCAAACTGCCAATTGTTACACAAATGGCCCTCTTTTTTTTATGATTTGTTGTTTAAAATCAGAATCCAAAAAAGGTCTGCTCATTTTGATTGGTTGGCATAACTATTACATCTCTCTCTCTAGTCTACAGATGTTCCCTCTTCCTCTCTTTCTAGCTCTCTCTAACATTTATTCATGACGAAACCAGATTATTTGTCCTGTACACTTTCCCACAGTTCAGGCCCTGATTAACACATCCCCGTGCCTCTGTGCTACTGTTTAACAGGAGTCCACACATTTCCTGTAAATTGGATCTAAAGCTTCATTTCATTCAAATTTTTCAAGTTTTATTTATTCATTGCTTTTTTTTTTTTTTTTTTTTTTGGCAAAGCTACTTCAGAATTAGTGCTGTGTCCATTCATAAGACAGTACACAGGTCTGGTTGTTTCTCTTTTTGTGATATCAGCAGCCAGGGCTGATAGATGCCTAGATCCATTCATTCATGAGGGCTAGGAATTGGTGATATTTTAATTCTACTATTCCTCCTTCCCTTATAGCCAGAATACTTCTATAAAAAGAAAATCTCTTCGTCTCCTATTTAGTTTCCCAATGGAAGGGTACATATAAAAAGTCAGGAAAAGTAATGGATACTTTCACTTTATTTGGCAATTTTAAAATAAGTGAAATCATTATTAACCAATTTCATGTCCCTCTTTATGTCATTATGATGTCATGGGTTTTACTGTATTTGATGTGTTTTAGCCTTTAGGTTTACTTATTGATGGTCAATGTGTCCTATTATTGGTCAGTGAGATTCCTTAGCACTCTCTCTTTTTTTTTGGAGAGAGAGAGAGAAACATCAATAACAGAGAACATCGACTGGCCGCCTCCTGCATGACCCCAATGGGGATTTGGCCCACAACCTGGGCATGTGCCCTGACTGGGAATCGAACAGGCAACCCTTGGTGCATGGGTCAACGCTCAACCACTGAGCCATACTGGCCGAGCCCCTAGCACTCTTTAAGCCCTTTATTAGGGCAGTCTATGATAGTCTCTGCACTCTGACCATTACCAGATAATCCAAGCTCGTCTTGTACATCATGTGTGTCAGTCCTCCAAGGAACTGTGGTTCCCTTTAGTGAGAAACAGTATTAAGAGACCACAGAGTGAGCACCAAGGCTGCTCATTTCCACTGAACTGGTAACTGATTCTAAACCTTTTCAGTGTACAGAGTTAAGAAATATGTTTTCCCCCAGAAGCATAGGATAGATTAGGAATACATATTCATATTGATACTTCTAAATCAGATTCAGAGCTTCACCTCTTTCATCCAATACACATTTTCCTTGTCTGCTGAGAAATTCAAATTTTCAGTATTCCTGGCAATCAAGGGATCCAGATCTATTTTACTTTTGCAAACCACCCTTTAAAAAGTTTTAGGTCCTTAACGGAATTTTAGTGGAACAAAATTTCCATGGTTCCAAATTCTACTGTAATTAATAAAAATAACAATGAGCCCTGGCCGGTTTGGCTCAGCGGTTAGAGCATTGGCCCTGGGACCAAAGAGTCTCAGGTTCAGTTCTGGTCAAGGGCACGTGCCTCAGTTGCAGTTTGGTCCCCAGCCCTGGTTGGGGTCATGCGGGAGGCAGCCAATTGTTGTGTCTCTCTTTCCCCTCCTCTCTTCTTCCCTCCCACTCTGTCTGAAGATAAATGGAAAAATATCCTCAGTTGAGGATTAAAATAAATAAATAAATAACAATGAACGTTTACTGAGCATTTACTGTGTAATATTATTTAAACCTTACAACAACTCCATACAAAGGTGTTATTCTCAGTTCGTAGGTGAAACAATTTAAAGCTCAGAAGGTTGAGTAATTTACAGAAGGTGATACAGTTATTAATGGGGATCCCAACTAGTGATTTGTCTGACACTGAATCCCACAGAGTTAACCAATTACTAATGATTGCGCTATGGTGCCTGTTTAATTAATAACATTCTTCTTCAGTTATCATTTTCAACGGAGCCAAGCCTATTAGCCAGAACCCTAGTGGCAGTTAGGGAAAGTTAAGTGGTACATAAATAATTAATGTTTTATGGCCTATTATTCCACACATGCTATTTAATTATATATGCCTGTCTGTGTAAGAGGCAGCACATACCTGGAGAAGGTCAATACATCTTAGCTCGTGGGATCACACGAGTTGTTGGACTATAGATTCTTGGGGCAATACCAGACCCCCCCACTGGGGATCCGATATTCCCCTGAGAGGAAACTTCCAGTGCTCTTCCAGGCTATGGTTTTAAAGCGAATTAGCAGGTTGAGATATCCCGTTTTGACATATTTTGTTAAAAGTATACAACTGCATTTTGCATTGCCAAGCATGGTTCAAATACTGGAATGCAGCAGTTCTAATTAGCTTTAAAAATTGGGGTGGGTGGGTAACACACTAAAATTCCTTTTCAAGTTGATTTTGAAGCGTGTGCCCGCAGTCTCGATACATGTTCAGAGTATTGCACTTGAATTGTAGCAGCACGTATTTGAACTGGGACATGTATTCATTCTATCTGCAACACAATGCAAAACTGGGTACCAAAACAGAAGCTCTGACTTCCCCTTTCATTAGCTTCAGGGAAAATGGTACAACCCCCTCAAAATGGTCAGAAGGGGCTGGTCCTGGTCATCTCCAAAAGTGCAGTTTTCATCTCCTAAGGCAGCGGTTCTCAACCTGTGGGTCGCGACCACTTTGGGGGTCGAATGACCCTTTCACAGGGGTCGCCTAAGACATAACAGTAGCAAAATTACAGTTATGAAGTAGCAACGAAAATAATTTTATGGTTGGGGGACGCCACAACATGAGGAACTGTATTAAATGGTTGCGGCATTAGGAAGGTTGAGAACCGCTGTCTAATGCAATGAGAGGTCTGGCCATAGGCCCTTTACAGCCTCCAGAGGTGGGACCACATGAGGACTTGCCTGTTACCAGGAACAGATCCCCACTGGTGGATGCTTATAGCACCTGCCTCCAGCATTTCTTCTGAACAAACCACCTGCATCGGTTTAGGCCATCTAGGGTGGTCATCATAAAGTAGGTGTGAGGGCAACTATCCACTATCGGATACATTCCTATGCCATGAGTAATGCTCTTTTATGTGATTTAAAAGGAAAAATAACAATGGGCAATGAACATAGATATGGAACTTCCTGCCATAGATTTCAGCCGGTATGCACTGACAATACCAGATTTATGTTTTTATTATGAGGACAAAATAAAGAAGGCTAATGCTCTGTCATTATACTGCGCCATCCCGTGGAAGAATTCCACCAAGGAGGCCAAGTACATCCTTGTGTTGTAATTTAAAAGCAATGAGTATGTGTTTGCATGTATTGAGGATGGGGGGGGGGGAGGATCAGTTGAAAAGGGAGTTTTCAAATGCTAATGTTATCCAAGCTTTGTTTTTTAAATAGCCCACCATACTTATTCCTTATAACAACCTATTAAGACTGGTATCAAAAGTCCCTGCTTTATAGATAGCAATAGAGATCTTAAAAAATGCTAGAAATGTACTATGCAGTATCTCATTTAAGCCCCACAACAATTCCTAGGATGATGGCATAAAATCCCTACTGTTCAGATGAACAATTGAGGTTCAGAAAGATTAAATTATTTAGTCAAAATGACAAAACTAGTAAGGAGGGATGCTGAGAATTGAATAAGCCATTTTGACTCTTAAAAGCCCAGCAAGTCGGGTCGGTGTGGCTCACTGGTTGAGCGTTGATCCATGCTCCAAGAGGTCACTGGTTCGATTCCTGGTCAGGGCACATGCCCAGGTTGTGAGCCAAATCCCCAGTGGGGGGCATGCAGGAGGCGGCCAATCGATGTTCTCGCTCACAGATGTTTCTATCTCTCTCTTCCTCTCACTTCCTCTCTCTCTAAAATCAATAAAGGGAAAAAAAAAAAAAGCCCAGGCACTATCTGACCTTCAAGCGAGTGAGAATACAAAGACCCGGAGAGGATGAGTACGTTCTGGAGGATTTTGAACACAGAACCAGCTCTCTCTTCACTGTAGCATGCAATTCCGCAGATGGCACAGAATAAACCCGTGAGCTATACCAGTTACATAGTTTACAGTTACAACACATTCTGTAACACATATTAACACAGCACCAAGCAACGATACAAAAACTAAAGGCGAAATAATTCAAAATACAAATGGATGAATTAAGCAAGTGATGCTTTCAGCAGAAAGTGAAATCTGCCCCACCAGGAGGAAGGAAGTGAGCAGGAGGAGGCGGCAAACATTTGAGAGCAGTAGAGAAGCAATCCTGAAATGGGGAGGCGGGGAGCTATTTCGGGTATGGTATTACGGGAATGTTTCAGCCTAGACTCTTCAATGGATCTTGAAGAAATCGAAAATTGTCTTAGGCACGTTTTTATTTTATGAGCATTCGTAAATCTCTCCCATGGAACTTTTCCTTACTGAACTTAAAACTTTCCTAAGTAACAGGAGAATTCTTTAAGATGAAAAGTTCCATGGTCTCCTAGCACAGGTATGCAATGTCCTCTTCTCAGGAGAGTTGTGGTTGTGCTGTTCTATTGCCTTTAAGAAAGGCAAAGTTAAATGAATGAATCTACTCTCACTGAGACTTGAAATTTCACCTAGAAAGAGAAACATTAAGTTGCATGAAGTGCTTTCTCCGTAGATGGTGTTTCAGTCAGGAAATGGGGAGAAGGAGTCTGCAGTGTGTACAGGAAGGTTAGACAGAGGACACTGTGCGGACCTGTGTGCGCACGAACACCTGGACTTGCTTACATTCCTAAATTCTGTACATTCCCGCTTTCTGGTTGACTCCAACGTCAGCCATGCTTTCTCCCCCTTAGGATCTGTTTCGTGCCCACAACTCTATTTTTCTGTCTATGGCCCCATATCTCCTTAGCTCTACTCCAATTGCCAACCATAGTTTGCCCTTCTCATCTTACCATCCTGAGCTGCAATTTTCTATACACCTTCCCCAGGGATATTACACTTACACTCTTAGCATTCCCCCAGCTTGGTTCTCTATATTTTCTTGTCTTTCCTGGACCAATTGTATTGAGAGGGTAACAGATACTCTACCCAGAAAAGTGGACGCGTGGGTCTGTGTCTGTATTGGGTGATGATATAGGAAAGGCTGAGCTGAGTTTGGGAGCAGAAGGTATTATGCTAATAAGCAGAAAGCAACAAAGAAAAGGAGGTTTTGGCAGAAACCGAGGTAATATCTTGTTCCAAAAAAGATCATCTCAATAGCCTAGGATGAGAGATACTCTAGACACAAAGCCATGTGATGGAAATCAGAGTGCCCGATTAAAGCGTGGGCACCGTTCATTCATCCACCCGTCCAAACATTCCACTTACCATGTGCCAGGTACTACTCAAGGAATCTCGCAGATCATTTTGGGATTCTGCCTACCACACCTCGGCACCTGGGATAATATCTAGCACTTTGTAGGCATTCTGAACTCGATTCTGTGCTCCTTTACCTAAAATCTCAAAATGTCCTTCCATTGACACGGGGTCTAGTTTATGGCAAAATGATCAAAATAGATGATGGAAAATAGAACCTGAAAAAAAAAAATGCTTACCTAAAGAAAGGAACTATCTTTTTTAGTGATTGCTCAGAGCTGTGGCTCTTTGGAGGCTACCCCAGCGTGGGGGTTAAGGACAGAAGACGCTCCGTAAAGCCTTCTGCGGGCTGAACAACACCGACACATTCTATGGAGGAGCATCTGTAAATAAAATGCAATCAAGTGGGAGAAATTAACATGCAGAACCAGACAACTTTCTTGTGTCTTATGATTATCCTTATCTTTCCCTATTGATAGTGTTTATTGTTCCCTCTATAATGAAACTCTGTCACAATGTGACAAGCTCTGTAGGGCAGCGTAGAAAAGCATTAGAATGCTCAGGATCACAGCGCATGCTTTTCTGCCAGCTCGTATGCCATTCTCTGAATCTCTGTTGTGAATAGAAATTGGAAAAGTCAGGATCACTTTTGTTTTGTTTTGTTTTTTGGTTTTTTTTCCAAATGTTAACAGGATATTCTTTCCAAGGACCTTGTCAAATTATTCTCTCAAGCTCCCGATGTAATTCTTGGTACTAGATTCACAGTTAACTTTTCCTTCTCCTATACCTGTTTAAGACATTTAGCCTGTCAACCTTCCCATTAAGTGGCAAGTCGGGATCAGAATCTGGAGGGTGAGCCTTCTCAGCAAGAAGGCTGGATAATAAGCAGAGGAAAAGTAAGACCCTTTCAACCTTGGCTAGAGTGAAAGGGTCATTTTGTCAGGAAGTTAATCAGTAGACATAATCAGTGCAAAGTATTCGAAACAAAATATCCTCTTCATCTTTACAATGGGGACGTTTACAGAGAATTCCACTTCCAGCTCAGTGTATTTGGTCGACATACGCCCGGTCTTAACGCTGGACAGCTGAGTGTTTTAAATCTTGGTATTTTAACATCGTGTGAGAACCGGCTCTTGTCTGTATGACTTCCAGGAGACCAATCACTTATTCGAACCATAAACTGGAGGTTTCAGCATCTTTCCCTCCCTCTGTCCATGTTTTTTATAACCTATGATTTATGTGGCAGTTTTATTTTATGTAGACCTTCAGCTTCGCCAAATTCACTTAGAGATGAGCAAAGAAACTTTTATAAACAAATCATATAAAAATGTTTAGACTTTGCATACATTTCTTGTGCATGAACTGAAAAGCAGGGGTAGGGGGGTATTTTTAAAAATATAATTCATAATAATTCGTTAAAATGTTTCTTAGAAATTTGTTTTAGAAAAACCCTCCATACATTTACCATGTGTGATTCGACCCTTCCAGGCTTCATTTTTACACATAGGTTCATTTTAGTGTACACTCCATTCTTCATGAATGAATCTTCTTCACAACCACAAAGAAAGAAGGAATTAGCATCACAGTCAGTGTTTAAATAACCAAAAAAGATGCTTCAGCACATTGGATATTTCTGGCAAAAAGAATACGCAAAAGGATAAAAAGCACAGAATTATTTCTTTAAAAGAAAACATTTTTTAGTTGTTCATTGTGTGTTAGTCAATTATAATTTGGTGTTATCTACATTCATTTGGCTTCTGTTTGTTTGGAGGTGAGGGCCACATTTCCTGCTAACCAATCCTTCCTATGTACTTTATATCTTTGTCAACATAAATTAACCATGAATGGTTTAAAACTCTTCTTTCTGAGAACATTTCCCAAAGTTCAAAGGAAATTTTTCATTTGGAAAACATTTATTTCCATAATTCATTCTTGATTATCCTTGCCAGCTTAACAATGTATTCCCTGATCAATGAATTAGTGTTAATCCCTTAACACTACTCTCTCTCTCTCCGTTCATAGTGCATCTTCCCTGATTTCACAACAACTTATCAAAACAAACAGCTTATCCCGTTTCACTGCTCTCAACTCCCTTCATAATTATCGTGTGATGTTTGAAGCTGCAGATAATTCATATATGAAATAAGCTTGTCTTTAAGGTGTCCCATTTCCTCAAATACTCTGCCTCCAATGAAACCTGCAATCTAATTTAAAACAAAGTTCAAAATAACACTTGCATAGCAACCGTGCCTGTACTGTTACTTTGAAGATTTATGACACGCTACAGCCTACCTTGTAACAGGAATTAACAGAATAAACATCAGAAGCGGATTCTAGCTCAAAGTAAGTTGAGAATCCGTAAAAAAAAAAAAAAAAAAAAAAAATCCCCTGTGTGCTTTCAATGAGTCCCTGTATTCCAGGCTTGACAAACTGCTTTTCAGAATGAGGAATAAACGTAAAGGTATGATTTCATGGTCACTGCCATTATTCTTGGAGAAATGACAGAAATGTGAGTCATGTTATGACCAAAGACAGCTGCACATTTCCATTTCCAAATTAGCACGTGCTGCAAACTTACACTACATCTTTAATACATCTGAGAACTGATTACTAATGTAATAGCAGGAAATGACCATGTAGAATAAAAAGTGAGGACTATCGAAAATCAACCTGAGTTCCCTGAGAGGAAATGAATCCGAAGTAATGTCCTTTCTCTGATAAGTTATTAAATGCTATTGATCAGCAAAACGCTGCCATTATGATGCATTAATTTCAACAGAGAAAAGTAGCATATGATACTCTTTGAAATAAATAAATATTAATTAAGTAATAGTACTCATACAAGGATTTCATACAAGGATTTCATACTATTTCATACAATAGTACTCATACAAGGAATTTCAACAGAGAAAAGTAGCATATGATACTCTTTGAAATAAATAAATATTAATTAAGTAATAGTACTCATACAAGGATTACTTAAGTATTGATTAATAGCTATCGATCATCTACAGTAAAGTTTCTACTATAACTACTATAGTTTTCTGTCTCTATTTAGTACCACTTAATGATTGATTGAATGCACAAGATTATTTTCAAATCAGATAGCAACTTTTAATATAAAATTGAATATCAAAAGCTGGAAAGACTTGTTAGAGTAATAGTCTAGAATAGCTAAAGTTCCTCCAATCAAAATCAACAAGATAACCATTAAAGACATATAAACAACCTAAGAAATATTCTACAGTAAGTGATGAAAACTCTGGTTTCATAGCAGACACTACGGCAAGGTCTAGAGGATTTGTTTAGTTAAAATGTTTGGTACTTCATTCATTCCCTCATTTAATAAATATCAAAAATGTGCTATTACCTTTACCAGGTTCTACTCTGGGTAAAGGTAATATAACACTGAATCAGACAAACAAGGACTCTTCTCTTCTAGAGTTTATGTTCTGGTACGTTGTGGCAGAATATTAATGAGCAGATAAAGAACAGTATAATTTCGTGTAGAAAGAAGATTCATATATGTTGATTAGATGGAGTAAGCAGTGTGGGGGACTAATTTAGGCAAAGTAGGAATGGCCACTAATAATCCTTTTGGTTGCGTGTTGACGCCCAATTGTTCTGAATAAAACTGAGTTGTTCTCTGTGAGTGAGCTGGTTATAAATATGTAATTTTATGATTTATAATTAAAAAAATACATATTTGGTTTTGGTTCTGGGTTTTGGCACAGAGCTCCTAAAATCCTTGGAATGTCCTAAATAATGAGAGCCATAAAGATGTCTCTTGTTATGTCATTGAGGTGACTCTGGATTGCCCCTAAGGATGGGGGCTGGTTGCCAGTGGAGCCGATCATGTTATTGGATGGTTGGTACTTCCAGTCTCACTCCCCAACCTCTGGGGAGCGGAAGGGTCTAGAGGTTGAATCAAACACCAGTGGCCAATGAGTTAATCGTCATGCTATGTAATGAAGCCTTCATAAAAAGTCCAGCCTGGCCGGTGTGGCTCAGTGGTTGAGCGTCGACCCATGCACCAAGAGGTCGCTGGTTCGATTCCTGGTCAGGGCACATGCCCAGGTCGTGGGCCCAGTCCGCAGTGGGGGGCATGCAGCCAATCAATGTTCTCTCTCATCGATGTTTCTATCTCTCTCTCCCTCTTCCTTCTTCTCTCTCTAAAAATCAATAAAGAATTTTTATTTTTAATCTGAAGGGACTGGGTTCAGAGGCTGTGGTTGGTGAACATGTGAAGGTGCTGGAACGTGGTGCACCCAGCAAGGCTCGAAAGCGTGTCACCCTTTCCCGCACCTCGCTCTACACATTTCTCCATCTGGCTCGTCCTGAGTTCTATCTTTTTTAAATAATAAACTAGTAATCTAGTAAGTAAAATGTTTCTGTGAGTTCTGTGAGCTGCCCTATAAAATTAACCAAACCCAAGGAGGAGGTTGTGGGAACCTCTGGTTTACAGCCAGTGGTCAGAGCGCAGGTAACTGGTTCCTGAAGTGTGGGGCAGTGGTGGCAGTCCTGTGGGACCTAGTGCCAGGATTCAGGTGAAGTGCAGGACACCTAGCTGGTAACCAGAGAACTGCGTGTTGTTGATATCAGGAAAGCCCCGATCTTCCCCAAGTTGGACTTGGTCCAGGAGCCCAAAACGAAATAGATAACCACACCCATGTTTATATGTGATCTTTTCTCATTATGGACCCTAACATCTATAAAACTGTCCAACTCACTGTGAATGCACAGATGATTTAAAATGCTAGGTGTACTAAATAGCTGTAAGGATTACACTACCGAAATAATAATAATCCTATATTAGAAAAGAGTATAAAATAAAGTTACAACTAGTACAAATCACAAAGAGTATGAAAATATATCTTCTAGAAGAGGGAAATTTCACCAACGTCTTTGCTCTTTAAGAAATAAACAAACGTGTACAGATGTGTTCCCAAAATTATCATCTGGACCCAGAAGGACAAGGATAGATTTTTGATAGATGTGTTTTAGTTTTGTTTGTTATGTGCACATTGAGAACACCTGACAGATTCTGAGGACAGGAGGCAAATTATCCCCAATGTGCCTTGATATGAGCAAAGGGTATGATTGAAGCCCACCGTGGATGTAATCTCAAAGGCACATTTCCTTCTCCCACCCCTTGCCTCCTAATTAGACTCCAATTTAGATGTGTGCTCCTTTATCAGCTATACCCTTCTTATGGCTCAGCAGTTAGAGCGTAGGCCTGCGGTCCAGAGAGACCTGGGTTCGGTTCCCGCTAAGGGCATGTACCTCGGTTGCAGTTTGTCCCCGGCCCTGGTTGGTCGTGCAGGAGGCAGCCACTTGATGTGTCCCTTTCATGTCAATGTTTCTCTCTCTCTCTCTTCCTCTCTCTCCCTCCCACTCTATCTGGGAGGATTGAGACTTTTTTTTTTTTTTTTATCCTCACCTGAGGATATTTTTCCATCTATCTTCAGATAGAGTGGGAGGGAGGGGGAGAGAGAGAAACATTGATGTGAGAGGGACACATGGACTGGTTGCCTCCTGCATGACCCAACCAGGGCCAGGGATGAACCGCAACTGAGGCACATGCCCTTGATGGGAATCGAAACTGCAACTCATTGGTCCGCAGGCTGACTCTCTAATCACTGAGCCAAACTGGTCAGGGACGTATTTAGATATTTTAATATAGTTATTAAAAAACAAAGATGTATCCCTGGCCAGTTTGGCTTAGCAGTTAGAGCATCAGCCCACAGACCTAAGGTTCTCAGGTTTGATTACTGGTCAAAGGCATATACCTGGATTGCAGGTTTGATCCCCAGCCCCAGTCTGAGTTGTGTGGGAGGCAACCAATTGATGTGTCTCTCACTTTCCCTCCTTCCCTTCCACTCTATTTAAAAATCAATGGAAAAAATATCCTCAAGTGAAAGTTAACAAAAAAAAATTTTTAATTAAAAAAAAAAGAAGATGCAGAGCTTTGTATATTGATCCAATATATCCTTGAATTCAAGAAAGGAGCAATTTAATACAATGAAGGATTGCGTTTTCTACTTTCTTTGTTTAATGACACTTTTTGTCCCACCGGGATAAGAATCAGTCATGACCAGCCAGTGACTACAAGATTGTTTTCAGTTCCCAGCATAGAACTGTTGACACTTCTCAGTGTGGCCTCTTGCTCCAACCACTTGGCCAACAGCACCATCAGCGTTTCCTGAACACAACCTGTATCTTCTGACCTTTGAGATTTTCAGATAGTTATCTCTACAGCAACATATTTGACAACATTCTCTATGTGTGATGTACTACATTAGGTACTGGAAGTTTAAAAATGAACACTTCAGCCCTGGCCGGTTTGGCTCAGCGGTTAGAGCGTCGGCCTGCGGTCCAGAGAGACCCGGGTTCGGTTCCCGCTAGGGGCACGTACCTCGGTTGCAATTTGTCCCCGGCCCTGGTTGGTCGTGCAGGAGGCAGCCATTCGATGTGTCCCTTTCACGTCGATGTTTCTCTCTCTCTCTCTTCCTCTCTCTCCCTCCCACTCTATCTGAACCAAAAATGGAAAAATGTCCTTTGGTGAGGATAAAAATAAAAAAAAATGAACACTTCAGAAGAAGTTATAGGCGAGGGGCGTGTCTACCCATCATGACCTGCCCAGTTAGGAATGTATGATCAGATCACCCTGTGAGGTTACTTTCCATAGGACCTGTTTTTCATCCACACCATCTCAATAAAGAGAAAATTGCTATAATGTTGGTAAGTGTTGAAGCTGTATGAAGAGTACTTGCAAGTTCATTTTACTATTCTCTCCACTTTTTTGTATATATTTGAGATTTTCCATAATAAAGTTTCAAAAAATAAAATGAATTTTCTCTGAACCCTCAAAATGGTCCTATCCTATTTAACAATACTGGGTTGCTTTTCAGAGACAATAGATCAGAACCGCAAGTCGTGCCGCCTAAGCATGCACAGAGGAGAGAACTTCGACCTCAGCTGCACCCAGAACGAAAGGCTTCACGCCCACACACAGGGAGCCAAAGGACCGGGACAGGACCAGCACTTGAACACTGGAACCATTTCAGAAGCGACGGATCCGTCGTCCTGGAAGATCCAGGGTGGACACCCCTAACCATACATGACCAAGTTCAAGGCCCTCCAGCTAACTTGCCCCACCAGCACCGCTGCACACCTGTTCCCCCAGCCCCCTGAAAACCCTAAACCTAGTCCAGTGAGCGAGACAAACTGAGGCACCACTAAGTCTCCCGTCTTCTCAGCTGGTGCCTTCTCAATCAGTAAACCTTTCCTTACTCCAAACTCCAACATTTTGAGTTCGGGCTTTTGAAATGTTGGGCACATGAACTTGGGTTTGGTAACAGATCTGAGCCTGAAATGAGGTTCCTGCTCTTATAGGTATTACAGACCTGGGTCTCATGTTACCAGACTGCAGGGTCTGCTGGCCTGTGCTCATCGAAGCCCAACAGGACAGCAGGAGTTTGCAGCCAAGAAAGTACAGATTTACTAAGGAGATGGCACCATACCCGGAGTCACGGGAGCTGATGCTCAAGCACCTAGCTCCCCGATGGCTTCCAGCGGATGGATTGCATAGGGAAAAAAATCATTAATCTTAGTGACTAAAGGAGTTAGGGTCATGGTCTCTGCTGATTGGTTGGCGTTAGGGTAATGGGTCCAGTAAAACCTTGATATAACAGACTAATTCGGGCAAGGGGGTGTCTGTTAAAGCCGAAAGTCTGTTATATAACAAAGTAGGTTTTCTGAACGCTTATGTTAAAAAATTGTCAAATTATGCCCGGCCGGTGTGGCTCAGTGATTGAGCGTTGACCCATGCACCAAGAGGTCGCTGGTTCGATTCCCGGTCAGGACACATGCCCAGGTTTCGGGCCGATTTCCAGTGTGGGGCACGCAGGAGGCAGCCAATCGATGTTCTCTCTCATCCGTGTTTCTATCTCTCTCTGCCTCTCCCTTCCTCTAATCAATAAAGAAAAAATTTTTTTTAAATATTGTCAAATTAGTTTACCTGTTTTTACTTATGTAGACACATTTGTGTAATTAAAATTAAGTATACGTGAAAAGTTGAATCTCACAGAAAAGTTTTCTTTCTGTGTTATTGTCATTTTAAATTTATACTGAAAAGGACTAGTAAACGCATGCGTTTACCAGTCACCGCTAGTAAACAAAGCCGGGGCGTGCCTAGCACTCATGGGGACAGCCCCGGCACTCAATAAAACTGCTGCAGAAAGTCACGCCACACAACAACAGAACCAATCACTGCGCACCGTGCGGTGTGATCACATACTAATCATTCACCATTGTATCTGAGTGGTGACTCTTGGATTTAAATATGTAGACTGTAGTTGTAGATAGTAACATTTATTTATCTCAGCCAAATTACTACAGTGATTTTCCCAACATATGGCCTATTCGCTAAAATTTGTTAAAAATAACAGTGAATTAATAACAAAACAATAACCTGTTAATTTAATTATAAGCAAACCTTGGTTAAAAGCATTTTGAAATTAACACCCTGTTAATTTTCACATATGACATATGGACCAGAAATTTTGCCTGTTAAATCCGAAGTCCATTAAATCGACGTCTGAAAAATCGAGGATTTACTGTAATTGATCATTGCATCCAGTCCTGTTGTCATCCATAGTTTTTCTGTCCAATTTTGCAAGAATGTGTTCTGTGGGATTGTTCCCGTTTTCTGGATCTGGAGCTAAAACACAAGTGAGGCCAAGATATTATGTTCAGCTTGACTGAAAGTTCTGTCTCAATAGTCAGTAGACCCTGGTCCTTGTTTCTAAGATTACTGGATGTTGACTAGAACCTCATTGTCCTGAGGCCCTAATGATTAAGCAAGGGAGAGGGAGGTGGGTGAGTCAGAGCATCAGGTGAGACCAGTTTGAGTCAAAGAAAAAAAAAATCAAAAGAAAAAGCCAGATAAAAGAAAACAAGGTTTCTTCGTGGTTATACTTATTCAAGGGGTAGTCTCAAAGAATCCTTTTCCTTATTTGGAAGTTTGTGGAAAAGATTAGAAAAGGTATAAAGAAAACCTGGTAGAGGGCACAGTCCCATCAGGCCCCTAATAAATGGTAGATGTTTACTCATTTGTATTGAAAGCACAGAATGAAAGTTGAAAAAAAATGATGTGAAAAATAAAAACAATTGAGATGTAAAGTATACTGAAGGGGAGCAGAATTTGCCACCTCTAAATATGCCTTTTGGCATAAGATTATTATAAGCTGATTGTTTTTAAGAAACAGCAGACACAGGAGAAGCTCTGAAAACTCAGTGTAAGTTACCACTTTGAGGAGACTTTTACATTTACAAGAGTAATCTCCATGTGTAAGGGTATCTTCTTGTCTGTAGTAGGAAGAAGAAGGTGACTAAATCTCTAGAAATTTATTAATGGAAAAGGTCTAAACTAAAATTTGCCTAGCAACCATACTTTTGTTTACTGTGCTTTGCCTGATAACCTCCCATAACTGACTCTACCCATCACCAACTTCTTTCTTTTGTTGTTAGTTGAAGATGGCAGTTAAGGTGATAGCTCAAGCTGCTTGGGAGAGTTACTCAATTTTTCTGTGAATCTCCCATGTATAAAAGAGGCATACATATTATTAAACTTCTCTTTGTTTTTCTCCTATTAATCTGTTTAGTTTTGTTTTTTTGTCTGTTTGTTTTTCTTACAGGGGAGGGGAGGAGGGGAGGAGGAGCCAAGAACATGGAAAGGTAGAGAAAAAATTATTGTTCTTCCCCAACAGCATAAAGATGTGATTTCTTCATGCAAAGTTTATTTTAATCATTATTTGTACTAAAATTATATTTACCAAAGTATACAGACAATTCCAAATATTAAGAGTAATAACAATCATTAGCAATCTTTCAGCATTTCATATTGTGCCAAAGACTAAACATTACTTTTAAAACTGTAAAATAAATAAATAAATAAATAAATAAATAAATAAATAAATAAATAAAAGACTATGTGGGGGTGCAATCCCAAAATAATCTCCAGTGAGAAGAAGGATATTGGGAAGGAATTATATAATGAACACTGCAATCAAACTAATGTGTAGGCTACTCATATATATTGCTTGGGTTAACTTTCCAAATCCAAATTCCAGTTCCCTTCCTGAATATGATTTTGATGCCTCTTTGCTTTGCTGTTTGCAGGTTGTCCAGATTCTTGCTTTTAGATTCAGAATGAGGTCATTGTTTATTCCTAAACAATACTTCAACCCTTTTGCTACTTCCTTATTCTTCATTCCCCAAGTCCCTTCAAGTTTCAATCTGACAATTCACCACATCTGTTTGAACATAATAGCTTTCACAAATATTATATTTTATTTTTTCCTTTGTAGACAAGCTGTAAGATACATAAGGTAATAAGTATATCCCCAGAAGACTGAAGACCTTAACCAAAGTAGTTAATAAGTATCAGAGTTTAGATTGAAATACAGTTTATCTAACTCTAAGTTCAGATTTAACTCATTATACTCCTCTGCCTCCATACACGTCAGAAAGCTTATCATTACAGCGAGTAATACAAAGGGTAACAACTCCTTTCTCCCCCTAGTGTACTAGGTAGTGGAAAAAATAAATGTGTCTGTACAGAGCATTTACTTATAAAGGAAACTTGTTGCTATTAAGAGCAGCAAAATATGAATTATTCACATACATTTAGCATTAGCTCCATGCGTAAGAAGCAGCTTTTATCCAGTATAGACTAATGGCTCTGAGATGTTTTCTGGGAAACTATGCTACCTTCTTAAAATGTTATCATCATAATTAGCTAGTTAATATTAATAAAAGGGAGCGAGCAGACATTATAAGCACAGCCATCTAGGCAGCTTCACCAGGAAGTTACAGCTTTACACTCCCAGGGAACCACTTGCCCATTCCCTGCAGATCACTGGGGGAAGGGACCAAACAAAGGGGGAGATGGGCACATGCACAGTGACATCAAGATGGCATAGGGAAGGTGGTTGCCTGTCAGTCTAGCTTGGGAAACAATGCATTGGCTAAGGAGTGAACCCATCAGAGTGTGCAAAAAATTTGGAAAGTTAATCCCCAGACAAAGGAGTTTTTGCTCTCTTCTTCACTCTCTTGCCCTTGTTTTCTTTTGCTCTCTCTTGCTTCATGACCTGCACTCCCCAGTGTGCTCACCTGTTCTCTCTCCATAGCCATGTGGTCTTAGCAGCCACATGGCCCATGGCCATGCAGACTCGACACGCAGGATGCTGGACTAGACTGGACCTTAATATGGAGCAGAAACTGCCCTGGCCAGTGTGGTTGCTGGTTCAGTTCCCGGTCAGGGAACATACCCGGGTTGCAGCTCCAACGTGGGTTGTGCAGGAGGCAGCAGATTGATGTTCTGCTTTCACATCAATGTTTCTCTTTCTCCATCTCCATTCCTCTCTCTCTAAAAAATCAATAAAAATTTTTTTTAAAACATGGAGCATATACTATGGGCAGTGGCCTTAATTCTGGCCCTGCTGAAGACAAGATTGGACTTCTTCCATGGTGGGACGGACAGAGATGGGACCTTGGAGAGGAACCTCCTTAATTTTACATCATCAATAAAGCTGTCCATGAAACCTCATCCTCCTGTGGGGGTCTCAGGAAATTCTTTTCCTCATGGCACCCCAAAAACTCTTCTTCCTCTGATAACAAAATCACCCAGCATTACTCTGAATTAACAGTACAATCCTTCTACATAAAGGAGGACTTTTTCTAAAGAATCCTGTGACATTTAAAGAAAAAGCACACATTAGAGTTAGTTAGATGAGGCATAGCTTGATCATTGTCATGGAAAATACAGTGTCTGATTCTCTTTCAGGTGAAATTTCTAAGGCTGGAGACAAAATACTATGCAGAAAGTTCACAGAGGATTCAAAGAATTTAGTATGAATAGTCTGAGAACATGAGACAATTTTCTATTTTTATCATGGTCATTGATCACATGCTGAATTACACAAATACTTTATCCCATAAGAAATATACATAAAGCTCAATTAAACCATTGTTGACATAAGACCATCCAAAACTATAAAGAATTTTTATAAGAGTTTGAACCAACACTGATGACAAGTGCTGGGAATCCAGATCTGAAATGCTCCAGAGAATGACAGTTTTGCAGTTTCTTTTATGAATCTGAAAGTGAGGGAATGTAAGGGAAAAGAACAAGAAAGCAAGGCAGGGATTGGATTACAGAATAGTTAACACGATTCTGTGCCCTCCTGAGGGTGGTTATGCTTATTTCAAAGCTATGCAACCTAAATGCACAAAAACAATGGACAGGGCTTGCTTAAGGCAAAGATGAACTTTTTACTAAAAAAAAATTATATGTCTGGGGCATGATTACCCACCGTGACCTGCCCAGTTAGGAAGTTATGATCAGATCACCCTGTGAGGTTATTTTCCATAGAACCCGTTTTTCATCCACACCATCAAGAAAGAAAGAAAACTGATAAAATGTTGATAAGTGTTGAAGCTGTATGAGGGGTCCATGTGGGTTCATTTTACTGTTCTCTCAACTTTTTGTATGTTTGAAATTTTCCATAATAAAATGATTTTAAAAAATAATAAAAAGAGATGTTCACGTAATCCCTGAAATCCATTTGCTCTAATTTTCCAACTGCAAACTTTGTAAGAAATTAATAAACAGAAACCTCACTTAACGTGAACTAGGGAGGCCAGGAGAGGGAGCGCTCCTGACCTATGTCAACTGCAAAGCACCACGCGGAGGAAACTTTGCAATAGGTCTTACCAGCTCCCTTCTGCCTCTGTAAAAGAGCTCCCTCTGGCCCTGGCCAGTTAGGCTCAGTGGTCGGAGCGTTGTCCCATGGACCAAACACTCATGGGTTCGATTCTGGTCAAGGGCACGTACCTCGGTTATGGTTCGGCCCCTGGCCCTGATCGGGGTCATGCTGGAGGCAGCCAATCCGTGTATCTCTCTCTCACACTGATGTTTCTCTCTCTCTCTCTCCCTCCCACTCTATCTGACAATAAATGGAAAAATATCCTCAGGTGAGGATTAAAAAAAAAAAAAAAAAGATGGAGCTCACCACGTTTGCCTATACTGGACTGCAATTCCTTATTGTTCCCAAATAAACACATTTTGCTGGAGAAATATCTATCTAGGTGACATTTTGTTTATGCCCAACAACTTTTTATTTTAAAAAGTGAAAAAGTTGAAAAGAATAAAAATAAAAATGATTCAGTTACCAAATATCATTAAAAAAAAAAAAAAAGATTTGCTGATGTATATGCTATTACATTTCTTTTCAGAGGAACTGCTAATTTACATAAAATTTACAGCATAAAATCCTCTACTGAGGCTGTTAAAATGCTGTGGCTGAGTTTCCTAAGTAGCTTATTCCTAAATTGTTTCTCCAATGGGTGTTGCCCTAAAACAGATAGTAGTAAATCAAAACTGGGAGTTCTAGAAACTTATCAATCTGATCATTGTTTTGTGTCGATTTCTTTGTCTTCATAGCTAAAGTGTATTTTCTTTATTTATTTTTAGAGAGAGAGGAAGGGAGAGTGAGATAGAAACATCGTTGAGAGAGAACATCAACTGGCAGCCTCCTGCATGCCCCCAATGGGGATTTGGCCCACAACCTGGGCATGTGCCCTGACCGGGAATCGAACCAGTGACCTCTTGGTGCATGGGTCGACGCTCAACCACTGAGCCACACCAGCCAGGCAAAAGTATATTTTCTTAAATATCTCTGTTTACTAGCCACTGTTGAGATGAAAAAGGAAACAAGCTCTATGACTGAAAACCAAGGAGTAGACCCAGTATTTATCTCCAGATTTTCTGATTTCTGTTTGACAATAACATAATGGGCTATAAACAAACAAGCTGTATAATAAGAAATGAGTCTCTTAAACTCTCTCTCTTTTATCTGAAAATGGAATTAATAATGTCTGGCTCTATACATTTTAAAGCTAATTGAAATAATAAATAGCAGGAACATGGAATTATGGTGAGGATTAAATAAGACTGCTTATGAGAAATAATAACTACAATTTGTTGAACATTCAACATACCCCAAACATTTAATAGAAATTGTCTCTTGATTTTTCCAAAAAGCCCCTAGGTTGATATTTGCAAACTCCACTTTGCAGATGGATAACCAGGTTCAGTAGGTTCCCCAGATTATATAGCTATTATTAATTGCTGAACCTGAAATAAAATCCTGATCTTTGTTTCTCTGACACATTCCACCCTACCATGTTGTCTCCCATGAAATGATGGGGGAAATCACCAAAGACAAGTACATTTGATTATCTGCCAATTTCTTTGTTAAAGGATTCGAGGCAAAGACAGACAAGTTGCTCATCAGAGGTAAGAGAGGAAGAAAAGCATGCAGTCCCCAATCCTGGTGCTCTGGATTCTCTTTGCCACTGAATGATTCATAGCAATGCAAAGTGTTGAAAGAACTTTCTGATCCTTGAATAAGAAACTAGGAGAAACAGAATCCCCAGGCCATTTATTATCCTGATTTAGGCAACATGGAATGTCAGTTAAGTCCCCCCCAAACAACCACAAAGGTAGTTATTGAGTTGTAGTGTTGTTGAATTGTTAGCTGACTTCTCTGTCGTTTGCTTCTTAAATGAAGAAGCTGTATCAACGGTGAAACCATGTGGCAAAGTGCCATTGGGGCTGCAGCTCGTTAGGATCTGAGAGGCAGGGGGAACTCAGGCACATTGAAAAATCCTCCATTTGAATTTTTATTACTTATATTGGCAATCCTTTAAACACGAAGTCATAAATCAGTAGGTAGTACTAGGGGGCCACCTGCTGGAGACACTGGCTGGGTTCTGCGGCTGTGCTGCTACAAAACATAAATTCACTTCATGTTAATTCAATTATGAATTTGTCAAGTTCATGTATCTTTCACAAAAACTTTCAAACTAGACTTGATAATGACAAAGGCAGCATTGTCGCAGAAGAAGGCAGAAGTCTGAAATGGAAAAGGGAATGTTCAAAGGACAACAACGGGATTGAAATGTGAAAATACAAGAATTAACAGCGACATCGCGATGACATGAGTCAGATTGTCCAAAATTAGGCGATCTATTCTTTCAAGATTGCTTTTCTTTAATTTGTCAAGGATGTTCAGCCTCATAATTATTTTACCCAGATACTATACTTAACCACAACCTATTTAAATGATAATATTTTCATGAATATTAAACTGTATTTTTTAAAGAACCTGCTGGCATTAAAAGAAAAACAAGAAATATAACTTGAGATCAAGTAATGGAGTTTTTTTTTTCCTTTTCTAAGCTGTCTAAAAAGCAATCTCTGTTAAAACGTATTACCTACAACTCTGAGCGCTGATAAATCAAAGATTTTAGGTAAAATAGGATTAGTATAGAATTTTTTCCACTGTTTTGTTCAAAAGTCTGTGCTAAATATAGTTACCCACTTTCAGTCTTCGCTGTACTGTATGTTTAGTGAACACGAAAGACACGTTCTTTGATGATGCTTTTGGGTTGCCTAAGGGTTACCACTCAATATGCTCTCTGTGTATAGCACAGAAACGAAATAAAAAAAAAGATAAGAAAGGCTGATCCGAGTGTGAACTATTTCCAAGACATAGCTTGGAGTTATTTTCCTTGCCGATTTCCTATTATCCGTTTGCCTTGTTATCATTTTTATTCGTTCTCTAAAGAACAGCATGTCTAAACATCCCACTTCATTGAGGATTCCAGTTCACCAAGCTATGATTTTATTTATGTACAAGCATTTTCATGTCATAGGAGAGGTAGGTAATATGGGTGTGCAAGGGTCATTTTATAACTCCTCTGTTGGGCTGACATACTTGGTAAGTCTTGTACTAAATGCAATTGCTTTATTCTGAAGCACTTCCTTCGATTTACATTGGTAAATCCTCACCTAAAGTCCTTGAGAATGTATCTCGTCATTTGCTTCAACCTCTTCAATACCTAACATAAACCTTGAAAGATATGATTCTTATGATCTTCACTCCACAGGTAAGTGAAGTTCAGAGGAAATACGTCAACTGTTCCCTGTTATGTACCGTAAATGCTTAAGGAAAGGTGTAAGAACCTGTCGAGACCACACTGGATCCCACTGGAATATCCAAGTTCTTTAATAGAGCAAAGCACTTTTCTCTGTCTTCGTATTATACCCTTGTCCTTGTGTTTCTGATATAATATTTTAAGTATCTTGTTTTATTTCTCCCCAAAGTCTGTAAGCTTCTCCAAACCACAGACTCCTTTTTCCTTTTCAGATAATCTTGGCACAAAACCTGATATCTGTAGTAGATGATCAATGAGTGCTAGATGAATAAATATTTGTTGAGGAATATTTCATTTTCCTTAAATTGCATACATGCAACTTAGTTTCATTTATTTAGGAGTTTACAGTGAGAAGGAGAAAAGAGATGATGTTCACTAAGGAACTATGAAAGTACCTTCAACTCAAGCCTACAGGCGATATAATATTACACCCACATTAGAGACAAAGAAACAGAGAAACAAAGTGGTTAAGTAATTTGCTCCAAGTCACCCAAAGGACCCCCCCGCCCCATACTTTCTCAACCTTTTTCTCATCTCTTTTGATGATTCTATTCATTTTCATAGTTGCACCTATCAATCACCTCTATGGAAGTGACTGCATTTGAATTGACATCTATGATCCTTCAATATGTCACAACCCTAAAATGGATTTGTAACTGTCTTGGATATTCTCAAGAAAGATCTGTGGAATGACGGAATACATGTCTACTAAGTGCCAGGAATTGTACTCAGGCCTGAATAGCTATAGTGACCCTAACATTCCACGTATGCCTTAAGAGACTCTCAAACTATCAAAGAATTAAGCAATACATGTTGTTTTGGAAATCCATGAACTAAAGGGGTGTAGTGAGAGGATAACCAGGAAGGAGTCCCTGAAGAGTTAAAAATTAAGTTGATGTCTAAAAGATGTAAAAGAATCAACCATGCAAAGACAGAGAATAAAAGTGGTCCAAAGAGAGGGAAGAACAGGTTTGAAGGCCTCAGGCAGGGGAGACAGCTGCAAATGTGAAGAACTAAAAGTTTGCCGGCACGCCCAAACATCATTGGGAGCTCTGAAAGAGCTTCAAGTAGGGCATTCAAATACTCCACTTAATGATATAAAGCAACCATTCTGACTGCTGTGTGAGGAAGAGATCATAACTGAGCAAAAGTGGAAGTAGTCAGATTCATTAGGAGACATGTTCAGGAGTCCAACCATGAGCTAACCATGCTTGGGAGCCACGGGCCAGACGTGCAGATGACGAAAAATAGAGAGATTAAAAACATTTTGATGCAGAGAAATCAAATTGATGGGTAGAAGACAAGAAACATATGAGGTTTCTCCTTTGAACAACTGATGAGATGGTGAAGCCCTTTTCTTCACGTTCTTTCTGGGAACAGTTTGGTAAGACTATATCTAAGCAATGTGGGGTATATTGGTCAAGAGGAGAAATCAGATACAGGGAAAAATTAAGAGGAAGTTTTGGGACATAATAGAGTTAGGAGACCTGAAAGAATCTAATGCAGACCACACACTATTCCGCACAAGATGCCTTGACTTACTTGTCTATGACTTTCCCATTCCCATGACTTCACTCATTAATTCTACCAAAACTTCTAATTCCATCTTAAATGCTCACGAAGGAAAAGAATGGTGTGGTGCACTACCTAACCTCTATTTACCATAAATGTCCATAAATTGTGTTTGTTCTTTTACCCAGGTGCTTGGCTTATTCCGCCACTGATCTGGAAGATCCTTAAAGGAAAGCCTATGTTTACTCTTCTTGGTGTCTGCAACGGCAGTAGGAGCCCCATAATTCTCTGTTAAATGTAATTGAATTAAATGTAGGTTTATCAGAAGAATATCCTAACTCTTTGTTCCTCTTAATAAGGACTGTATATTTTGTTGGTAAAAAGAAGTACAGTTGACTCTTGAACAATGTGGGAGTTAGAAGCACCAACTCCCATGGCAGTCGAAAATTCACGTATAACCTTTAACGCCCCCAAAACTTAACTACTAACAGCCTACTGTTGATGGGAAACCTTACCAACAACATAAGCAGTTGATTAACACCTATTTTGTATGTTATATGTATTATATACTCTTTTCTTAAAATAAAGTAAGCTAGAGAAAAGAAAATGTTATTAAGTAAATCATACAGGAAAGAAAATACATTTATAGAATTTGTTGAAAAAAAACATCCACTGTAAGTGGACCTGCACGGTTCAAACCGATGTTGTTCAAGGGTCAAGTGCATGGAGATAAGTTTCCTTGAGGGCAATCAGTACATATATTTGGATTCATTCTGGAATACCACGGCATTCTCTCCATCTTCACGTCTACTTTAACAAAGCCAATCTCTCTTGTAAAATTGCCACCCACCAATATAGGGATCAGCAATCTACAACCCAGGCCTTGGGCCAAATTCAGCACACCTGGGGCCAAATCTGTTCACACCCATTTAGTTGTAGCTCTTGTGCTACAGCTCAGTAGTTGCAACATAGACTGTATGACCTACAAACCCAAAAATATATATTATCTGGACATTTACTGGAGATTTATGCTGACCCTTGCTTTAGTGGAATGCTTTGAATGAAGACCTCTTCTTCAGGTTCTTTCTAAGAACAATTTGGTAAGAATATACCTAAGCTCCCTGGCTGATGTGGCTCAGTTGGTTGGGAGTTGTCCCATGCACCAAGAGGTTGCCAGTTTGATTCCCGGTCAGGGTACATGCCCAGGTTGTGGGTTCAGTCCCCGGTCGGGGTGTGTATGGGAGGTAACCCATCGATGTTTCTCTCTTACATCAATGTTTCTCTCTCTCCTTCCCTCTCCTTTTCTCTCTCTCTAAAAATCAATGAAAACATATTAAAAAAAAAAAAGAATATACCAAAGTGATATCAGGTATAGTGAAGGCTTACTATTTAGCCTGCTTTCATAGAAAAAGTGACAGGTGATGGCTGAGATCAGAGCTGAACAACATGATGAGGGAATGAAATCCAGAACAGAAATGTGCATTGCAGGAGTTAAGAATCAATAACAGGATTCAAAACAACGAATTGCTCAGATCAATACAAACTAGTGAAGCCAGTTAATTTGTCTTTGGGCTCCTACTTTTCTACTCAACTGTTCTAAACCCTGAGGCCATCTCCCCAGCCCTGTTCCCCCACTCCACAGAAAAAAGAGCTGTTTCTGTATTCTTCCAGCCTCAGCTCACATTCTGCCTACCTCATGAAGCCCTTTTTAAATTTACTCACTCAACAAAAGTACACATGATGGCTCATACTTGAATTCCTAGAGCATGTTGCTTATAGAAATTATCATGTAATACTTATTTATTCCCCCACAAGATTATAAATCCTTCAGAGGAAGATATTTTCCTATACATTGAACTAGTTTAACTGAAATTAATCCATGTTAAGATATAAATACACCAAAATTGCCTGACACAAATTTAGACTATATATACCTTGAGAGATGGAATATGCAAATAGACAATGGCCAGACCATATATGACAATAAAACTCTGACCAACACCCTCTGCAGCAACCAGTCCAAGAATCCAAAGCCCTATCTCTATAGTAATTGGCCCCAAATAGTCAGGACTTGGCAAATGACTGCCAGCCTCCCTAATTTTTGCACCTGCTTTCAATACAGGACCAACCAAGAAAGCTATATGTACCCTACAAATTAATCATGTAGGATGCCCTGCATATAGTTAGCCTGAATCCAGCTTCCCTGTGCCAGAACTAAAAGCATACCTAAAGCTTTTTTGTTTTTCATTTATAAAGCTTTGCAACATCCTTGCTTGTCTTTGAGCCTCATCCAAACACAAGTGATGGTAGTTGACTCACTTGCTATAACAAACTTAAAATAGCTTCTATTTGTTCTCATTTAGGTTGTCTTCATGTATTTCCATAACTCCAGATTTTTTCTTCAAACTTAGGTAAAGCATTGGAGGCCAAGCTTCAGCCAGACTAGTTGAGAGGTGGAGAAAGTCACCACAGTCTTTTATCTGCTGGTTTGATCCTTCTATTGACTCAAAATGGAAATTCTAGACTTAGGACTCATAGGAATTGGTTTCAAAATAGCATGCCTTCAGGACCAGCTGAGAACTTTCACAGAACATGGGACTTCAAAATTCATGGGTTGCCTTGCCACAGCAAGGTACAGTCCAAGAATTGTGATTTCGTCTGGCCACAGGCTCTCTGCATTCAACATATTTACTTCATTGTCAACCACCTCAGGTTTAAACGTTAGCTCTGCCCAAGGACACTCATCCACATGTGCAGCCTTGCTCTATTTGTCACATCTTTCACTTTGGTTCTGTCTGACTGTGGCCTAACTCCAACTTTGACTCAATCATGGACATGACTTCAGTGATTCTCTAAAGTCCTCTGTTACAACCCTGGACTCAAACTCTGATGCTGGATATTTCTTCTCAGACCCAGCATGACTGGTCATTGTGATTCTGAGGACAAAAATTATGAGGACTGAGACAGGACAAAGATCAGCAGGTATTGAGTTATTGAAACCAGAGAAAGAATATACGCCTTGAACTGCAGAGTTGAATTTGAAGAGATGAACAAATAGAATTCAGATGCTCAAGAAAACACAGAAGAAGCTGCTCTGTACTCATAAAAGTAGGAGATGCCAGTCATTTTGGGCCCTTGGTTGTCTCAGTTTCAAACAATTAACATTCTCATGCAACAATCCAATGGATTACCAAGGAAAAGGCATTGTCACTGACTGAAATAAGATGGACTGTCAAAGGTATATATAATGAGTTAACCAAATTATGAAACATAAGTTGGATTGCATTTGAGACAATATAGGAGCAATATCAAAATTTTGGTGTAGCTGCAACATAGATCTCATGGAGAGTCCATCGTTACTGTCACGTTTCAGGCATGTGTACCAGACTCCACCAATCATTGTAATCATGTTTTACCTATATATGGCTAGGTAAAGCATAATTAACCTGCTGGATTCAATAGCTGAACCAGAAGGAAAAGTATCAGCCAAAGAGTTAGATGTAGAGTGTTTAGTTGATGGCCAAGAGGCCTTAGCAGCCAGGTCCTAACTATTACCTGGATAGAGTCATCTTAAAATAAATAACAGGTCAAGAGTGCCAGTATTCTCACTTTTCCACATTTTGTTTTCTTAAGTTTATGAGATATCCAACAATGAAGGTGGGGGGAGATGAGTGCTTCAGGGGTGCCCAGGGAGGGGGAGGATTAAGCTCTTTAACCTTGGACAATGGAAAACCATCAACATAATATCAAAACACAGACATACACTCAAAGGGATATTTTGAAAATGGTACTTACTCTGTTGATATGTAGCTACTAAACCTAGCCTGAGGCAATTATAATAAATAAGTAACACATTCTATCACCTTTAGGAGCCATATGTCTGAGAGTATATAGTGCAAACTACACATAGTAAATAATGAAGTTCAGTGCTCCAAGTAGTGGAGGGATTGAATGTCTTAAAAAGGAGAAGATGGTGCAATTTGTGTGTGGATATATAGGCCTGTACTCATAATAATTTACCCAAAGTAAACTAGTAGGTTCAGAAGGCTTGAAGCCAATGCCAAGGAAACACAATGTCACTGAAGGGCACATAGAGCTCTCAGCTGAGCCAGACAAGCTTGGATTCGGCTCAGGATCCATACTGGGCTTTCTTTGGTAGGTAAGACGTGGCCAGGTCTGTATAGGAGCCTTTGTTACACACGCTCTTCCCACTGCTGCTCCTGACAAAATGTGTAAAAGTGTACATTCCACAAGAAGTCATTTGTCCCTTAAAGAGTCTTCTACCAGATACGCAGACATTTGACATGTCCTGACCTGTAGGAGGCATGACGCTGAAAAGATAAGCACAAATTTAAGCAAACAGAAGGAAATTTTATATGGTAAAATGTTCGTTAGCTTTAAAAAATAATAATGAAAATTAAGAACAATAAAAATATTGTTCTGAGAATTAGTTTTCAATTCATTTATGTGTGCATGTTGAATTCTTAGGAAGCCCTTTAAGAATTTTTTGAAGAACCTTTAATTGCAAAATAAAATTCCCTCCATATAATCTTAAATGAAAAAGCAATATTCAACTCTGATATGCAGGATAGTCACAATGCATAAAACATATATTTATATCCTAATGTCATTAGTAAAAAGACTGGGGAAAAATGACATAAAAATGATTATCTTGATATGGAGAGATGACCAATACTTTTATTCTCTTCATTATTTTATGTGTTTTCCAATTTATATAATGAGTATATATAGCCTTCATTATTTTAAAAGAATAATAATTATAATTAAATAATTATGAGAATATATATCCAGACACCCCATGGAGAGAGAATACTAATAGTAGCTATTATTAGTTAACCCATTAGAGAAGATTCTGACAATTAGCAAAGCATAGTGATGGGGAGAATGGTATAGAGAAAGGGAAGTGGATGTATGGAAGACTCCATTCAATTAAAGAAATAACAATCCCTTACAGGTTTATAATACTTTACCTTTCGCAAAGTGTTTTACATACTTTATTTCACGAGGATTCAACTTTCTAGCGCACAGATACACCCACATGTAGACACAAAAGACTGGCATTTGTTATTTTAAATGTCTAGGCAAGAAATGTCTACCCCATAGCTCCAAAATTAGGTTTTATAATCAGGAAAATACGCCTCGTTTTTAGTGCAAAAAAAATTGGAAATCAGCCTCAGTTAAAAAAAAAATCAACCCCACAAATGATGACATATTATTCTCCACTCTGCATGCTTTGGTTGCTACAAGTCCTCTTGGCTCCCTGTTAGAGACCAAGGCTGCCTGCTCAGAATGACAACCAGAATGCCCACAGCTACAGCTAACCCCTTACTGGCCTTGCTTTCCAGAGCTATGCCCAGAACTATCCCCACCGTTATCTTGCTGTCCTTTGATCGAAAGGGCAATGATACTACAAGCCCGGACTCACCAGCGAAGACCCTGGTCTGTTACATGAGCACATTCCAGTTCTGCAGACGTTAACTGTTACAGAGAAACAGGTCAGAGAAGTCAGGATGAGGCGTAGAGACTAATGTATCACCTCCCCAGCAGAGCACCAGCTCCTGATTTCCCTTCCTTGGCTGCATGTGGAGGGATTGGTCCAGTTACTACAGAGGGAGTAACACCTTTGGGGGAAACCTGATGTTCTAAGAAGCCCTCAGCTGAGACCCGTTCACTTGAGGTGTGTGTTAATGCTGCATTGAAATCCCTCTTAGTTAAAAATAATGCATCTCCTGCCCTGGCCGGTTTGGCTCAGCGGTTAGAGCATTGGCCCGCAGACCAGAGAGTCCTGGGTTCGGTTCCTGCTAAGGGCACATACCTCGGTTGCAGCTTGTCCCCGGCCCTGGCTGGGGTCGTGTGTATGGCAACCACTTGATGTGTCTCTCTTGCATCGATGTTTCTCTCTCTCTCTTCCTCCCTCTCTCCCTCCTGCTCTATCTAAAGATAAATGCAAAAATGTCCTCAGGTGAGGATAAAAAATAATAATAATAATAATAATGCATCTCCTTTTGTTTAAGTAACAGGTGATTGGGATAATCTGTTTTACTTTTAGGCAAAGAAACATACACACACACACACACACACACACACACGCAAGCGCACACACACACAAAGAAAAGGGAGCGAATGCTGTTTGAAAGCAGAGGGGCTGGACCACCTGGTCAGGCAGGCGCTAGGATGATGACAGAATAGCCTGTGCTCCTGAATGGCAATCCTTCTGGGAAACACCTATGAATAAACAGAAGTTAGGCTAGGCAACCTACCTTGTTGTAACTATTAATAACCCAAGGTCCAGAGTGATTAAAATAACTGGCATCACACATGTTCAAATCTTGCCCATCTTTAAAGCCAAAACAATCAAAATAGAATGACCCATCAGCATACCACCCAAATCAGCTTCTGCAGTTTCCTTCCCAGATGAGCTGTTCAGAAGAATTGTTTCTGGCTCTTCACATCCTCACTTCCCACTCACTCCTCAAAGCATTTCCAACTGTTCCCTGCCACGGTCACGAACAACCTCCTTCTTGACAAACCCAAAGATTGTTAACATTTACTCATCCTCCAACTCTCAGATTCAACATCGCTTCCTCTAGGAAGCCTTACAAAACCCCTTACATCTAGATCAGGGTTTCCCTACCTCAGCATTACTGACATTTGGGGATGGATAATTCTCTGATGTGGGGGGCTGTCCTGTGTATTGTAGGGTGTTTAGCAGCATCCCCAACCTCTACCCAGATAGATGCCAGTAGCATTCCACACCCTCAGCTGTGACATGCAAATATGTCCACATATATTGCTAGATGTCCCTAGGAAGGCAGAATCACCTCTGCCTGAGAACAGTATTTATTGCATTGTATGTAGTTGTTTATGGGCTCCTCTGTAACCTAAACCGGACCAAGATGTATGTATCAAGATCGATGGTTACCCATCCGGTTCATTACAATGTCCTCTGCACTTGGTTCAGTGCCTTGCTCACAGTAATTAACCAGTAGGCATGTGTTGAATAGATAAATAATGAATGAATATAATGTCTTTTTGTCTTGTGCGGTCCAAGTAAACAGTGGCAATCATTTCGAGAACTTACTTTTTTTCTCTATAGATTTTGTTTGTTTGTTATTTTGCTTTTTATTGTGTTTTGCTGTGATTTTTACCGTGTTAAGGAATCTGTTTAGCAACACAGCTAAAAATCATGACATCCAAGTCAAAGGTTACAGGTAGAAAGCAGAGAGTCAGGAAAGTAGTAAAAGATTGATCTCCCATACAGCCCTGCTATTCTTCACGTCTTCTTGGTTCAGCCTTTTAATCACAAGAACATTTGTCATAATGCTTTATATTGTTGGGCTTCAAAATACCTCATCAACTATTTGTTGATCCCATTTCTGGATTCTGTCAACCATCTCAGAATGTCCCCGTGTTCCAATTTCCCTCTGATCCTGGTTTTGCATGTCCAAGAGAGAAATAGTTCATCGTCATAGTCACTAGAATCAGAAACCCTGGGAACTAGCTTATCAAAGCACGTTTTTACAGATGAGGAAATTGGCATGCTAAAGGTGCAGTGATAATCTTTGAAGAACTAAACTAGAATGAATATTTCATGATTTTTCAATGAACAATATTTGATCATTTCTAAAAAGGTCTCAGGACCTTGTTCCTGGAGCCTGGTAAGCAAACGTTATGTCTCATTTCCTCTTCACAAAAACGTTACCATTTCCTTTGCAATTTTACAAATGTAAGAGCATGCGTCTAGCTGAGGGCCAGGGCTGCCTGACCCAAAGCCCATCCTCTCCCATTAGCCTAACTGCCTGTGCTGGACACCACCGTTAAAGGGTTTTTTGGTTTGTTTTGGTTTTTGTTTTTCGTTGCAATTTCACCACATTTAGCACAATCTGAGAAATTTAGCAGGTAGTCCATATCTAGGAAATAATTCCGTGTCAATCCACTTGCGTTCTCCGGCTTCTATGACGGTTTAAAGGATCCAATGATCACCATATAAACACAAGGGAGCCCTGGCTGGTTTGGCTCAGCGGTTAGAGCCTCGGCCCCCGGACCAGAGAGTCCCAGGTTCGGTTCCCGCTAAGGGCACATACCTCGGTTGCAGTTTGTCCCCGGCCCCGGTTGGGGTCGTGTGAGTGGCAACCACTCCATGTGTCTCTCTCACATCAATGTTTCTCTCTCTCTCTCTCTCTCTCTTCCTCCCTCTCTCCCTCCTGCTCTATCTGAAGATAAATGCAAAAAAATGTCCTCGGATGAGGATAAACACACACACACACACACACACACACACACACACAAGAGACATCAGTGGGATTGAAAAGAGAGGAACTGAAAAAATGGGAGAACAGATTTATGAGAGGAATTAGGTAATTTCCTGGATGAGGCCAAGACAAAGGCAGAGATATCCTTATCAGTTTACCTAGGCCATGTAAATGATGGTTTTAAGTGGGCAGAACTGGCTTTACAATGAAGGCTTTCGGTAGAATGCGTGACCGTGGCCCAAGCTACTTTAAGCAATGACAGTGTTTTGGCTTTGAGCGTCCACTCAAACACCCTAGAAAAGAACCCTAGTGGATAGCCCAGTATGCTAATTACAGCATCCCCGATTTCACATTTTAAAATGTTTTATTGCAATAAAAAAGCTGTAAATATTAGCTCTTCTGCAGCATATACCTTCTCAAGTCCCAGAATGACCTGAGATGAAAACCCCTCACTGTCGCTTTCTGATGTGGGTTGGAAGAAATCGTACAGGAACCACGGACTGCATGCATCAGGATGACAGGTTCTTCTGCTTCCCACGCGCCTCCCACGACGTGTTGAGTCGCCTCCTCCCTGGTGCGGCCCCCACCCTGCTGCGTGTCTGCTGTCCTGGTCTCCTTGACTGTTTCATGAACCTGTGACCTTTTCGTCTGACCGCAGTAGCAGCAGCTTTCCCTCTGTGCTGTAAGTGAGAACAGGGCACTTGGAGAGTTGTTTTCTTGATCTAAGGAGGGACCGTTTCTCCTTCAGCAGAAAAGAAGTAAAATAAAACAGGTCAGATGCGATTATCATCCTCTGGGAAGTCCTCCTATTTTACAGCTCAGCAAAGTCTTCAGAGTCCAGACTCTCCCCTGGACTTCATTCTACTTTTGGCTACAGAAGCACCATCACGCACTCACTCATATTCAAAACATTTAGTACCTGGTAAGGCATAGGTGCTGACTAATCAGGGGGCTGCTGGCCAGAGACCATCGGTGCAGCCATACCTGGGTTCACTGCTGACCATCAGCACTTGACGTACGGCGACTAGGGTCTCTCGCCTGGTGTCTTTTCCAAGTGATGAGGCATCAGTTCTCCTGGGAAGTTACTCCTGATTTTTTATGCAAATAATGTCATCTGTCCCAGAATTTACTCTTGCCATGCCGTTGAATAAAAGTGAAATTAATCCAGACTCTAAGATGTAACACCTCCTAGCACCCACCAGTATCTCCGATCATGGATGAAGTGCCTCAGTTTCTAAAAGATGTGACTTCAGATCTCTTTCCTCACAGATAGACACAGGAGTCATCTCCAGCTAACCAAAGTTACAAATGCGTAATGCCTGGGACCGAACCCATGCACGAAGGAAACCAATTACATGCTCCAGTGGGTACACTGGCCCCTTGATAGCAGAAAACACAGACAAACTTTTATGAGAAAAGCTGCAAGGATGGAGGACCCTTCCATTTTGTTTACAAGGACAGGTAGGTAGAAAGTCAAGCTACTTACCTGCCTGTGTTGACTTGTATGCTGTTTCATTTGCCTTAACTGCTTGAGTATCTTGTTTTCAGAGTCAATCATGTAGAAATGTGTCTAAGGATGATCGTTGCTTCCAATCATTGATTCATTTGAAAATAACCATTCATAAGTCAACCATCCATGGCTTCTAAAAAAAAGCAGAGATGATAAGTAATAATTTTGAATATACACTCACCTGTTTGGGTCAATGTAATTATTGAGAGGTATTATGATAAAATGGTTAAGAATATGGACTTAGGTCCAGCCGGTGTGGCTCAGTAGTTGAGCGTGGACCCATGCACCAAGAGGTCGCCAGTTCAATTCCCGGTCAGGACACATGCACAGGTTGTGGGCTTGATCCTCAGTGGGGGGCATGCAGGAGGCGGCCAATTGATGTTCTCTCTCATCGATGTTTCTAGCTCTCTCTCCCTCTCACTTCTTCTCTCTCTAAAATCAATAAAGGGGAAAAAAAGAATATGGACTTAGGATAAGAGTCAGAGATAACTGGAATCAATTCTTGGCCTCTGCCCATTACTAAACTGTGATCTTGGATAACTTACCCTTGCCAAACCTCAGCTTCCCGGGTTGTTCAATGGAGATTGCTAAAAGCACCCACTTCATGGGTTGTTGTGAGGCTCAACAAGATGAGTGCAAGGTGCTGAGACTGGAGGCTAACGGAAGCACTCGCAAGTGGTAGCTACCGCTTTAACCCATGACTACAACAACATCTGGAAGTGAAGCATCAGACTATTTCACAGCTGAGGAAACAAGGCCCACGGAGGTTAAATAATTCCCAAAGCCTGTGCTCTCTGCAGTGCATCATGCAATAAGTAATGTGACCACCATTCTTGGGTGGTTTGCAAACTGCCTGGAGCTGTGATTCCCAAAGAGCAGCCAAAACAGATTTTGTGTAACAATGTATTCCTCTACCCCCTCATACCCACACACAAAGCAGCCAGCTTAAAGGACACTGTTCCTATGGACTCACCAACTCGGTAATGTGTATTTATAAAATTCACATTGCTCCATGGATGAAATTCCTATTGTTTTTGTTCTCTCGCCCACTCTTCAGAGCTGACTTTCTTCTTTCAGAACCTGCTGCCAAGATCTTCTGGAAACAAGATGTTTCTTAGCAACATTTTGTTTATATAGATAAAAACATAACCTTTTCTGCCACCTACTAGAGAAGAGAGATCTTCCGCATTCAAGCGATAGATACAGACTGGAGCTCTTTGTTTCAGTCTGTACTTAGTTTGATGGGTTTTTCTTTCTTTCAGAAAGGAATGTCCTTGACTTTCACAGTAGCGCTTCCTCGAAGCCACAGCTAACCATAGAACATCTCCTGGGTCCCACAACTGTGTTCGTGAGTACATGTGTATGCACAAAGCTCACGGGGGTGTACAGGTGCATATGTCTGCAAAGAAACGCATGCGTGGTGTGAGGTCTCTGTCTCTGCTGGCTTGCAGTGGACCTTCCCCATTCCACCCCCCTGCCTTGCACTCTGTCAAAGTAGTCCCTTCTGCAGCATTGATTGTTGAGAGGGTTTGCTCTTTCCCAAAGCAAACTTCACTGAATTCAGAAAGGTGCTTAGAAAACTCTGACAAAAAGATCAATAAGTCTTAAGAATAAACTGGCCTTCATATCTCCATTATAGAATAGAAGTGTTAGCTGTGGATGATCAGATCCCTCAGAGAGGACTGTTTCCTGACCCAAAAGAGGTCACTGGCAAGTGAGAACTCGCACTAGGGGAAAGGGTAGCCCCAGAGAAGCAGCAGACACTGTGACCACAGCAGTACATGAGGGGATCAACAAAAGTTCCCCTTGGGCTGCTTCTGTATTAGTTAGGGTTCTACAGAGAAAAGGAACAGAACAGTTATATAGATATAGATAGATATAGATATAGATATAGATATAGATATAGATATAGATATAGATATAGATATAGATATAGATACAGATATATATGTTATTATGTTATATTACATTACATTGTATTATATATAAAATATATATAATGAGAGAGAGAGAGATTGATTGATTTGATTTTAAGGAATTGGCCCACATGACATTGGGGACTGGTAAATCCAAAACATACAGAAAAGACCAGCAAGCTGGAGACCCAGGGAAGAGTTGATGTCTCAGTCTTGAATCCAAAGGTGATATGAAAGTAAAGTTCCTTCCTCTTTGGGGGACCTCAATCCTTTCACTAAGGCCTTCAACTGATTAGATGAGGCCCACCCACCTTATGGAGGGTAATCTGCTTAATCCCCAAAATCTACTGATTTAAATATTAAAGACATCTATAAAACACCTCACAGCAAAATCTGGATTAGTGTCTGATCACATAGCCTTGAAAGTTAACACATAAAATGAAACGCCCCCGTTTCCCTACCCAGCCCTTATCCTCTTCTCTCATTGTTATCTGAAGTTAAGCAAATTCTCAGAGGACCACGAATCTACCTGGAATACTCTGGGGAGTAAAAATCACCTGAGGCATCCATCATAGCTACGCTATGAAACATGTTATACAATGATGACTGGACTTTTTTCTGTAATTCTTTTTTATTTTTCATTTTGAGAAATAATAGATTCCCATGGAGTAGTAAAAAAAATAATAATATAGAGAAGTTCATGTACCCTTTTACTCAATTTCCCCCAATGGTAACATCTTGCAAACTATAGCATGGGGTCACGACCAGGATATTGACATCCATCCACTCGAGACACAGAACATGTCCATCACCACAAGAAACACTCATGTCTCCCTTGTATGGCCACACCCACGTCCCTACTCTGTGGCCAAACACGAATCTGTTCTCTAGTTCTGTCATTTTGTCATTTTAGGAATGTTCGCTAGCCTTTTGGGATGGACTTTTTTCACGCAGCGTAGTTCTCTGAAGATGCGTAAGCCTTGCTGCGTGTGCCCACGGTCTGCTCCTCTTTATTGCCGAGCAGTGATTCGTGGTGTGGCTTGTTTAAACCACGCACCTGTTGGAAGACATCTGGCTTGTCCAGGGCTGGCTACTACAAACAACACTGATAGACACGTTCGTGTACGGATTTCTATGTGGAGATACGTTTTGATTTCTCTGGAATAAATGCCAGAGTGCAATTGCTGGGCCATATGGTAGTTGCATATTTAGCTTGTTAAGAAATTGTCAAATTGTTTCCCAGAGTGGCTGGACCATTTTGCATTCTCTCTAGCAATGTACAAGACATCCAATTTCTCTGCATCCCTGACAGCATTTGGTGTTGTCATTATTCTTTATTTTAGCCATTCTGATGGAATGCAGTGATATGACATTGTGGTTTACATTTGCATGTTCCTAATGACTAATGCTGTTGAACATTTTTTTCGGTGTTTTCTTGACATCTGTGTATCTTTTCCACTAAAACGTGTCCTCCAAGATTGTCGATATCACTGACAGAATCAGAGAAACCAATGGCCGCCAATTAACTGGATTTGCAATCTCGGTTTCTTGTCATCAGAGGGTGCCTTGTAGAGCATTACTAGAGTCCACAGTCTTATTAAACGCACTTTTCTGAGTCCCACTTTCATGCAAAGCCAGACCTTGGTATTTTTCAAGGCTCCTGATGATGTCACCTCATGCTAGGACGGCCTTCTGACGGAAAGTGGGGGCTTCGATGCAGAACTTTTGACACCGAAAGTATACTTGACAGTGAAAAATGAGAATCCGGACATCAGGACTCCTACTGGAATTAATTTGCACCTCACAGTGTAAACTATCGATATGCAATGGCCTCATGGCAGCTCAAATATTTCACTGAGACTGAACAATGCGTAGATAATGCGGTCTGTTTCCAAAGCAAAGCGGTGCATTGCATTACAAATTACTTATTTTCTCTGATTAATTGCAGAGTTTTACTGTAGATTCTGAGGTGCCATGTCCCCCTGGCTCATCTCCTGGGTTTCGTGTGAAGGAAGAACGCATTTCAAAACACTGAGGATGATTCCTGCTTTATAGTACGCAGCCTAAAACAAGTACACCTGCGAAACCCATGGCCACCTATTTCAACCTTACAAGCCTCAGTTTCCCCGATGGAGAGGGCAAAGGTAGGAGGTTGAGTAAACTGAATGATTGAAACTGACCAGTGAAACTCTGAAGCATCATAGAAAGGGAAGAGGATGGAGGTCAGAGTTCTTCCATTCAAGTTCCTGCAGCGAAGGTGACCAGTTTGTCCTGGTTTCTCCACGACTCTCCTACCTATAGCACTGAAAGTCTCATGACATCCAGGAAACCCCACAGTCCCAGGGTTAAAACTGAAACCACCTGTCCCCGGAGCCCTGGCACTCCCAGGGAAACCAGAATGGTTGGTTGCCCTACCTCCAGCTCTCCCCGGTGTGGCTCAGTTGCTAGAGCATCATCCCATGCACTCAGAGGTCACTGGTTTGATTCCCAGACAGGGTACATGCCTGAGTTGCAGTCTCGATCCCTTGTAGGGGACATGCAGGAGGCAGCTGATTGATGTCTTGCTCTCACATTGACGTTTCTCTCTCTCTCTCTCTCTCTCTCTTCCCCCTTCCTCTCTCTCTAAAAATAATTTTAAAAATCTAAAAAAAAAAGTAGAGAATAACGTTTCTACCCATTCACAAGGTATGATAATAAGTATGATAATGTAAGTAGAATGCATTGTAAATAGTGGCCCACTATGCAAACATATGATACCAGCGTAATTCATGACTACCCCATGCTAACAAGATATTGATCCTATACTTCACTCAGCCGGACTCTCTGACAAAGAAACAGCCATAAAATGATAGAAAAGATTTGTTCAATTGCTCATCTCTTTCCAAACAGAACAGTATTCTCTGCCATACTCTCAAGAACCCATTAGCTAAGTACAAAATATCATCTACCCCCAAATTACTGCTAAACGCTGTTTACCCTCAAATCTCCTAATTCTATTCATCTGACATCACTTTACAGATCTCTTGTAAATAGCACACAGTTCAAGTGTACGGGCGTGGAGGTGGATTTGAATAATTGCATGTTTATGTTCAAGAAGAAGATAATAAAATATTTACAAATCAGGTTTCCTTTCCAAGAGCAATACCCTGTTCTCCGTGATGGGCTGGTTGCAGATGGCCTGCTGCATTCAAATGATAGCATTTAGGGAAAGTAGTAACAGGGCTTTGGGTAGAGGTTCTGTGTAAATTTCTGGACTGTAGATACTTGAGTGGAACATACCAGCAGATTTAAGCCAATTCATGAGGCTTCAAAGTTAATATCTCAAACACTGGCAAGGGCCGGATCTTTTGTTTCCCTCTGTTAGTAAATGTAACAGATGGTTTGCAAACATGCTGAGATCTGAAGGCTGACTGATCATGTCAGTCTGATGGAAATAGAATGCAGCCGTTTACCACATCAGAATGTGAGAAAGGGATGCTTCAAACTCAAACCTTAAAAAGACAGCGACTTCCTCACTGGGGCTCACTAACAAGAGAGTGCATTGAGGTAATGTCTGTTACCTCATCACTAACTTCTGAGTTTTTCCTTGTATTTGATCCCAATATGGAATATTAGCAGAGGGATCTGCCGCCTTCCAAAAAAATAAATAAAAACCATATTTGAATCTTTGATGCAAGAGTGAAATCACCATCACAGATAGACTTCGGTTGCCATGGGGATGATTACGCTCTCACAAAATCCAGTAATGCAACTTCTCTTTGCATCCAGCTAAACGAGAGACAAAATTCTGTCTCTCTCCTTCAGTCTGGAAAGGAGAGGACTGTTAACCTTGCAGTAAAAGAATGTTAATAGCCGGGCTTCTTTCTCTGTCTGACTTCTGCCTCTCCCATTCCCGTCACTGTGTAGAAACATAATGTAGGTCAGCCAGGACCAACGAGAGCTGTAGCTATTACTGAAAAATGCATGCGATAACCTATGGAGCTCAATTCTTGCACCAGTTTGTGGAAGATCCAGGCAAGACAAACAGCCGCCCCAGTTCTGAAATGACAGGGTCAACAGCAGACTTATCAGGGTTTCTGATTACAAAGGTGCATAAAAGCGCAAGCCTTCTAGGAAGACCGCTGGTAAGTGAGCATTGGATATTGGGTGACTTTCCAAGGGAGATGCCTGGAGAATGATGGAGCTGCTCTTGAAGTCAAGTGTACTCACTTTCCTTTTCTCTTCATCTAACAAGTTTAATTGAGGACCTCCTTCGTGCCAGGCATAGTGTTGGCTGCAGAAGATGTAACTGAATAGACTGACCAAGCGTTGGCTATCATGGAGCTTACATCCAACAGAGAGAAAGAGACACGACGGGGGATCCCTCGGAGGTGGTCGCATTGGGGCTGAGCCTGGCTACACTCATGGGAGAGTGCCATTTTGCAAATGTCCCTACAATAATCTCACATTTTATCTGCAATGTTTCTCCATGGTGAACATTCCCCATTGGAGAAGCTGAGACACAGAGCAGCTACAATGAAAACAAGTAGAGGGTCAGAGGTTCCAATCCCAGTTCAAGCACTGGTTGTGCAATTATTATTATTTTTTCCAATTTTTATTAATTTATTTTTGTTACAAATGTTTCTCCTTTTCCCCCCTAGACACTCTTCTCCCCATCTCGCCCCCCCACCCCCCCAGCATTGTTGTCTATGTCCGTTGGTTATGCATACATGCATATAAGTTCTTTGGTTGTGCAATTATGTAACTTAGCTGAGCTTGCGTTTCACCGGTAGTGCGACACGGATGCTCTATCTGCCTCAATATGACAGTGTGTATGTCTTACAGACAAAGGCGTTCTCCAACATGACCGCAGTACAGTCATCAAAAGCAGAAAATTACTGTTGGTCTATATCATCTCATCCTCGAGGTTCACCAAAGTTTCACTGAATGTCCAACAATGTCCTTTGTAACAACAGCATGCTGTTCAAACTCACGTTCCATTGTTTCTGTCACGTCATGTTAGTATTCCTCTGTCAGGAGTGCTTCCTCAGTCTTTCTTTGACTTTTATATCCTTGACATTCTTCTTTAAAAATGTTTTTTTTCGCCCGGCCAGTGCGACTCACTAGTTGAGTGTCGACCCATGCACCAAGAGGTTGCTGGTTCGATTGCCGGTCAGGGCACATGCCCAGGTTGTGGGCCCGATCCCCAGTAGGGGGCATGCAGGAGGCAGCCCATCGATGTTCTCTTTCATCCATATTTCTCTCTCTCTCTCCCTCTCCCTTCTTCTCTCTCTCTAATATCAATAAAAAGAAAAAAAAAGTAAAAAAATAAATAAATAAAATAAAAAATTGTTTTCTGTGTTAAATTTTTCAGTTACTTTATATTCAGTATTATTCTGTACCAGTTTCAGGTGTACAGCATAGTGGTTCGACAAGCAAATGCTTTACGGAGCCGTCCTCCTGATATTCCCAGCACCCACTTGGCCCCATACTTAGTTATTACAATATTATCGACTCTATTCCCTGTGCTGTGATTTACATTCCTGTGACTGTTTTGTAGCTACCAATTTGTGCTTTTTAATCCCTTCACTTTTTCACCCAGCCCCCTAACCCCCCTCCCCCTGTCAACCGTCAGTCTGTTGTCTGTATCTATGTGTCCTTGACATTCTCGAATAGACAGTCTGGTTACTTTGTAGTATGTCCCTCAATGTGAGTTGGTTTTTGCTCAGAACTTGATTCAGAGACCCTCCTCAAGCTGCGTGTCCCTCACAGGACATGACTGTCCACCCTCCTGCATGGACACTCTCTACACCCTGTGTACTCTCTGACCCCACACCAAATCGCCCCCGAGGGGATGATCGCACCCTCCCAGAGCGCTGATATCTGGGCCAGGAAGCCCTGCTGTGCAGATGGCCTCCTCCCCTGTGTTCAGAGCCCCAAACCAGTGTCTACTCTGCTCCGCTCCGCCTCCTGACTCTAGGGTGCCGTTGTTCAGGAAGGAGGAAGAGAAATATGTTCGGGGAAGGAGGAGAGAAATGTGATTCATATTTTGAATATTAGTTCTGAACATTTCTGAGTACCTACCTAACAATAAAGACATCTTTGGGGTTGGACACATGAATGAAATTGAACTCCAGGTCAGTGTCTGGTGAGGTTCAGTGGCTAAATGTATCAATACATAATTATCATTTATTGCATTGCTGATTGCTTTTCCCCTTTGACTTGTCTATGTGTTCAAGGCTACTAAGTTGACAATGAATGGGATTAAAGAAATATATACAGTGTTGCTTTTATTTTAATTTATTTTGAAAGATTATAAAAAAAACAGCAGGTTTAGTTTTACAACAATATTGAGAGGAAGGTATAGAGATTTCCCTGGGTGCACACATGCATAGCTCCCTCTATTATCAACATCACTCACAGAATTGTGTGTCTGTCACTACTACCTAATTACAGAATATTATATACTAAAATCCACTGAATTATACACTTTGAAAAGGTGAACCTGATGGCATGTGAATTACGTCTCAATAAAGCTGCTATTTTAAAAACATTAGAATCCTAATACTGCCTACCACATGGGGTGGTAAGAAATAGAAATAATATACCTGAAGGATCTAGCACATAGATAGCATGCATTTTATTTCAATGAAACTGTTATCTAAAAAAAGCATTCACTAGAATCATACGTTTTACTCAAGGCTAAACCTACAACTGACATATTGTAACCACTTAAAGTCCATAGTTTACCTTAGGGTTGACTCTTGGTATTGCACATTCTATGGGTTTGGAGAAAAATATAATGACTGGTATCTAGTATCATAAGATTATAGAGAGTATATTCACTGCCCTAAAAATCTCCTTTTCTCGGCCTATTCTTCTCTCCCACTCCACTCCCCCTGGTAACCACTGATGTCAGAATGTCATATAGTTGGAATCAGAAAGTATATAGCCTTTTCTGACTGACTTCTTTCCCTAAGTAATATGCATTTAAGTTTCCCCTGTCTTTACATGACTTGATAGCTCACTCCTTTTTAGTGCTGCATAATATTCTTTTGTATGGATGTACCACAGTTAATTTATCCATTCACCTACTGAAGGACAAACATCCTGGTTACTTTTAAGATCTGGAAATTATGATTAAAATCGCTATAAACATTCAGGTACCGGTTTTTGTATAGACGTCCACTTTAAACTCTTCTGGGTAAATACCAAGCAGTATGATTGATGGATGTTTTTAAATGATTATGTTTAGTTTTGTAAGAAACAGCTAGATTGTCTTCCAAAGTAGCAGTGCCATGTTGCATTCCACCAGCTATGAATGAGAGTTCGTGTTGCTCTACCTCCTGGTCAGCATTTGTTATTGTCAGTGTTCTAAATTTTGGCCATTCCTATCTTTGTTTCTATCTTTTAATTTTATTTTTAATATACCTTATATATATAAAAGTACATAAAACTTTTCTAATAATGAATACTAAAATTATTCATTAATGAATAATAAATAATAAAAGTATTATTAAAATAATAAAAGTAAACATTGATGTTTCCATTAATTACATAGAGAAACTGAACATTGCTAATGTTTCAGACGTCTCCAGCCTTCCTACTTTGATGTGTTTTTCTACCTCCCTGTTAAAGTACATTTGAGTTGTTTCAAACCTGGGACTAAGCTAAATAGACCCATAAACATTCTTTTGCTTATAATCTGGTGCCAGCTACATAAATTTCTCTGTATCTAAGATTGCAGTTACTGGGTCCTTGATCACATCTTCAACACTATTAGAAAATATCTACTTTAAGAAGCAGTTATACCAATTTGTGCTGCCACCGGCAGTATTAAAGAATTCCTGCCATTCCATATCTCATCAACACTTGGCAGTGCCAGCATTTTAAAGTTTTGTTCTTTTGATGGCTGTGTAATGATACTTTTTCTGTGATTTTAATTTACATTCCCTAGATTGCTTAGAAGGTTAAACACAAATCCATGCACTTTCAAATGTTGACCATTAAGTCTGAAAAGATCACTTCTTATCTGATGATGCTTAAGAAAACTTTAGCATCAGGCTTGTAGAAAAATTTACTATAGAAAAAGAAAAATTCCTCATTATTCTATGTATGGTGCCAGGTGGGTACTGGAAATACCTGGGGGGTCGCTTTGTGAAGTATATGATTGTTTAATCACTATACTGTATACCTGAAGCCAACACAAAGTAATATGGAAAGCCCTGGCTGGTTTGGCTCAGCAGTTAGGGCGTCGGCCCACGGACCAGAGAGTCCCGGGTTCGGTTCCTGCTAAGGGCATGTACCTCGGTTGCAGTTTGTCCCCAGCTCCGGTTGGGGTCGTGCGGATGGCAGCCACTTGATATGTCTCTCTCATATCAATGTTTCCCTCTCTCTCCCTCCTGCTCTATCTGAAGATAAATGAAAAAAAAAAATGTCCTCGGGTGAGGATAAAATAAATAAATAAAAAACAAAGTAATATGGAAAGTAAACTGTAATTGAAAAATTAAAATGTAAAAACAGAAAAAAGAATGAGAGGAAGATAATATCATCCCATATAATTTTAACATTGTAAGAAACATTTTTCTTATACAAAGTGGCTACCTCAAGATTTGGTATTCATCAAATATAAAAATAAATCTCTATGAAATGTATAGTCTGATAACCCAAGAGACCACATTAGATAAAAAATAATTGTAAAGAAATGAAAATGCTGTTGTAGAATAAAAAGATTTACTATAGGCAGCAAAGAACAGAACTGGCATGCAGAAAACTAAGCGGGTGGTGTTTGTCCATGCAGAAGAGCAGACCAGCCTGGCCGGTGTGGCTCAATGGTTGAGTGTCCACCCGTGCACCAAGAGGTCTCCGGTTCGATTCCTGGTCAGGGCACATGCCCAGGTTGTGGGCCAAATCCCCAGTGGAGGGCATGCAGGAGGCGGCCAGTCGATGTTCTCTCTCATCAGTGTTTCTATCTCTCTCTCCCTCTCACTTCCTCTCTCTCTAAAATCAATAAAGGAAAAAAAATTTTTTTTTAATTAAATAAAATAAATTTATAATGAGGTTATCCCTCACCAGTTATTCCTGCGATATTTATTTATAATACATGTTGGAGTCAGAATATTTGCTCCTTCAAGGTAGCTAATGTCCTAAAGTAGTGTTAGTGACTTAGTTCTAATTCAGATCATGTTTTTATGGACATTTTTAAAGATATACACAGGCTATATAAGTGCCTGTCAAAATATGTGTGTTCATTCATGACTTTCAACCCAAGAAGCCTTTAAGATATTGATTTGATACATATTCCAGAGATACATGAAGCCCTGTGGTGTTTTAACTTTTTTCTTTTATTTTCCATTCATCCTTTTACTAAAAGTGTTTTCTTATCTAAATCAGCCACATAGCCAAAGAGGACAGATCAGGGCTATGAAAACACTCACGTGTTTCTTAACGGTCTTCATTTCAAGAGCACACTTTTCAAGTTCATGGTACATATGCATTTCTTTCGTTGATTTGGATGTTGTGAAAGCCCAAATCACATGCAACTTTAAAAAGAGAGCGTTTCCCATCAGTGATACTTCAGCAGATGTGATTTTTGTTTAGTCCATCGTGGCTAAGTTTACCGCTGGTCTCCGCCTGGCAGAGGGGGAGAGCAAAGATATTGCCGACGACATTGGCAATGTTGCCATGTCTTGGAGAACTGGTCCCAGTGCTGCTGGTTATCCCCTGGGAGAAGCGTGACAAGTGGCTTCCTCTCTTTGTCCCCATTTTCATATGGTACATTGGGGAAAATAGACCAAATAATCTCTGTTGAACTTGGAGAGGGTGTATGGTTTTCAATGCCACTCGTCTCCATAGGGCCACAGGCTGTTGCAGAACGTGATCTACTCCAGCTGAATTCAGGCTGCATACACTCAAAGCCTATGACCATTCTTTTACCATAGCCTAAAATATCTCTGGAGGAGGATACTCCATAAGCTCCTACAAAATCAGTTCAAATAATGACCTCATTATTCGAATTAGCGCATTCGAATCTCTTGCATTTGTAATCCATGCTTATTTTTTCATATGCTATCAACGGTGAAAGAAGAGAAGAATTTAAAGCCGTTTCTGATGTTGCTGACCTAACTGCATATAACAAATTTTTGACATGGAAAAAAAAAAAACCACTATAAATAGTACAAAGGTAAATTGCAAGTTGAGATAAAAATATTTGGAACTTATATCAAAAAGGGTTTTTTTTCCTTCATATAGAAAGATTGCTCTTATAAGTCAGTAAGAAAAAAGCAATAGTCCAACGCATGAGTGGGCAAAGGGTATAAAAAGAAAGAGGAAAAAAATATAAATATAAACTATTCCAAAATATATGGAAAGATGCAGAATGTCCCTCTTAGAAATACAAGTCGAAGAATATTAATATACCACTTTTTTACCTTTGAGACTGGCAAAAACAAAAAAGATAATATACTGGGTTGGGGAGAGGCAGGAAATAGGCACTTTGTTCTGCTGCAGGGTTAGGGGTTATAAATTGTTTCAGACTTTGTGAAGGGCAATTTGACACATACCGTTTGACGCAGAAATTCCATTTCTTGAGATCCTACTAATACACTAGCACATCTGTAGAATGATACATCTACAGGGTTATTAACTGCAATATTTTCTCTATAATAGCAAAAGATCCAAAATATCCCAAATGCCTTTCAGTAGAATGCTGGTTTAAAAAAGAATGAGGGGGTGGGCGGAGGTAGAAGACAGCATAGGGGGCATAAATGGTGATGGAAAATAATAAAATAAAGAGGGGAAAAAAATAAAAGAATGAGAAAGCTTTTTGGATACTGTTATGGAAAGAACCCTAAGAAATTTAATAGAATAAATCAAGGTACAGAACAATGTTTATAATATGCTAGTACCATTTGGGATTGAAGGGTGGCTTTTATATACACATATTTTCTTATATTTATAAAGAAGATTTCTGGAGCCATGAGTAAGGTACAATAATACTGCTTCCCCTTAGGAGAAGGATTGGATAAGGGAGGGGACAAGAATAAGAGCGACATACATCATTTTACATATTTCTTATCCCTTTGGAATGTTGGGCCATGGACAGGTATTAACTAGTCAAGATAAAATAATTTAAATATATAGTTGAAAATTATTCTCATCAGTCCATTTGACTTCTGTCATCTTTACTCCATTTGTTTATTCAATATTAATTTAACGTGGCTAAAAAAAAAAGACATAGCAAAGGTATGAAGAAAAGTGTTGATATGTCAAAATGTCATTATTGCCCGATGTATGAAGAGGTGACATACATTTCGAATTTTAACATGAGACAGAATTGTGATAAGTGTTGTGTTGTAATGAATGTCTAAGGTAAAAACCACAGAAGTTCAGTGAAGAGGAAAATCACATCAGAAAAAAAAAGGCTCATATTAGAGCTGATATTTGACTGATCTTGAGAAAGACAGAAACTTGAGAATGAATAGAAAAAAAAGGCACGTCAGATAAAATAAAAGATATTGAGCCTTATTTATTCATCTGTGTAAAGAAAGGCATGAGACTTCTTTCCGTCAAGAAAGGCAATACTTCTCTATTGGACCTGCATTAGTGACTGAAATGAAGTGACAATCAACTAAGCATTTTGTTTATTTGCAAAAATTTTTGAAGATTTTTTCCATAATGAGTTGACAAGTTTTGCTATTAATATCATCATGATCATTTTTAAATTAACTGAAATGTCCAGTGATTTGTTATCTGCACAAGACACCCTGCCAAGAGGTGAATCCGAGACATGTAAATTGGGGTGCTGTCAACCTTCCTGCATTGTTGAATTGGAAAATTGGTGGGTAGCCATTAGCATATTCATATCTGCCATCTAGACATGTGTATTTCTACGAGTACAGCCTAAGATCGCATTGTATTATTAGAGTCCATCACACTGTTACTTATCCTGGGTTTGTAGTTGTAACATTTAGGCATGTTTCCAGGTGCCAATAATAGAAAACCAGACACAGGGGTGTGAATTAATAGGAAAATGAACATTAATAACATGAAATTCAGAGGTAGGCAGTTCCTTCTGTTGTCCCCATGGCTTGACAGTCTTCTAGCCAACATCTCTGTTATTTCATTGGCTGTGTCCTTCATATGTTGTTTCAGGAGCTCAAGAAAGCCACCCTGGTTGCCATCCTTTTTTTTTTTTTTGAGAGAGAGAGAGGAAGGAAGAGGGAGAGAGATAGAAACATCGATTGGCCGCCTCCTGCATGCCCCCTCACTGGGGATTGGGCTCACTGCCTGGGCATGTGCCCTGACCGGGAATCGAACCAGTGACCTCTTGGTGCATGGGTCCACACTCAACCACTGAGCCATACTGGCTGGGCCCTGGCTGCCATTTTCAAACTAGAAAACTAGAGGGAGAAAGAGCTTTGCCAGCTGCATCTTTCTTTTTTGAGTAGGAAAGAAAATCTTCCCAGAGTTCTGTTCTTGTCTCATAGGCTGGATCTGAGCTCTATGGCCCCTGCTCACTAGAGGAGAGGGAGCCGGGGCTCTAAAGGGGTGTTAGAGAGCCAGTGACTGGACCTGCTACTCAGACCTAAGGTGGACAGTTACTTGGCGAGGATATTGAGATGCTGTGGCTCTCAAGTCAAACGTCACTTTCTTAGAGACATCTTCCTTGATGCTCCAGGCTATGTCTATTCTAACAGCACTCCAGATTGCTTTCCATAATCTTAATCAGAGGTATAATGTATACTTATTTGAGAAGGGACATATTCAAACTTTGGGGTATTTCCCAGATAGTGCTTTGGGGTAGACACTAAGAATTTGTCTGGATTTAAGGGTTTGGATTTTTTACAGCTTTCTATGCATGTATAATATGGCCTTAGATATTGCACTTGAAAAGTGTTTCAATTGATATTTGAACATTCAAGCTGGACGCTAATTTGTTCAGAAAATAGGCAAGGTGTGTGTCTCCATAATTATTCCTAAAAATGAATTATAATTTCCTTCTTATTACCCAGTTTCCACTTAAATAATGAACTATACCCTCAAGTGCAATTGCAAATTCTGGTAAGTGTGACCTCTGCTAACATATTCATTTAGGACAGCTCATCCTAAATTGTTTACCCTGTGACATCAGGTGAATTGATCACAAGAGACTTAATAACTTTGGTTTAAGTCTACGTCCTGTATACATCTGTGATCGTTTTGCATCAGACACGCCATTAAAGAGCTGGTGTTTGTACAGCAAATCATTGGTTTCTTCCAAAGTAGTTTGCTGAATGGTCACACAAACTAATTAGTGTTTATTACAACCTTCCGAGGGAAGCATTAAGCAGGTAAGACAGCATATTTTCACTAAGAGCAATATGGAACTACTCAGAAGACAGAGAACAGATTTGAAAGCCTACATATTCTTTCAAAGCTGCCTATTCTTTCTGAAACCAATAAACAATAATTCCTCAAAAGACCACGCCTGGCCATTCTGATAAAGACAAATGTGCCATAATCAATATATTTTAATTAAACGGAGAGCATTCATCAATGTGGAATGCACATTCCTAGGACCAGGCTGACTGCATCAGCTCAATTGTAATTGTCTCAGGTTTGTCCTTCTTAGGATGCATGGGTATGTTCGTCCTATCAAGGAATCACTGTCTATACTTAAATTGCAGTAAGAAAACAAATCTTCCTAGGAAAAGAGGTAAGTAAGCAGATAGCAGACATCTTAAGGACTCATCTACTCAGAAGACAAAATAGATTCACAACCTCTGGGTGAAATAAACCTTAATTTCACCTCCTATACTCCTAAGACCTCGTAAGAAAGAAAAGAATAAAAGATAGCCCGAAGAGGTGCCAGTCTCACAATTCATGGAATACAATGCACGCCGTGCAGTCTTCTGTTCCAATAGTCTGCTGGATCCCAGAGAAATTGGGGCTTTTCTTGTGTGGTCGAGGGAAGATTCGGATTTTGGTGATCAGGTCACACCAGGTGAAGCAGAACAGCCTCTTGCATTGGGAGCCTGATCTGTTTGCTCAGCCTGCCCCCAAAGAACCTCAAGTTCCTTTTTTTTTTTAAGGAACCACTTGGTGTATTTCTGACTCATACTATCCAGGCGCAAATAACATGCTAACCTGTTTTATAATCTTACCTGTTTATTTTCTTCTCTATTGCTTATTTACTTGTTTATTTGCTTTTTATTACTTCCAAGAAGTAATTTCCATGAAAGGAAAGGCTATGTCTTTGTAGATCACCACAGTAACCCCAGAACCCAGAACATGGTGTGATATACAGCAAACTCTCAATAATCATTTGTGAAATGAATGAATTAGAAATGCTTAAAAAAAATGGCCTCTGCATTCAATAAGTGTTACTGTTTTTCCCCATAAGCTCCAAATAAAATGACCAGGAACAAAAACATAACGAAATCTTTTTCTCGGCCTTTTCTAGCCTTCCTGGAAAATGCTACTGTAGGTTTAACTCTCTCTTCTCTCCTGAATATTTTCACTAAGGAGCTTCCGTCCACACTGCCAGATACAACATGCTATCAAGCCAAAGCACATAAAAACAAACAAACCAATAAATAAAAACCCAAACCAGGGCCTTGACGACCACGGGTCTCTAGCCTGGCAGGCTTGGAAACATGAGGAGAATATGCAATCCTAGGAGTGTGGCCCAAGCGATCTGACAGTTCCTTGGGGTACACAAGCATACATATTTGTGTTTGCCCAGATTACTAGACCATGACCCAAAAAGCTGGATCAAAGAATTTGGGATAGATAAACCAGAGGCCACACTGCTCGGAGTCCAACTAAAGAGAGAATAGTAAGAATGTTTCACCTTCCTCTTTCAGATACATTATACCAGATGTGGAAACATTTTTTTTTTTTTTCATACGTGAGCCAACTTGACAGTCTAAAAAACGGCTGCTGTCTCTGATGTTAAGTTCTGGAAATCTCCCTGGAAATAGCAAACACCATCTGCTAAGAATCACTCCATCCATCAGGGAGAGGGTATTCCTTTCCTATAACTTGAGAAGCCCTGTTGTCTGTTGACAAAACACATTTAAAAGTTGCTTTGATCGTCTTTATTTCTACTTAATTTACAGCACTGTGAGGGGGGGAAGTAATGTGCTTAACTGTCTTAATTTAATAGTAATTCAGCTCAAGAAAATCTTCCGATTTCGTTACCTTAGTCATAACTTTAAAAAAATATCATTAGGTTAAGAGGCACTGATCACAATATTTTCCCCTGCAAGGCAGAAAACACCAAGAAGGGAAGAACTAACTTTGCCACAAGTGCCTGCTTTTCTTATTAGCATAGTCAAGGACATTGACTGTATGATGAAACTCTCACTACCCGAATACCAGGAACAAGAAGGCTTCACGAAGAAAGCCCCTGTCTGGAAGCCCTACTAACTAGGTTTGTGATAGTAGGTAAATAACTTCTGATCATCCCGCCTCTATTTCCTTAATATAACATAAGCCAGGAGAAAGGTGTGGTCCAGTTACCCTCCTTTCAATCAGAGCAGGTGAGCTATTTTCTGTTTTAAGTATCGGGAGCTCGTATGACTTAGTGTAGTGGGTTGAACAGTGTCTCCCCAGAAGAAATGTTTATGTCTTAGAAACTGTGGGTGTGAGCTTATTTGGAAAAGGTGTCTTTGCAGAGGTAATCAAGTTAAGGTTCCTGAGATGAGATCATCCTGGAGTACCCCGGTGGACCGGAAATCCAATGACCAGTGTCCTTATAAGAACAGAAGACCTAGAAGGGCAGCAGTGAAGGCGGAGACAGAGATTGGAGTAATGAAGCTACAAGCCGAGGAACTCCTGGAACCTCCAGAAGCACGAAGACACAAGAAAAGATGGTCCCCTAGAGCCTTAGAGAGTGTGTGGCCCTGCCAGCACCTTAAATTCAGACTTCTGGACTCTAGAACTGTAAGAGAGTACGTTTCTGTTGCCTAAATCACCCAGTTTGTGGTCATTTATTTCGATGGCCAAGGAGATGATACCATCAGGGTTTGAGGGGTATTAAAATTCTACTCAAAAGGGTTATAGTGAAGAGATGTCATGAAGGTACTTTTGAAAGAGGCACAGACACGGTTCCAGGGTCCCAGGAAGCACTCGGTAAGGAGGAAGCGCTGCCATTTCTGGACCCTAAAGAGACACGAGGAAGAAACAGCTTCGCCTCTGTGGGCGCTGAACGAGCTGGGGCTGCGCAGGGGACAGCAGAGGGGGCGGTCGTGGTACACACCAGCCCAGAGAAAATGCAAGGTCCAGGCAGGACAGGAGCCAGAGCAGGTGTGCAGGAGATACACCGACCTCTCCCTCCCTTCCTGCCCTCCAGGCTCTCGTGGTGTCTCTCATTGTCCGCATACGACCCGAGGGGGACAGCAAGGGACCAGAGGGCTCCACAGGGCTCGCCCCGTGGGGGACAGAGCAGGACAGGGAAGGATGAAGAAGAGCTGCAGGAAGTCAAATGGAGAATAACCAAAAATAAGATTTAGTTTTAAAAAGATTTAAAAAAGAAAAAAAAAGCAAGCATAAAATCCCTGGAGATTATTTCCAGGAGCTATTTTAATTCTGACAGGCTGTGATTCTCTGAAACACCATACAGAAATATGTTCTTCTTTCCTAAACTTCCGTTTTCTCTGCTATGAAAGAAATCGCCTTGGCCAAGTTTAATAAATCTTTAATAAATCTCAGTAAATTTCTTCAATCAACCCAATGGAAGGAAACTGGCATTTTTACTACAGTTCCAAGAACTCTTAGAAGTTATTTATATTTCTTCTCAAGTAAACCTGTTAACAGTTATATAATGCAAGCATTGTTGTATCCATATTACACAGAGCTAAATTGAGGTGCAGAGGAATTGAGTGAAATTTCATAGCTAATAAACAACTAAGCTGAGGTCTAAATCATTTCTCTCTGACACCAAAAGAGGCTCTTGCCAATTTTCCCCAATGCCTTAATTGTACCCAATATCCAGAAATTAAGGTATTACTGCTCCATCCTCCTACTAATCTCACCCTCAAACTAGAAAACTATGGAAATTAAAATTCTGCTGAAAAGCAACAGACAAATAGGCTGCCGTCTCTGGAAGAGTTCTATTTTTACTCTTCAAGACCCTCCCCAGCCATATTTTGAATAGAGAAAAAAACCAATGGCCCTGGCTGGTTTTGCTCAGTGGTTAGTGCTGGCCCGTGGACCAATGAGTCACGGGTTTGATTCTGGTCAAGGGCACGTACCCCGGTTGCAGTTCGGTCCCCAGTTCGATTCCTGGTTTGGTCCCTGGTTTCTCTCTCCCTCCCTCCCTCCCTTCCTCCCACTCTATCTGAAAATAAATGGAAAAATATCCTCAGGTGAGGATTAAAAAAGAAAGAAAGAAAAAAAATCAATGACTACCACCCAACAGTCTTGATGAATATATTCCAATAGCCATCATATTTCCTTATTATTAATCACAAAATGTGTCTCATTCATCATGAAATAACAAGAAACAAACCTGTAAACAATGAGAAAGCTGAAAAAAAAATAGAAAACAAATGTTTTTAGCGATTGGACAACAGACAGCTCCTAACTGGCTCTTCACAAAAGGGAAAGCAGCGAGGAAAGGAGGCTGTTTCTGGAGCTTTCTGCCTGGGGCACGTTCCAGCCGCTGGGAAGACCAGGGTCCACTCTCTCCCTTGAGGAGACAGAGATCAGACCCAGGCAGTGGGAGGTAGCTGGGCGGATTCTAGAGAGGAAGGAGCCGAGGAGGTGGGGGTGGGGAGCTCCAGAGATTTCTATAGGGACTTCCATGAATTTATATATATATATATATATAATTTTTTATTAATTTATTTTTGTTACAGATGTTTCTCCTTTTTCGCCCCATTGACTCCCTCCTCCCTATCCCCTCCCACCCGTCCCCAGCTTTGTTGTCTATAATAAGGTACATGTGCTTAGAGAGAAACTCCTTGAAGCTGGGCAAAGAACAGTTTGGGAATTATAACCTGAACACTTTCCCAAACTCACAGACCAAGGAGACAACTGACCTTGATCAACCAGAAAGGAGCATTCTTTGTTAACACCTGGAGTATTCAGATGATCTCCCAGACTCTTCTTAACATACTAGTAGAGCTCATTTGTTTCTAGAATAAAGACTAGTGTAGACTTTCCCTAACAAAGCTGTAAAGGAGCCTGGAATAGCTCTAGCTGCTATGCAAGTAATTTAATCGTCCAAATAAACCCCGACACTTTGAAAGGAAGACAGGAAGCAGTGCAATATGTAATGAAGTCTAGCATCCAATAACAGATTTCCAGATGTGCCAAGAAACAGAAGAATATAGACTCACCTGGAAAGATAATCAGTCAACAGAAAAAAAACCTAAAATGACAAAGATGACAGAATTGGGAGACAAGGCCTTAAAATTGACTATTATGAATATGTTTAGTGTGCTGAAAGATTTAAAGAAGAAATAAACTTAATAAGGAAAGAAGTAAAAGATATAAATAAAAAAGAACCAAATATCTGAAATGAAAATTCCACTGGGTAAAATTAAGAGTAGACTGCAGAAAAATAGATCAGTGGATTTAAAGACAAGACTTTAGAAACAAAATATAATACCAGGAGTAAAGAAGAACATTTCGTAATGATAGTGGCTCAATGCATCAAGAATACTTAACAATCCTGGGTAGGTGTACCCAACAACAAAGCTTCAAAATATGTAAAGTAAAAAGCTACAACTTCTTTTCAAAATACTTTGGCGGGTTAGTAAAAAGTTAACTATACAAGTACAGTGCTTCCATTCCATTTCCAAGCATTTACCCACAGAGACGAAGCCTCGTTCTATATAAAGACCTGTACATGGATGTTCACAATGGCTTTATTTGCATTAGATAAAAACTGAAACAAGCCAAATAACCATTATAGATGAATGAGTAAACAAACTGTGATATATTTCTACAAAGGGATAGTTCTGAGAAATACAAAGAAACAAATTACTGATAAAAATAATAACATCGTAGCTGACACTTAAAAACAGCATGCTGGACGTAAGAAGCTGGACATAAATGGGTAGACACTGCATGTTCCTACTTTGCACAACTCGAGGAAGTCAAATCACTTTTGATAGCAATTGAAAAGTTCTCTGGGGCCAGGATTCCCTGGTGTGAGTAGGCAGGGGCATTAAGAAAACTCTGCTGTAAAGAAAATGTTCACCCTGGCTGGTTTGGCTCAGTGGTCAGAGCATCAGCCTGCAGACCAGAGAGTCCTGGGTTCGGTTCCCGCTAAGGGCACGTGCCTTGGTTGCAGTTTGTCCCCGGCCCCGGTTGGGGTCGTGTGGGTGGCAGCTAGTCAATGTGTCTCTCTCACATTGATGTTTCTCTCTCTCTCTTCCACTCTATCTGAAGATAAATGCAAAAATGTCCTCGGGTGAGGATAAAAAGAAAATGTTCTACATTCTAATTGTTGTAGTGGTTACAGGGTATATCCACTTGTCAAACTCATCCAACTGTACCCTTAAGTTGGGTTTATCAGATTGTATATATTTACATCACAATAAAGTTGATGCACAACACAATATGTCATTTGATGTTTAATAAAAATTTGCTAAGAAATATCCATGCCTAATATGGTTAAAAAACAGTGTCAACAATACTGTTAGAAGATGCTGGAGTAAAATCAGGTCTGTTTTCTCCAAGTGTTCACAATGTAGTGGGACAAACTGATAACAGCATAATCACTTTAAACCGAAGGCAGAGGATGTTGGGTGCCATGCACCCTTCTAAGAGTTTTCCTGGTACCGCTTAAAATATTGCCTTTCTATATGATTGCCCCCAAATTATTAAAAAATATTTGATCCGTGATAAAGGTATGTTTTGTTCAAATCTTTTCGCTTAGAGGAAGGGCTACGTTACCAAAAAGTATGGGAAATAAAATAAGTCACTTTGTAGAAGGTACACAAACCTGGTCATAAACACTGCATTCCTGACTTGTGAATTCCCTTTACCTTGCTTGTGGTACTGAAAAGTTGGGGTAGCTTTCTAACTGCTTTTCAAACGCTTAGTGAAACGCTGCATTTGCAGAATGTTTTAGCGTTGACAGTGAACTGCCACTTGGGCATATTCTCAGTGGGGTCCTTTGTTTCCTCTGATTACTGTGCAAACTGGTCCTCATCACGGACTCTCGTGGCTGGAGAACTAAGGAAATTGAAGTAACTTTCACTTTATAAAGCATCTTTCTCCCTCAAAGTAATCGTTTTCCTTCCTTCCTTCCTTCCTTCCTTCCTTCCTTCCTTCCTTCCTCCCTCCCTCCCTCCCTCCCTCCCTCTCTCCTTCCCTCCCTCCCTCTCTCCTTCCCTCCCTCCCTTATTGTCTTCCTTTAATACTTTGCTTGAACCTGAGCCCAGTTTCTTTTCTTGCTTCCTCCTAGCACAGCTAATACAGATGGGAGATTTCTAAAAGGCGTCTCTAAACACAGAGGGATAACAAAAGTGAACTAAACACAATGACGTCAAGGGCCGTAAACCCCTTGGCTGACAACGTATAGGATTCTGTTGTATAAGCTACTTTGCAGGAAAGAGTCTCACTAAGTTCTCTTTTGTCTACTTACTGCCCTACTTTATAAGCTGCTCGTCACTGTCTTCAGGATGACACACTTAAGCATTCTGACCCCCTCTCAGTCAAGAACCAAAAACTGGGTAAGATCCCACCTACTCATCTAACGGTTTCCGCTCTGATTTCTAGTCTGAGAGTTAAGCATCTTTGTGGAATGGATACCAAGAATGATGTCTCCTTTGACACAGTTCTTACCTACTAGATAGAGAGGTGCAACTGCTCCCCCAATATCTCAAGCGAGCTTTAGAGTTAGGTAAGAAACATTTTACCTGTGCCATAAAATGGTTGCCCCTTCCTTCAACGCCTGCCAAGGATGGGTGCTTCTCATATTTGAAGGTGAGTTTTATCTCTTCTCTGCTCTGTCTTTGTGATTTCCACAGAAGAGCTGCAAAAATTTTAGATCACACCAGGTCAGGTGATAGACCTCAATTTTATAAAGCCAAGGAGCTATAAAGACATGCCAAGCAGAATGCCATTTGATTCTACCCTTTGGCATTCTGTCACTACTGCTGTAGGGCCACTGAGCCCTGGAAAAGCATACACAGTTCTGATTACAAAGATGTAGACAGCAAGGGAGGCAGAATCTTTAAATTCTTGACCACAGATCTCTACATGCCTGACCACAGCCCTGCCATGATATTCTAAGTATGTTTTGGGGTTGTCCGTTGTCTTATGACTTTTATAGACAGAAAATACAAAGTGGGTTTAGGGGGGATGAAAGTCAGTGCTGGGCAAAGGCTTTCCTCAGAAGGGCTGGTGAATAGGGAGCCAGGGTAGAGTCCACGATAAGGATTTAAATCCTCCTTTGAATTTTATTAGGATGTTTCATAGGTGTGCTCTATGCTATAAATATGATGTTAAAGGATTATTTTTTAAAGGTATAATCATGAATCTCAATTAAATGCAAAACCAATTAGTATCAAGCATTTTATTTAACTTTAATTAATGAGGGGAGCAGTCAGGTGTTAGAATAGGTTCAAAGGAGAATTCCAAGGACCACATATAGAGGCATAGAAGAGGTGCCCAAATGAATTTACGGATTGATGTAAAATGACACTTTACAAAAAGAAGGAAAACGGAACTGCATTCCACCAGACACATCATCATTGTTAATCCACCAGACACTGGATTCGTTCCCATTTGTTTTGTTTTGTGTGTACCACGTGACAGAGTTGTTAATTAGTTCAAATCCAAGGAAGGTGGCTATAAACTGGGATTATGCACAATACAGGATCCCTGGTGATTGTGTGTTTTCCTCTTCTTTTCTTTTCTTTTTCACTATTTTTCCCTGACAAAGCAGATAACTTTTCAGTGAACTTCAGGAAAGTTTGTTAAACCCGTAAATGGTCAGTATTTTGGTTTGCCTCACTGTGGTTGAATAAGATAACAGAGAAGGCAATGCTGGACGAATCCTAAAATGTTGGATGGTTTAAGTCATTTCTTTTCATTCCGCCTGTGTGCTGCTTCTTTATACTCAGCCAAGTCCTCACTCCAGAACTATTGCCATGGAATGTCTGCATCTTCTCCGGTCACCATCACTTCTGAAAACACCCCTTTATCTACCCCTTCAGTGAAGAATATTTAAAAGGCATTTGGGCCCTGGCCAGTTTGGCTCAGCGGTTAGTGCATCGGCCTGCGGACCAGAGAGGCCCAGGTTCAGTTCCTGCTAAGGGCACATACCTTGGTTGCAGTTTGTCCCCGGCCCCGGTTGGGGTCGTGTGGGTGACAACTACTCTATGTGTCTATCTCACATCGATGTTTCTCTGTCTCTCTCTTCCTCTCGCTCTGTCTCAAGATAAATGAAAAAAAAAAAAATGTCCTCAGGTGAGGATTAAAAAATAAATAAAAGGCATTAGGAATACAACATTGAGATTAAATTACTTTAGTATCATCAAAATGCTGGAGAAAAATCCCTTTGAACATGTATCATTCAATGAGAAAAACTTTTCCAAAGGAAGGAGGGGGATACAACCAGGAAAAAAAAAATGAGAAAAGGCCAAAAGGTCCTTTGGGGACCTGAGGCTTTTACTGATAAATTAATGAGGTCTTCGCCTCTAAATGAGTCAAAGCTCCAAAAATAAATTAATTTTTAAAAGCCCTTCTGCTTCAGATAACAGCTTGAAAATACCGCTTTAGTATTTTGTGCATTGCTTGTTTTTATCGTATGTAATCGATGTTTTGCTTATGGCAGCCTGACATTTCCAGTGATTAAGGGCCTGGTGGGGGCATTAACAATGCAAGACCTTATTTGCATTTACACTAATGATGTTATAATGGGGTTTTTATTATATTAATTATGACTCCTGGGAGTCGAAAAGAAGCAGAAGAAACCCAAGAAACTTCACTCTTTGATAAAAATAGCTGTTACCAAATGTGTTGACATAGATGGTTATTTGCACAAAGAGAAACAAGAGACTTTATGACTCTTCACCATTCCGAGCTTGATGGGCATTTTAGTCACTACTAAATTAATTTCTCCATTGCCTGGCTTTCAGGTGGATCTATTTCCTTTTTTCCTCCACAGCATGAACCACGCATGTCCTCTCTCTGACTGCAGCTTGAGCATTTGAGTGGGTTGGCACGCAAAGTCGAGCTGGTCCCTCCACAGTCCTGCATCTGCCCACGCCGAGCCCAGCCCAACCGCAAAACCCAGTTCACGGCTCGTTTCTCTGCTGCTGTCTCACAGAGCGTTTGGATGGTGTATCGTTTTAATATGGCAAACTGCTTATTGGACGCAACCATCAGCAGACCCCCTTCCCTCTGGAGGTGAGAAGGCAGCCTACAAATCATCTATGCTGGTTTGAACCCGCCAGTCTGGATCATCTCTCAACCCTTCTGTCTCTGGCGGGCACAAGCATCCCTCTGGGTTTGTGCAGAAAGCTTTCTCTGCAGACGGGAGCATCTGAGGCTGCCAAATAAAATATCATTTGGAAGAGGGAATTGCCTACCTACCCTCAAACCAGCCGAGTGCAGGGGACAGCTACCCGGCCGCCAAGCCTGCAGGAGGCCGTGGCGTCCCCGTGTGGGGATGGTCATGGATCGCGCTGGTCCCTGAGCGCAGCAGAGACGAGGAAACGTGTGATTTGCCTGTTTGCTACTCCGGCGGTACACCGCTTGTAATAAGATTTCACACTTTAATTCGTCTGAGAACCTCGAGGTGTTTTACAAGCTCTAATTACTGAGAATCTCCCCGTGCTTAGCTAAGACAGGCGGAGGCCGCAGCGCAGAGCCTATTTTTAAAGCTGGTAAACAGAGAGGGAAAGTCCCCACTCAGCGGCGCGACAGGGAATCAGGAGAAAAAATCTGCTCGCTGACATCCCAGGCTTTCCGACTGAGGCCGCTGCAACCACAAGACACGATGAAATTCATCCTAGAGATAATGTGTTTTTTAATAAAATTTTATTCAAAAAGGTTATTGAGCCCAGCCGTGTGGCTCAGTGGACTGAGTGTGGTCCCATGGACCCAGAGGTCCGGGTTCGATTCCCGGTCAGGGCACATGCCCGGGTTGCGGGCTCATCCCCAGTAGGGGGCGTGCAGGAGGCAGCCCATCCGTGTTTCTCTCTGACATCAATGTTTCTCTCTCTCCCTTCCTCTCTCTCTAAAAATTCAATAAAAACATATTTAAAAAAAAAAAAAAAAAAAAAAAAACCTGTTATTGAGGGCCGTTATGGAGCAGACAATGAGCGAGGCACGAGGAATAAAAGAGTCTGCCTGGGGTGGCAGGCATGCGGACAGGCTATATGACACCTTGCCTATGGTAAGTGCTGTGACGCAGATACTACAAAGGCCAGTGAGGGCAGAGAGCAGAGCACCTTCATCCACTCGGGGAGCTGGAATTTTAGTTGGAAACATTAGTGCAGGAATGGAGAATGGGTTTTCAGACAACAAACAAACAAACAAACCCACCTCCTTTGCAAAGGGATGGAGACAGGTTTCTGCACCAGCAAACACGTTGGGGTAGTTTCCGTTCAGATGGGGAAGAACGCAGCGTCCATGAGCTGCAGGAGGCGCGGGAAGAATGAGCCTAGTTAAAGAGGGGAGGTACAGGGAGAAAACAAGAGCATCTTTTTCAGCAAATAAACCACTTCTCTTTTAAGCAACACCTGATTTCAGATCCCCTGGTACTTTAAAACGATAGCAAACATGTGCCTTCACAATACCCACACAGTACCATGAATTCCCCAGATCTGATTCATTAATACAGCAGCCACATTGCCCTTCAGCTTCTCCTAATCTGGTTCGAAAATCAGGAGCTGGAATCTTTCATTCCAAGCTTCTTCCTCCAAAGGGATTAGGAGCAGATTTCCACTGTAAACTGGTTTCCTTGCTTTCTTGAAGGTAAACAGTTCTAGCTTTAATAGAGACATAATATATATCCTGTCATTTTTCATTGATAGTTTTGATAGCTGGGCTTTTAAATACAATGTAAATTTTTTTTTCTACTTCCACAGGAGGATGAAAAATGTACTTATCTACCTCCCTCCCAACATAAAAGGTTCAAAATCAGTTTGAACTTGAGAATTTTAGAACGCTGTTGGCAAAAAAGATAAACAAGTGTTTTGCAAACCAAAATGGCATCTCTGTTGCTGTCTCTGTTAATTTGCTTTAAATTGCCCCACAAAGGAGGTTTTCATTTCCTGCTAGCTTTTCTTATTGGCTTAAAACCAACCAGTGGGCATTATAGTTTATGGGCTCAGACACAGAGAGTATGGCTAAATATTAATATTGCAAACTACTACACCTACAGCCAGAACCACACCCTTGACGGACTAACACATAGCTTACAGCTCAGTTAAAACAACTCACGTGTGAGTCTGAAAAACGATGTCACCTAGTCCCATCTAAAATGACCCCGGACTTCATTGTTCTTGTGGGGTCAGGGACTTACTGAATAAAGAGAAAAATAGTATAATATAAAGTTTCCATATTTGATTTCCCTTGTGTTTCCTGGAAACTATGACATCTGTTTAAAACCAAGAGAAAGACACCACAGGGAGGATTCCTATGAGAGTTTGGGATATAAGTCATTCATGCATCTAGTCAAACAAGCATTTATTGACCTTCTATTATAACAAAGTAGAGTGCTCTCTACTGACAAAATAATAATTAGAAGACCCTTTGCATTTTGCCACATAGCTGGAAGAAACAAATGCCAGTTAGTAAAAACAATTCAATGTGGTAACCATTACAAAATATATTTAGAGAACACTAAAGAGGAGATTGGCCCCAGCCGGTTTGGCTCAGTGGTTAGAGCATTGGCCTGCGGACCGAAGAGTCTTGGGTTCAATTACCAGTCAAAGGCACCTCCCTGGGTTGCAGGTTTGATCCCTGGTCCCAGTTGGGGTCGTTCAGGAGGCAACCAATCGATGTGTCTCTCCCATATCGATGTTGCTCTCTCTCTCCCTCCCTTCCTTCCACTCTATATAAAAAGAGAGAGAGAGAGAGAGAGAGAGAGAGAGAGAGAGAGAGAGAGAGATTGCTGACTCTGCCTATGAGGGCTAGAAAAAAGCTTCACATTTATGCTAAACTGAATAATTGTACTCAATCAGAACTCTCTATGATGAAATTATATACCTACACTAAGACATCCTCCTGATGGGGTGAGTGTACTAACATCTCTTAACATTGACTTTGGCCATATAGTTTGCTTTGGGCAGGGGATGCTGATGGACAGAAGACAAGCTTACGCCTTGCTCCCACACTTGGGCTTGCCCTTGTATTCCAGAAGAACATACCGTAGAGAGCTGCTGTCGCTTCAGCAGGGGGCCCAGAGCAAACGGGCAAGCTAGACCCGAGCCAGCCTGAAGCAGAGCCGCCGGGCTAGGCCCAGTCTGGATCACCCACACTACAGACCTGTGACCAGGGCAATGAGGGCCTGTTGTTGCAAACCACCAAGTTCTGGGGTTGCTTTTGTTTCTGTTTGCTTGTTTTTTAATGTAGCAAAACAGACCAATATGATATTTAAGCTAGATTTTTTAAAGCTGAATTTTCAAGGAGGACAGGAAGAGAAGAAATTCCAGGTAGACGAGAGAGCAAGGTAAAAAAAAAGGAATGAAGGCAGGAAATTGCACAACACACTTCTAAAGCATCGAATCATCAGGTATTGCCAATATACAGGCAGGCAAAGGGACTGCCCGGCTTAAAATTCAACTGGGAACATTGGTTGAGACCACATTGTTAAAGAGTTTGGAGCATAGTTCCTAAATAACGAATAAATACACTTGGGGAATATAGTGTACAATTAGTCCCTGGATTAACACTGCAGACACAAAAATCAAAGACCCCACCTGTGTTTCTTCCAAAAGCATAGGCCTAGGGTTGGTTAGTGAACTGATTTACCCAGCTCTCCATTGGTGAGATGGATTCCTTGGCACAATGCTTGCTGTGAAGGCCACGGCCTTGTTCAAACATCAAGAGCTGAAAGACTTTGATCCTTTAATTCAGCATCAGGGACCCTAAGTCACAGTGAAGGAGAGGAAGCAGCAGTATGACATCCCTCTGACTTCCGGGTCCCACCTGGGCAAGGAACCGTTCTGAAGGCTCACTGGCTTTCCTCGGCATTTGCACTGGGATTGACTTTCATTTAGTGCATTCCGTCTTCCCCCAACCCTCTGCCCTCCCTGCAAACACAGCAAATCTCAAACAGTCTTGGCCAACTGCAGTACCAGGGCATCAAGATAGCCCTCTGTAGGCACGAGACATGACTGCTGTCATGGTGACTGCTGGAGATTTATGGGGGCTCTGGTTGTGGTTCAGGGAGCCTGCTCACGCAGACATAAATCTTGGCGAGAGAGTCAGTCAAGCCATATAAAGATGCCATGAGGAAAACACAAATGTCAAGGGCTGTACTTACTGGCATTACAAAATCAAGGTATGCCATAACTCTCATTTACATACGGATACCCCCGTCATGTTCCCAGTCATCTTCATATTTAACAATATTTCTATACCATCAATCACGAGAGTGTGTTGGCCACAGTTCCTAGAGGGAGATAAGTCAGTGATTTAGACAGGAATACTAGAATAATTTCTCACATGGACGAGTGCCCTCTAGTTTCCAAAGCGCTTTCATGTTTGGCATATTACTTTTTTTTTTTTTCTCCTTTATTGATTTTAGAGAGAGAGGAAGAGAGAGGGAGAGAGAGAGATAGAAACATCAATGAGAGAGAACATCGATTGGCTGTCTCCTGCATGTCCCCCACTGGGGATCGGGCCCACAACCTGGGCATGTGCCCTGACCAGGAATCGAACCGGCGACCTCTTGGTGCATGAGTTGACGCTCAACCACTGAGCCACACTGGCCGGACTCAGCATCATACTTTTACCATCACTACAAACGTGTGTGTCAGGCAGTGCAGATAACTGTCTAACTTCTATGGTTCAGAAAACCAAGACTCAGAAAGTTTAAGAAAAACTTTCTTATGGTCTCAGTTTGTTCTTGACTAAGGTAGGACTCCAAATGGGTCCTTTCACTCCTGGGCTAAGCCTCTTGACACTAATTGAAAGACTCTCCAAACAATCACACTGCTGTTGCATGATCTCACAGTCAGACTCGTGTCTCTCCAGGAGGTAGAGCCATTGCTACAGACTGAAGGTTGGTGTCTCCCCCAAATTAATGTTAAAACCTAACCCCCAATGTGACGGTATAAGGTGGAGGGGGCCTTTGGGAGGTGATTTGGGCATGGGGGTGGAGCCCTCATAAATGGGCTTAGTGCCCTTCTAAAAGGGTGTCCAGAGAGCCCTGTCCCTTCCTCTATGTGAAGACATAGCAGGAAGGTGGCCCAGACACTAGATCTGCCAGCACTTTCCAGCCCCCAGAATTTGAGAAGTAAATGTTTGCTGTTCAAGCCACCTTGTCCATGGTATTTTTTTTTTTTTTCTTCAGAAAGCGTGTGAGGGGGAGAGAGAGAGAAAGAAACATCGATGTGAGAGAGATGCATCAATTGGTTGTCTCCCACACAACCCCAGCTACCAGGGCCGGGGACCAAATCACAACCGAGGTGCGTGCCCTGGACCAGAATCAAACCTGAGACTTCGGTCCACGGACCGACACTCTAACCACTGAGCCAAACCAGCCAGGGCAATGGTTTTGTGTGTGTTTTTTTAATCAGAGCCCCAAACGACTAAGACGATCACTCATTTTGTCCTGGGGCCTCTTCCTAGCCAAGACTGTTGCTATATAACCAATGTAATAAAATCAAGGGAAGGCTTGTAGTGAGGTGGGAGCAAGTGATTCATCAGTGAGACCACAGTAACCTTTACACCTGTGTGATGCCTCAGAGTTTAAAAAATAATCTCATAGCTAAAATTAAAGTTATTGATTTTAACTCTGTTCTGTTTTCTCAGGGGATGCATTTCTGTCCAAGTAGATTAAGTTGTAAATCATGGGATTTGACTTATATAACTTCTTATGTATCACTTAGCAGGCTCTAATGTCATAATTATTTAATTGAGGAAGCATATGCCCCCAGCAGGGAAAGACTTGCCAAGAATAATTCATTCTGTTAATTAACTAAGATGCAAACCCTGTCATTTTACCTTGCAGGTCAGATGTGGCACATTTGTGACTGTTCTTAGGATTCTTCAGTGTCAGAGAAGGATCACTTTCCCCTGTCCCCACCTCCAGATCACCACCCACAGTCAACACACGCAAACCACGCACACACAATGCGAGGATTCTGTCTACATCGAAATGTCAGCTCTTGTTACCTTGTTCTTTGTAACTTAAACAGAACTGTCCTGGCCACCAGCATTTCTGGAAATCACCAAGGGTGTAGTTTTCATGGCTGGATTTTCCGCTTTCTCTGTTATGGCTCAGTGGTTGAGCGTCGACCCATGCACCAAGAGGTCGCCGGTTCAATTCCCGGTCAGGGCACATGCCCAGGTTGTGGGCCCGATCCCCATTGGGGGGCATGCAGGAGGCGGCCAGTCGATGTTCTCTCTCATTGATGTTTCTATCTCTCTCTCTCTCTCCCTCTCCCTTCCTCTCTTTCTAAAATCAATAAAGAAAAAAAAAATTAAAGAAAAACAAAACACATCAGCAATAGCTATTAACAAGAATGCCTTACCCCACATTAGGGAATGTCTCATTGGCCACTTAATGGGTCATATTTTCCTTGGGTCCCCTCTGTCCCTCATCATAACTCAATTCTCATAACAAATCTGCTGATTAATTTTGCTTGCCATGCATTGTTCTATCTACCTTTGCATATCCAAAGATTCTTTATTGCACTCTGTCGAGACAAAGGCCACAGATTCATTGTTTTCCCCTTGGGTGGTGCAGAGGTCCTATCGAAAGTTTTGAAATCATCTATCCTTCGTCCCTCCTGAGCCTCTCTAAGTGGGGGGTTGCCATGATGAGGTGCAACTCTGATGCTAGATCCCACATCAGAGAACAGAAGCGACTACACTCAGTTCAGGCTTTAAACCACACCTTCTAGCCCTGGCCGGTTTGGCTCAGTGGTTGGAGTGTCGGCCCACAGACCAAACAGTCACCGGTTCAATTCCAGTCAAGGGCACGTGCCTCGGTTGCAGTTTAGTCCCGGGACCTGGTCGGCAACCAGTTGATGTGACTCTCTCACTCTCTCTCTCCCTCCCACTCTGTCTGAAAATAAATGTAAAAATATCCTCGGGTGAGGATTTTTAAAAATAAGTAAACCACACTTTTTATAATCCTGTTCTA